>OZ038381.1:80167683-80767683 GCA_964036045.1 Eutreptiella sp. 'Long Island Sound 2002' | reverse complement strand
CCCTCACAACGGTGGCAGGCGGCCCCACCGGGAACAGCCCCCAACCAGCCCCGCGGCACGCAGCCCCCACAAGGGGGGCAGGCCAAGGGGACAGTGTTGGGCCCCCACACCCACACACCCGCGCCCACAGCACGTGGGTGATGGACCCAAACAGCCCGCCAAGTGGGCGGGCAGTCAGGGAAGGGACAGCGCCTGACCTCAGACGCCCCTCACACAATGGTGGAAAGCACCCCCCTGGGGACGCCCCTCCGCCACCCCCACAGCGAGCAACGCCGGCCCGCAAGGGCGCACGCTGTGGGGCCGGTGCTGGGTCCCCACGCCCGCACCGACCGCACCCGGGACACACGGGTTGCGGAACCCTGGCTGCCCGCTTCAGAGGACGGGCGGCTGGGGGAGGGACAGCGCCTGACCTCAGACGCCCCTCACAACGGTGGCAGGCGGCCCCATCGGGAACAGCCCCCAACCACCCCCGCGGCACGCAGCCCCCACAAGGGGCGCAGGCCAAGGGGACAGTGTTGGGCCCCCACACCAACACACCCGCGCCCACAGCACGTGGGTGGTGGACCCAAACAGCCCGCCCAGTGGGCGGGCAGTCAGGGGAGGGACAGCGCCTGACCTCAGACGCCCCTCACACAATGGTGGAAAGCACCCCCCTGGGGACGCCCTTCCGCCACCCCCACAGCGAGCAACGCCGGCCCGCAAGGGCGCACGCTATGGGGCAGGTGCTGGGTCTCCACGCCCGCACCGACCGCACCTGGGACAGACGGGTCGCGGGACCCCGGCCGCCCGCTCCAGAGGACGGGCGGCCGGGGGAGGGACAGCGCCTGACACCAGACGTCCCTCACACAATGGTGGAAGGCACCCCCCTGGGGAAGCCCTTCCGCCACCCCCACAGCGAGCAACGCCGGCCCGCAAGGGCGCACGCTATGGGGCCGGTGCTGGGGCTCCACACCCGCACTGACCGCACCCGGGACAGACGGGTCGCGGGACCCCGGCCGCCCGCTCCAGAGGACGGGCAGCCGGGGGAGGGACAGCGCCTGACACAAGACGCCCCTCACAATGGTGGAAGGCACCCCCCCCGGGGACGCCCTTCCGCCACCCCCACAGCGAGCAACGCCGGCCCGCAAGGGCGCACGCTGTGGGCCCGGTGCTGGGTTTCCACTCCCGCACCGACCGCACCCGGGACACACGGGTTGTGGAACCCTGGCTGCCCACTCCAGAGGACGGGCGGCCGGGGGAGGGACACCGCCTGACCTCAGACGCCCCTCACAACGGTGGCACGCCACCCCCCCCGGGGACAGCCCCGCACCACCCCCGCGGCACGCAGCCCCCACAGGGCATGCAGGCCGGGGGGACAGTGTTGGGCCCCCACATCCACACACCCGCGCCCACAGCACGTGGGTGGCGGACCCCAACAGCCCGGCCAGTGGGCGGGCAGTCAGGGGAGGGACAGCGCCTGACCTCAGACGCCCCTCACAATGGTTGAAGGCACCCCCCCCGGGGACGCCCTTCCGCCGCCCCCACAGCAAGCAAAGCTGGCCCACAAGGGCGCACGCTGTGGGGCCGGTGCTGGGTCCCCACGCCAGCAGCGACCGCACCCGGGACACACGGGTTGCGGAACCCTGGCTGCCCGCTTCAGAGGACCGGCGCCCGGGGGAGGGACAGCGCCTGACACCAGACGCCCCTCACAGCAGTGGCAGGCCACCCCCCCCGGGGACGGCCCCCCACCACCCCCGCGGCACGCAGCCCCCACAGGGCATGCAGGCCAAGGGGACAGTGTTGGGCCCCCACACCCACACACCCGCGCCAACAGCACGTGGGTGACGGACCCCAACAGCCCGCCCAGTGGGCGGGCAGTTGGGGGAGGGACAGCGCCTGACCTCAGACGCCCCTCACAATGGTGGAAGGCACCCCCCCCCGGAGATGCCTTTCCGCCGCCCCCACAGCGAGCAACGCCGCCCGCAATGGCGCACGCTGTGGGGCCGGTGCTGCATCCCCACGTCCGCACCGACCGCACCCAAGACACGCGGGTCGCGGAACCCTGGCTGCCCGCTCCAGAGGACGGGCGGCCGGGGGACGGACAGCGCCTGACACCAGACGCCCCTCACAACGGTGGCAGGCAACCCCCCCCGGGGACGGCCCCCCACCACCCCCGCGGCACGCAGCCCCCACAGGGCATGCAGGCCAGGGGGACAGTGTTGGGCCCCCACACCGACACACCCGCGCCCACAGCACGTGGGTGGCGGACCCCAACAGCCCGCCCAGTGGGCGGGCAGTTGGGGGAGGGACAGCGCCTGACCTCAGACGCCCCTCACACACTGGTGGCAGGCCACCCCCCCCGGGGACGCCCTTCCGCCAGCCCCACAGCGAGCAACGCCAGCCTGCAAGGGCGCACGCTGTGGGGCCGGTGCTGGGTCCCCACGCCCGCACCGACCGCACCCGGGACACACAGGTTGCGGAACCCTGGCCGCCCGCTCCAGAGGACGGGCGGCCGGGGGAGGGACAGCGCCTGACACCAGACGCTTCTCACAATGGTGGAAGGCAGCCCCCCCGGGGAGGCCCTTCGGCCACCCCATCAGCGAGCAACGCCAGCCCGCAAGGGCGCACGCTGCGGAACAACCGGTGCTGGGTCCCAACGCCCGCACCGACCGCACCCGGAACACACGGGTCGCGGTACCCCAGCTGCCCGCCCCAGAGGACGGGCGGTCGGGGAAGGGACAGCGCCTGACACCAGACGCCCCCCACAATGGTGGCAGGCCACCCCCCCGCGGGGACGGCCCCCCACCAGCCCCGCGGCAGGCAACCCCCACTGGGCATGCAGGCCAAGGGGACAGCGTTGGGCCCCCACACCTACATGCCCGCGCCCACAGCACGTGGGTAGTGGACCCCAACAGCCCGCCCAGTGAGCGGACAGTCGCGGGAGGGGGAGCACCTGACATCAGACGCCCCTTGCAACAGTGGAAGGCACCCCCCCGGGGACGCCCTTCCGCCACCCCCACAGCGAGCGACGCCGGCCCGCAAGGGCGCACGCTGTGGGGCCGGTCCTGGGTCCCCACGCCCGCACCGACAGCACCCGAGACACACGGGTCGCGGAACCCCGGCTAACCGCCCCAGAGGGCGGGCGGCTGCGGGAGGGACAGCGTCTGACACCAGACGCCCCTCGCAACGTTGGCAGGCCACCCCCCCCGGGGGCGGCCCCCCACCACCCCCGCGGCACGCAGCTCCCACAGGGCATGCAGGCCGAGGGGACGGTGCCGGGCCCCCACACCCGCACGCCCGCGCCCACAGCATGTGGGTGGTGGACCCTGATGGCCCACCCCGAGGGCGGGCGACCGGGGGAGGGGCAGCGCCTGGCACCAGACGCCCCTCACAACGGTGGCGGGCCACCCCCCCGGGGACGGCCCCCACCACCTCTGCGGAGCGCGGCCCCCACAGGGCATGCAAGCCGAGGGGACAGCGCCGGGCCCCCACACCCGCACACCCGCGCCCACGGCAAGAGTGGAGACTGACCGACAGCCCGCCCAGAGGGCGGACAGTTGGGGGAGGGGGAGCGCCTGACCGCAGACGCCCCTCACAACAGACCCCGTACCCGCACACCCGTGCCCACAGCATGTGGGCAGCAGGCCCCGACAGCCCCCAAGAGGAGGGCAGCCGGAGGGGGGAGAGCGCCCGGCCTCGGACGCCCCTTACAACGGGACCGCCACGGACCGCGGGGGGGGGGGGAGCACCTAGTGCCCACACGCACACACGAATGCCGGCCCGCGGAACCGGCGTACGAGCTCCCCCACCCACGCCCCGCCGCGCCCACAGCACGTGCACCAGCCACGGGAAATCCGCACCCCACCCCCTGCTCTTAGGCACAGCGACACAACAATGGCGGAACCCGCGGCCCCACGCAAAACACGCCCCCAATACCCGACGCTGGACGCAGCACACGAGGTCATCAGGGCGCTGGGACTCAGAGACGGCGAAGGAGACCCCCCACAAGGGGACGCGGGCATGGACTCCGACCTCGAGGAAATACCGGAGCCCTCCATGGGAAGCACGCCCGCGGAACCTGCACCGCCGGCGGGCAGCGTGCCCACCCCTCTGCCCCGCGTGGAAACGGGGCCACTGCACTAGCGAAGGCTGGTGCCCCAAACAGCACCCTCAGCCCGGCCCCGATGACGGAGCGCTGCCCGAGGTGGGCCGCGCGGCCGCACACGCCGCCCTACGCTACGGCGTGGCGCAGGGCTGGATCCTTGATGAGACCGCACGCGGCAGCGTGCACATCCAGGAGGCCGCTGACCGAGTCACCCACGCAGGACAGGCGGCAGTGGCCTTGCACACCCGGGGCCGCCATGGCGGACCCGCAGAGGGGATCATTGTGGAGCCCTCGGGAATGGTGCTGGTCCTGGCGGCAGACATGGTCCGAGGGGTGCTCCACGCATCCCGCGTGCGGCGGGCGCGCCCACAGTGGACCATCCAGGTGTACACCCCCCCACGGGCGTGGCCCCTCTCCACGTGGGCGGTGCTCGCCGTCATGTGGCACCTGGCACCGGAGGAGGCCCCCACAGGGACCGCGGAGAATATCGCCCGGGACCTCCACACGTGGCCGGCCGACCAGAATTACCCCTGGCGCAGGCCCCGGGGCGGCCTCCGAGTGGCACCCGCGGCAGAGGGGCTCAGCCTTGCGGCAACCCTCCAACGGCACCCCGACAAGAGGGCACGCCACTTCCTTCAGACGGGCACGCGCCCGGCCGCCCCGCCAGACTCCGAGTGGCGATGGGACGCAGGGGAGGTGCGACCGCTGCCGGGCCCCTGGTTCCTCCCGTCGTGGTATTTGCCCATGGGCACCCTGGCCGACGCCACTCAAGCCTTCAAGGGGGCTTTCCCGCAGCCGCTCCTCCCCGGCGTGGCCCTGCTCCGCAGCCTGCAGGCGGGGGCGGCCTGGGTACGGCGGAGGGAAGGGGGCGGGCGCTCGAGCCCCTATTTCCCCCTGGTCCAGGGCCAGGCGCTACTCCACGCCGAGGGCATGGGGACCGTGGATTTGGGGGCGATCGTGCCCAGCACGGCGTGCAGGTGGATCACTGCGGCTGCCCCACAGCCCATGCGATCGCTGCCGGCGTGCCACCGCCTCCTACGGATGGTCCCCTCTTTGGCCCCCCAACACGCCCTTACGAGGGACGTATGGAGGGCCATACTGAGCCACACCAGGGAGTGGCTAACGAACCCGGGTGCACGGTACCCGCCTGGGCCGGTGCTCGAACAGCTCACGGCCCCCACACCCGGGGTCTGCCACACCCCGCACAGGGCGTCGCCACGCCCTGCACAGAGCGTCGGCTCTCACGGAGCAGCTCAACGATCAGGTGCTAGACCTGGCACTGGAGCCGCTGCGGGTGCTTTACCCGCAGACCCACATCCCACCCGCGGGCACGTCCAACCGCCTGGGCCGCCTGGGTTTGCAGCGCCGCGTCGAGGCCACGAACTCGGGAGGCGTGGTGGAACAGTGGCTAATGCTCCGCAACCCGTCCGTCGCGCAAGGCCACTGGTGCCTACACCAACTCCTCTTCCCACCACGGGCGGCCCCGGAGCACCGCTGGCAAAACCCGTACCACACGCACCTGGAGCGCCGAGGCGCGCAGAGCTTCCCGCAGCCAGTCCCGCCCGCCCTCTCGCCGAGGCAGGGCCCTGAGGCGCTGCAGCAGGGCCCCCCGCTCGACACCGCCACCACAGTAAAGCAAAGGGGAAGCGACGGCGCGGCTGGTGCCGAACCGGACTGCACAAAGTGCGGAGCGGTGGCCTGGACGGCGGCCTGCAGGCACCTCGCCCGAGATACCACGGGGCTCAGGCAGTACAGACCAGTGGACCGCACAGCGCTGGTGTCCGTGGTCGCGTCCGTCACCATGGGTCCCGTGGCGGCGTGGCCGGCCTAACTGCTGCCCCACGTCCCCTGCCGCGACACGCAGCCCCGGCAGCCCGCTGCAACGAACGCGCCAATGGCACCCCTCACGGCGGAGCAGCTATACGTCGTCGCGGCGGCGCTGCTAGCGGACGGCGGGGAGAGCTTCGTCCACAACCACGGCCCGGCGCAGATTGCGGGAAGCATACAAGGGCCGCAGCGCGATGCATCCAACCCGTGGCACGCCACACTCCGCGGGCGCACCCGCGTCTGGGATGCGGGCGGCGGCACACCCCCTCCCGGGCCTCAGCAGGGGGAGGCACTGGTGCTGCAGACGGCAGGCTACCAGGTCATCCTGCACAGCCACGCCGGAGGGTACCGGTCGCACGTCCTGGCCGGGGGCCGCTGGACTGTCTGGCACAGCAACGCCAGGCAAGGGGTATTCCCGCCCCTGCCCCACGTCGACTGGCAGCAGGGGCCCACCCAGGCCTACTATATGTCAGCGGACCCCTGGCCGCTGGCAGTCCTGCTACACACCGTCAGCGCCCCCAACAAGAGGCAGGAACCGGGATGGGTCAACCCCCCCGCACTGGTGTGGAGCCCCGACCAGGAGGAGCATCTACGGGCTGCGTGGCAGGGAGACGCCATCAGGGCCACGGACGTCCCGGACCTCCACGTGGGGCCAATCACGCACGCCCGCCTGGCGGCTACCCTGGCGGTGGCCCAACGGGGACAGCAGAACCCACAGTGGGTGGTCTGCATGTTCAGCCCGGCGGACGCGCACATCGTCGTCTGCAACCTCGAGCGCCTGCCGGGGCCCGAAGGCGTGGTCCGCGTGGCAGACTGTACCCGCATGATCGTCAAGGCGCTACGGGAGGGCACACACCACGCCCTCCTGCTCCATGTCCGGCTGAAGGACAACCCCCGGGCAGCGAGGCCGGGGCCGTGGCCGGCAGCGGCGCACCCCGCCGACCTAGAGCTCCAGCTGGCGGTCCCGACCACAGTGTATCACTGGCTACAAGCCTTTCACGACCTGCGATAAAGGGGCAAACTCGACCGCCAAATCGGCTCCACGCACTGGCAAATATGGCTGCAAGCAGACGCGCAGCGCGATGCCATCCGGAGTGTCGGGCCCGCGCCCGCGACACGAGCCCTCGATTTGGCGGCCCCGGGCCGCGCGCTGGTGCCACACACAGTTCCACTGGGCAACCTGCCCTTCGAACCAGCAACGGAGGGCGCCATCCGGAAGTCGGTGCCGCTCCCCCCGGCGCGAGGGGACACGGAACCAACGAAATGCCCCCTGTGTGCGGACAAGTACTACACAAGCGGGGCAATGCTGGAACACCTGGCGTGGCACGCGGTGCACGCTGCAGCCCCGGTGGACGACAAGGAGGCGGCCTCCAACATCCTGCAAGGGCGGGCACAGAGGTCCCCATGGCACACCCCGTACGCCCGGCGCCCCCCGCCCCAGGCGGCCGACCACGCAGACGGCGATGAGGAGGCACCCGGAGCGGCCCCGGGGACCGGCGGTGCGGCCCAACAAGGGTCCATCCCCGCGGGGCTGGCCCCCCTGGCCCCCCTGTGGGCCCTGCTGGGAAGGAGCTCTCCGCACCCCATGGCCCCGGTGCACCCGGGAGCCCTGGCTGCACGGGCGGACCCAGCGGCGATGCCGATAAAGGATGGCTGACTCCAGGAGGACACGGCGAACGACGCCCTATGGCTCCCCTCCTGGAACCTGCGCAACGGCCTCGTACCGCCAGACCGGTCCCTCCGGGACACGCTCCGGCGGCGCCGGGGGCCGGTGGCCTGTATCGACAAGGAGCATCTCATCACCGGCATGCTACCCCAGGGGGAGGGCTTTGCCATCATGCTCCAGAAAACAGGGATCGTCACCCGGGCGCAGGAGATGCACGTGGCCGCGGCGCTCCGGGACAAGGGGTACACCCCCTTCTTTAGCAGCCGGCTGACGGAGACGGGAGCCACTTCCACCTCGAGAGGGGGAGGCCTCCTCACCGCGGTCAGCAGCAAGTACGTGGCGGAGCACGAGGTGCTCAGTGTCACGGAAATCGTCCCCGGGAAGGCCGCGGCCCTGGAGATCCGCACAGACGGGGGACGCCTCACCCTCATCAACGTCCACGGGACGCAAGCTGGCTGCTCCCCGTGGGCAGGACGGGCGGCGTTCTGGGCAGACATACAAATGTATGCCACGGCATGCAGCCTCGGTCAGAGACACCCGGTGGTCATCGCGGGTGACACCAACGTCTACATGGATGCCACCTCCAACCGGGCCACGGAGCACTTCCACGCGGGCTGGGAGGCCTGCGGTTTCCGGAGGGCCACGGCAGGCGGCGAAAAGGACATGACCCCCACGCTCCACCCGTCTCGGCACAGGGTGGACACCTTCCTGGTCAACGAGCCCCTCCTGCCGTGGTCCCTGCGGGAAAGCATCTGGGCTCGTGGCATGACACAGCCCCAGGTGATCAGCTCAGACCACCTCCCGGTCCGCCTGGCCTTGCCGGGCCTCCTCAGTGCAGCGGGGCGCGCGGCGATGCCCACCCCCTACAGCCACACGGTGGGCCGCCTCCTCCCATACAACGCCGAGGCCGCGCCCGTCCAACACTGCCTGTGGGCGGCGGTCACCGCCGCGCAGGATGAACCCTCCCTGGCGCCCTGGCTGGGTGCCGCAGAGCAGCACGCCTACGGGTCCATGCCCGCGGCCGCGGTGGACAAGGTGTTTGTACACCTCCACGCGGCGTAGACGCCCTAGCGCGTGTGGTGGGACGGACCCGGCGGAGGGGGACCCCCCGGAGAGCGGAAAGCGGCTCCAGGCGGCGGTCCTCCGCTATGACACCCTGGCAGCGTGCGCGCTGGCGGCGTACCAGGCGGACACGGCACGGCATGGCATCCGGTCCGAGGCGGCGCTCCGGCTCGCGGAGGAGCTGCCGGGTGCGTCGCCCGGGTTCCGCCCGACCACACAGGGCCAGCTACAGGAGGAGCTGGAGAGGCAAGCAGCCGCCCTCGAAGAGAACATTCGCCAACTCCGCGCACTCATGGCGGCAGACCGCAAGCGCGCCATCAAGGACCTCTGGCGCCACCACGCCCCCGACATCGCCCAGCGATGGAAAGCCATGCGGGGAGCCATAGAGGTAGAGGCCCTGGGCCCGTCAGGCCTCTGGAACGTGCGGGTCCTCAACACCCAAACGCTCCTCACAGAGGCCAACGACGTGATGTTCGCAGTTCGCGCCTTCTGGCAGGAACTGTATGACAAACGCCCTATGGACCTCCCAGGCTTCCAGGCATTCCTCGGCCGCTATGTCCCCCCGGTCCCTGACGGGGCCTGGACACAGGTCCAGCAGTACTCCATGCAGGATCTGCAGTCCGCCTTGGACAAGGCCGATGGCAAGGCCCCAGGTCCCAACCACGTGGAGGCCCGTTTCATCAAGGCCCTCCCGGCACCCGTCCAGTTGCTCCTGGTCCACTCCTACCGGGCCATCCTCCGCGGCGCCCCGCCGCCGATGCACTGGAGGGACGCGCACATCTGGCTCACCCCCAAGGTACCGGGCCCCGCCAGACTGGACGACTACAGGCCCATAGCCCTGGGCCAGCTGGACATGAAGCTGCTCACGGGCCCCCTCACCCAGCGCATCACGGAAGTGCTCACACGGCACGGAGTGGTCAGCGACTGGCAGCAAGGGGCCCTCCCTGGCTCCAACACAGGCCCCCCACTGTTCATGGCGCAGCGGCAGCTCCAGCGGCGAAGGCCCAACTATGTTTTCTCTTTCGACGCCCGCAAGGCCTTCGACACCGCCCCCCACGGCGCCCTCCACCTCATCCTGCGCCACCCCTCCGTGCCGCCGGAGGTCATCGACCTCCTGCTCTTCCTCCAGACGTATCGTCACCGCACACGGGCTAACGCAGCCCGTCGACATGCTGCGCGGCGTCCGGCAGGGCAACCCCGAGAGCCCCCTGCTGTACGCGCTCCTCCTGGAGCCCCTGCTCGGGGCGCAGGGGCACCGCCTGCGCCCGCCGGGAGGGGCCGAACAAGGCCTCATCCAGGCCTACATCGACGACCTGCTGGTAGTGGCCCACACGCTGCAGCATTTCGTCGAGGGCGTGGAGGCGGTGGCCGCGTACCTGGGGATGATGGGCATGGAGCTCAACCCCCGCAAGTGCGCCATGGCCACCACGGAGGGGGTCCCGGGCCTGCAGCTGCGCCTCTGTCCCCACCTGGAAAACCCATGGCACTGGGTACCAGCGGCGGACTCCGTGCCCTACCTGGGACTCCAGCTGCAGCCGGACGGGGAGTTCTCCCTGCAGCGCAAGCACCAGCTACGCCTGGCGGCGGTGCAGCATTGGTGCCTCAACACCCTCGCGCCACCAAAAGTGGTGCAGGACGTCATCCTGGCGATCCTCGGGGGGGGTGACACAGTACGTCAACACCACAGCCAGGAGTGGCGGCGCGCAGCCGAAACCCAAGCTCAAGCACACACACCCACACCGCACATCCAGCCAGCAGTGGCGGGGTACAAGAGGTGCGCGTACACAAACACACACCGACCCCAACACCCCAGCCAGGATTGACGGGGGGCAGCCAAAACCTGAGCCAAAGCACACACACCGACGGCGCACACGCAAGCCAGGAGTGGCGGCGTACAGGAGGACTGCGCACACAAACACACAAAGAGCCCAACACTCCAGCCAGGCGTGGCGGGGCGCAGCCGAGACCCCAGCCCAAGCGCACACACCCACACCGTACACCCCAGCCAGGAGTAGCGGAGTACGGGAGGAGCGCGCACACAAACACACACAGACCCCAACAGCCCAGCCAGGATTGGCGGGGCGCAGCCAAAACCTGAGCCCAAGCACACACACCGACACCGCACACCCCAGCGGGGAGTGGCGGGGTTCAGGGGGAGCGCGCACACAAACACACACAGACCCCAACACCCGAGCCAGGGGTGGCGGGGCGCAGCCGAAACCGCAGCCCCAGCACAAACACCCACACCGCACATCCTGGCCAGGAGTGGCAGGGTACAAGGGGAGCGCGCACATAAACACGCACAAACCCCAACACCCCAGCCAGGCGTGGCGGGGCGCAGCCGAAACCGGAGCCCAAGCACACACACCCATACCGCACACCCCAGCCAGGATCGGCGGGGTACAGGAGGAGCGCGCAGACAAACACACACAGACCCCAACACCCCAGCCAGGAGAGGCGGGGTGCAGCCGAAACCTCAGCCCAAGCAGACGCAGCCACACCGCACACCCCAGCCAGGAGTGGCGGGGTACAGGACGGGCGCAAACACAAACACGGTCAGACCCCAACACCCAAGCCAGGAGTGGCGGGGCGCAGCCGAGACCCGAGTCCAGGCACACACACCCACACCGCACACCCCAGCCAGGAATCGCGGGGTACAGGAGGAGCGCGCACACAAACAGGCACGGACCCCAACACCCCAGCCAGGAGTGGCGGGGCGCAGCCAAAACCCGAGCCAAAGCACAAACACCCGCACTGCACACCCCAGCCAGGAATGGCAGGGTACAGGGGAGCGCGCACACAAACAGGCACAGACCCCAACACCCCAGCCAAGATTGACGGGGCGCAGCGGAAGCCCGAGCGCAAGCACACACACCTACACTGCACACCCCGCCAGGATCCGCGGGGTACAGGAGGAGCGCGCACACAAACACAAACAGACGCCAACGGCCCAGCCAGAAGAGGCGGGACGCAGTCCAAACACGAGCGCAAGCACACAGACCCACAGCGCACACCCCAGCCAGGAGTGGCCGGGTACAGGAGGAGCGCACACACAAACACACACAGACCCCAACACCCCAGCCAGGAGAGGCGGGGCGCAGCCGAAACCCGAGCCCAATCACACACACACACACTGCACACCCCAGCCAGGATTGGCGGGGTACAGGAGCGCGCACACAAAAACACACAGACCCCAACACCCCAGGCAGGAGTGGCCGGGCGCAGCCGAGACCTGAGCCCAAGCGCACACACCCACACCGCACACCCCAGCCAGGAGAGGCAGGGCACAGGAGGAGCACGCACACAAACACACACAGACCCCAACAAACCAGCCAGGACTGGCATGGCGCAGCCGAACTCCGAGCCCAGGCACACACACCCACACCGCAAAGCCGAGTCAAGAAGGACGATGTACAGGCTGAGTGCGCACACAAACACACACGCCCCAAAGCCCCAGCCAGGATTGGCTGAGTGCAAGCCCAAACCCGAGCCCAGCCGCACACACCACAAACCCCAGCCGAGAATGGTGGGGCAAAACCAAAACCAGTACCCAGGCAAACACACCTCAGACCCAAGCCAGGAGTGGCGGGGTTACTGCGAAACCAAAAACCAAACACAAGCACCACACAACAGTAGGAAACCCAGTGTTCATAGCCCGGGCACTGAGGCAGCCCGCGCCATGCAGGTGACCCGGCCAAACGTGACCCTGAAACCGGGCGTACGGCTGCATCCCAAGGCCTGCGCTGCTTTGGGACTCGAGGCGGAGCGTGCAACACCCAAGCACCTCGGAACCCCAGTACCAAGAACATGCATGCATGCCTTGGGAATGGGACACGCCAGGAAGTCCGGTAACCCCTAGCCTTCCGCCCAAAGGAGGGGACGTGCGCAAGCACGGGGGCACACCATTCTGGTGAGACAAGAATGTCAGCCTGGCGGCGATCAGCCCTCCCGGTGCTTCGCGGGGCCGCTTTGTTGGGGGCCAGCAGTCAGGTCTAGCGAGATGTAAGCCGCCTCCCCACTTCATGCGCGGAGCTTCTTCCTGTCCATCACAGCGGCAACGCCAGGGGGACGACCTCTGCACGACCCAGTGCGCCTACCTAACTACCTATGACAACCATGAGTTCGGGCTCTCGACGGAAAGCCTTACGCGTCGATTTTCTCCAAGACGCAACGGCGAAAAAATTGTGGTAAATTCACCACATGAAAGTACATGAAAAACCCTAAAGATCCAGCCCTTAACTTCCTTTCCAACCTCAAACGTACAGGAGAACAAGTCAAAACAAAACGAAGCGCGCGCAGGTGACAACAGGCGGCATTTTCACGGCAGCTACAAATTGGGTCAGAGTATTGCATCTTAATCGATTTCCCGCAGGACCCAATCATCAACATGAAAATATCAAAATTCCACTTCGATTGAATCGATTGGGAAGGTTAGGGACAGAGTAAAAAACAGTGTATTCCCATGCCTAAAGGTAAGCTTTAGTTGTTTTAGAGATGCCTAGATACATACCACATTTTTATCTTGGTATTGACCTAACCAAAGAGGGGTGACAAACTGACAAAGCATTTTGATCTATAACACCAAGCACCAAATTTAGGATGTTGTGTGGACCCCTGACCCCCAAAATGTTTGGACATAAACACCATTTCCTGGAGTGACTGAGGCGCTGACATTGGTTCAGAGCCTATACATTTTTCTATATTTTCTCATGAATGCTTAGCTATCCTAGTGGTCTGCACCCTAGGGGGCTGAGCCACCTCTTTTTGAGAGGTCCTGGGTTCAATACCCACTCAGCTTAGCTAAGAAGAAGTTGCCATCTGACATGGTAGGGACCTCAGCGCCACAAGCCATGCGACCTCAGCACCTATTGTACCCAAAACAAAGACTGCACATCCCAGGATGGCACCATAAAAGAGAGAGTGCCCATGTGGGTAGTTCTCCAATGATTGTACGACATTTTCTAACTATCTTTTCTAAATTTGTAGCCATTGTGAGTTCCTTTGTGTAGATAGATTGTCTATCGTTCTCCATTGACTGCAGCCCTTCACTTTGTGGATTTGATCCTGAATTTCCTCCTATTGCACTCTGACTACTTGGGACCTTTGGTCTATCATTTCGCTTTACAAAAACATTGACATTTAGAAACCCTGAGCTACCTCAAGAAGCAGCAGAGCAAGCAGGAGCACAACACAAAACAACATCATCAGCAGCATCAACAGTAAAAGCCTGTTAAAACCTTATGGTAGCAGAGGTTTGCAGTCTTTGCGTACCTGCAACCCCGTGCAGTACAACCAGTCACTGAGACTGACTCCAGTCTTGAAGGGCGGAAGAATACAACGTGGACACGAAGGAGACTGCCGAGAAGACAGCGCCCTCAGTGGCACCCGCCAAGCCGGCGCAAATGCCCAAACCGGCTGGTGAACTTGAACCTGAGGAGGCTGTACCTTCAGTGCCCTTCAATGGGCGCGAGGACGACTCGTGGGAGGGCCTGGGAGCAGCTCTCAGTGGACTACACGTGCATTCACCTGAGGAGGCGAAGGAGAAGGAAGCAGTGGATATGGGAGCCAAAGAGGAAGACCCTGAAGGTGAACACGATCCATCCGAAGAGGTACCCTTCGATGACAAACCCTCGGAGAGCGCACCAAGTGCCTCTCAACATCTTGCAGCACCATCTCCAACTGCCACTACACACCCAGCCACACATCCAGCAACATCCTCACCAACAACCACTCAGCCCATGGCTGACGGTCTAGGCTTTACTGGTATGACTTACACGACCTATGGTGTGGACCCACTCCCGACTGCCCCTCCTATGGCAAGTGCAGTCAGCGAACCAGTGGCATCCAGCTCCACCTACACCGGTATTCATGAGCCTATGCCACGACGCTACGCTGAGGACTATCACAGGCCCCCTACCGGTGTTCGCCCAACCTTTATTCCTGGTTATGGAGCGCCATAGTCTGGCTATGCTATGCCAGCGCCTGGCTTCACGTCTCTGAGTGACCTTTGGGGCCCTGAGTCCTGTGGAGGACGGAGCAGGGGATCGGGAAGATCCTCTAATAGGTCCCTGATGCGCTCATAGATCAGGGAAGCTCTCCTTGGCGCTACTGGTGAGCTATTCGCAGTCCTGATGCAGGTAATCAGGGACGAACTGAAGCCCCTGATACCACCTGATGGGTCACCTGTGATCCTTCGGAGCTTCCCCACACCACGTACAGGCCAACCACCTGGTCGCAGGCCTAACCCATACGTTGGGTGGTGTGAGAAGCCAGCCTATGTGGACCCCTGCAGCTATACCAAGAAGCCCCTTCGTGGCAAGAAAGGCACAACCGCCCTACAGCCATGTGGAGAATTCCACAAGAGCCGAGTTGGACCAACTCGGGCTGACAGCCTTTGGGGCTATGGTTGATGTCGAGCCCTTCGGCTCCAGTGACTTGGGCGGTGACCCTTCGGACGACCAACCGCCATCCCTATCGTCAGCTTCATCCTCTGAGGATGATGACCCAGAGGACCCAGAGAACCGGAGTTAAAAACAAAAGAGGAGGAAGAGAAAGTGCTGGCGCAACGAGAGGCGTCGCTCCAAGGAGGCCAAGGCTATTGCCAGCTAAAGGATCGTGGAGAACCTGCCTGCGTTCACTAGGAAGGACCTCAGCGACTTCGCGGAGAGTTTTGGTCGGTTTCTAAGGATGACTTTCCACACCCACGCAAGTGGTCGAGTGGAGTGCAACCTGTTCTTGCAGTGTTGCAAGACCGAGTACCTGGAGAAGCAGGTCAAGCAGATCGTGACGAAGTCCACTACCTTCGCGGATGTGTTGGTTGCTTTGGAGAGGGAGTATCCTTCCTATGAGACCAACCTCTCCATCCGGACCGAGATCCAGAACCTAGCTTTGTTGCCCAATGACCCCAAGGCTGCCCGCGTATCGGAGCTATTGGCTGACTTGGACCATTGGGTAGGGCGACTGACGCCCGGATCCTACGGAAGCGAGGAGTTGCTTTTCTGCTTTGTTGCCAAGATCCCCTGAGACGTCTGCGACGAGTGCAGGGCGACGGCCGAGCGCAAGGCAGGGTCCCTCGCCTATGAGGACTTGTCCGTCCTCCTTTTGGAGCTGGCACTGGAGAAGGAGAGTGACCAGCACCGTAATGCCTATCGCCTCGAGGAGGCAATGCCGGGAACCAAGGCGAAGGGTACCAAGGACCCCCACCTAGACAGGGGACTACCCCAACAAATGCTCGCTATATGAGCAATTTCCAGGAGCTGTTTCGGTGTGATACCACAAATGAGCAGGGGTGTCTGGTTCATGGCCCGGACTGCGATCATCATGAGTGCTGTGTGGTCCAGGAGACCAACACCGCCGGGAAGGCCAAGATACAGGACCACTACAGGTGTACTATCACCTCTGCTCTCTGCCGCATGAGGAAGCACTACAAGAATGAGTGCTACCATAAACAACGCCTCTCGACAAAGCTTAGGAGCGTGAACGGAAGTGGCAAGGGCAACTCTGACAAGGACAAGGACAAAGGTAAGGGCAAGGCCAAGGGCCGCAGCAAAGGCCCGGATAAGGGCAAAGGTGGACTTGGAGGCCCCGACCATAAGCCTCACACCGACAAGAACAAGGACAAGTCCGCAAAGAGCCCCAACCCTACACCAGGGGGGAACCCTGAGCCCTCTGGTGGGCAGCAACACCCAGGGCCTACGACCCGTTCCCAGACGCGAGCTCAACAAGAACAAGGAGCTGACAGTGACAACGAAGGTGGGGACTAGTCTGACCCCCGTAAACGTTCCCGCTTCATGCGGAGGATGCCAAAACTGCGCAAGGAGGGGTTTGACGTGACCTGTCCCCCCAAGCTCTGACAGGGACGCTTCGGCGGATCAAAAGACTTGGTGTTCTGGGTACGTATCCGTCTTGGGGGACCAGAATACCTGGAGGTACTCGATACTGTGGCCACTATGTCTATAGTGGCAAAGAAAAAGTTACCTCGTGGGGACCTGAAGATTGTGAAGCCTACCGCTGCCATACAGATGGGGGACGGCCACCCGCTGCACAGGTGTGGAGATTGTGAAGTCGACATGCCTTTGGGCCACGGGGGCATTGCCCATTGGTTCTACGTGATGGATACGGAGGCCTTCGACTTTGTACTAGGGACCAACTACTTTGTCGAGCACGCCCAGATACTATCGCTCGCGCTACAAGCGCCCCACATCCTCCATGTGGACCATGGTGTCGGCCGGGAATCCGTACTGGTGGAGCAGTCTGAGCACATGTCAAGCTACCTGAGGGTATGCAAGAATGAGCCCTCTGCCATGATGGTCGCCTCCAAGACAAAGGACTATCAGCACCTTGGGGGTGTCCTAGACCGAGGTCTGAAGGAGTTGGGATACTCCCAGGAAGACCTGAACGTAGAGCTGTTCACCAGCGACAAGCAGCATGTCCTGGACCTCTACTGCAGCAAGGGAGAAAATTGCTGCTACAAATTTTACTGGCCCTCTTTCGGGATGGCCTACGGGAATCCCAGGTTCAGTGCACTGGGGAAGGTCTTGAGCAAGGTGCCTTTGGAACGTTCAGATATGCTCCTGTGTTCCCCCGATTGGGGACCCCATGAGGGAAATGAGTACTGGCGTACTCTATTGGAGAAGCTGACGCTCACCTTCATCTAGCTGCCCCACGACGCCATCTACGTGCCTCTGGGCCATAAGGCGTCTATTGGGAAACCAGGATGACGGAGCATGCTAAACGTTGTGGACGGGGGCCTAGCCCCAGTACCCTGGGAGGATCTGGATCCTGCTATGGGCAAGGAAATTCAACGTGAGAGCGGCGGCTACACCCTGGATGTCCTGAAAGACCAATTTCGGCCTCGAGACGCTGTGGAAACTACTCCTGCGTGAGACGAGTATGTCGTGTCTGACGCTGCTGCCCCCAACCCCCCCTTCCATGTACCTAATCCTGATGTAGTCTCAGAGTTCGAGCCATCCGAGCTACCCAGCTCAATACACCCTGATGACGCAACCGAGCATGACGCCTTCTTCCTGCAGACGAGCGTGGAGGAAGTGGAGGACGCCAAGTACGCTACCCCACAGAAGCCCCTACTCTCCATGAGGGGAGAGGAGCCCCTGGACAAAGAGTTGGACTCCCAATCTAGGCTGAGAGAGTACGTGGACCCCAAGACGAGATTGGTGGCGAAAAAGCTATGCTACGCTAACCCTACCGGAACCTCATGGCCGTTGAAGCAAGGCTCTATGGGAGATATCTCCCAACTGAATTAGGACGTTGGACAGAATATCACCACCTGGCAACCGGGAGTGGATCTAAAGCTCATGCAGAGCGGTTGGGGTCCCATGTGAGGACCCCTGAGGAACATAAACTCCCAGAAGATTGCGTGTGCAAACCCCCTCAAGCGTGCCTATGCTGCCAGCGGCCACCTGAGACTGTGGAACGGGACCTTCTATACGCCTATCAATGGCTGAAGGACACAACCAAGGACGCTGAGCCGGTTGAGGACCACCTCCCGGCTTCTATTCACCAAGGGGCAAGCAATCTGCACTGTGACGGGAACCTGGAGGACAAGATCAAGCTCTTGGACCCTAGAGTGCAGAAGCTGATCAGGACCTACCTGGAGGTGTTCGGTGAACCACCCCCTCCAGCCTCCTGTGACAAGCTGGTACAGATGGAACTCAAACTGAAGCCCGAGGTCGTGGGTCACAAGATACGTCGGAGGCCCTACCCCGCTCCTAAATAGCAGGCCAATGAGATTGAGCGACAGATACAAGAGTGTATCAACGCTGGCTCGGTTCTGGAGTACAAGGATGGGGACTGGCCCAAACACTGCAGCCCCTGTTCCCTTGTGGCCAAACCTGGGTCTACAGCCAAACGGCTGGTGGTGGACTATGGAGAGCTAAACAAGAAAACGCTGAACCACTTGGGGTCGATTCCTAACATGGAGTCAACCCTAGAGAAGATAGCCTCCCGCCGCTACAAGAGGAAGATGGACAAGCGGAGTGGTTTCTGGCAAGTGGACCTGACGCCCAATGCCCAGGAGCTCCTAGCGTTCATCAACCCTCAAAGGGGGGTGTTCAAGTGGAAGGTCATGCCCTTTGGCGTGGCCAACGCTCCCGCTCTTTTTCAAGAGCTGATGAGCAAGATCGTGTGCATCCTACGTCGGAGACCTGTGGTGCAAGAACTCATATCCTGAGGCGCCCAGATGGAAGCACACATCGATGATGTATGCCTGGGAAGGACTACTCAGGAGGACCACCTAATCCTCCTGCGCGAGTTCTTTGCGGTCTGCAAGGAGAACCACACCAGACGCAAGCTGGAGAAGCGTGAATTCATGCAGGAGACTATGCAGTACCTGGGGTTCGACATTGGGTATTGGTGGTGGACCTCTGCGGCCTCTAAGTTGAAACTCCCTGATGGATGCCAATGTACAACATGAAGACCCCAAGAAGGGAGTTCAAGTAAGAAAAAGTGCTTTTCCAATGCTTTGAGGCATACTCTAGTTGTATTAGAGATGCACTGAGCACACAGGCATTTCTATCTTAGTATTGGCCCAACCAAAAGTGGTGATAACACATTTTGACCTATGGAACCAAACACCCAATCACGATATGGTAAAGAAGGTCCCTACAAGGACCGGCCCCCGCTGTGCCCCTTCCGCCTGTAACCCCTGCTGATTTGCTCCTGATCAGCGATTGCATTTCTCAAAGTTCAGGGTCCAAAATCCAAAAATATAGAAAATAAAATCCTCCTTCAACCCTGAACAGCAATCAGATCCCACAAATACAGCAGTAATCCAATCCACACTGCGGGCTTCCGTTCAGCACACCGGTTGTCTCACGGTGGCGGGCATGTACAAGAATTGCACCAAAGAGGAAAGCCCTGAAATTGGCATATGAACACAAATAAAGCAAAGTTGGGGAAAGATGGAAACGTACACAATCACAGCCATAGACCCCTCATTCCCTGGACTCAAGACCTTCCCTTGACTCACCCACATGATGCCCTGAACCCAGTCAAATAAGATGGCTAAATGCCATGTGTCAAAAGTCACTACACAAACCCCAAAAATGTGTTCATTCCCAAGCCTCTAAATCCTGGCCCAATAGGGGGGGGTGGCGTGTCATGGCCTAGAGTGGCACTCAGGACCATGCCCTACCCTGACATAACCTTGGTTGGACTTGGAGTCGAATGGGCTTAGAGATATGCCCCATGAGTTTGAACTCATAACATGCCAAAAACTGCCAATTCACACCATATTGGCCATATATCAAATATATGCTCAAAATTGAAGTTACCACTTATCCGAAGGCTCAAAGCATGCATGGAATCGAAGTCTAGTATTCATGGCGGATAGAGACCAAAGGTTAATGCCCATGTACATCCCTACTTTACCCTCGAAACCCCTTCAGATATGGGCGCCACGCACTGCCCAACCCAGCCCATGATCTTGAGACCAATTCTTGTAATCCTTCGTGCGCCAAGCCAAATGGAGTACGCGATCCGGCATATGGTGGTTTTCAACTCCAAAGCATATGCCAACATATGAACAACTCACCATGGTTCAACTCCCCATAGGCTTCTTGCTGTTTGCCGACCAGGTAAGTACACAAAACGCAAAAATGAGCAAAAATTGAATTCAAAAACATGAAAATATGTCGGAATACAAAGTTGTCATGATAGTATATCTCTATGCTCACCCATGATATCCGCTCATGGTTCAATACACGAATGATTGGATACATTTGGGACTAATTCCCCCACTTGGATCCCCAATCGGGCACATGGAGATACCTTCGCCACTCATATCTACATGCCCCATGAAAATGGGAGTGCACTCATGGATCTCTTTGCCAAACATACCATGAGCAATACATACGCGGTAGACTTAGTTTAGCGCTTTGAATTCCACAATTATGACATGGGCAATCCCCTTGTCACGTGTGGCTCCCCATCTCTTCGGCCACACGAAGATCTATAACATGGGCGTGAGCATATCAAGACATATACTACCAATATCACACATAGCCCTTAAAAAAGGGTCCCACCATGGTATGCCATGCCCCTCCATGGTCACAACTTTGGGTTAAATGGACGTGGGAACCTAAGGGAAGATGCTATGCAACCGCAAGACTCATGCGCTACACTCGAAAGTCATAATATCAAGTCCGGACACACGGTCAACAAGTTCTAAACAAGTTTCTACCATGTTGACCATGATCCTATGATACAACGAGTGTGTGTGACGACCTAAGGTGTTGGACCCTACCAAAGATAAGTTGAGACTGAGGCAATTGCAACGCCACATTTCTTATTCTCTTTCCTCGCACTCACGCGTAGATATGGCTCTTCAAAGTGGTCCCACGAATTACTTTTGTTTCCCTTATATCTCCAAGTCAAATGGGTGGCAGATATAAGGGAAACCTGATTTGGGCATAGGGAAAAGAGTATGACCACTCGAAGAAGACCAAATCAAGTGCGGCGATGTCGAAGTCGAAAATCCGATTTCGACCTCGCGAAAAATTCAGATTAAAATTTCGAGTGCATATTTAGAAAATTGCGGAAGCAACGAACCCTTTACTGATGAAATCTGACCCTTCATCGGGGTTTCCGCCAAGATATCTGGAAATAACAGTTAACCAATCGGTTGCCGCAAAATCGCGAGCCAACTGACAGTCGCCGATACATTGACCATCAGAACGGAAAGCTCAAAAATTACGGAAACACTATGATAAAAAAACCCTCTTGATTCCTGATATTCCGATATATAAATCTCCGGTGGCAGCCCCTCGGTACTGAATATGGCCGCTCATAGCCGGAATGGCCAAACCTATCACACTATCACATCGGGTTAGGTCAGGTGGATGGGAGAGTATGATATCAGCCAATGGCGGCTTGCCGGCACATAGATACACACCCCAAGTGACCCAAAGATGGCCACGGGGGTCCGAACCGGCTTCACCCCCCTTCTCAGAGCGTTGTTACTGCTCAGAAGTCATTGAAGAGAGGACGGGAGGACCCAAATGGGCTCCAACCCCCCCTCAATGTCTTAAGGACACATGGAGGCCCCACACACGTCGTAGGCGTCCCCCATGCCCCGAGGGAGGGGTGAGGACACTGATAATCGGTGCCCTACGCCATATCCGGTCCTCTTGATCTACAACATGGACTAAGGGGATCAAAGATAGAGAAACGTCGTCGGTCGACCTAAATAAGTATACACAATGAAATATATATGTGGAGATCGAGTGAAGGGGGTAGATGGCCAATCAAGGCCCAAAGATACCCGGATGAACGCCCTCACCCGTCTCCCAAGCACAGAAACAAACAAAAATGCCTAGGGGGATCCATTACGGTGCTACAGCAGCAACCAAATGGACCAACACGTCCTTGATATCCAAAGAAATATTCTTTTTCTTCAGATAGTCCATCCAGACCGTGGTATACCTCGGCACAAAACTGCTCGGAGGCTCCCATGAATCCCTGGATGCGGAGAATCCCTTCCAACGGACTTTATAAAGCCTCCTCCCAGGCGTCCCCGGGTCCGGCTTGTCCGCCAGGATCTTCTCAGCAGTGAAGTCGTCGTCCTCACCCTCGTCGTCCGAGTCCACATCGCCGGCCGTGAACTCGAAGGTGACGGGACGTCCGCTGGGGTCTGGTGCTCGAGGACGAAGCTGGGTATGGTCGCCGTCCAGGATCTTGTTATCCCCCACACGAACCGCATACACATCCTGCCCGACCTTCCGCACGATTACCCCCGGCACATACCAAGATGCCTGCCGATGCCTGGACAGGACATCCTTGTGGTGCCGCTCCACCCACACAGTGTCTTGGATAGCATACTTCTGGACCTTTCCTTGCTTGAAGTACTTCGCCCTCTGGTCATGCTCGTCCTGAAGTGCCCTGCACACCTTGGCCGCCGTGTCGTCCGCCTCAGCCATCATAGCGTTCGCATCCCGGGCCACTTTGCCATGGTTCAGCCACGGGAGAGTGCGTGACACTCAATCCCGTAGGAACAGGATACAATGGGGCGACAGTCCAGTGGGTCCCGGAAGGTCGTGATACGCTTGGAGTACTCTCCACAGCGAATTATACCAATTCCGGCCCGGTTCGTCGATGTGCAGCTGGCGGAACTTTTCGAACATCTGCCGCCCGGCCACCTCAGCTCGGCCATTCGACCGGCTGTGGTACGCCACGGTCTTGGCGTGCCGAATCCCCATGTGCTTGCACATCGTCTTGAACCACGTCCCCACGAATTGACTGCCCTGATCGCTGCAGATGACAGCTGGGACATCAAAAATTGTCAGCCAATGCCTGATCATGGCATTAGCGACGGTCTTGGCCTGCAGCCCCACTCCATGCTTGTCCTTCTTGTCCTTCTTCTTGGACTTCTTGACCGGGACTGCCACGATATACCCGCTGTGCCTGTCCAGCGCTAGGATGACACAATCATATGTCTCTCCTTCCACGGTGACCTTCGGCATGGCGAACACATCCATGGCCACGGACTGCATAGGGGCCTCCGGTATAGCCGTATACACCAGATTGCCCGCTGTGGAGTGGTTGGGGCTCTTCGTGGCCCGACACACGGCACAGTCGCTGCAGTACCTATCCAGGATGGCGTAGTACCCCGGAGGGAACTTGAAGCGCCACTCCAGGTCCTGCTGCATCTTGTCTCGGCCAGGGTGCATGAGCTGGGCGTTGTGCCAATGGTCAATGAGCTCCTCCACTCGGTTCTCCGGCACCAGCAGCTTGTCCTTGAGGAACAACTTGCCCCCATCCTCGGTTAAGCCCTCGGGCCATTCGTCGTCCGACGGGGCGCTCACGGCATTCCAGTACTTGTTCCAGTGGTCGGATGCCGCATAGTCATCCGACCAGTCCTCTGTGAGCACCGACCTGACTAGCTCTACAGGGGCCACCATCCATTGCTCGAGGGTTTTCCTCTCGAATAGCCTGGACTCGGGCGCCCCAGAACTTGGCCAGGTCTGTACGGTTTGCCATCACAACAAAACACTTGACCCCCTCTTGCTCCATGGCCTTCTCCATCTCGATGATGCGCTTGGCCTCCTCAGTTTCCTCGGCGTCGCCATGGCTGGATATGTCCATCCACGCCTTGCCCGCGGGGTAGGCCCAGCGACTGAGGCAATCTGCCACAGTGTTGTCCTTCCCCGGGATGTACACGACGCTGAGGTCGAACTTGGCGAACGTCTCGTGCCATCGGGCCCTCCTAGCCGCTGGTCCTGAGGGGGTGTCGACATGCTCCTTGTGCCAGCTCTGTAGGGACTGGTGGTCCGTGCAAACCACCACTGGCTGCAGTCCGATGTGGCCAGACCACTTCCTGAGCGCACAAACAATGGCGTACGTCTCCTTCTCCCTCGCGTTCCAGGTGCGGCGTTGGCCCTCGGCCATGATCCGACTCCAAAACGCCACGGGAACACGAGTCCCGTCCTCCCAGACTTGCTCGAGGACTGCCCCCACGGCTTAGTCCAAGGCGTCTGTCCGTAGCACGAATCCCTTGTCCGGGTCCACCAGGAACAGCCCCAACTGCCCCAGGAGTCGCTCCTTCAGGCGGTTGAACGCATCCTCAGCCTCAGGGGTCCAGGCAAGCTTCTTCTTGCTCCCCTTCTGGCCATCGAGCTTCCCCACCTGCAACATCTTGTGCAGCGGCCCCGAGAGTTCTGCATACATCCGGACATAGCCCGAAAAGTAATTGCAGAACCCCATGAAGGACCAGAGTTCGCTGATGGTCTCGGGCTTTTCCCAGTGGTGCAGGGACGCCAGCTTCCCAGGCATGGGACGGCGTTGCCCGTGACCAACCACGTGACCCGCAAACTCCACTTCCTTCACAAAGAGGGAGGCTTTGGTGGGCTTGCACACCATGTTGTGCTTGTCCAGCTCGCTGAGCACTCGGCGCAGATCCTTTTCATGCGCTTCGATGAGCTCATCCTCAGTCATATTCTCCTTGCGGGACCTGATGATGATGTCATCCACGAAGGGGTCGGCACAGTCCCGGACAGGACCGAGTAGGTCCTCCATCATGCGCTGGAAAGCGGCGTTGCTATTCTTGGCGCCCATAGGCACCACTTTCCACTGCATGGGCCCCAGCGGCGTCGACATCGCTGTGCAGGGCCTGGAGTGCGGGTGTAGCGGCATCTGGTGATAGCCGTGTTTCAGGTCTAACACCGTGAAGATCCGCTTTTTCTGTTGTTTTTGGAGGATGGAGTCGATCAGGGGAAGCGAGTACGAGTCGTGCTCGGTCTGCTCGTTCAAACCTTTGTAATCAACCACCAACCTCCACTCGCCCTTCTCCTTCTTGGGCACGATGAAGGCTGGGCTGGCCCACTCACTGTCGGAGGGTGCGATCCGTCCCCGCTCAATGAACTCGGCCAACAGCTTCTTCATGGCCTCAGCCCGATCGCCCTGACGTTGGTACTCCCGATGACGATAGATCTTGGGGTTCGGCTTCAGCTTGATCCTCGCTGTGCCAAACCTCCCACGATCTGGAGGGTTCTTGTTGGCAACGCCACTGAATAGCCGCGGATAGGCATTCATCAGCCTCTCCTTCAGCTCGGCGACCTTCAGGTCCTCCTGAGCCTCTTCAGCCGCCTGCTTCGGTATCGATACAACCGACCGCACTGCGGTATAGGCCTCTTCTGGGTCCGAGTCCGACTTCTCCTCGTCTGATATGCCGTCTTCATCGTTGTGGGTCGCGATTCCGGCCGATAATCTTCGAAAAGTTGCGGTTCTTACTCTTGGAAAACCCCACGTTGGTGGGTCTGACCCAACCGGACCATCGTATTGGTCCGCGATGCGATCCATGACCCTCGCCACGAACTCATCCTTCTCGTACTTGCCGGTGACCAACATCTTGTCATCCCACCAATGCGGAGATGTGACCATGGCCCGCCTCTTCTTGGGTGCCACATGGTCGTGCATCCCCATCCGCATGTAGTTGACGACGTCGTCGATCTCGGCGTGGGACAGGACGTCAATGCCATCAATTGGCTGATCCGTCCCCTCCTTTGGCTCAAACATGACCTTCATGGGCACCGCCTCCACCCTACGGATGAATGTTTCATCAGAAGTGGGCTGGGCTTGCGCCCCATCCACCAGGAAAGCCTTGGTACCCCACGCTGGACCCAGGGGAGGGCATTGATACACCCTTGGCGTCGATGAAGAGCTCCTCCTCTGGCCCGAATGACATCTCCTTCAGGGTGATGGAGTCCAGCGTCGACTTGAGACCTTCCAGCGGACATGGGGTGGATCCTATGCCGGTTATGACCAGGATCCCCTTCGCCCTATCCGCGGCGATCTTCTCCACCGTACGTCTGGTGTTGTCCAGGGAGCCATGCCAATACATGGGCGCCCACTCCTTCAAACCCAAATGCCTGTGCCAGGCTGAGTCTCCTCGATGCCAATGCCTCCTACACTTCCGCAAAAGTGGGGCATCCCGGGAAGCGAAGACGTCCGTCTCGGGCGCTTCGGCTCCCAGCGTCTGGATCATCCTGGCATACACCTGCGGCGCCATTCCATACTCCCTGAGCTGAACTCCACGGTCTCCTCTGGACTTGGCACCCACAGCTTGCACCGCTTGGACAATCCGATCCTCTTTCTCAGCATTCCATTGGGATCATCCGCATGCATAGTCCGTGGACAGCCATGTGAGGCATCATCCTCCCGGACCAGCGTTGCACGATGGGGAAGGGCTCCAATGGCGTTTGCCACCATGAAGTCATACCCCATGATCATATCCGAATCGGTAATGTCGGCCACATAGAAGTTCCCGGATAGAGTGCTTCTCTTCGCCAAATCAGGGCGGTTCAAGCGCTCATGCTCCCAGAATTCCATACTGATAGTGGCTTCATGGGTGCAACCACCCATAATCTCACCATTGGCCACCTTCAGGCGTACCGGTCTACGGCTGCGCTGCAGGGATTCCTCCTTGAACAACCCTCTCCGGACCATGCTCACCTGGGCACCCGTATCCACCAAAACATCCACCACCAACTCCTGTTGTCCGCACCGTACACGCACCTTCAAGTGCAACTGCCGCTCGTCACCATGCGGTGTATGAACGACTCTCACGGCATGCAACTCTAGCACGTCCGGGTGCATCAGGACTTCGAGGGTATGATCACGGATGGTGTAGATCTTGGGTTGGTCTTGCCCGTCCACGGGGCTCTCCGTGGTCGCTCCTTCCTTCTTACCACGTCCCTTGCCCACATAAACTTCCCTTTGCAGGGCGCTCCAGGGGTTGGGAGTGGCGAAACTCAGTGGTTTTGGCTACTCTGGAGCCTTCTTCGGCACCTGATGTGGCTTCGCTTTCTCTGAGATTCCACTGATTTTCGGAGGAGAGACCTCCGAGGTTCCACTCCCGTGGGGGCTCCTCTAGACTTGGCTTCCCGCAGCCCCTTCCGGCTGTGATCCGCCAGGACTTTGTCCACCACGTTCCTGGGCTTTGAGTTCCTCCAACGTCCTCAACATGTCCTCAGCAACCTCCTCGATTGACCTCACTCGTCCGTCTTGGCCAGGTCCACCACCATAGCCTCTTCCTCCGCCTTTCCCTTGGCCTTTGCCTTGGCCTTTTCCCCCGTCTCCGCCCTTCGCCTTCCAATCGGCAATCCGCTGCTCCTTGGGCTTCGTCTCGGGGTGGGCGGCGAAGTAGGCCTTCTTGTCCGCCTCATACACCTTGCACTGACGGTGGTCGTGTGCATGGTTGTTTCCCTTGCCATAACAGACCCAGCACCCGTCGTGCTGAGACCTGTACTCCCGGAGAGAGAGCGGTGGGTTCCCGATCCTCCTTGGCTCATTGCCCTTCTTGGGTCCCACCCGGCTCCATCTGGACCGATCCTGCCCATGGTCCCTCACGTTGTGCGCCACAAACGCGAAGAAATGGGCCTCCTCGTGATCCTCCCGGGACCAGGTCCACTGGTCTTGGCCACTTCCACTACCATTCTCCGCGGAGCTGGCTGTGTCCTCCTGGATTCTCCTGATGATGGCGGTCTTCTCGGTGGCCTCGTTGTCCATGACCATGTCGATCCTGCACGTGGGCCTCGTTCTTCGCATTGAACTTCAACTCCACCGTGATGTACTTCACGATCTCGTCCAGGCTCATGCGGGCGAAGATGACCTGCATCCTCAGCGGCTCCCCAGGCCTCCACTCCACGTTGTTGAGGCGCAGCAACCTTTGCCCCATGGTGTCTCCAAACACCTCCACGTACACGGCGTTCTTCACTCCCAACATCAGGTTGGGCTCGCCCAGGTTCCTCCTGAAGAACTCCATGATACCCGCATGGGTATCCTCCGCCGCCAGGATCCTCACCGCCACGCGCTTCTTCGCTCTCTTCTTTTCCTCGTCCTCCACTCTCCTCTTCCAGTGGCCGGGGAGGACGTCCTTCAGCAAGTGGCGGATCTCGCTGGACTCGTTCCAGTCCTCAACCAGCTTGAGGCTCCGTCGGTACTTCCGCAAGTACCAGTTCCACTCCCGGACCCGCAACTCACCGCGGTCCAGCTGCAGCGGGATGGACCACAAGTCCTCCAGCTTCTGGTTCGGAGCGTCCACCCGCTCCTCATCCTCCAACCACTGGAGGCAGGCCTGCTCTGTACGGATCAGTCCTTCCCGGATCTGATCCCGCAGCTCCTCCTTCAGGTCCTGCGCCAGCCGGTGTGGGAATGTCCGGCATACCCACTTGTCCCGCGGCGCTCCCCGCATCTCACCGACGACCTCCTCGGCAAAGTCCTCCCAATCCAGGATGAAGTCATCCAGGTTGGAGGGATTGCCATCGTAGTAGGGGATTTTGATTCCCCTGAGGTCGTCAATCCTGACGGCGTCTCCGACGTCACCAGCCACCACTCCACCGAGACGGATACCACCTGTGGCCGGGGGGTGTGAGTACACTCCCCGTACATCCCTCTCCTCCATGGAGTGCGGTCCAGTTGGGCCTGAACCCATGGAGTTTGGAATGCGGGAAGGACTTGCTCCACCGGCCGTGCATATCCCCGTATTGGGTCCTTCGCCCACAAGTTTCCGCCTGGATGACCTCGACCATGTCCGTCGGCGCTTCCGATGGTTCGCCCCTGCATGGTCTGGCTCTGGATCTCCTCTTCCGCATAAACTGCATGGGCAGTCATAGTGATCGGTAGATCCTGGGCGGCATGGAACATCTGTACCGTCAGGCACCTTGGGTCCGTGGTTACGTGCCCTTCCCGCATGGACCCAACCGGTGCCGTGTGTTCCCCGAGCATTGTGGATTCGCTGAACATGGGAACAAACGGCAGCGCACCCGGTTCAACACGCGGAGGCGCGTAGGGTGCCTCTGCAGGGCCGCCCATGGATTTATCCATGGCGCTCCTGAGGGTCTTAACTCGCTCCACCAGCTCTGCCGTTGCTGGCTTTGCCGGGAGCTCCGGACCCGAGGTGAGGGGCTGTAGCTCCTCTAGCCTTTTCAGGCGTCCCGACGTGTCCTCCACCAGGTGGAGGAGACTCTCCACCACTCGCTGCTGCTTCTCCAGGGTCAGCTCCAGATTCTCCCCGTACCGGTCCCCTTCCGCTCGCAGCTCCGCCATGTCTCTCTCCGCGGCCGACTGGTCATCCAGGATCCCGGCGACGTCCTCCTCTTGGCCGTCCTTCGCGTTGTCCAGGCTGTCGAGGCGGTGCACGATGGCGTCCATCCCCATCCTTGGGTACTTGCCCATGAGGAAGGACACGTGCTCGCAGTGGCACTCAGCGTGCTTTCCACCTGATCCAGCGCATCCCGCGGTTCCCGGCGCCCCGGACTCCTCCGCCATGGGTGTGTCGCCCATGCTATCCCGCGTTGGCTCCATGTGCCGGGCCACAGGCGCCGTTCTGGGTCTGGCGGGCCTCTCCAACGCCTCGACGTCATGCTCCAGCCTGGGTTCTGGGGCCGTGTTCGCCCTTGTGGGCGGTCTGGCCGTCTCCTCCGACTCCGAAGGTTGCTCATAGGCTGTCCGATAGCCCTCGGAGTGCCCCTCGGAGTCCCACAGCCTGACCGGGCTAGGGTCCTTATCCATTGCCCTCGGCGCCCCCTGCCGCGGACTTGCGTGACCCGCGCTTCCGGTAGCGCCGGGCCCGTCCTCCACTGCTGCCTGAATGGCATGTCTCCTCAGAGTCCTCCGCGGCGGAGCGGAGGTTGCATGCCTTTCGGCAGCGACACCCACACATGGAGACCAGGTCCTCCATGTCAAGTCCTCCTCTTCCCGAACGTCGTATTTCTCTTCGGGCTTCAACTTCCAGAGTTCGCCATGCTCCGGAGCGTCTCGGCTCTTCTATGGCTCCAATCTCCGGCGTGGTCTCCACCGAGTCCACAATACGCACCCGGGGCGTACTTGGGCAGGGCTCATAGGGGCCCAAGTCCCCGGGTCGGCGGTAGGTAGGGGCAGCAGGTACGCCTCTGCTACCATAAAGAAGGTCCCTACCAGGACCGGCCCCCGCTGTGCCCCTTCCGCCTGTAACCCCTGCTGATTTGCTCCTGATCAGCGATTGCATTTCTCAAAGTCCAGGGTCCAAAATCCAAAAATATAGAAAATAAAATCCTCCTTCAACCCTGAACAGCAATCAGATCCCACAAATACAGCAGTAATCCAATCCACACTGCGGGCTTCCGTTCAGCACACCGGTTGTCTCACGGTGGCGGGCATGTACAAGAATTGCACCAAAGAGGAAAGCCCTGAAATTGGCATATGAACACAAATAAAGCAAAGTTGGGGAAAGATGGAAACGTACACAATCACAGCCATGGACCCCTCATTCCCTTGACTCAAGACCTTCCCTTGACTCACCCACATGATGCCCTGAACCCAGTCAAATAAGATGGCTAAATGCCATGTGTCAAAAGTCACTACACAAACCCCAAAAATGTGTTCATTCCCAAGCCTCTAAATCCTGGCCCAATAGGGGGGGGTGGCGTGTCATGGCCTAGAGTGGCACTCAGGACCATGCCCTACCCTGACATAACCTTGGTTGGACTTGGAGTCAAATGGGCTTAGAGATATGCCCCATGAGTTTGAACTCATGACATGCCAAAAAACTGCCAATTCACACCATATTGGCCATATATCAAATATATGCTCAAATTTGAAGTTACCACTTATCCGAAGGCTCAAAGCATGCATGAAATCGAAGTCTAGTATTCATGGAGGATAGAGACCAAAAGTTGATGCCCATGTACATCCCTACTTTACCCTCGAAACCCCTTCAGATATGGGCGCCACGCACTGCCCAAGTCAGCCCATGATCTTGAGACCAATTCTTGTAATCCCTCGTGCGCCAAGCCAAATGGAGTACGCGATCCGGCATATGGTGGTTTTCAACTCCAAAGCATATGCCAACATATGAACAACATACCATGGTTCAACTCCCCATAGGCTACTTGCTGTTCGCGGACCAGGTAAGTACACAAACCGCAAAAATGAGCAAAAATTGAGGTCAAAAACATGACAATATGTCCAAATACAAAGTTGTCATGATAGTATATCTCTATGCTCACCCATGGTACCCATGATACCCATGATATACACAAATGATTGGAACCATTTGCGAATGATTCCCCCACTTGGATCCCCAATCGGGCACATGGAGATACCTTCGCCACTCATATCCACATGCCCCATGCAAATGGAAGTGCACTCATGGATCTCTTTGCCAAACATACCATGAGCAATACATACGCGGTAGACTTAGTCTAGCGCTTTGAATTCCACAATTATGACATGGGCAATGCCCTTGTCACGTGTGGCTCTCCATCTCTTCGGCCACACGAAGATATAGGACATGGGCGTGAGCATATCAAGACATATACTACCAATATCACACATAGCTCTTAAAATAGGCTCCCACCATGGTATGCCATGCCCCTCCATGGTCACAACTTTGAGTTAAATGGACGTGGGAACCTAAGGGAAGATGCTATGCAACCGCAAGACTCATGCGCTACACTCGAAAGTCATAATATCAAGTCCGGACACATGGTCAACAAGTTATCAACAAGTTTCTACCATGTTGACCATGATCCTATGATACAACGAGTGTGTGTGACGACCTAAGGTGTTGGACCCTACCAAAAATAAGTTGAGACTGAGGCAATTGCTACGCAACATTTCTTAGTCCCTTTCCTCGCACTCACGCGTAGATATGGCCCTTCAAAGTGGTCCCACGAATCTCTTTTGTTTCCCTTATATCTCCAAGTCAAATGGGTGGCAGATATAAGGGAAACCTGATTTGGGCATAGGGAAAAGAGTATGACCACTCGAAGAAGACCAAATCAAGTGCGGCGATGTCGAAGTCGAAAATCCGATTTCGCCCTCGCGAAAAATTCAGATTAAAATTTCGAGTGCATATTTAGAAAATTGCGGAAGCAACAAACCCTTTACTGATGAAATCTGACCCTTCATCGGGGTTTCCGCCAAGATATCTGGAAATAACAGTTAACCAATCGGTTGCCGCAAAATCGCGAGCCAACTGACAGTCGCCGATACATTGACCATCAGAACGGAACGCTCAAAAATTACGGAAACATTATGATAAAAAAACCCTGTTGATTCCTGATATTCCGATATATAAATCTCCGCTGGCAACGCCTCGGTACTGAATATGGCCGCTCATAGCCGGAATGGCCAAACCTATCACACTATCACATCGGGTTAGGTCAGGTGGATGGGAGAGTATGATATCAGCCAATGGCGGCTTGCCGGCACATAGATACACACCCCAAGTGACCCAAAGATGGCCACGGGGGTCCGAACCGGCTTCAATGGAGTTGACCCCTCAATCCCCTACCAATGTGAGGCAATGCATCTTTTCCTGAGTCGAATGAGAACTGACATATCCAGGGCAGAGCCTATGAATTTATCTATGTTTTCTCATGAATTCCTAGCTGTCCTAGTGGTATGCACCCTAGGGGGCTGGGCACCTCTTTTTGAGAGGTCCTGGGTTCAATTCCGGGTCAGCCTAGCTAAGTAGGAAGATCCCATGTGACATGGCAGTGACCTCATCGCCTCATGCCCTGCCACCTCAGCAGATATGGGACCCAAAACAAAGACTGCACATCTCCAGAGATGGCACTATGGAGATTGAGTGACCATGGGGCAGTTTTCCAATTCTTTTTCCAAAGTATTTCAGCTTTCTTTGTGAATATGCAATCCAATGTGTCCTGAGTTGCAGTTTCGGTGAATATCCTTTCATCCTTCACTGTTTACACTGCAGCCCTTCATGCTTTGATCCTGATTTTCTTCTACTTGCTTGTCTCTGGCTTGGGCTATCCTGGATTGATTGTATTTCAGCAACTAAAACATTTTCATCTTCAAAAAACAAGCAGCAGGAAACCCGACACCAGCAGCAAGCAGCAGGAGAGGCACAACCACAGTGTTGAAACCACTATAAAACTTTCTGGTAGCAAGAGGCAGACTGTCTCTGCGTACCGGCAGCAACCCCGTGCCGTACAACCAGTGCGCCGAGATCAGTCACATATAAGCAGAAGGGTGAACGAAGATGGACACAAGGAAAGAGGACGCCGACGTGAAGACAGGGCCTGAGGCACCAGCAAGGCCAGCACCTGGTGAACCTGCACCTGGACCTAGCGCTGTACCTTCGGAGCCCTTACATGGGCCAGTGGACGTGGCGGAGGACTCGTTAGAAGGACTGCAGTCGGCCTTCCGGGCCCTCTCAGTCGAGGAGGTGGTCAATCATCCTGTAATGAGGAAGAGAGAGAGCGAGAAGGATGCTGGAGAAGGCATAGCAGACGAAGGAGAAGACCAAGGGCAAGACCTGACGAATGAGCCTACCTTCGAAGGCGCACCAAGCGCTTCTGGCCTCCACGCATCACCCTCTCCTATAACCACCACACTCTCAATTCCAGACCCAGCCGCTGCAACATCCACACCCATAACCAACTCACCTATGGCTAAGGGCACAGGCTTTACTGGTATGCCTCCCTACCCTGCCTATGGTATGGGCCCACCTACCACTGCGTTCCCTGAGGCAACTACTGCCAGTGAGCCGGTGGCCTCCAGTTCTGCGCCGCGATGGTATGCGGCTGACTATCACCATCCTCTACCCGCTACGGGAACCTATGTGGATGTTCCTGGGTATGCAACCTTGAGTGGACTGAGGAGAGGACCTGAGTCTCTTGGAGGCAGGAGTAGAGGATCGGGGAGATCCTCCAACAGGTCCCTGACGCGGTCGGAGATCAACGACGTGCTCCGAGGAGCCACCTCTAAAATCGTGGGCGACCTCACTCAAGAGATTCGTGAGAAACTGGAGCCCCTGATGATACCGCCCCAAGCGTCACCTACAACGGTGGGAGTGTCACCCCATCGAGTACAGGCCAACCACCTAATGGCAGGGCTGACAAACACCCTGGGGAGCCTGAGGAGCCGACCGATGCCGACCCCTGCAACGATACCGAGAAGCCCTTTCGTACCGAGAACGGCCCAGCCGCCCTACAGCCACGTGACGAACTCTACGAGAGCCGAGCTGGACCGGCTGGGGCCCACAGCCTTGAGGGCAAATGTGCACGTGGAGCCTTATGGCTCTAGTGATCTAGGCGGAGACCCCTCCGATGATGAGTCGCCGTCTATGACTTCTGCTTCGCCCTCGGAGGACGATGACCCGGAGGACCCCGAGAACCCAAGTGGGAAGAAGAAGAAGAAGGAAAGGAAGACCCGACGCCCTGAGGGACGCAGGTCTCAGGAGGCGAAGACTATTGCCACCTCCAAGATCATGGTGAACCTGCCCGAGTTCACAGGCAAGGACCTCAGCGATTTCGCTGAGAATTTTTGCCGGTTTCTCCGATTGACCGGCCAAATCCACGCTAGTGGACGGGTCAAGTGCGATCTGCTCCTGCAGTGCTGCAAGACCAAGTACCTGGAGAAGCAGGTCAGGCAGATCGTGACTAACTCTGCCACCTTTGCCGATGTGTTGGTTGCCTTGGAGAGGCAGTACCCGACCTACGAAACCGACCTCTCCATCAGGGCCGAGATCCAGATCCTGCCCGTGCTGCCCAACAACCCCAAACCTGGCAGGGTCTCTGAGCTGTTGGCTGACCTGGATCACTGGGCTGGACGATTGACGCCCGGTTCCTACAGCAGCGACAACCTGCTGTTCTGGTTGGTGGGGGACGAGTGCCGTTCGACGGCAGAGCGCAAGGCTAGATCCCTCCGCTACGAGGATCTATGCGTGCTACTCCTGGAGCTGGCGCTGGAGAAGGAGAGCGACCAGCACCTGAACAACTACCGCCCTGGAGGAGGAGGCTCTGGAGGTCAAGGCAAAGGGTACCAAGGAACCAGACATGGGCAGGAGACTACCCGCAAAAATTTGCCCACGCCCGTATCATGGAGCACGTCAAGGAGCTCTTCTGGTGTGATGCCAGAGACGAGCAGGGCCACCTGCAGCACGCCCCTGACTGCGAGCAGCAAGACTGCTTCGTAGTCCAGGGGAAGCAGCAGGAGAAGAACAGCGGCGCCAAAGCAAAGCTGCCGGATCATTACAGGTGCACCATCACGTGTGCCTTCTGTGGGAAGAGGAAGCACTACGAGGATGATTGCTACCATAAGCAACGCCTATCAGCGCAGCTTAAGGGTGAAGATCCTAGCAAAGGCTCCGGCGAAGGTGGAGGCAAAGGCAAAGGCAACGACTCCGGCAAGGGCAAGTCGAAAGGACGTGGACAAGGGCAAGACAAGAATCAAGGTGGACGAGGAGGAGGCGCTAACCGCCAGCCAGACAAGGGCAACAAGAACCAGGACAAGAACGGAGGCAACCCCAACCCTAATCCAGGGGGGAACTCCGAGCCCTCTGGAGGGCAGTCTGGTCCGACCACACGCTTACAAACGCAGGCCCAGCAAGCACAAGGGGCCAAGCGGGAGCACGAAGGTGGTGATGACAGCAACGCTAAGAAGAGAAGCCGTTTCATGAGGATGGCCCCCAAGCTGCGGAACAAGGGGTTCGAGGTGACCTGTCCCGCAGAGTTTTGACGGGGACGCTCTGGTGGCACCCAGGACCTGGTGTTTTGGGTACGTATCCGACTAGGGGGAAGCGAATACCGGGGGGTATTGGATACTGGCGCCACCATATCTATAGTGGCCAAGAAATTTTTACCTTGTGGGAGCCTGAAGAACACCATGACCACCGCGGCTATACGAATGGGGGATGGACATGTGGTGCACAGCTGCGGGGACTGTGAAGTGGAGGTACCTATGGGCTCCCGGACAATCGCCCATCGGTTCTATGTAATGGACACTGAGGCCTTCGACTTTGTATTGGGGACTGACTTCTTCGTGCAGCACTCCTAGATACAACCCCTGACGCTGCAAGCGCCCTACCTCCTCTACGTGGACCACGGCAGTCGCAGAGAGTCTGTGCCACTGGAGCAGTCAGAACATACCTCGACTTACCTGAGCCTATCGAGGGAGGAGCCCTCAAACATGATGGCAGCCTCCAAAACTGAGGACTATCAGACTTTGGGGGAAGTCCTAGACCAAGGTCTGAGGGAGTTGGGTTACTCCAGAGAAGACCTGAGTGTGGAGTTGTTCGCCAGCGACAAGCAGCATGTACTGGAGCTTTACTGCAGCAAGGGGAAGAACTGCAGCTACAAATCTTACTGGCCCTCTTTCGGGATGGCCTACGGGAACCCCAGGTTCAGTGAACTGGGGAAGGTCCTGACCAAGGTGGCCTTGGAACGTTCCCGTATGGTCCTTTGTTCCGCCGATTGGGGAGCCCATGGGGGCACCGAGTACTGGCAAAACCTCCTGGACAGGCTGACTATCAGCTCTGTTCGGTTACCTGATGAGGCCATCTACGTGCCTATGGGGCGTAAGACGCTTATTGGGAAACCAGGATGGGGGAGTATGCTCAGCGTGGTGGACGGAGGTCTTACCTCCATCCCCTGGGGGGATCTGGACCCGACTCTGGTCCGGGCTGTACAACGAGAAAGCGATGGACTCGCCTTGGGTGACTTGAAGGATCGCCTACGACCTCAAGATGCTATTGAGACTAAACTCTGAGGAGATGAGTACGTCGTGACTGACACCAACGCCCCCAACTCTCCCTGCCATGTACCTGTTCCTGATGGAGTCTCTGAGTGTGGACTATCTGAGCTACCTAGCTCTATCCACTCAGATGACGAAACTGAGCACGACGCCTTCTTCGTGCAGACCTGTGTGGAGGAAGTGGAGAACGCCGAGTACGTTGCCCCACTGAAACCCCTACTCTCCATGAGGGTGGAAGACCCCGTGGAAGAAGAGCTGGACCCTCGATCCAGGCTAAGGGAGTATGTGGACTCCAAGAGGAAGTTGGTGGCCAAAAAGCTATGCTACGCTAAGCCTACCCGCAGCTCATGGCCACTGAAGCAAGGACGTATGGGAGATCTATCCCAATTGAAGGAGGACCTCGAACAGAAGATCACCACCTGGCAAAGGGAGGTAGATCTTAAGCTCATGAAGGGCGTGTGGGGCGCCCATGTGAGGACCCCAGAGGAGGACGTCCTCTCGGAGGAATGTCTATGTGAATCCCCTCGAGCGTGCCTATGTTGCCATCACTCAAAGGAGATGGTTGAACAAGACCTTTTATGTGCCTACCAAGGGTTGAAGGACTCTACCAAGGGCAGAGAGTCGGTGGAGGATTACCTCCCGACGTCTATTACGCAGGAGGCAAGGGGCTAACACTCTGACGAGGACATGGAGGACAAGATCAAGCTATTGGACCCGCGGGTGCAGAAGCTTATAAGGACCTATATGGAGGTGTTCGGAGAACTACCCCCTCCAGCCTCATGTGACAAGCTGGTACAGATGGGCCTCGAGCTGAAACCCGAGTTCGTGGGTCACAAGATCCGGAGGAGACCCTATCCAGCTCCTAAAGAGCAGGCCGACGAGATCGAGCAACAGATACAAGAATGTATCGACGCTGGCCTAGTCCTGGAGTACAAGGACGGGGACTACCCCCTACACTGCAGCCCCTGTTTCCTGGTGGCTAAACCTGGGTCTACAGCCAAACGGCTGGTAGTGGACTACGGAGAGCTGAACAAGAAAACGTTGAACCACTCAGGGTCCATTCCCAATATGGAGTCTACCCTGGAGAAGATAGCCTCCTGTCGCTACAAGACGAAGATGGACAAGAGGAGCGGATTATGGCAAGTGGACCTGACGCCCAACGCCAAGGAGCTACTAGCCTTCATCACCCCTCAGGGGAGGGTGTTCAAGTGGAAGGTAATGCCGTTTGGCGTGGCCAACGCACCCGCTTCTTTCCAAGAGCGGATGAACAAGATCTTGTCCATCCTACGAAGGAGACCTAAGGTGCAGGAGCTCATATCCTGTGGGGCCCAGATGGAAGCTCACATCGACAATGTATGCCTCGGGACCAATACCCAGGAGGACCATCTAATCCTCTTGGTTTAGTTCTTTGCGGTCTGCCAGGAGAACCACACACGACTCAAGCTGGAGAAGTGTGAGTTCATACAGGAGACCATGCAGTACCTGGGGTTTGACGTTGGCTATGGGTGGTGGACCCCAGCGGCCTCTAAGGCCAAACCCCTGATGGATGCTAAGGTACGACACGAAGTCCCCATGAAAGGACTTCATGACGTACGCAGTTTCATTGGGGCGTGCAACTTCTATCGCCGCCATATCAAAAACTTCACCTACACCAGCGCCATTCTGACGGACTTGATCAAGAAGAGTACTACTTGGCGCTGGGGCCCACAAGAGCAACAAGCGTTTGACGAGCTCAAAGACAAGGTGGCGAACGCTAAGTGCTTGGGCGTGCCTAGGGCACAAGGGGGGATTTTCCTGGTGACGGACGCCAGCAATATGGGCGGTAGTGGAACGTTGTTCCAATGGCAAGCACTAGAGAAGGAGGAGTTCGACTCGGCCATTTCCCGATGGGGGACAGAAGGTCTCAACCGAGATGGAACCCTCAAGCACAGCTACCCTGACGACAAGTGGGTCCTAGTACCTCTGGGCCACTGGAACTGGAAATGGAACCAGGCCAGGGGGAACTACTCGACCTATGAGCAGAAATTGCTCGCGGGTATGCTGGTGCTATCCTCACAAGCACGACTGTTGGGGAGTAACCCTGTGGTCTGGCTGTGCGACCAAGAACCGCTCCGCAGTTCCCAGAAGGGCCCCCCACCTGAGAAGGCCAAGCTACGGCGCTGGTGGACCTACCTCAGTCAGCTATGGCTGACGGTACACCATATCCAGGGCGTGAAGAACGAGTGTGCAGACTACATCAGCCGCAACAACTTTGACGCCCTGATTGGTGCCCGGTCTGAAGCGCTGGCTAAGGAGGCGTTCAGCCGTATGGACGTCGACTTGGACCTCAACATGACGATGATACGCCCCCTGGATGGACTCCGACAATCGGAGTACCTGAAGGAGTTTGGGGATATCTACAAGCGCCCGGAGAAACGCCTTGAACCCCTCCTGGTCAACCAAGATCAGTGGAAGAGGGACAAGAGCAACCTCTGGCACGAGGACCGCATCGTGGTGCCTGGTGACAGAGTCCCAGCGCTGCTGAAGTAAACCCATGAGTCCAGCGGTCATGTGGGTGCTGACCGTACCCTGAGGCTGTTCAAGCAGTGGTTCCACACTACGTAGACTGACGACCAACTGCGGAAAACCCTCCAGCCCATCGTGGACAAGTGCCCGTGCAGGTCCCGCAAACCAGGGGATATCAGGGACAGAGGTCTCCACTCGACCCTGCCCATCCCTCACTGTGCTAACAGTGTTCTATACGTGGACTACACAGAGATGCCGAAGTTCGGGGGCTATGAGTTCGCCCTCGTGGTGATCTGTGGGTTGACCAGGTTTACCAGGGTGTTCCCATGTACCAAGCACACTACCGGGGAGGAGACTATCAAGACATTTCTGGAGGAGTGGTTCTGTGTCTATGGGGCGCCCAAGGAGATCAACTCCGATGAGGACGTACGAGTACGCTCAGATACCGGTTGGTACAAGAGGGTCCTGCGATCCCTCAATGTCCAGGTGTCTACGGGGACTCCCTACTCGCACACGAGCAACCCCCTATGTGAGCGACAGATCCGTGTCCTGAAGGAGAACGTACGGATATGGTGCAAAACTGAACGCACCAGAGACTGGGTGAGACTTCTCCCCGTCATATCCTTGATGATGAACTCCCAAGAGAGTTCAGCTACTGGCCACTCGCCCCATGAGCTATTCCCAGGGCGCTCGGCATGGTTCCTACATGCCCCCTATCCAGAGGACACCCATTCTTCTGTGGGTGAATGGGTCCAAGAACAACAAGCGAAGGTGGACAAGGCCAAGGCTATGCTCCAGAGAGTGAGGTAGCGTCAGTGGAACAAGAAGAACAAGCACCGAGTACCGGCCACCTACCAAGAGGGGGACTGGGTGCTGGTGCACCACAGTCGACTACCCGCCTGGCCACGCTCTACCAGCGATGACCCATACTTCGGGCCGTACAAGATTCTATCAGTGGATGGACACCGTATCACCGTGCGGTGTTCTCCCTGTCTAGGGGGCACCTTGGTGTGCGCTGCTCAACACCTGAAGCGCTACTATGATCCCAAAGACCTCTGTGGGGAGGAGTGGGAGCTGAACGACGAGGAAATCGCCGCCCTAGACCTGCAAGGGGCTGCCAGCCCTATGGAAGTCGAAGGTGAACTCCCCGACATGAACGCCGAGGAGATGGCTAGGAAGGGCTTCTACCTGGTGAAGTCTTTCCTACGCCACCGCTATCGCCAGGGTTGGCGCTTCCTCACCCTCTGGGAAGGGTTTGGAGTCGAAGAGGCCACCTGGGAGCCCTTCTCTGCGTTTGTTCTACCTGAGGGACGCCTAAACTCAGTTCTGGTTGACTACTTGTCCCAAAACAACCTTGGTGAGTTGCTGAGGCTCGCTGAGACGCTTGCCTCCAAGACTAAAGCCAGGGACTGAACCTTACCTTACCCCTAAGTGTGCTACGTATGTCTGTGTGTGTCTCACTTCTCTCCCGGGCGTGGCTCCCGGAGACCAGGCCTCGCTAATGTCGGACCGAAGGTCCTAGTCAGCTACTGGTACCACTCCTATGGCGCCCAATTTCTGTGCTGGCGCCTATCCTTGGGGAAGACGGCAAAAGCCCTACCTACTAGAGGGGAGGGGTGGCCCAGTGTGCTAAGGGCATTCAAAAGGCCCATTTTTGCTAATGGCCAAAAGCTAACGCACTCCCCTGCCCACGAGGAAAAGCACGCGGGACAGGAGACACCACTACTCTACACACCCTACCTACAGTGGCACCATCCTGGTGGGCGAGCACTTCTGCAACTGGCTCAAGCCCCCACTCGGGACTACCACTCCACCACGCACACTCTACTGGGTGTGGTTGAAGATCACGTCGCGGGCCCTAATGACCCTCCTGTGAAGAAGACAAGAGAAGACAGCGCTGCTAAGCAACTGTGGCCTAACAGGGGACGCCACAACGTGTTTTCCCTGCTAGGGCTTGGAGGGAAGAGGCGCTCTTGTTGCGTGCACAGGGTGGATGTCGATGGAGTCGAACTGCCCTCGACACTCCTGGCGGAGGTGCAGTCAATTGTTTGTGTGATCAGCGCCCTTGTTTAGCAGGGCTAGAAAAAAATGTTATGCTGCTGCACCAATCACCCTACCTGCCCACCTGTAAAGCAAAGGCAAATGAAGGGGTGTTTGCGGCTGAGGAACCAAGCCACACTCCACATATTATATGCTTCTCAGTGTGACCTATAATACACTGTCCTCAAACACGCCCTGTCAAGCAAGCAAGAAAGAACGTACAGAGGAGCCCCTGGGTAACCTAAACAAGGTTTACCGTGCGCATTTCGCGTGGCCTACCCTTTAATGCGTGTGTGAATGCACGAGCATGCACGAGTTTGTGTTCTGGCTTTGGCAAACCTGCCAATCTTACCCCACGATCACGAACTCCACCAGGGGGTGGCCCCTGCTGGGCTTACTCACCTTACTTACCGCTTGAGAGTGAAGCAAGGTGAGGAGAAGAACGAGGCGCAAGCGAAAAACGTTGCTATGCACTTGTGTGCATGTCTAATCACCCTGATCTGACCTCTAATCATCTGCAATCTTTCTAATCTAGCCCTCTGTCGTTTGTTAGCGCAGCTACAAGACTCGTTCACGGAGACACGAGAGGAGCAATGTGCATGCTGCATACGAGACGAGCACACCTGTAGTTTATACCTGATTCATTGAGGTCTTTTCGTTGATTTTCGAATTCTTGGATTTTTGATTCTTCTATCAGTGTGGGTGGAATCTGTATGTTTATTTATTAATGTGTGTCTCGTCATTTTCCAGTCTACGTGAGACATACGTTTACAATCTCATTATTTCTGCATTTTCAGGCGCTTCGCTACGAGCCGCTCCTGCGCGCCGCCTTTTTATGCGTAGGAATTTCTTGATTTAAAAAATCGAGAGATGACTACAATTTTTATAAAAATGTGCTTCTGATGCACAATTGGATTCTGCTCAGGTGTGTTGTCTTAGAAAAATTCTAGGCCGTCATTCAACGGATTTAGGTGTTGTCGCTTCGCGTTTGCGTGGATTCATCCAAAATTCTCCCATTCCTGTCTCTGCAGATATCCTCGCGAAAGCGTCGCTGAGTAGGCCGCTTTCTGGGCCGAAAAGCAGCCGCCAGGAAACTGAGCAGAACCCAAGACCCCACCAAGGGGCAATTTAATTTTTTTAACGACTATCTTCGCCCTAAGACAGGTCACAGGTCGCCAGCAGGTTTACGAGAACCCATGCGAGTGTGTATATTGTGTCTTGCGTTGGGTTTATGTCGCGCTGCGTCTTGGAGGGAGGGATGCACATGCACATGTTTTGGCATGCTCCCAAACTAACCCAGCCAAGCCACAGGAACCCCGGCAGCGCCATGATCGCTGAGCTTTCTGTAGGAAATGTCACGAACACAGCAGCGAAAAGACGAAAAGTGGTGATAACACATTTTGACCTATGGAACCAAACACCCACTCAGGATATGGAGTGGACCCCTGAATCCCCTACCAATGTGAGGCAATGCATTTTTTCCTGGGTCGAATGAGAACTGACATATCCAGGGCAGAGCCTATGAATTTATCTATGTTTTCTCATGAATTCTTAGCTGTCCTAGTGGTATGCACCCTAGGGGGCTGGGCACCTCTTTTTGAGAGGTCCTGGGTTCAATTCCCGGTCAGCCTAGCTAAGTAGGAAGATTCCATGTGACATGGCAGTGACCTCATCGCCTCCTGCCCTGCCACCTCAGCAGATATGGGACCCAAAACAAAGACTGCACATCTCCGGAGATGGCACTATGGAGATTGAGTGACCATGGGGCAGTTTTCCAACTCTTTTTCCAAAGCATTTCAGCTATCTTTGTGAATATGCATTCCAATGTGCCCTGAGTTGCAGTTTCTGTGAATATCCTTTCATCTTTCACTGTTTACACTGCAGCCCTTCATGCTTTGATCCTGATTCTCTTCTAATTGCTTATCTCTGGCTTGGGCTATCCTGGATTGATTGTATTTCAGCAACTAAAACATTTTCATCGTCAAAAAACAAGCAGCAGGAAACCCTACACCAGCAGCAAGCAGCAGGAGAGGCACAGACACAGTGTTGCAACCACTACAGACTTTTCTGTTCATGATGTACGCAGCTTCATTGGGGCTTGCAATTCCTACCGCCGCCACTACAAGAATTTCCGCTACACAAGCGCAATCCTGACGGACCTCATCAAGAAGAGTACTACCTGCCGCCAGGGCCCTCAAGAGCAACAAGCGTTTGACGAGCTCAAGGACAACGTGGCTAACGCCAAGTGCTTGGGCGTGCCTAGGGCACAAGGAGAAATTATCCTGGTGACTGACGCCAGCAATGTGGGCGGAGGTGGAACGTTCTCCCAGTGGCAAGCATTTTAGAAGGAGGAGTTCGACTCGGTTATTTCCCAATGGGGGATTGATGGACTGAACAAAGACGGCACTCTCAAGCAGAGCTACCCTGACGACAAACCGGTCCTGGTTCCCCTGGGCCATTGGAACTGCAAAAAGAACCAGGCCAGGGGTAACTACTCTACCTATGAGCAAGAACTGCTCGCGGGTATGCTGGTGCTAACCTCTCAGTCCCGACTGTTTGGGAGCAGCCCTGTAGTTTGGTTGTGTGACCAAGATCCGGTCCACACCTTCCAGAAGAGATCGCCACCTGAGAAGGCTAAGCTCAGACGCTGGTGGACCTACCTGACCGCGCTACGGCTCTCAGTGCTCCATATCCAGGGCGTCAAGAACGAGTGTGCGGACTACATCGGCTGCAACAACTTTGAAGACATGATTGGTGCCAGGTCTGAGGAGCTAGCCAAGGAGGCGTTCAGCCGTATGGATCTACACTTGGACCTCAACATGACCATGATCAGACCTTTAGATGGACTCCAACAAGTCGAGTACCTGGAGGACTTTGGTGATATCTACAAACGCCTGGAGATGCGTCTGGAACCTGTCCTGGTCAACCAGGAGCAATGGAAGCGGGACAAGACCTAGATCTGGCATGAGGACCGGATGGTCGTGCCCAGCGGCCGTATTCCGACACTCCTCAAGTGGACCCATGAGTCTAGTGGTCATGTTCGGGCTGACCGTAATTTGAAGCTATTCAAGAAGTCGTTTCCACTCTACGTGGAGTGATGATCAACTACTGAAAGCCCTCCAGCCCATCGTGGACAACTGCCGGTACCGGTCCTGTAGACCTGGGGATATCAGGGACAGAGGTCTCTACTTGACCCTTCCTATCCCACACTGTGCCAACAGTGCTTTCTATGTGGACTACACGAGATGCCGAGGGCTGAAGGCTATGAATTCGCCGTAGTGGTATCCTGGGGGTTGACCAGGTTTACCAGACTGTTCCCATGCACCAAACACATCACCGGCGAGGAGACCATCCAGATACTCTTCGAAGAGTGGTTCTGTGTCTATGGGGCACCCAAAGAAATACACTCTGACGAGGACGTCAGAGTATGCTCCAACACTGGGTGGTACAAGAGAGTCCTGAGGTTCCTCAATGTCCAGCTTTCAACGGGGATCCCTATCCACATACGAGGAACTCCCTATGTGAGCGACAGATTGAAGTTCTCAAAGACAACGTTAGGATATGATGCAAGACTGAACGCACCAAAGACCGGATGAGACTACTCCCCGTCATATCGCTGATGATGAACTCCCAAGAGAGTTCGACCACTGGCTACTGGCCCCATGAGCTATTCATGGCACGCCCGGCTAGTTCCTACACACTCTCTATCCTGAGGATTCCAGCTGTACGGTGGGAAAATCGGTGCACGAGCAACACAAGAAGGTGGACAAGGCCAAGGCTATGCTCCACAGAGTGAGAGAAGGACAGTGGAACAAGAAGAACAAGCACCAAGTCCCTGCCTCCTACCAAGAGGGAGACTGGGTGCTGCTGCACCACGGTTGGCTACCCGCCTGGCCACACTCCACCAGCAATGACCCCTACTTTGAGCCCTACAAGATCCTGTCGGTGGATGGTCACCGCATCACTGTGCCATGTTCTCCCCGACTAGGGGGAACTTTGGTGTGCGCAGCTCAACAGCTGAAGCCCTAGTACGACCCGGAGGGCCTCTGCGGGGAAGAATCAGATCTGAACGACGAGGAGATTGCCGCTTTGGACCTACAGAACGCTACCAGCCCTACGGAAGTTGAAAGAGAACTCCCGAGGAGATGGCTGAGGAAGGCTTCTACCTGGTGAAGCCGGTTCTCCAACACCGCTGCCTCTGGGAAGGGCTTCGAGTGGAGGAAGCTACCTGGGAACCCTTTTCTTCCTTGGTGCTTCCAGAGCGACGCCTCAATTCTGTTCTACTGGACTACGTCTCCCAGAACAACCTAGGAGAGTTGCTGAAGCTCGCTGAAACCCTATCCTCGCAGAAGAAGCCTGAGGACTGAACCTTTGCTATACCTACCTATGTACATGTGAGTGTGCTGAGCCTGAGGACGTATGAGCACGCTGCAGATGTGGCGTCCTAATTATACCCAAGTTTGCACCGTTGCTTAACCCGGCAGAGGTCCTTGCACGGTGCTATGGGGTACGCCCCACGTCTCTCCACCCCTAGGTCCCCAGTTTCTCTGATGGCACCAAACATCTTTGGGGGAATACCCAGCGCTAACGCCAAGGTATTGGTTTTGTCTATCTACCTGCCTACTACATGGGAGGGATGGCCAAAAGCTATGAGGCATGAAAAGGCCTGTTTGCTAAGGGGCCAAAACCTGGAATACCACTGCCCCTGCCCACCAAAAAGCCTGGTAAAATTTCAGGAAACAGGCGGGACAGTGACACACTCACTACAACTCCTACACACCCTATTGTGGCACCAGCCTTCGGAGGATGACCGAGCACAGCCGTGCCGGAACCCTCACCCAGGCCTACCACACCTCTACACACGCTCTACTTGGCGGCGTGCAAAAAGGGCTCTCGGGCCCTAGAGTCCCACCTGTGAAAAAGCAAGAAAACACAGCGCTACTAAGCAGCTGAGGCCCAACAGGGACGTTACAACACTTTTCCCTGCTAGTTCGTGGAGGGGAGGACTGCGCTGCTTGCGTGCACAGCGTGCGTACAGGTCGTTCTTGAAGAGAACTTTCTTTCCTTGTCATTCTTGGCTGAGGCCCATGCCTGTCCTCGCCATTCCTGGCTGAGGTCAGTTGGTGTTTGTGTGAACCATGCCCTGTTTAGCTGGGGGGGGGAAGTTGCTGCTGCACCAATCACCCTGTACCTTTCCCACCTGAGAACAGAGGCAAAAGCAGGACAGCTTTTAGCGGAGGAAACTAACGTGCCTCGCCGTATTATACGGGTCTCCAGCAGGAAAATAATACACTGTCTAAAGGCTGCCCTATCAAGTAAGCAAGCTTATGGAACGCAGCCCGTTCTCTGAAAGAACGTAGGGCGGAGGGCCACGGTAAGCTAAACAAGCGTTGTACCAAGCGCACTTCGCGTGGCCTACCCTTTAATGCGTCATATGCATGCAAGAGTAAGCACCAGAGGGCTGTGAATCTGCGCAGCGTCGCGCGCTCGCAGCGGAAGAAAAATAAAAAACCAAGAAAAAGACGCACAACCAGAGAAAAAAAGCGAAAAATCGTCTTTTCCGACCTCATAAACCCCCCCAAAGGTTTTACGCCGCTGTTTGGCGAGATCGCAAAATTTAGGACACTCACAAAAAAAAGAAGAACAATAGAGTCGCGACGGCGGAGAAGCTGAGCGCTGCTTGCCCTAAAAGACCTAGCAAAGTGCCTGCCCTAGGCGCTAGGGACTTGTGCGCGCCCCGAAACAAAACACACACAAACAACAACAACGCCGCCGGCTGCCGAAAAAAAAGTATGTTATATGCCGCGCAACGCTAAATAACGACGTAGCAAGCACAACACGGTAAAATGTAGGCAAGGAGAGAGCAAGTATGTTACAAACCGTGCCACGGTGGAGACGTACCGCAAGTATGAGACCATGCATTGCAAGCCCACTTGCATAGGGAGTACGACGGCGCCGTAACACGCGAAACACGAAAAGATGTGTGTGAAAAGGGAGCCACACAAGTATGTTACATGTCATGCCGCGCACGCGGGAAGGACAACGAACAAGGGTGACCAAAGAGGTGCTGGGTGCAAGAATCACACACACAAGCAACCACAACGCCACCGGCTGCCGAAAAACAAGTATGTTATATGCCACGCAACGCTACATAACGCCGTAACAAACACAATACACAATAAGATAGCAAGGAGGCAAGTGTACGTCAAAAACCGCGCCATGGTAGAGGCATACCGCAAGTATGCACACATGCATGCAAAAGCCCCGCCCCAGCACGCCCACTCGCATAGGGGGTACGACAGTGCCGGAACACGCCAAACATGAAAAGAGGTGCGTGAAGAGGGAGCCACGCAGGTATGTTACATGCCACGCCGCGCACGCGGGAAGGACAACGAACAAAGGGGGCCAAAGAGGTGTGTGGAGCCTTGTCGAGTGCAAGTAGGATATAAACCTATGCCAAACAACGCACGCTAAAATACGCCGTAACAAGCACAACACGGTAAGAAATAGGAGAGGGGAGAACACGTACGAGGCATAAGTAGGTAACATACCACACCACCGCAAGAGTATGAGACCAACCGAGGATGCCCATGGCAAGATGCCATGGCACGACAAAACCCCCGCTGCCGCACGCCTGTTTGAATAGGGAGCACAACGGTGCTGCAACACACGGAACACGCAAAGATGTGGGTGAGATAAGTATGTTACACCCACGCAAGGAGCATAACGGCGACAAGACACGCATCACACGCAAAGATACGGAAGGAAAAGAGGGAGCCACGCAAGTATGTTACCATGTCGTGCCACGCCGCGCACACGAGAGAAGCAACGAGCGCCCGGCCCGCGCCACCAACCGAGATCAACAAAGGTGTGGAACCAACCAGGGAGCAGGGAGAGGAATAGGAGAGAGGGCCCCCACCCACGCACGTCTCTCTTTGCTGAGAGAGTACAACGGCACCACGACAAACAACACACGAAAGGGTGTGCGTACGGGAGAAGAGGGATAAGCACACCATGGTATGGCACGAAGGGGGAGGAGCGTGAGCACACACGTAGACACAAGTGCGAAGGCAGGTATGTTATACGCCGCAACGCCACAACGAAGGTGGTGCCAACGATGCACGACGAAGGCCCACATACCCCCACCCTTCCTTTTGTCTCACAGGGCGCAACAAGAGAGAAAGCCGGCAAAGAGAAAGACAGAGACACACACCAGGGTGGAGGCAGGGAAAAAGTGCATGCCAGGGAGAAGGGCGAGCAGAGGAAAGGGAAAAGAGCAACGAAGCCACGACCGAAACAAGGGGTAGCCAGCAGCCGGGGAAGAGACACGCGCAGGGAAGGGGAAACGGCAGGCACACGGCACACGGCGGGCACCAAAGCGCACCGAAGCACCAGAGAGGGGAGCACCAGAGGGACAAGAGAAAAGCGGCACCACGCACCACGACACACACCGCACAGACACCACACACACCGCACACACCCACACCCGCGCCCACAGTACGTGACCGGCGAGCCCCGGCAGCCTGCTGTAACCGCTGCATAGTGGCGGATCTTTCTTGTAACTGCCAAGCCTGTAGCCTTGATGCCCTAGGGGGCGTAACGCCCGACACTGCCCCTGATATCTCCGAACCCAACTGACCCTCTTCAGACCCATATCCAGCCTCTGGGAGCGACATATGCGAAGCACTTGTAAGTCCATTGAACTCCATGGTGGAATATGAATAGTCAGAAAACCCGGTCTACAAAAATGGAGCAGACATATAATCTCATTGTGCATCCATCGCACATAATGACACAACGTGAAATCATTCGAAATAATTTAAATAAATCCGATTGGGAAATCACGAAAGACAAATGCGACTCGACGCGCGCTCACAGGCGACCTCTGGCGGCGAACAGAAAACATGAAAGAAGCGGAAAATTTACTGCACTAATGTACATCTGAGAATCATTGAAATTCTGATCACATTGATGTATAATCTGAGTGCTGTCACTGCTGCCGTTACACTCCCCCTCTGAAAACATACGCCAGTATGTCAGGCTTGGTCAAGTGAAGTGAAAGAAACGGCTAAAGTGACCAAAAACTGACTAATCTATGAGAAAATGTGAGAAAATGAGCTGAATTGAGCAAAATTGTGCTGAGATCTGTGCTTCGCGATGGCCATCGACTTGAATGAAACGCATAGGTACCTTAGGGCACACAGAAATAGCTTTGTTCAGGCTCCAAAATTGGAAAATTGAAAGTCTGAGTGAAGAATGTAATGCATGATCAAGATCCATGATCCATGATGAAATCAGGATCTGACATCCCACTGCCAGAAAACAGAAAACGAGTGTCGCCGTGTCGTCGAGCGTCCGAAAAATAGGGTATCCCTTCATGGAGTCCAAGATATGTGAAACTGGTCGGTGTCATTTGCAGTCATGAGACCAGATGCCAGATTATGGTACAAAATGGACTGAATTGAGACCAAAATCAGTGAATCGCACACAGATTGAAGACGGCGAAGTCTGCAGCAAGCCAATATAGGTCCAATTCATTGTCGATAGATACTGTGTGTTGTGCTGAACGGAAATCCAGTTCTCATTCATAGCCAATCCAGGTCAAATCCTCATGATGATGATGATCCCCATGATGATGGAAATTCAATCATGTAAGTAGTGATAGCCAAGAAAGCCCAGTGCGTGCACCACACTGTCAGTATTGTCTCCAGGGCTTCATGTTTAATCCAGTATGAGCCAGAAGGGGTAATTGACTCATTCTAGTACCAGAATGTATAAGCATCCAATGCTTGGTACCAGGAATTTGCCAAATTTGAGCTGATTCTGAGGGGGATTCCAACACAATCCACAGATGAACAGCGAGTCAACACAAGTAAGAACACCATCGTTGTCACTTGGTCTATATGAGCCCTTTGACAGCGGTCGATTGAAAAACAAACCAACAGTCTCAATGTAAGAGCTGATTGAAATGACATTCTCAGCAGATCCGTCAAACACATGAAATGCATCAGACTCAGTCATGTGCCAGAATCTCTGTAATGAGCACGAACTCGAACGAGTCCTTCCCAAGGCGAGTAGAGGGGCCCAGTCGACAGCAAAACAGGAGAGTGTCGTCGTGGTTGAGGATAAAGGCCTTTCGGAACTTCCGATGGAAATCATCTGCGATGAAGCACATGATTCACATGATGACCATGATGAGAATGATAGATGAGAATGACCAGGATGATCCCAGAATGTCCCATCATCTGTTCATCGAACCACATAGACGATGCGCCAGGACTGTTTTGTCCCAATGCCAAGGGTATATGTAGACCGTAAACCTTTTCGAAAGTGTCGGCTAGCTAATTTCTGATCAGATCTTGTCTCGAATGGAATCTGCCACGGTTGGAGCTTCTTCTTGTGCTTGTAAGTCTTCCTTGGTAACACAATCCTTGATCAGCGAGAGCTCACGGTCAATCTCAGGGTGTTTCTTCAGGAACTTGATGAAAGTGTTCGTATACCCATGGATAAAGCTTGAAGCTGGCTCCCATTTGTCTTCTTCTGGAACGAAATCTTTTCCATCTGCACAGAAAGTACCACTTGTTTCGAGCATTTTTCTTGTAATCAAGGATCTTCTCCAACTCGAAACCGCTGGTGACCATCTTCCTGTCGCTCAGGTACTTCGAAGTCGAATAGAGAGGCCTGAACCTTCCTTTGGGGCAGGGTACTTCGGCCTTCAAACGATCCAGATGTACTTCTCGATGTCTGCCCGGTTCAACCTCAAGGTTGAATGTAGTCTCACTTAGTTGACCACTGACTTGATATGGGCCTTCCCACAAAGGTAACAATTTGTTGTCGTCCTTCAGGGTCTCGTCTGACTTATGAAGCCAAACTTGCTGGCCTTTCTCGAAGGGTTTTCCTTGTGTTCTCGACTGATTTTTGAATTTCAAGCAATCCGCTTGACTATCCACTTTGGCTTGGATCCACTTGGACTCTAAATCCTTGATCCTCCCAAACCATTGTGAGGCGTCGTAGCACTGCCTTGGATGATACATCACTGGTCCTGGACCCATCTTCTCTCGACCAAAAACAAGCTCATTCGGACTTAATCCAGTGTAATTCCTGGTCCGATGGTATCTCCTCAAGACAGAGTAAATTGTCTCCAACCAATTGTAGTCTTTTTCAGTCGCCAGTAATTTTCTCTGAATGTTGATAAGAATTCTTCCAGCGCGTTCAGCAGGGAGGGCTCGATGGTCGTAGACTCGGGCACGAAGATGATGAACTCCCAATAGAGCACACATGTTCTCCCACCAAGTCCCAATGAACTCCTTCCCACTGTCCGTCAGAATTTCACCGGGAACATCCCAGTTACTCATCCACTGACTTGCAGTCCACTTGGCAGCCATTTCAGAGGTGAGATGCTTTGTGTTGCAAGGGAGGACCTGGATGTAGCCACTGTGGCGGTCTTGAATTAACAAAACCCCATGAATTGGCTTCCTCGTGTAGAGACATTCCTCTTTGATTTGTCCCAACTCGAAGACATCCGCCGTCACCTTGTCGAACAACCTCTCAGGAATTGGTAATCCCTTCAGTAGTCCTTCTGCCTTTTGATTCTTGGGGATGGTCGCCTGACATTGCTTGCATCCTTTGGCAACTCGTTCACAGGCACTCTTGAGGTCCCGTGTGTACAGTCTGTGTCGTAGCTCCTGCTCCAGAACACGAGAATGTGTGTGGGCTGTCTCATTCCGATGCCAATGTTTGACATATTGGTCAATTAGACAATCAGGAACACAAATTCGTCCTTGCCAAAGTAACTTCTCGCCTTGGATTTTGAAATCAGACGTCGCCTCCCAGTCGTAAGGCTTGTCCCCTCTCAACTTGTCGTATACAGACCCAAAGAACCTGTCCTCCTTGTACATCTTCGTCCAATCCACATAGAGGAAGGAAGTTTCCTTGTCCTTTTGTTGTGGAGGGAGCGTGGATTTCGCCTTGGATCTTGTCACTGGAAACACATTAAGGAGTGGCAGCGCCGACTCAGAGTCAGAGTTAACTCCTGCAGTCTGATCTGCCTTGGTAATCTCCTTGCATCTGACCAATTCCACCTTCATCCGACTTTTAATCGAACATTGGAGACAATGTTTCTTGATCAGTGCTTGTTCCTCCTTATCAACCTCAATCGCTTCGGCTTTATCTGTCGCTGTCCCATGAAAACTCACTTCAGAGGAAGCCTCTGAGGCTGGGTAGGCCCAGCGAGTCAAGGCGTCCGCCACTGTATTGTAGCGCCCCGGAATGTAAGTAACATGGAGGTCAAGACTGCTGAGAGTTTCATGCCAACGGCCTCTCCTCCCAGCTGGTCCACCAGGGGTATCCACATGTTCTGTCCTCCAGCTCTCCAGTGACTTGTGGTCAGTCAGTACCTCAACGCGATAGCCCAAGATCCAACCTTCATAACGCCGTAAGGCACAAAGGATTGCGTAGGCTTCTTGTTCCCTTGGACTCCAATTTTGCTGTCTTGTTGTAAGCTTGCGAGACCAGAAAGCCAGAGGATGATGGTGACCTTCGTCATCAACTTGTTCGATCGTAGCACCAATGGTGTAACGACTGGCGTCTGTACGAATATAAAAAGGTCTTCCATCCAACCACGGAGTCTTTAATGTAACCACATTTGCCAGTGCTTCCTTGAGACCAGTAAAAGCCTCTTCACATTCTGGCGTCCACTTGAGCTTGACTTGAGATCCCTTCTTTCCTTCTATTTTGCCAACCTTGAGTAACTCTGTCAATGGACCAGAGAACTTGGCGTAGAGAGGAAGGAACTCGTGGTAAGAATTGCAGCAGCCTAAAAAGGCACGAAGCTGCGTGATGGTTTTAGGCCTTTCTCATAGCTGCAGGGCAGCCATTTTCCCTGGGGCCGGTCTTTTTGTACCATCCTCCAAGACAGAGCCACAAAATTTCACACTCTGGAGGAACATTTTGCCCTTCTTGGGTCCACACACGAGCTTCTCTTGTCGAAGGACTTCGAGAACTTTGCGGACTTGTTCTTCGTGCAACTTCAGGCACTCATCAAAGTTTTTTCCCAACGGCCTGGCAATCAGAAGGTCGTCAATGTAGATGCTGCAGAATTCTTGCAAATCCAGAGACTTGTGCTTCTGAAGTAAAATAGTCTCCATCATCTTCTGGAAGATCGACGGCGCATTCTTCAGACCCATCGGCAGTACAGTCCACTGGACAGTGCCACAGGGCGTGCACATTGCCGTCAAATGCCTATCCTCCTTTCGAAGTGGCATTTGGTGAAAGCCATGGCGCAAATCCAACACAGTAATGAGCTTACCTTTGGCTCTCGCGGCGATCTCCTTCTCGATTAAAGGAAGTGGATGCGCGTCAGGTACCGTGGCGGCATTCAGGGCTCTGTAATCCACCACTAGACGCCAAGCATCTATGCTGGATTGGTCAGCAGGTGGGGGTTTTGGCACAGTAAATGGTGCTGAACACCACTCAGAACTCATGCAGCCCTCCAACCAACCGAACTCATAGAGATTGCGCTCAATAATCTTTCGCAGGGCATCTGCTTTGGTGCCGTGAAGGTAGAATGGACGTTGTTTGTGCACCTTTGAGCCTTGGATTATCTCAATCTTGGCTTCCCCATTTTCACATCGAATTGGGGGGTTTTTCGACAACTTCCCACTCAGCACGTCATCTTTATAATCTTCGAACACTGCGTCCCTTCTTGCGGATATCTTGTCTCCGTCGACCTGATTCCCACATTTAATCACGGACATTATGTCCACCAATTTGCGAATTGTTGGTCTCATATTCTTGGCCACTTCATTCCAAACTTCTTCGTCGCATTGTTGGCGGATGAAGCTCACCTGAGCTCGCTCCTCCGTGGGATCCCACCAATGAAGGGGGTCCACGAATGTCTTGAAGGGATGGTCGGACGAATTCAGCTGCATTCCTGTCAATTCAGGTGAAAATCTTGGAAATTTGTCGTCATTCTTGCTTGAAATCTTGACATTTTTGGGTTGATTCTTGTCTGATGGGGACGAATTGTAATGGATGGAGGCTTTCTCTTGAGGGACGCCGATTGTCCCTGGCTCCTTCCGCGACGATACGTCGGGATTCCGCTCTCGATCGTCTCGATCCACCTCAATTTTGTCGATTCTTGAGGAATTTGAGATGACCTATTCTGTTCCCATTTCACTGTCATCTTGCCAATAATCTCCCAGATTCCCGTCAACTAAGCACGCCAACGTGCTCCACAAACGCTGTGGCAAAGGCTTGCCATGGTCTTCGCAATACAGCTTCACTCCTTTGTGAGGTAGCTCGACAATGTCAATTGAAATGCCCATAATGTCCTTGAACCAAGATTGTTTTGGCCAGTTGGGGACAATTAAAATCGCCTTTGCGCCTGATTGCTTCAGCTTCTGCACCACACGAGGAAAAACGTCGAAGAGCGGATTGATCCATAAAGGTTCGGACCAGTCCTCACTCCAGGCATCGTCGTAGAACTTCGGAAATCTTTTATTCTTTTTGTTTGCAAAAGCATCAACTTGCGGACGAAAATTGTGGTTCCTTTCGAAATAATCCACCAGAATGTCCCGCCATTTGTCGACTACACGATAGCAAACTGACTTCCACTTCTTGCAGTTCAACGATTCCACCTTCCCTTTGTCGAATTCCTCTTGATTCCCTGTCCATTCCTGCCCATCTTGCTGAATATGCAGCTTATTTCGCTCCTTGAATTGGTGGATACTCTTGGTATATGGGTGCAGATAATACAAGTCGGACGGGTCGCTGGTCGACGGATCCTGGATGAAGCATGTCCTGTGTCCCATGGGCGACAAGCGGTGAGCGTGAAGCCATGGTTGACCCAAGAATAAATCATACTTTATGCTGGCTTCATAGAATTTTCCAGCAAACCACTCCTCCGTGACCATCTCCTCCACGCTCCAGACAGATCGTTTCACCAGCCTGACCGCCAACTCTGCCTCTCTGTCGCCACCGTCAAGGCGATGTCCGCTCACTTCCTCGAGCTGGACAGGTGTCGAGGACATCTTCGCCTCGTTCTCCTGCAGAAAGCCTTTCCTCACCAGACTGACCTCTGAACCATTGTCAATCAGACATTTGGCAAGTTTAACCTTACCATCTGTCGTCCTGACCTGGATCCAGCAGACAAACTGGCGCTGCTTGCCCCGCCGGACAGCGCTGAGGACCCATGCAGGGTACAGGAGGCCGGAGGAACGCGCCAGCCGATCCCAGCAGCGTCCATCCACCGCCCCAACTACCCTGATGGGCTTTGTCTCCTGCCACTCAACCCCAGTGTTGGGATTTGGGTCAAGTTGGCTTCCCTATTGCCATTCTTCTTCGACGTTCGGCTGCACGTCCTGTATTTGTCCTTCGTCAACCCATTCTTCTCCTGCTTCAACGGCATTGACTCCTTTTCCACGTCCACGACCACCAAATGACTTTCCACCACCACCTTTCTTACCTCCTTGGCCTTTGTTGTTGGGGTGTTGGAATTGGGGTTGGATTCGTTGGATCTGCCCTTGCCTCGACCTCCAGTATCCTTGTTGTTGCCGAAGGTCTTGTTTGCTGGCGTCTCCGTATACAGGGGGTTGCCATTCACCTTGGATTCATCTTGATTCCCAGACTTTCCTTGTCCCTTTCCACTCTTTTCGCCAGATTTTCCACCAGATCTTCCACCAGCATCGGTCCATCTTGAGCCACTTGGATCTCTGCCTTGCTGCGAGTAATCTTTCGGTGTCCAATCTCTGTTCTTTCCTTTGGACTGCCCTTTACCCTTTCCCCTTCCATGCTGGTCAGCATCTCGTGCTCCATCCTGCTGGGGATTTTTGGGAGAATTTCCCTTCCCATCCATTTTGGACTGAATTGTCCTGAGATCTGAGGGCGTCCACCTGTGATCTGCGGTCGTGTGAGTCGCTGCTCGACCTTCCTTTCCAAGGGCAATGCACATAAAGCATCCCTTCTCACCAACGGCACTGACCTTGCCTCCGAAGCCTTGTGCATCCTGTGACTTCTGGCGTTCTAAGTTTGCATACTTTTCAAGTTGGTTGCAGATCTGCTCGACTCCATACGAGAAGATCCACGGTCGCACCTTCAAAACTGTTCCCTTATACTTCACTTTTCCATCCACCATGCTACAGAAAACCTCCGACTGTTCAGAATCATGAAAACCAACTCTCCATCTGCCCTCACGAATAGTGATGTCTTTCAATCCAGTAGCACTGATGGAGTGTAGCAACTCACGAACTGCCATTTTTCCCATAGTCTCCGGCAATCCTCGGACTTCAACCCAGTTGGCCACGACTTTTTGGTCCGCCTGAGAGTCCCTGATCTTCTGCTTGGTCTCCAGCGTGAGCTTGCTCAGGAGGATCTTCTTCATCTCGCCTTCAGAAAGGCCTTCTCCAAAGTTCTCTGCCTCTTGCACCAAAAACTCCCAATCCTGCCTTGCTATTTGGATCTCTTCAAGAAACAATTTCTTGATCGCCCTGAAGTTCTCAAGACAGTTCCTGTAATGATCTACAGGGAGTCGAGAGCCTTTCTTTTTGAGACTTCGATACAGCTCTTCATAAGTCAGGGGATCTCCTTGATTCTGCCTTTCCACATAAAGATTATATGTACTTTCTCTGAGTTTGCCAGTCAAACAGTCCATCAACCCGAGAATCCAGAGTTCCTTGTCCAGTTTCTCCGTCTGCAACCAGACCATGAACTGCCTTTCGAAGGACGCCCAGTAATTTGGGTGCCCTGAGAACCTGGGCTGCTTCATCACTGAACCTCTAAGCCTCATGTGCAAAGGATTCAGCAGGTGGTTCAGGTTGAAACCTGTGGATGTGCCAACCGGATTGACGAAAACTGGGTTGACGGCGGCGCCTCCCATTGCCTGTGCTGGTGCAATTGTGGCCGCCAGTAACGCCTGGTCCACACTAGGCTGCACAAACGGCGTTGGTTGTGCTTGATGCAGCCTCATCTCCTTCAATTGGTTCTGCTTTTCCTTCGTTTTGGCCTCATTTTCCTTCTTTTCCTTGCCTTTTTTCTTCAAGGCTATCGATCTGTCCTTCACGGTGGTCCTTGCTTCTCCATCAATATCGTCAACAGTACCAACAGACAGTATAGACCTCTCCGACGAAGATTCTCCCCCTTCAGTACCCAGATTGAACCCAATAGGACTTGTAAATCCAATAGGGGGGATACCAGAATTTCCAGTAAAGGTTGGGAGTGGACCAGTAAAACCTCGGGGTGCCGGAGAATGTGGAACGCCGTAAGGCGTGGATGCAGGTGCAGCTGAGGAGGTAGGTGCTGGGTGACTTGCCATTGTAGGCGCTGGTCCAGTGAGCCCAGTAGTGCTCAGATTTTGTACCAGATTGGTCAACTTCTCCAGCTTTTGCTCCATCTCCTTCCACTTGCTGTCGTCATCCCGCTTTTTCTCCTTGGCGGCCTTCTTCAGCTTTTTCACCCTGTCTTCCAGCGACGAAATCTGGCGCCGACAGGAGCAGTCCTTGGCGCACTCACCACAGGACGGGCATCTTGTCCCTTTTCATTTGCCTCTTACCTCGTCGACCCAAGTGTCAACACTGGAGGTAGAGCTGGGGAGTTTGGACAATTGCTCCCTGGAGAGGTGGGAATGTGTCGAATCACCCCTCATTTCGTCGACCTCTTCGTCGTTCGGACCCCAGGCGCCCGACGGACCAGCGTGCGGATGCACATTCTGGCGTCTTTCCTCTGCAATGATGGCCATCTGAACCATCACGGCAGCCTGGTGGTCGAACTGGTCCATCAGCTCCTCCCAGTCCTCTTGTTCCTACAATGTGGCGTCGAATCGCCGGCGGCCACTGTCCCTGATGAACTGGCACGACGCCCTGAACCAGTCCCTCAGGCAGCTTTGATAGCTCGCCTCCGCCAGTAGGCAATTCTGGCGGTTCAGGAACTCCAGATTCCAGATTTCCTGGATGTGGTTTTCCCAGTAATCACCACTAATTCCAGTATCAGACGGCTCTCCTTCGCTGCTGCTGTCTTCAAGATCAGGCAAAGCGTGAGAGCTGGAACCAGATTCACTTGAGGAGGGAGTTTCTCGACCGGGTTTAAGGTTGGATGGGGTGTTCACACAACAATCAGCACAAGTATGAACTCCAGGCCAATGTCTATGGCCACAGTAAGGACACTCAAAGGAGTGATCTTCGGTTCGCTGGAGAGATGCCACGAATGTAACCTCAGGGGGAACACGCAGTGAGTCAGTACGAGTGATAGCCCCGCTAAAGTTCGATGATCTCAGGGTGTCCGTGGAGATTCCAGAAGCAGAGTCATGATTTCCTCTGCTACCATGCAACCGCTGCATAGTGGCGGATCTTTCTTGTAACTGCGAAGCCTGTAGCCTTGATGCCCCAGGGGTCGTAACGTCCGACACTGCCCCTGATTTCTCGAACCCAACTGACCCTCTTCAGACCCATATCCAGCCTCTGGGAGCGACATATGCGAAGCACTTGTAAGTCCATTGAACTCCATGGTGGAATATGAATAGTCAGAAAACCCGGTCTACAAAAATGGAGCAGACATAGAATCTCATTGTGCATCCATCGCACATAATGACACAACGTGAAATCATTCGAAATAATTTAAATAAATCCGATTCGGAAATCACGAAAGACAAATGCGACTCGACGCGCGCTCACAGGCGACATCTGGCGTCGAACGGAAAACATGAAAGAAGCGGAAAATTAACTGCACTAATGTACATCTGAGAATCATTGAAATTCTGATCACATTGATGTATAATCTGAGTGCTGTCACTGCTGCCGTTACGCCCGCCCAGAGGGCGGGCAGCCGGAGGAGGGGGAGCGCCTGACCCCAGACGCCCCCCACAACGGCGGACGGCACCCCCCCCGGGGACGCCCTACCGCCACCCCCACAGCTGGCAACGTCGGCCCGCAAGGGCGCGCGCCGTGGGGCTGGTGCTGGGTCACCACGCCCGCACCGACCGCACCCGGGACACACAGGTCGCGGCACCCTGGCTGCCCGCCCCAGACAACGGGCGGGCGGGGGAGGGACAGCGCCTGACACCAGACGCCCCTCACAACGGTGGCAGGCCACCCCCTCCGGGGACGGCCCCCCACGACCCCTGCGGAGCGCGGCCCCCACAGGGCATGCAGGCCAATGGGACAGTGTCCGGCCTCCACACCCACACGCCCGCACCCACAGCACGTGGGTGGCGGACCCCAACGGCCCACCCAGTGAGCGGGCAGTCGGGGGAGGGGGAGCGCCTGAGCTCAGACGCCCCTCACAACGGTGGATGGCACCCCCCCCGGGGGACGCCCTTCCGCCACCCCCACAGCGAGCAACGCCGGCCCGCAAGGGCGCACGCTGTGGGGCTGGTGCTGGGTCCCCACGCCCGCACCGTCCGCACCGGGGACACACGGGTCGCGGAACCCCGGCTGCCCGCTTCAGAGGGCAGGCAGCGGGGGGAGGGACAGCGCCTGACACCAGACGCCCCTCACAACGGTGGCAGGCCAACCCCCCCGGGGACGGCCCCCCACCACCCCCACGGCACGCAGCCCCCACAGGGCATGCAGGCCAAGGGGACAGTGGTGGGCCCCCACACCCACACACCCGCGCCCACAGCACGTGGGTGGCGGACCCCAACGGCCCGCCCAGTGGGCAGGCAGTCGGGGGAGGGGGAGCGCCTGACCTCAGACGCCCCTCACAGCGGTGGAAGGCACCCCCCCCGGGGACGCCCTTCCGCCACCCCCACAGCGAGCAATGCCGGCCCGCAAGGGCGCACGCTGTGGGGCCGCTGCTGGGTCCCCACGCCCGCACCGACAAAAAAAGGGGCCTGCTGCAGGCTAGGGTACCCCAAAACGCTCTGCAGTTCCTTGCCTGTGAGTTGGTCTGAGAAGGACAGATACATGACACGAAATTCCAAAACAAAGGGTAGGAGGGTGGGTAGTTTTTTGGAATTTTTCCGCATCCAGGTGTGGAGAGTGCCATATGAGGCGTGTATTCCCCTGGAGTATGGAGATCCAATTCACAGACTGAACCAACAGATCAAACAATCAATTCCTGGGACCAAACTGTTTGCAGTCAACCGTCCACAGCCAAATCTCAGGAAGCGCTGGCACAGAGCGCTGGTAAAGACCCTGAATGATCTGGGGAATGTCCAGCCAGCTGCAGACAGTTTGTCTATGGATGCCAGCCTGATTTTGAATTGCAGGGCAGCAGCTGAAAATGGCAACTGCAGCCAGAGTAAGCGCCGCCGCGTCGCCTGAACAGGTCGCGCACACTGCCAAAATATCATGTGTTTTGAATATTTGTGAATGCAATTCCTGCGCTATGCACATGTATTTTCAGTGAAGTCAGTGAACCAGATGTATAATACACCAGATGGAACACGCCAGTAAAATGACGGATGTCTGCATGTGTGATACCCGCACTGATGTGAGATAAAGAATGTCTTTTTGAATATCCTTTGTTATCTCACGCTCAGACTGATGAGGGCCTAGTGTTGGGCCGAAACCGGTGTCGTTTTTTGGCTTTATTTGTGGACGCTTGCATGTGAGCCGTGTGTGAAGTAGACCGTGACCACCGCTGATTTTCTGATTGAGGACTCCTTCTCAGGATTTTCCGGCGAGGACAAGCTCAAAGCTCATCCCAAAAAATTCCAAAAAAAATTCCAAACAAAAAAATCCAAAAAAATTCCAAAAAAATTCCAAAAACAAAAATTCCAAAAAATTCCAAAAAAAATTCCAAAAAAATTCCAAAAACAACGGTGGATGGCACCCCCCCCGGGGGACGCCCTTCCGCCACCCCCACAGCGAGCAACGCCGGCCCCCAAGGGCGCACGCTGTGGGGCCGGTGCTGGGTCCCCACGCCCGCACCGTCCGCACCGGGGACACACGGGTCGCGGAACCCCGGCTGCCCGCTTCAGAGGGCGGGCAGCGGGGGGAGGGACAGCGCCTGACACCAGACGCCCCTCACAACGGTGGCAGGCCAACCCCCCCGGGGACGGCCCCCCACCACCCCCACGGCACGCAGCCCCCACAGGGCATGCAGGCCAAGGGGACAGTGGTGGGCCCCCACACCCACACACCCGCGCCCACAGCACGTGGGTGGCGGACCCCAACAGCCCGCCCAGTGGGCGGGCAGTCCGGGGAGGGGGAGCGCCTGACCTCAGACGCCCCTCACAACGGTGGAAGGCACCCCCCCCGGAGATGCCTCTCCAACACCCCCACAGCGAGCAACGCCGGCCCGCAAGGGCGCACGCTGTGGGGCCGGTGCTGGGTCCCCACGCCCGCACCGACCGCACCCGGGACACACGTGTCGCGGAACCCTGGCTGCCCGCCCCAGACCATGGGCGGCCGGGGGAGGGAGAGCGCCTGACACCAGACGCCCCTCACAACGGTGGCGGGCCACCCCCCCCGGGGACGGCCCCCCACCACCCCCGCGGCACGCAGCCCCGACAGGGCATGCAGGCCAAGGGGACGGTGTCCGGCCCCCACACCCACACGCCCGCGCCCACAACATGTCGGTGGCAGACCCCAACAGCCCGCCCAGTGGGCAGGCAGTTCGGGGAGGGGGAGTGCCTGACCACTGACGCCCTTCACAACGGTGGAAGGCACCCCCCCAGGAACGCCCTTCCGCCACCCCCACAGCGAGCGGCGCCGGCCCGCAAGGGCGCACGCTGTGGGGCCGGTGCTGGGTCCCACGCCCGCACCGACCGCACCCGGGACACACCGGTCGCGGAACCCCGGCTGCCCGCCCCAGACGACGGGCGGCCGGGGGAGGGACAGCGCCTGACACCAGACGCCCCTCACAACGGTTGCGGGCCACCCCCCCCGGGGACGGCCCCCCACCACCCCCGTGGCACGCAGCCCCCACAGGGCATGCAGGCCAATGGGACAGTGTTGGGCCCCCACACCCACACACCCACGCGCACAGCACGTGGTTGCGGACCCCAACGGCCCGTCAAGTGGGCGGGCAGTCGGGGGGGGGGGGGGGAGCGCCTGAACTCAGACGCCCCTCACAACGGTGGAAGGCACCCCCCCCCGGGGACGCCACTCCGCCATCCCCACAGCGAGCAATGCCGGCCCGCAAGGGCGCACGCTGTGTGGCCGGTGCTGGGTCCCCACGCCTGCACCGACCGCACCCGGGACACACGGGTCACAGAACCCTGGCTGCCCGCCCCAGAGGATGGGCGGCCGGGGGAGGGACAGCACCTGACACCAGATGCCCCTCACAACGGTGGCAGGCCACCCCCCCCGGGGACGGCCCCCCACCAGCCCCGCGGCATGCAGCCCCCACAGGGCATGCAGGCCAAGGGGACAGTGTTGGGCCCCCACACCCACACACCCGCGCCCACAGCACGAGGGTGGCGGACCCCAACAGCCCGCCCAGTCGGCGGGCAGTCGGGGGAGGGGGAGCGCCTGACCTCAGACGCCCCTCACAACGGTGGAAGGCACCCCCCCCGGAGATGCCCTTCCACCACCCCCACAGCGAGCAACGCCGGCCCGCAAGGGCGCACGCTGTGGGGCCGCTGCTGGGTCCCCACGCCCGCACCGACCGCACCCGGGACACACGTGTCGCGGAACCCCGGCTGCCCGCCCCAGACCATGGGCGGCCGGGGGAGGGACAGCGCCTGACACCAGACGCCCCTCACAACGGTGGCGGGCCACCCCCCCCGGGGACGGCCCCCCACCACCCCCGCGGCACGCAGCCCCGACAGGGCATGCAGGCCAAGGGGACGGTGTCCGGCCCCCACACCCACACGCCCGCGCCCACAACATGTGGGTGGCGGACCCCAACAGCCCGCCCAGTGGGCAGGCAGTTCGGGGAGGGGGAGTGCCTGACCACTGACGCCCTTCACAACGGTGGAAGGCATCACCCCGGGAACGCCCTTCCGCCACCCCCACAGCGAGCGGCGCCGGCCCGCAAGGGCGCACGCTGTGGGGCCGGTGCTGGGTCCCACGCCCGCACCGACCGCACCCGGGACACACCGGTCGCGGAACGCCGGCTGCCCGCCCCAGACGACGGGCGGCCGGGGGAGGGACAGCCCTGACACCGAACGCCCCTCACAACGGTTGCGGGCCACCCCCCCCGGGGACGGCCCCCCACCACCCCCGTGGCACGCAGCCCCTACAGGGCATGCAGGCCAATGGGACAGTGTTGGGCCCCAACACCCACACACCCGCGCCCACAGCACGTGGGTAGCGGACCCCAACGGCCCGCCCAGTGGGCGGGCAGGCGGGGGAGGGGCAGCGCCTGATACCAGACGCCCCTCACAACGGTGGAAGGCACCCCCCCCGGAGATGCCCTTCCGCCACCCCCACAGCCAGCAACGCCCGCCCGCAGGGGCGCACGCTGTGGGGCCGGTGCTGGGTCCCCACGCCCGCACCGACCGCACCCGGGACACACGGGTCACGGATCCCCGGCTGCCCGCCCCAGAAGACAGGCAGCCGGGGGAGGGACAGCACCTGACACCAGATGCCCCTCACAACGGTGGCAGGCCACCCCCCACGGGGACGGCCCCCCACCACCCCCGCGGCACGCAGCCCCCGGAGGGCATGCAGGCCAATGGGACAGTGTTGGGCCCCCACACCCACACACCCACGCGCACAGCACGTGGTTGCGGACCCCAACGGCCCGTCCAGTGGGCGGGCAGTCGGGGGGGGGGGAGCGCCTGAACTCAGACGCCCCTCACAACGGTGGAAGGCACCCCCCCCGGGGACGCCACTCCGCCATCCCCACAGCGAGCAATGCCGGCCCGCAAGGGCGCACACTGTGTGGCCGGTGCTGGGTCCCCACGCCTGCACCGACCGCACCCGGGACACACGGGCCACAGAACCCTGGCTGCCCGCCCCAGAGGATGGGCGGCCGGGGGAGGGACAGGACCTGACACCAGATGCCCCTCACAACGGTGGCAGGCCACCCCCCCCGGGGACGGCCCCCCACCAGCCCCGCGGCATGCAGCCCCCACAGGGCATGCAGGCCAATGGGACAGTGTTGGGCCCCCACACCCACACACCCACGCCCACAGCACGTGGTTGCGGACCCCAACGACCCGTCCAGTGGGCGGGCAGTCGGGGGGGGGGGAGCGCCTGAACTCAGACGCCCCTCACAACGGTGGAAGGCACCCCCCCCCGGGGACGCCACTCCGCCATCCCCACAGCGAGCAATGCCGGCCCGCAAGGGCGGACACTGTGTGGCCGGTGCTGGGTCCCCACGCCTGCATCGACCGCACCCGGGACACACGGGTTGCAGAACCCCAGCTGCCCGCCCCAGAGGACGGGCGGCCGGGGGAGGGACAGCGCCTGACACCAGATGCCCCTCACAACGGTGGCAGGCCACCCCTCCCGGGGACGGCCCCCCACCAGCCCCACGGCACGCAGCCCCCACAGGACATGCAGGCCGAGGGGCAGTGCCGGGCCCCCACACCCGCACACCCACGCCCACAGCATGTGGGTGGCGGACCCCGACGGCCCACCCAGAGGGCAGGCGACCGGGGGAGGGACAGCGCCTGACACCAGACGCCCCTCGCAACGGTGGCGGGCCACCCCCCCGGGGACGACCCCCACCACCCCCGCGGAGTGCGCCCCCCACAGGGCATGCAAGCCGAGGGGACAGCGCCGGTCCCCCACACCCGCACACCCGCGCCCACAGCAAGAGCGGATGACGGACCCCGACAGCCCCCAGGAGGAGGGCAGCCGGGGGGGGGAGAGCGCCTGGCCTCGGACGCACCTCGCAACGGGACCGCAACGGACCGCGGGGGGGGAGCACCTGGTGCCCACACGCACACACGAATGCCGGCCCGCGGAACCGGCGTACGAGCTCCCCCACGCACGCCCCGCCGCGCCCACAGCACGTGCACCAGCCACAGGGAATCCGCACCCCGCCCCCTACTCTTAGGCACAGCGACACAACAATGGCGGAACCCGCGGCCCCACGCAAAACACGCCCCCGATCTCTGACGCTGGACGCAGCACACGAGCTCATCAGGGTGCTGGGACTCAGAGGCGGCGAAGGAGACCCCCCACAAGAGGACGCGGGCACGGACTCCGACCTGGAGGAAATACCGGAGCCCTCCACGGGCAGCACGCCCGCGGAACCTGCGCCGCCGGCGAGCAGCGTGCCCACCCTCTGCCCCGCGTGGAGACGGGGCCACTGCACCGGCGAAGGCTGGTGCCCCAAACAGCACCCCCAGCCCGGCCCTGATGACGGAGCGCTGCCCGAGGTGGGACACGCGGCCGCACGCGCCGCCCTACGCTACGGGGTGGCGCGGGGCTGGATCCTGGATGAGACCGCACGCGGCAGCGTGAACATCCAGGAGGCCGTCGACCGAGTCGCCCACGCGGGACAAGCGGCAGTGGCCTTGCACACCCGGGGCCGCCACGGCGGACCCGCAGAGGGGATCATTGTGGAGCCCTCGGGAATGGTGCTGGTCCTGGCGGCGGACATGGTCCCAGGGGTGCTCCACGCATCCCGCGTGCGGCGGGCGCGCCCACTGTGGACCATCCTGGTGTACGGCCCCCGACGGGCGTGGCCCTTCTCCACGTGGGCGGTGCTTGCTGTCATGTGGCACCTGGCACCAGAGGACGCCCCCACAGGAACCGCGGAGGAAATCGCCCGGGACCTCCACACCTGGCCGGCCGGCCAGGATTACCTCTGGCGCAGGCCCTGGGGCGGCCTCCCAGTGGCGACCCGCGGCAGAGGGGCTCAGCCTCGCGGCAACCCTCCAACGGCACCCCGACAAGAGGGCACGCCACTTCCTACAGACGGGCACGGTCCCGGCCGCCCCGCCAGACTCCGACTGGCGGTGGGACACAGGGGAGGCGCAACCGCTGCCGGGCCCCTGGGTCCTCCCGTTGTGGTATTTGCCCATGGGCACCCTGGCCCATGCCACTCAAGCCGTCAAGGGGGCCCCCCCGCAGCCGCTCCTCCCCGGCGTGGCCCTGCTCCGCAGCCTGCAGGCGGGGGTGGCCTGGGTACGGTGGGGGGAAGAGGGCGGGCGCCCGAGCCCCTATTTCCCCCTGGTCCAGGGCCAGGCGCTACTCCACGCCGGGGGCATGAGGACCATGGAATGGGGGGCAATCGTGCCCAGCACGGCGTGCAGGTGGATCACTGCGGCCGCCCCACAGCCCATGCGATCCCCGCCGGCGTGCCACCGCCTCCTACGGGTGGTCCCCTCCTTGGCCCCCCAACACGCCCTTACGAGGAACGTATGGAGGGCCATGCTGAGCCACACCAGGGAGTGGCTAACGAACCCGGGTGCACGGTACCCGCCGGGGCCGGTGCTCGAATCGCTCACGGCCCCCACACCCGAGGTCCGCCACGCCCTGGACAGGGCGTGGGCTCTCACGGAGCAGCTCAACAACGAGGTGCTAGACCTGGCGCTGGAGCCGCTGCGGGTGCTTTACCCGCAGACCCACATCCCACCCGCGGGCACGTCCAACCGCCTGGGCCGCCTGGGTTTGCAGCGCCGCGTCGAGGCCGCGCACCCAGGAGGCGTGGTGGAACAGTGGCTAACGCTCCGCAACCCGTCCGCCGCGCAAGGCCACTGGTACCTACACCAACTCCTCTTCCTACCCCGGGCTGCCCCGAAGCACCGCCGGCAAAACCCGTACCACACGCACCCAGAGCGCCGAGGCGCGCAGAGCTTCCCGCAGCCGGTCCCGCCCGCCCTCTCAGCGGGGCAGGTCCCGGAGGCGCTGCAGCAGGGCCCCCCGCTCGACACAGCCACCACGGTACAGCAAAGGGGAGACAACGGCGCGGATGGTGCCGAACCGGACTGCACGAACTGCGGAGCGGTGGCCTGGACGGCGGCCTGCAGGCACCTCACCCGAGATACCACGGGGCTCAGGCAGTACGGGCCAGCGGACCGCACGGCGCTGGCGTCCGCGGTTGGGCCATCACCATGGGTCCTGTGGCGGCGTTGCCGGCGCAAATGCTGCCCCATGTCCCCTGCCGCGACACGCAGCCCCGCCAGCTGGCCGCAACGCACGCGCCGACAGCACCCCTCACGGCGGAGCAGCTATACGTCGTCGCGGCGGCGCTGCTGGCGGACGACGGGGAGAGCTTCGTCCACCACCACGGCCCGGCGAAGATCGCGTCAAGCATACAAGGGCCGCAGCGCGATGCACCCCACCCGTGGCACGCCACACTCCGCGGGCGCACCCGCGTCTGGGATGCGGGCGGCAGCACAGCCCCTCACGGGCCTCACCAGGGGGAGGCACTGGTGCTGCAGACAGCAGGCTACCAGGCAATCCTGCACGGCCACGCCGGAGGGTACCGGTCGCACGTCCTGGCCGGGGGCCGCTGGACTGTCTGGCACAGCACCGCCAGGCAAGGGGCATTCCCGCCCCTGCCCCATGTCGACTGGCAGCAGGGGCCCACCCAGGCCTACTATATGTCGGCGGACCCCTGGCCGCTGGCAGTCCTGCTACACACCGTCAGCGCCCCCAACAAGAGGCAGGAACCGGGATGGGTCAACCCCCCCGCACTGGTGTGGAGCCCCGACCAGGAGGAGCATCTACGGGCCGCGCGGCAGGGAGACGCCATCAGGGCCACGGACGTCCCGGACCTCCACGCGGGGCCAATCATGCGCGCCCGCCAGGCAGCTACCCTAGCGGTGGCCCAACGGGGACAGCAGAACCCACAGTGGGTGGTCTGCATGTTCAGCCCGGCGGACGCGCACATCGTTTGTATTTGACCCGGAGCGCCTGCCAGGGCCCGAAGCCGTGGTGCGCGTGGCGGACTGTACCCGCATGATCGTCAAGGCGCTACGGGAGGGCGAACACCACGCCCTCCTGCTCCAGGTCCGGCTGGAGGACAACGCCCGGGCGGCGCTGGCTCAGCTAGCACTACACAATCCCCATATATGGGCCAACTCCTTAAAACCGGTTTTAAGGAGTTGGCCCATATATGTGTCTTGTGTAGTGCTATTGCTTCGCCATCTCTTCTTTCCTCCTCACCTATTCGGGTAAATCCGAGAGGCCGGGGGTGTGGCCGGCAGCGGAGCACCTCGCCGACCTACAGCTCCAGCTGGCAGTCCCGACCACAGTGTACCACTGGCTACAAGCCTTCGACGACCTGCGATGGAGGGGCAAACCCGACCGCCAAATCAGCTCCACGCACTGGCAAGCGTGGCTGCAGGCAGACGCGCAGCGCGATGCCTTCCAGAGTCTCGGGCCCGCGCCTGCGACACGAGCCCTCGATGCGGCGGCCCCGGGCCGCGCGTTAGCGCCACACACGGTTCCACTGGCCAACATGCCCTTCGAACCGGCGACGAAGGGCGCCATCCAGAAGTCGGTGCCGCTCCCCCCGGCGCGAGGGGCCACGGAACCAACGAAATGCCCCCTGTTTGCAGACAAGTACTACACAAGCGGGGCAATGCTGGAACACCCGGCATGGCACGCAGTGCACGCTGCAGCCCCGGTGGACGACAAGGAGGCGGCCTCCAACATCCTGCAAGGGAGGGCACGGAGGTCCCCATGGCACGCCCCGTACGCCGAGCGCGCCCCGCCCTGGGCGGCCGACCACGCAGACGGCGATGAGGAGGCACCCGGAGCGGCCCCGGGGACTGGCGGTGCGGCCCAACAAGGGTACATCCCCGCGGAGCTGGCCCCCCTGGCCCCCCTTTGGGCCCCGCTGGGAACGGGCTCTCCGCACCCCATGGCCCCGGCGCACCCGGGAGCCCTGGCTGCCCCAGCGGACCCAGCGGCGATGCCGATGCGGGACGGCTGACTCCAGGAGGACACGGCGGACGACGCCCTATGGCTCCTCTCGTGGCACCTGCGCAACGGTCTCGTCCCGCCAGACCGGTCCCTCCGGGACGGGCTCCGGCGGCGCCGGGGGCCAGCGGCCTGTATCGACAAGGAGCACCTCATCACGAGCATGCTACCCCAGGAGGGGGGCTTTGCCATCATGCTCCAGGAAACAGGGATTGCCACCCGGGCGCAGGAGATGCACGTGGCTGCGGCGCTCCGGGACAAGGGGTACACCCCCTTCTTCAGCAGCCGGCTGGCGGACACGGGAGCCACTTCCACCTCGAGAGAGGGGGGCCTCCTCACCGCGTTCAGCAGCAAGTACGTGGCGGAGCACGAGGTGCTCAGCTTCACGGAAATCGTCCCCGGGAAGGCCGCGGCCCTGGAGATGCGCACGGACGGGGGAGGCCTCATCCTCATCAACGTCCACGGGCCGCACGCAGGCTGCTCCCCGTGGGCGGGACGGGCGGCGTTCTGGGCCGACATACAAATGTATGCTACGGCACGCAGCCTCGGTGGGAGACACCCGGTGGTCATCGCGGTGACACCAACGTCTACATGGATGCCACCTCCAACCCGGCCACGGAGCACTTCCGCGCGGGCTGGGAGGCCTGCGGTTTCCGGAGGGCCACGGCAGGCGGCGAGGAGGACATGACCCCCACGCTGGAGCCGTCCTGGCACAGGATGGACACCTTCCTGGTCAACGAACCCCGCCTGCCGTGGTCCCTGCGGGAAAGCGTCTGGGCTCGCGGCATGGCACACCCCCGGGTGATCGGCTCAGACCACCTCCCGGTCCGCCTTGCCTTGCCGGGCCTCCTCAACGCAGCGGGGCGCGCGGCGATGCCCACCCCTTACAGCCACACGGAGGGCCGCCTCCTCCCGTAAGACGCCGAGGCTGCGCCTGTCCAACACTGCCTGTGGGCGGCGGTCACCGCCGCGCAGGATGAACCCTCCCTGGCGCCCTGGCTGGGTCCCGCAGAGCAGCACGCCTACGGGTCCATGCCCGTGGCCGCGGTGGACAAGATGTTCGAACACCTCCACGCGGCGCATGACGCCCTAGCGCGTGTGGTGGGACGCTGGCAGCCGTCCCCGGCGGGGACACACCCGGCGGAGGAGGACCCCCCGGAGAGCGGAAAGCGGCTCCATACGGCGGTCCTCCGCTATGACACCCCGGCAGCGTGCGCGCCGGCGGCGTACCAGTCGGACGCGGCACGGCCTGGCATCCGGTCCGAGGCGGCGCTCTGGCTCGCTGAGGAGCTGCGGGGTGCGTCGCCCGGGTTCCGCCCGACCACACAGGGCCAACTACAGGAGGAGCTGGAGAGGCAAGCAGCCGCCCTCGAAGAGGACATCCGCAAACTCCGCGCACTCCTGGCGGCAGACCGCAAGCACGCCATCAAGGACTTCTGGCGCCGCCACGCCCCTGACATCGCCTAGCGGTGGAAAGCCGTGCGGGGAGCCATAGAGGTAGAGGCCCCGGGCCTGTCAGGCCTCTGGAACGTGCGGGTCCCGAACACCCAAACGCTCCTCACGGAGGCCCACGACGTGGTGTTCGCAGTTCGCGCCTTCTGGCGGGAACTGTATGACAAATGCCCGGTGCACCTCCCAGGCTTCCAGGCGGTCCTCGGCCGCCATGTCCCCCGGGTCCCTGACGGGGCCTGGACACAGGTCCAGCAGTAATCCATGCAGGACCTGCAGTCCGCCCTGGACAAGGCCGATGGCAAGTCCCCAGGTCCCAACCACGTGGAGGCCCGTTTCATCAAGGCCCTCCGGGCACCCGTCCAGTGGCTCCTGGTCCACTCCTACCGGGCCATCCTCTGCGGCGCCCCGCCACCGATGCACTGGAGGGACGCGCACATCTGGCTCAGCTCGAAGGTACCGGGCTCCGCCAGACTGGACGACTACAGGCCCATAGCCCTGGGCCAGCTGGACATGAAGCTGCTCACGGGCCGCCTCACCCAGCGCATCACAGAAGTGCTCACACGGCACGGAGTGGTCAGCCACTGGCAGCAAGGGGCCCTCGCTGGCTCCAACACAGGCCCCCACTGTTCATGGCGCAGCAGCAGCTCCAACGGGGAAGGCCCAACTACGTTTTCTCCTTCGACGCCCGCAAGGCCTTCGACACCGCCCCGCACGGCGCCCTCCACCTCATCCTGCTCCACCTCTCCGTGCCGCCAGAGGTCATCGACCTCCTGCTCTGCCTCCACACGTGCGCCAGGCTGCGCATCGTCACCGCACAGGGGCTAATGCAGCCCGTCCAAATGCTGCGCAGCGTCCGGCAGGGCAACCCCGAGAGCCCCCTGCTGTACGCGCTCTTCCTGGAGTCCCTGCTCAGGGCGCAGGGGCACCACCTGCGCCCGCCGGGAGGGGCTGAGCAGGGCCTCATCCAGGCCTACATCGACGACCTGCTGGTAGTGGCCCGCACGCTGCAGCATTTCGTTGAGGGCGTGGAGGCGGCGGCCGCGTACTTGGGGATGATGGGCATGGAGCTCAACCCCCTGCAGCTGCGCGTCTGTCCCCACCTGGAAAACCCATGGCACTGGGTACCAGCGGCGGACTCCGTCCCCTACCTGGGACTCCAGCTGCAGCCGGACAGGGAGTTCTCCCTGCAGCGCAAGCACCGGCTGCGCCTCGCGGCGGTGCACCACTGGTGCCTCAACACCCTTGCGCCACCAGACGTGGTGCAGGACATCATCCTGGCAATCCTCGGGGGGGTGACACAGTACGTCGCCCCTTTCATCGCCGACGACTCCGACACCGCGCGCCACCTGGACCACATCACAGTCCTGGTCGCGAAGGACAGGGCGCGGTACGCCTTCGACGCCTCGCGGGACAGCCTGCAGGATGACCAGACCCTGGGGCTCACACAGGTACCAACGCGGTGCCAGCAGGCAGCGGTGGCCCTCGTGGGTACACTGGTCCACCACCGCTCAACCTCCGTGCGTGCCGAGGTCACCAAGACGATCTGGGAAATAGCCGGCGCGCACGGAATATGCCCCGAGGTGCACTACCCGGTCCCGGAGTTCGCAACTCTAGCGGAGGGTGACTGGATCCACCGCATACCCCGGGCCCTGGCCGCCCTGGGAGTGGGGCTCTGGAGGCCCATCGCGTGCCCCAGGGCGGCCCACGTCCAACTACAGTCCCCAACAGGCAACATCGTCACGCTGCGCACCGTCAAGCTGCGACACCGCGACACGTGCCGCCTCACGGTGCCGCACACGACGCCGTGGCATGGGCACCACGGGCCACACCATGCCTTCCACGACAACAACGACCCGTGGCCGACGGCAGTGGGGACATGCCTCAACCAGTGCCCCGATGAAGACCTCCACTATTGCCGCCGGGAGCAGGAGCCCACCAACCACCCCGGGTGGCGTGACGCCTTGGTCCACCTCTTCCACACCACCGGCACACAGGACCCCCGCCTGAGACTCGTCCAGCCCACAAGGGCTAAGCCGGACGCCCACACCGGCCGACGGGTGACCCTGGACGGCCTGCACCTCCACATTGGGGGCTACCGCCGCCGGGGCGGCCTATCCCCCCCCACGCGGGGGCCGGCGTACCACCCGCCGGCCGCCCTCATGTACATCCTCCACGACGTACTGGCGGAAAGCGAGCATCGAGAGCCTAACGCGGGTGTGGCGTGGCCCGAGCCCCTGCGCCCCCGGCCCCACGCGCCGACGCCGGTCTGGTTGGTGACCACGGACGACCAATGCACCCGAGCGGCGGGGCAAGCGCAGCTCCAGGCCGAGTGGGTAATAGTGCAGTTGGGGGCGGGCCAGCCCAGGCCCCGTGGACTCCCCCGTGGCACCGCCCTGCTGGTAGCTACGGAGGTGCCGCACGACCCACACATGCCAGTGCACGCGCTGGAGGACCAGCTTGAGGACACGGGACACCTGGTGGTGCACCAGCGCGGAGGCTCGGCGTGGCTCAAGGAACATGTGACGGCACTCCGGTCCTGGGCAAGCACGATCGCCAGAGCGGAAATCCGGCTGCACAACGACCCGGCGATCAGCCCCGGCGACACCAGGGCGCTGAGCGTGGACCAACTGACCCCCAGCCACCCCGACGTCCGATGGCACTCCGCCGACCTCAACGCGGAGTGGCTCAGCCCCACCGGGTACTACTGGATCCCGGAGGCCTGGGGCCACACCTCTTCCGACGCGTCGGGGGGCGGACTCTGCAGACACGCCACCAGCGTCGCTCTCGCCGCCGACCTCACCCGCACGTGGGCGGTGGCCATCTCGGGCACGGTGCCCGACGGCGAGGGGGTGGCCGCCTCCCTCTCCCTGCAATACGGCGCCCACTGACGGTGGGTCCACACGGTGGACGCCCAAGTCATCCTCCACCTCCTGCGACACACGGATCGCGAGCGGACTACGGGGGTCCCCGCAGGCGCGGCGCAGGTGGTCAACCAGATGCCCCTACGGTGGCTCTGGGACGGCCTGTGCGCGCGAGGGCGACACGCCGGGCACCCGTTCTGGTATGTCCGAGCAACCTCGCACCACAGTGACGCCCTACTGCACAAGACGGACTGGGCGGTGTTCCAGGACACCGTCCTGCAGAACACGCCCCCGGACCCTAGCCACGCCCAACTCATTGTTGCCGGTCATGACGGCCACCTCGATCTACGGCCCCCCACGATGCGGACGCTCGGCGAGGTCGCGCAGCGGGCGCAGACAGACCATGCGCTGATGCACCGAGGACACACACCTCTGGGCTCGGCCCACGCCACAGCCTATGTCCACGCCCGGGACCTCACCGTGACGGCCACCAACCGCCGGGCGCTGCGGGCCAAAGACGGCCACACGCCGGTGCAGCGCAGGCTCCGCGTCCGTAGGGAGCGGCTCTCCGGCGTCGCCGTCCTCCCACAGCCGTGCCTCCAATGCGGCGGCCCGGAGGAGACCCGGTGCACATGCACGTGGGGTGCGCCCACTCACGGCTCCTCTGGCCTGACTACCGCAAGGCGGTGCACGAGGGGGCCCGCCACCTCCCACCTGGGGACAAAGCCCTGTAGGTGGCCTCGTGGCGCTCCGCAGGCACCGCATGGACGGAAGTCTTCTGCTCTGGGCTGGTGCCCGAGGAAGCAGAGGCGCAGCTCCGCGCCATAGCCCGCTACGACCCGCCGGGAGGGACCTCTGTGGATGATTTCCTCCACCACATGCTCTGGCTAGGGGACTTCGCATGGGAGCTTTGCAACCACCGGCTGGAGCAACTCTTCCGCGAGCCCCCAAGCGCGGCGGCCCGGGTGCACCGATGGCTCACCGCGGCAGAGGGTGACTGCCCCCCCCCTCCCCCGCGCCCTGACAAGGACTTCGTAGCCTCCCTCCGTGTCGTGAATGGCACTCTGGAGTGCCCGCCACAAGAGGGGCCCCATCCGTACCGGGACCTGCCGGGGGGTTTCCCGGGGCACCTGCAAGACAGTCGCTTCCCACCGTGGATCATCGGGCGCGGGTCCACGACCGCGTGGGAGGCACGCATAGTGGGTGAGGAGTGGGGGTGCGAGTGGGGCCGGTGGTGCGCCGCCACACGCGCCTCGGAGACCCCTGCGCAACGATACGCCGCCATCCCGCTCGAGTGTGGGGGCCGGACACCCGGCCGAGACCCACCGTGATCCGCGGGGCGGGATTCGACCACCCGTGGGACGCGGCGACGGGGGAATGGCTGCAATAGGCCCCGGGGCCGGAAACAGCATGGACGGGGGACGTGTCCTCACTCGTCAGGACGCCTGTCCCCCCCCGCATCGTCCTTCACGCCGCCAACGTACTCCGGGCTACGGAGTTACGAAAATGGGGACACGACACGGCCACCTTCCGATGGCACCCCCCGGAGGACGGGGCCGCCCGGCTCGCCGTGGCGCACTTCAAAACTGGGGGGCCGGTATACGACGACGCCCTGTCCCGGCTGGGTGACACCCAGGGGCCCTTGTCCCTCATGCTCCCCACCGACCTTGCAGCCGCGCTGCGCCAGGAGCTGGACGGCAGCGACGGGCTGCGAGTTGGGTGGGAGGCAGTCGCGGACGGCACCCTACTGGCCCACCTCCACCGGCACGCCGCAGACAGGTGCCAATGGGATACGCTGGCGCCCCACCTCACTGGGCGCCACGTGTATATGGCAACCCCCCCCTAGGGGCCCCCCCGCCCGGCGTGGGACAACCTCATCGCCGCCTTCCACGACCACGGGATCCTCCCCGACAACGTGGCGGGAGGTCCAGCGGAAGACGCTCGGCAGGGACTACCGGCGCCGCGCCCGCGCCCGCCTGCTGGAGATCCGGGACCCCCTCCGACAGAGGTGGGACGACCTCTGGCTCCGCCATCTCGACCCTTGGTCGCCGCCTTCCCACCTCCCACACATCTGCCGACTCTGCAGGGAATGCGACACGGTGTCCTTCGCAGCGTCGACAGGCGGCAACAGGTGCGCGCGATGCGCCCAGGTGGCTGCGTGCCCCTGGCCTGAACCTCCCGCTGGCCCGCGCAGGCGCACGGAGGAGGAGGCCTTGCACCGGCGCATCAAGGGGGAACAGGCCCCCTCACACGAACGTGCTGGCCCCGCGGGAGCTGCCTTTCTGTGGATCCACGTGCACCTGCGGGTCCCGACATCCGTTGCGCACCTGTTGCACGTGTTCGCGCCCTGACCCCCACCCGCCGCCACCCTTTGCAGAGCCCGCAGTACCATGCCACGCCGACGGGGGGATGGGCCGGGACACGCCAGTGCCCGCCGCTGAGCGCAGGAGGCGACCGTCCGGGGACTGGTAGCGGACGCGGTGGCGGAGGCGCATGAGGCGCACGCTGCTGCGTGATGTGACCCGATGGGCAGTGCGAGGGCTTTCCTCAACGAGACCGCTGTCCCGGCCGTCCGCACCCTGAACGGAGCAGGGGCCCCTACGCTACTCCCGGAGATGAACCGGATCGTGAACGCCATCCAGCCAGGGCTCATCGGCCCGGAGGCGGCCCTCTACAGGCACTGGATGGAGTGGCGCGAGTCCGATCGGTCGGGCCGGCCCCTGTCCATGGGGGACACCCTGCGGCTGACGGGAGCGGGGTCTGCCATGTCCCTCCGCAGCAGCGCCCCAGCCCTGCTGCATGCCCTCAGGACGCGCTACCCCGGGGACACGGCCCCGTACCTGAACCAGGCGCGGGCCACATACCCGGGGGGAGTGTCCGAGCTAGATGCGGCGCTCCACCTTCTACACCCACCGGACGAGGACCTGGAGGTGGGCGAAATCACGGTGTTCGTGGAAGGCGCGGACGAGGCGTCCGCCCGCCCCCGACCGACCAAATGGGTATACGACGGCACCAGGCCGACCCCCCCGTACGCCATCGTGTACGAGGCGTTCTCCAGGGAGCCCACCTGTTGCCCCGCCCTCCCGCCGGCGGCGCACGCGCCCCGCGGCTGGGCCAACCCACACCTGTCCCCCCCCCTCTCCAGAACGAGTGGTGCCCACCACAGGGGGCAGGTCCTCTGGCAAGAGCGCTCTGGCACCCCCCTGCTCCTCCTCGTCGTCGCGACCCGCGGGGACCCGGAACGGGTCCTGGGGATCACCCCCACCGACCTCTATTGGGCAGCACTGGTACCCCGCCCCCCCCTCCCGGCGCCCGCAGCGGGACGGGGTACACACCTTCCTGCGAACACAGGAGGTCACCGCCGTTATGGGGGTCCACCTGGTGCGGCTCCCCCCGGCACCACCCGACGACCCCCGGGGGCCCAGGGCCCTGAGCCCCGCCCCAAACTGGGAGCTGTGGCGCGACGCGTGGGCCGCGTGGCTCCCCCGCCCCCGCTCCCAATGCGGATGGATGGCCACCGGCCCCCGCCCGTACGGGGCTGACGCCACAGTCCGCTCCCCACCCCCTCCCCCCCTCCCCCCCGCAGAGCACTGCACAGAACTGCCCACGGCACGACACTGATGCACCGGGAGGTAGTGGGAAGGGCGCACCTGCCACCACGCATGCCTACCAGGAGAACAGTGATGTCAGACTCCGATGGCTTCCCCCAGCGGGACAACCGCCACCACCGCCGGTCCCGCTCCCGCTCCCCCTTCTCCCCGGACTGGGCGGGAGAGACCCCCGCGGAGCGCGAGGAGCGGAGGCTGGCGGAGGCGGCGGTGCTGGTCGGGCCGCCGGCTAAACAGCCCCGGGCGGCTCCCGCTGCCACCGGGCCGTCAACCCAGGAGCCTGAGCCAGCCGAGGTGACCGCCCCCGCCGTCCAAACAGCAAGCCCTGCCGCCCCGCCCCGGGGGGGGGGGGGGGCAGACGCGCGGGGAGGGGAGGCCGCAGCCCCAGCGAGCCACGCCGCGGCCCCGACCGCGGCCCCCGGCAAGCCGCCGACACGGGGGCCAGCACTGGCGCAGGAACCGGGCGCATCGCGGAGGGCTGCCGCAGCCGCAGGGGGGAGCGGGGGGGTGCGAGAGGGGTTGCGACCGCGGCCCCGGCGAGCCACGCCACCGCCTCGGCCGGCCACGCCGCGGCCCCCAGCACGCCACAAAAGTGGGGTACGGACCCCGCACGGGCCACAGGCGCCTCGCCGGCGGCCGCCGCAGCAGCAGCAGTGGGCAGTACCGCGCCCACGCCAACCCCGCCGACACCCACACCAGCCCCCCCAAGCCGTTCCCCCCCAAGCCCTTCCCCCCGGGGTGGATGCGGCAGGTCCGCCCCCCGGCGCCCTAGCGCTCGCCGCCGGGCGTCACGCTGCCGCAGCTGCAAAGGCAGCGGGACGCCCGGCGCGTGATCCAGCAAGGAGGGGAGGGCACGCAGGCAGAGCTGCGTGCCAGCCACGGGAGCGCGGATCGGGGGACGAGAGGCGACAGGGGAGGTGCCCAGGGGCTTGCGCCGGGAGCGGGCCAGGGCACACGCCGCAAGGAGCAAGGGCGCAAACACGGACGGGGCACCGAGGCCAGCAGCAGCAGAGGGGAACAGAGCGCGGGCAGCGGACGGCGCGACACAGGGCAGGGAGCCGGGAAGGGGCCAGGGCACGGGAATGGCGCGCAGGGGCGCGGGCAGGGCACCCAGGTGCATGGAGCAGAGGGAGGGACGGTGGGCGAGCGCGGGCGCAGCCAAGGGCAGGGGCACGGGCACGGGACGGGCACGGGCGCCGGTGATAGGGGGCGGGACCCACGGCACGGGCAGGGGGACAGAGGCATGGGGGACGGAAAGGGGCCCAGAGGCAAGGGCAAGGGCGCCCCGGGCCCCCAGGGACAGGCAGGACGGGGCATGGGAGCCCCGGGGGGAGGGCGGGTCGAAGGGAGGGGGGCGGGGGGTCAGGGCGCCTCCGCACCCGGACGTGCAGCCTGTGAGGTGCATCCCCCGCGGCATCCAACAGATGCCGGCGCACCACACCCACCAACACCACCACCACCACGCCCACCTCTACAACATCAACCCTGACGCCGGAGAACTCATCCCCCCAAAAACCCCCACAACCCCAGCACCAGCCAGCCCCCCCCGCGCCGAGAGCGGAGCCGGCGCGGATGGCCTCGGCAGGGGGGGGGGCGGGGCGCGGCGCCGGCGCCGCAAGCACAGGGGCTGCAGGGGGAGCCGGCGCGAGGGGCAGGGGGGGCCTGGCCCTGGGACTGGGACTGGGGCACGGTCCCGGACCCTCTGGAGGATGAGCCCCTCCCCCTGGTGGGGGAGGTGTACGGATGGTTGAGCTGGGCCAACCAGGGGACCACCAGGGGGATGAGGAACCGGCCTTTCGATGCCGTGCTCCTCCGGAGGGACAGAGGAAACCGGGAGGTACCCCAGGGGGATGGGCAGCCCCGAAGGACAACCAGAGGGTCCTCAGGTCAGTGATCCGGGCGGCGTGGCCCAACAGGGGGCCGACGTGGCCGGCCTTCCTGGAAGGGGGGTGCAGACGCCAACAACTAGCTCCCCCGGGCCTTGCGCAACGCCCTCACCCACTGGCGCTACCGCCGGCGCAACCCGCCACCGCCACAGCCCCAGCCCCCACACAAGCGGCGGCGCAGGTGACGGCCCAGACGGCGGATGCGAGAGAGTGGGGGGGGGAGCTGGGCCCCCCGACCCACGCCCCCCCGATGATACGGCGTGAGGGAGGAGCGCGCGCCAACTCCCGGGGGAGGGAGGACGGAGACAAGGAGCGCTGGGGGGAACCTACTGCCCCGCAGCCCGCTAACTGCTGACCGCTAACACTCACGGCCGCCCCCGGCCGGCCAGCGCCACGCGGAGACAACGGGGGGGACCAGGGACCCCAGCGAGGGCCTGCACGAGGGTCGGGCTCTAGGTAGAGGGGGGCGGGGGAAGAGTGCGACCTCCCAGCCGACGGCTGGCCCCCGGGGCCAGGACCGCCAGGCCGCCCCCCCTCGGCCGTCAGGGGGCGGCGCCAGGGGACCAGAGGCCCCCCCCCGCTCCATCACCCCTCCCCCCCAGGCCCAAGAGTGGACGGAGGCAGACCGAAGAGACGGCGGCCCCGCACCCCCCCCGAAGAGGCCGCTTCGACCAGGGTGAGGGGGCACCGCGCCCGCGGCAAGCGCCCCCGGTGAACCGCCCGCACGCTCCTGCCCTGCCCGCTGCCGACCGACGGCGGACCGGCGCGCCCAGGACGGCGCAAACGGAACGGCCCCTTCAGAGGCCGGCCTGGGGAAGGCGGGGGCACAAACCAGGGTGAGGAAGTCCCCCCCCCCTCCCTCCCCCCCCCCACGCACTGACCCATTGGCGGCCGACCGGGCCGCGCCTGACGCCCACGGCCGCCCGGCAACCCCCACAGCACGAGTATACCCCGGGGGGGCGCGCCGAGGACAACAGATGGCACGCCGACGCCCGACGGGGCGGGGGGGCGGGGAGCGGCGGAGCGACCCCCCCACCCCCCCCCCTCGCTCACCCCCCCAGCTTGAGGGCCACAGGAGCGACCCTCCGCCCCCCCGGAGCCGGGGGGACGCCCCCCCTCCCCCAGAAGGGACCGCGACGCGGGGGGGGGGGATGCGGCTGGACCTGTACACCGCGCGCCCCAGCGCCCCCAGCCGCCTGCTCCTGCGGGGGTTGCGGCCGACGGGCAAGCTGACACCAGCGCGCTGGAGCGGCGCGCGGACCAAGCCTGGGGGCGGCACACGGCGGCGCACCAGAACAGTATGGGGGCCGCGCCCCCCATGACCCCCCCGATAACCATTGCCCACTCAGGGAGGGCAGAGGGAGGGTTCAGGTCCGAAGAGGGTCCCGGGGGAGCGGTCCACGGGCCGCCCCTCATCCCCCTCCCCCTGGGGCGGCCCCGCGACCCCGACCGAACGCGCACGCCGGGGGGGAGTGCACCGACGACAAGAGGGGGGCCAGGGTAGGGAACCGCGGGCCGCCCCCCAGAGGGAGAGCAGGGAGGCCGTGGCGCGACCCCCCCCCCCCACCCCCCCCACCGGCCTGCAAGCCGCGGGGGCGCCGGCCCCCACCCCCAGGAGGCAGGGGGGATGGTCCCCCCTCGCCCCTGCCCCAGAGAGGAGCCGGAGCAGGGCCCGCCCCCCCGCCCCAGCCGCCGGCTCCCACAGGAACCGCGGCAAACAAGCGAGCCCGCGCCAACGCGCCAGGACGCCGCACAGATCGCGCCCAGAGAGGGCGGGCGAGCACGAACCGGAGCGGTATGGGGGCCACGCCCCCCATGACCAGAACGACGCCAGTGACACCCGCTTTGTTGCCTGCCCAGGGAAGACAGAGGGACGGAACGAGGCAGAGCGACCCCCCGCCCTCCTGGCCTTCCTGGCCGCACAAACGGGGGGCACGGCGCAGGGGCCGCCCCCCCCCCCCCAACCCGCCCCCCGGCACACGAACGCCACGGACCCGCCCCACGGGGGGCGCACAGCCCCAAGCCAGGTAGGGGGGAACCGGGACCGGACCGCCCCCCCCCAAGCACGCCAGACGGAGCAAGGGACCGGGGCAGAACACGCTGAGGGGCGCGGACCACGTGGAACGGCCATACCAGCGCCCAGTGCCGGGACCGCGCGAGGTGCGCACGCCACACCACCCAGGGGGGGGGGGGGGGCGGACGCCGCCGGAGCGCGAGCTCACACACACGCAAAGGGCACGCGGGGACTACCAGAAGGGCAACCGGACCGAGCTCGCGGAACGCACAGACCGCGTGGAATGGCGTACCAGCAAGCGAGGGTAAGGGACACCCGGACGGGAGGGCCCGCCACACGCAGCGCGGGACACGCGGGGCGGGAAGGGGGAAACGGGAGAGACACAACACCAGGTACCGGCCCGAGCCCCCCGAACCGTCTGCGAGCGCCGCGCACACACGGACGGGGCACTGCACCCACCAAGGCAGTAGTGGCGCACTGCGCCACGCCCCAACCCCTAGGCTAGGCAGCCTCAGCGCCAGCCCAAGGGGGTTCCACTGGCGACAAGCCAGTAGCACAGGCCCGGCGGCGCCGGCACCCCGGGCGACCACGCATTAGGGGGGCGACCCGGTGGGTAAGCGCCCGCAGCCACGGCTGCGATTTGATGCACTGACCGGGGAGTGGCGAAACGGGGAAGCCGGCGGGGGATGGGGCTCGGAGCCCTGTGAACCCGGCAGACTCCGCCACCATGCAGGAGATGCGTCTTGGAGGGCCCTCCACTAGGACCCGGTGGGGAGGATATCACCTGGCCCGACCAGGTGGCCCCCCGGGGCCGAAAGGCGTCTAGTACCCGCAAAATCAAACCTCAAACCAAACCTCAAACCGCAAGAGTATGCACAAGTTCGTTACCTGCCTATTTTTCATCAATCCTCACAATCAATCCATACCAATCTGTGGTCACAGTCACTGACTCAACCAGGGGGTCGCCCATCAAAGGCTTACTCACCTTAGGTACCGCTGCAGAGTAGGTAGGTAGGTATCTTCGAAAGCTCGGGATGCCTCCCTTGACAATGCAGGAAGAAGGTCTTACCAAGGGGACGTCCCTTCCCTCCCACTGCCCTAGTTCAGCCGCCTCTTAATCCGCTCCCGCAGGTGCTCGGGAAGGCAGTGTCGCGGCCACCCAGTCCACGTGTCCCGGGTGAGAGGGTGTCCCCGCATGTGCCTATGGGTAGGGCCACATGCCCCCTCCAATGGGTGGCAGCTGTGGGGGCTGCCCAGCCGTGTGGAGTACCTCTCACCACAGGGGGTATTGCTCCCGCGAGTCTACGGTACGATCGCCTCACGTCTGTGGCTCGAGTTGCGGGGCCTCGCTGCTTGGCAGGCAACCCCCTCCTGGACTGTGTACGGGCTCGCCTGTCATCGGCCGCTTCCATGGCTCCGGCTGACGTTTGCCATGGTCCCCGATGCAGCCTGGCCGGGCTTGGACCAGCGGCCTTGGGGTACCACGCCTGCTGCTGGCCCGGTGGGTCGGCTGGGTTGCCCTAGTGCGCCCGACCCTGGGGGTGTGGTTTGTTGTTTCCCTTCCCTCGGCCGCCCTACATGCGCAGGGGTGTGGGGTGTCCACGGCCCCTTGGCGCTTGTTCACCGGTGTGCGCGCATGGTGTGCTCTGTGTGTTCCGTCTGCGGTGTCCTGGACCACTTGGCTCCTGTTTACCGGTGTGCCTGCTCGGTGCGTTGTGTTGTGTGAGCAGCACCATGGGCCACTTGCCTCCTGGTCACCGGTGTGCTCGCTCGGTGCGTTGTGTTGCGTGTGCGGTGTCCTGGGCCTCATGGCTCCTGCTCACTGGTGTGCACGCTCGGCGTGTTGTGTTGCGTGTGTGGTGTCCTGGGCCACTTAGCTCCTGTTCACCGCTGTACCCGCTCGGTGCGTTGTATTGCGTGTGCGGTGTCCTGGGCCACTTGGCTCCTGTCCACCGGTGTGCATGCTCGGTGCGTCGTGTTTCGTGTGCGGTGTCATGGGCCATTTGGCTCCTGTTCACCGGTGTGCCTGCTTGGTGTGTTGTGCTGTGTGTGCGGTGTCCTGGGCCACTTAGCTCCTGTTCACCGCTGTGCCCGCTCGGTGCGTTGTGCTGCCTGTGCGGTGTCCTGGGCCACTTGGCTCCCGTTTACCGTTGTGCACGCTCAGTGCGTCGTGTTTCGTGTGCGGTGTCCTGGGCCAGTTCGCTCCTCTTCACCGGTGTGGCCGCCCGGTGTGTTGTATTGCGTGTGCGGTGTACTTGGCCACTTGGCTCCTGTTCAACGGTGTGCCCCCTTGGTGTGTTGTGTTGTGTGTGCATTGTCCTGGGCAACTTGGCTCCTGTTCACCGGTATGCCCGCTCTGTGTGTTATATTGCGTGTGCGGTGTCCTGGGCAACTTGGCTCCTGTTCGCGGGTATGCCTGCTCAGTGCGTTGTGTTGCGTGTGCGGTGTCCTCGGCCACTTGGTTCCACTTCGCGGGTGTGCTCGCTTGGTGCGCTGTGTTAGGTGTGCGGTGTCTTGGGCCTTTTGGCTCCTTGTCAGCGGTGTGCTGGCTCGGTCCTTTGTGTTGCGTGTGCGGTGTCCTGGGCCACTTGGATCCTGTTCACCGGTGTTCTCGCTCCTTGGGTTGTGTTGTGCTGTGTGTGCGGTGTCCTGGGCCACTTGGCTCCTGTTCCCCGATGTGCCCGCTCGGTGCGTTGTGTTGCGTGTGCGGTGTCCTGGGGCACTTGGCTACTGTTCACCGGTGTGCGCGCTCCGTGCGTTGTGTTACGTGTGCGGTGTCCTCGTCCACTTGGCTCATGTTCACCGGTGTGCCCGCTTGGTGTGCTTTGTTGCGTGTGCGGTGTCCTGGGCCACTTGGCTCCTGTTGACCAGTGTGCGCGCTTAGTTTGCTGTGTTGCGTGTGCGGGGTGTCGCTGGGGGGCGCACACTCCTTCATCCGGACGGTTGCTTTTCGTAGCCAGCAGAGGCTGGGTACCCTCCGGACGCGCACGGGTCCATCTGGACGGTGGCTGTTTCGTAGCCGGCAGGGGCTGGGTACGCTGCCGGGCGCGCACTCGTCCATGCAGACGGCGGCTATTCTGTAGCCGGCAGCGGCTGGGTTCGCTGCCAGGTGCGCACACGTCCATCTGGACGGCAGCTGGTGTTGCCTGGCACCTTTTCTCATGCCGTGTTTCGTTGCGTGTTGTGCGTGCCCTCCGGATTTGCGGTACCCCGTGGCCGTCGTTGTTTGACACGTGTCTGTGTGCCTTGGTTATGGCCGGCGGTGTGCCTCGTGGCCCTGCGTGGTGCGCCACGCCTCATGCGGTCCGGTTTCTCTCGGTGCTCCAGTCGGCTTTCCCGACGCCTTGGTGCCTTTCCCCACCCCTGGAGCGTTCGGTCCCGGATTTGCTGTGCGGCTGCGCGGGGCAAGTTGAGACCGGCCGAGAACCAGGCTCATGGTGCCTGCCGCTGGCCCCCACCGAGGCAGGGGCGCTGGGCTCACTCCGCGTTGTACCCGTTCGGGGCCCCGCGGTGGGGTTGTCCCTGGCAGGTCCCTCCGGCGTCGGTCTTCGGCTGCGTGGTCCGCCCGACCCGGCCAAGAAGAACGAGCACACGCACACACGCACGGGACTCAAGCGTGGCGTCACAAGACCCGGAAGGCGAGGTGTCGCCGTCCACACGAATCAGCCCCGGTGAACTGGCTGAGTCCCCCGTCAAACGACGGACGGTAGGGGGTCGACACACGCAAACGACTGCCGCAGCCGGCCTCCCAGGCTCCTTTTGGTGTGCTTCATCTTTTCTATTGGCAGCTTTGTCCTTCGGCTTTGCTCAGCCCCCTTCCAGAAGGGGCGGCCCCTTTCTTGTCCTCTTGTTTGCCTTCTTTCTTTTCTTTGTTTTTTTTCTTTTTCCTTGCTCTCTTCGCGCACCCGCTGTCTCTTGCTTTCTCTGGTTTCCGGCCCCGGGTGTCCTTTACCGTGGCGCTGTGTGACCCCTCCTCCCCCCCCTGTTTTTTCTTCCTCGGTTTCTTGCCGCCACCCGCTTGGTTTGGTGTTTGTTTTCTCCCACCCTCCCTCCCCCCCCCTCCTTTTTTTTGCTGCTTTTCCTTTTTTTTTCTTTTCTTGCGGCCTCTTTTGCCCCCCCCCCCCATGTTTGTTCCCTGGGACTCCAGCTGCTGGGCTTTCCGGGTGCTGCCCCTGCTTTTGTGTTTCTTGCCTGGCCTTTGGATGCTCCCTTGTAGTTGCTGCGCCCCCCTCCCACCCCCTGGTGTGTGTTTCACGGTTGTTGTCGCTGCCGCTCGGCGTTCCGTGTTTTACCTCTGCTGTTGCGCTCCTGCCTGCTTGCTTGGCGTTCGCCGGCGGTGCTTGCCCCCCCCCCCCTGCTGTGCGCGTTGTCCCTTGTGCTGTCTGGTGTCGCATCGCTGTTCCGCCCTTTGGTGTGGTGTTTTGCGGCGCCGTGTTGCAATGTTCTGTGCTGCGTGTTGTGCTGTGGTACCTTGCCTTGCTTTGTCGTGGGCTGCTGTGCGCTGTGCGAAGCTCTTTGGGGCGGCTTTTTGTGTGTTGTGCTGCGCTGTTGGTTCCTGCTGCGTGTTGTGCTGTGTCTCTGGTCGTCTCGTCGGCTGCATTATTCCCGTTGTGCTTTGCTGTCAACTTTTGGCCTGCGTTGCCGTGTGCTATGCTGTGCTGTGCTGTGTCCCTGGGTGCCCTGCTGCGCCGCGTTGCCGCGCGTTCTTCCACCTGGCGTTTTGCTGTTGTGTGCTGTGTTGTTTTGCTTCGCTCGTTTGGTGCCGCTGCTTGCTGTGTCGTGCCCTCGGGTGCTGCCCGTCACATGTGTTTCCTGTGTTTTCCGGTGCTGTGTTTTGTGCCGAAGGCGCTGTTACCAAAAGGCAAAAGGCCGGGATGTCAACCCACGGGTAAAGGTAAACGGGCTGGGCTGTGTGTGTTGTGTGCGCGCCGTGCGTAAGTGTGTAGGCCTCGGCAGGGGGAGGGGGAGTCGGGGAGACCTGGTGAGTTCGCCTCTGGCGCCCGCGCTTATTCCAGGAGCTCCCGCTGCACCCCTTCCCTTTCTGCTTGCTGGTGCAGGCGCAGCTCCTGCAATGCCCACGCCATCGTGCTGCCCGGGCCCAGGCGGGCCTTCAGCAGTGTGGCACGCGCCTTGGCGGGGGCGTACCAGATGCACTGCCACACTGCCTGGGGCAGTGGGCAGTGGACCTCCTGCAATGCACTGCCCCACTGCCTGGGGGCAGTGGGCAGTGGACCTCCTGCAATCCACTGCCTCACTGCCTGGGGCAGTGGGCAGTGCAACTCCTGCAGTGCACTGCCTCACTGCCCGGGGGCAGTGGGCAGTGCAACTCCTGCATTACACTGCCCCACTGCCTTGGGGCAGTGGGCAGTGGACCTCCTGCAATACACCGCCTCACTGCCTGGGGGCAGTGGGCAGTGGACCTCCTGCAATACACTGCCTCACTGCCTGGGGGCAGTGGGCAGTGGAGCTCCTTCAATGCACTGCTCCCCTGCCTGGGGGCAGTGGGCAGTGGACCTCCTGCAAACACTGCCTCACTGCCTGGGGGCAGTGGGCAGTGGACCTCCTTCAATGCACTGCCCCACTGCCTGGGGGCAGTGGGCAGTGGACCTCCTGCAATGCACTGCCTCACTGCCTGGGGGCAGTGGGCAGTGGAACCCCTGTAATACACTGCCTCACTGCCTGGGGGCAGTGGGCAGTGCAACTTCTGCAATGCACTGCCTCACTGCCCTGGGGCAGTGGGCAGTGGAACCACTGCAATGCACTGCCTCACTACTTGGGGGCAGTGGGCAGTGCAACTCCTGCAATGCACTACCCCACTGCCTGTGGACAGTGGGCAGTGCAAATTCTGCAATGCACTGCCTCACTGCCTGGGGGCAGTGGACAGTGCAACTCCTGCAACGCACTGCCTCACTGCCTGGGGGCAGTGGACAGTGCAACTCCTGCACTGCACTGCCTCACTGCCTGGGGGCAGTGGGCAGTGCAACTCCTGCAATGCACTGCCTCACTGCCTGGGGGCAGTAGGCAGTGAAACTCCTGCAATGCACTGCCTCACTGCCTGGGAGCAGTGGGCAGTGGAACTCCTACAATGCACTGCCTCACTGCCTGGGGGCAGTGGACAGTGCAGCTTCTGCAATGCACTGCCTCACTGCCTGGGGGCAGTGGACAGTGCAACTTCTGCAATGCACTACCCAACTGCCCGGGGGCAGTCGGCAGTGGACCTCCGGCAATACACTGCCGCACTGCCTGGGGGCAGTGGACAGTGCAACTCCTGCAATGCACTGCCCCACTGCCTGGGAACAGTGGGCAGTGCAACTGCTGCAATGCACTGCCTCACTGCCTGGGGGCAGTAGGCAGCGCAACTCCTGCAATGCTATGCCTCACTGCCTGGGGGCAGTAGACAGCGAAACTCGTGCAATGCACTGCCCCACTGTCTGGGGGCGGTGGGCAGTGTACCTCCTGCAATCCATTGCCTCACTGCCCTGGGGCAGTGGGCAGCGCAATTCCTGCAATGCACTGCCCCACTGCCTGGGGGCAGTGGGCAGTGCAACTCCTGCAATACACTGCCGCACTGTCTCGGGGCAGTGGGCAGCGCAACTCCTGCAATGCACTGCCTCACTGCCCTGGGCAGTGGGCAGCGCAACTTCTGCAATGCACTGCCTCGCTGCCTGGGGGCAGTGGGCAGTGCAACTCCTGCAACGCACTGCCCCACTGCCTGGGGGCAGTGGACAGTGCAACTTTTGCATTGCACTGCCTCACTGCCCTGGGGGCAGTGGGCAATGGAACTTCTGCAATGCACTGCCCCACTGCCTGGGGGCAGTGGGCAGTGGAACCCCTGCAATGCACTGCCTCACTACTTGGGGGCAGTGGGCAGTGTAACTCCTGCAATCCACCGCCGCACTGTCTGGGGGCAGTGGGCAGCGCAACTCCTGCAATGCACTGCCGCAGTGCCGTGGAGCAGTGGGCAGTGGACCTCCGGCAATACATTGCCGCACTGCCGGGGGGCAGTGGGCAGTGGAGCTCCCGCAATGCACTACCCCACTGCGTGGGGACAGTGGGCAGTGCAAATTCTGCAATGCACTGCCTCACTGCCTGGGGGCAGTGGACAGTGCAACTCCTGCAACGCACTGCCTCACTGCCTGGGGGCAGTGGACAGTGCAACTCCTGCAATGCACTGCCTCACTGCCTGGAGGCAGTGGGCAGTGCAACTCCTGCAATGCACTGCCTCACTGCCTGGGGGCAGTAGGCAGTGAAACTCCTGCAATGCACTGCCTCACTGCCTGGGAGCAGTGGGCAGTGGAACTCCTACAATGCACTGCCTCACTGCCTGGGGGCAGTGGACAGTGCAGCTTCTGCAATGCACTGCCTCACTGCCTGGGGGCAGTGGACAGTGCAACTTCTGCAATGCACTACCCAACTGCCCGGGGGCAGTCGGCAGTGGACCTCCGGCAATACACTGCCGCACTGCCTGGGGGCAGTGGACAGTGCAACTCCTGCAATGCACTGCCCCACTGCCTGGGAACAGTGGGCAGTGCAACTGCTGCAATGCACTGCCTCACTGCCTGGGGGCAGTAGGCAGCGCAACTCCTGCAATGCTATGCCTCACTGCCTGGGGGCAGTAGACAGCGAAACTCGTGCAATGCACTGCCCCACTGTCTGGGGGCGGTGGGCAGTGGACCTCCTGCAATCCATTGCCTCACTGCCCTGGGGCAGTGGGCAGCGCAATTCCTGCAATGCACTGCCCCACTGCCTGGGGGCAGTGGGCAGTGCAACTCCTGCAATACACTGCCGCACTGTCTCGGGGCAGTGGGCAGCGCAACTCCTGCAATGCACTGCCTCACTGCCCTGGGGCAGTGGGCAGCGCAACTTCTGCAATGCACTGCCTCACTGCCTGGGGGCAGTGGGCAGTGCAACTCCTGCAACGCACTGCCCCACTGCCTGGGGGCAGTGGACAGTGCAACTTTTGCATTGCACTGCCTCACTGCCCTGGGGGCAGTGGGCAATGGAACTTCTGCAATGCACTGCCCCACTGCCTGGGGGCAGTGGGCAGTGGGACCCCTGCAATGCACTGCCTCACTACTTGGGGGCAGTGGGCAGTGTAACTCCTGCAATCCACCGCCGCACTGTCTGGGGGCAGTGGGCAGCGCAACTCCTGCAATGCACTGCCGCAGTGCCGTGGAGCAGTGGGCAGTGGACCTCCGGCAATACATTGCCGCACTGCCGGGGGGCAGTGGGCAGTGGAGCTCCCGCAATGCACTGCCTCACTGCGTGGGGGCAGTGGGCAGTGGACCTCCTTCAATGCACTGCTCCACTGCCTGGGGGCAGTGGACAGTGCAACTCCTGCAATGCACTGCCGCACTGCCTGGGGGCAGTGGGCAGTGCAACTCCTGCAATGCACTGCCTCACTGCCTGGGGGCAGTGGGCAGTGCAACTCCTGGGAGGCACTGCCTCACTACTTGGGGGCAGTGGGCAGTGTAACTCCTGCAATACACTGCCGCACTGTCTGGAGGCGTTGGGCAGCGCAACTCCTGCAATGCACTGCCGCACTGCCTGGGAGCAGTGGGCAGTGGACTTCCGGCAATACATTGCCGCACTGCCGGGTGGCAGTGGGCAGTGCAACTCCGGCAATGCACTGCCCCACTGCCTGGGGGCAGTGGGCAGTGGAACTCCTGCAATGCACTGCCTCACTGCCTGGGGGCAGTGGGCAGTGCAACTGCTGCAATGCCCTGCCCCACTGCCGGGGGGCAGTGGGCAGTGGAACCCCGGCAATGCACTGCCTCACTGCCTGGGGGCAGTGGGCAGTGGACGTCCTTCAATGCACTGCCCCACTGTCCGGTGGCAGTGGGCAGTGCAACTCCTGCAATGCACTGCAACACTGCCTGGGGGCAGTGGGCAGTGGACCTCCTGCAATGCACTGCCTCACTGCTTGGGGCCAGTGGACAGTGCAACTTCTGCAACGCACTGCCCCACTGCCTGGGGGCAGTGGGCAGTGCAACTCCTGCAATGCACTGCCCCACTGCCTGGGGGCAGTGGACAGTGCAACTCCTGCAATACACTGCCGCACCGCCTGGGGGCGGTGGGCAGTGGAACTCCTGCAATACCATGCCGCACCGCCTGGGGGCAGTGTACAGTGCAACTCCTGCAATGCACTGCCCCACTGCCTGGGGGCAGTGGACAGTGCAACTTCTGCAATGCACTGCCGCACCGCCTGGGGGGAGTGGGCAGTGGGACTTCTGCAATGCACTGCCCCACTGCCTGGGGGCAGTGGGCAGTGGAACCCCTGCAATGCACTGCCTCACTGCCCTGGGGGCAGTGGGCAGTGCAATTCCTGCAATGCACCGCCTCAGTGCCTGGGGGCAGTGGGCGGTGAAGCTCCTGCAATACACTGCCGCACTGTCTGGGGGCAGTGGGCAGTGCAACTCCTGCAATGCACTGCCGCACTGCCTGGGGGCATTTGACAGTGGACCTCCGGCAATACACTGCCGCACTGCCTGGGGTCAGTGGGCAATGCAACTCCTGCAATGCACTGCCTTACCGCCTGGGGGCAGTAGGCAGTGGAACTCCTGCAATGCACTGCCTCACTGCCTGGGGGCAGTAGGCAGTGGAACTCCTGCAATGCACTGCCTCACTGCCTGGGGGCAGTGGACAGTGCAACTCCTGCGACGCACTGCCTCACTGCCTGGGGGCAGTAGGCAGTGGAACTCCCGCAATGCACTTCCCCACTGCCCTGGGGGCAGTGGGCAGTGCAACTCCTGCAATACAATGCCGCACTGTCTGGGGGCAGTGGAGAGTGCAACTCCTGCAATGCACTGCCCCACTGCCTGGGGGCAGTGGGCAGTGCAACTCCTGCGATGCACTGCCTCACTGCCTGGGGGCAGTGGACAGTGCAACTCCTGCAATGCACTACCCCACTGCCTGGGGACAGTGGACAGTGCAACTCCTGCAATGCACTGCCTCAGTGCCTGGGGGAAGTGCACAGTGCAACTCCTGCAATGCACTGCCGCACCGCCTGGGGGCCGTGGGCAGCGCAACTCCTGCAATGCACTGCCTCACTGCCTGGGGGCAGTGGGCAGTGCAACTCCTGCAATGCACTGCCCCACTGCCTGGGGGCAGTGGACAGTGCAACTCCTGCAATACACTGCCGCACCGCCTGGGGGCGGTGGGCAGTGGAACTCCTGCAATACACTGCCGCACCGCCTGGGGGCAGTGGACAGTGCAACTCCTGCAATGCACTGCCCGGCTGCCTGGGGGCAGTGGACAGTGCAACTTCTGCAATGCACTGCCCCACTGCCTGGGGGCAGTGGGCAGTGGAACCCGTGCAATGCACTGTCTCACTGCCCTGGGGTCAGTGGGCAGTGCAATTCCTGCAATGCACCGCCTCAGTGCCTGGGGGCAGTGGGCGGTGCAGCTCCTGCAATACTCTGCCTCACTGCGTGGGGGCAGTGGGCAGCGCAATTCCTGCAATGCACTGCCGCACTGCCTGGGGGCGGTGGGCAGTGGAACTCCTGCAATACACTGCCGAACCGCCTGGGGGCAGTGGACAGTGCAACTCCTGCAATGCACTGCCCCACTGCCTGGGGGCAGTGGACGGTGCAACTTCTGCGATGCACTGCCTCACTGCCCTGTGGGCAGTGGGCAGCGGGACTTCTGCAATGCACTGCTCCACTGCCCCGGGGCAGTGGGCATTGGAACCCGTGCAATGCACTGCCTCACTGCCCTGGGGGCAGTGGGCAGTGCAATTCCTGCAATGCACCGCCTCAGTGCCTGGGGGCAGTGGGCGGTGCAGCTCCTGCAATACACTGCGGCACTGTCTGGGGGCAGTGGGCAGCGCAATTGCTGCAATGCACTGCCGCACTGCCTGGGGGCAGTGGACAGTGGACCTCTGGCAATACACTGCCGCACTGCCTGGGGGCAGTGGGCAATGCAACTCCTGCAATGCACTGCCTTACTGCCTGGGGGCAGTAGGCAGTGGAACTCCTGCAATGCACTGCCTCACTGCCTTGGGGCAGTGGAAAGTGGAACTCCCGCAATGCACTTCCCCACTGCCTGGGGGCAGTGGGCAGTGCAACTCCTGCAATACACTGCCGCACCGTCTGGGGGCAGTGGAGAGTGCAACTCCTGCAATGCACTGCCCCATTGCCTGGGGGGAGTGGGCAGTGCACCTCCTGCAATGCACTGCCTCACTGCCTGGGGGCAGTGGACAGTGCAACTCCTGCAATGCACTACCCCACTGCCTCGGGGCAATGGACAGTGCAACTCCTGCAATGCACTGCCTCACTGCCTGGGGGCAGTGGACAGTGCAACTCCTGCAATGCACTACCCCACTGCCTCGGGGCAGTCGGCAGTGCAACTCCTGCAATGCACTGCCCCACTGCCCTGGGGGCAGCGGACAGTGCAACTCCTGCAATACACTGCCGCACCGCCTGGGGACCGTTGGCAGCGCAACTCCTGCAATTCACTGCCTCACTCCCTGGGGGCAGTGGGCGGTGCAGCTCCTGCAAGACACTGCCGCACTGTCTGGGGGCAGTGGGTAGTGCAACTCCTGCGACGCACTGCCTCACTGCCTGGGGGCAGTGGACAGTGGAACTCCCGCAATGCACTGCCCCACTGCCTGGGGGCAGTGGGCAGTGCAACTCCTGCAATACACCGCCGCACTGTCTGGGGGCAGTGGGCAGTGCAACTCCTGCGACGCACTGCCTCGCTGCCTGGGGGCAGTGGACAGTGGAACTCCCGCAATGCACTGCCCCACTGCCTGGGGGCAGTGGGCAGTGCAACTCCTGCAATACAGTGCCGCACTGTCTGGGGGCAGTGGACAGTGCAACTCCTGCAATGCACTGCCCCACTGCCTGGGGGCAGTGGACAGTGCAACTCCTGCAATGCACTGCCCCTCTGTCTGGGGGCAGTGGGCAGTGCAACTCCTGCAATACACTGCCAGCACTGTCTGGGGGCAGTGGGCAGCGCAACTCCTGCAACACACTGCCCCACTGCCTGGGGGCAGTGGGCAGTGCAACTCCTGCAAACCAGTGCCGCACTGTCTGGGGGCAGTGGACAGTGCAACTCCTGCAATGCACTGCCTCACTGCCTGGAGGCAGTGGACAGTGCAACTCCTGCAATGCACTGCCCCACTGCCTGGGGGCAGTGAGCAGTGCAACTCCTGCACTACACTGCCGCACCGCCCTGGGGGCAGTGGACAGTGCAACTCCTGCAAAGCACTGCTCCACTGCCTGGGGGCAGTGGGCAGTGCAACTCCTGCAATGCACTGCCTCACTGCCTGGGGGCAGTGGGCAGCGCAACTCCTGCAACGCACTGCCTCACTGCCTGGGAGCAGTGGGCAGTGCAACTTCTGCAATGCACTGCCTCACTGCCTGGGGGCAGTGGGCAGTGCAACTCCTGCAATGGGTGGTCGGAGTGTCCTGCAGGGCCTGTGGGGATGTACTACCCGGTGCACCAGCCTGGGGGGATGGGGAGTGCACCCCAGGGGCTGGTCGGGGCATCCTTCAGGGGCCTATGGGGGGCCATCATCTTCGGAGAACCGGGCGCACCGGCCTCGGGGGGGGGCGGGGAGTCCAGCCCAGGGGGTGGTCGGAGCCTCCTGCAAGGCCCATGGTGAGCCATTATCTTCGGAGAACTGGGCGCACCTGCCTCGGGGGGACGGGGAGCCCAGCCCAGGGGGTGTTTGGAGGCCCCTGCAAGGCCAATGGGGGGCCATCATCTTCAGAGAACCGGGCGCACCGGCCTGGCAGGGACGGGGAGTCCAGCCCAGGGGGTGTTCGGAGCCTCCTGTAAGGCCAATAGGGGGCCATCTTCTTCGGAGAACCGGGCGCACCTGCCTGGGGGGGACGGGGAGCCCAGCCCAGGGGGTGTTCGGAGTCTCCTGCAGGGCCATTGGGGGGCCATCTTCTTCAGAGAACCGGGCGCACCAGCCTGGGGGGGAAGGAGAATCCTGCCCAGGGGGTGTTCGGAGTCTCCTGCCAGGCCAATGGGGGGCCATCTTCTTCAGAGAACCGGGCGCACCGGCCCGGGGGGGACGGGGAGTCCTGCCCAGGGGGTGTTCGGAGTCTCCTGCCAGGCCAATGGGGGGCCATCGTCTTCAGAGAACCGGGCGCACCGGCCCGGGGGGGACGGGGAGTCCTGCCCAGGGGGTGTTCGGAGCCTCCTGCCTGGGTAGTGGGGGGCCATCTTCTTCAGAGAACTGGGGCACCGGCCTGGGGGGGACGGGGAGTCCTGCCCAGGGGGTGTTCGGAGTCTCCTGCAAGGCCAGTGGGGGGCCATCTTCTTCAGAGAACCGGGCGCAGCGGCCCGGGGGGGACGGGGAGTCCTGCCCAGGGGTTGTTCGGAGTCTCCTGCCAGGCCGAGGGGGGGCCATCTTCTTCAGAGAATCAGGAGCACCGGCCCGGGGGGGACGGGGAGTCCGGCCCAGGGGGTGTTTGGAGTCTCCTGCAAGGCCAGTGGGGGGCCATCCTCTTCAGGGAACCGGGCGCACCGGCCCGGGGGGGACGGGGAGTCCTGCCCAGGGGGTGTTTGGAGTCTCCTGCAAGGCCAATGGGGGGCCATCTTCTTCAGAGAACCGGGCGCACCGGCCCGGGGGGGACGGGGAGTCCTGCCCAGGAGGTGTTCAGAGTCTCCTGCCAGGCCAATGGGGGGCCATCTTCTTTAGAGAACCGGGCGCACCGGCCTGGGGGGGACGGGGAGTCCTGCCCAGGGGGTGTTCGGAACCTCCTGCAAGGCCAGTGGGGGGCCAGTATCTTCGGAGAACCGGGCGCACCGGCCTGGGGGGGACGGGGAGCCCAGCCCAGGGGGTGTTCGGAGCCTCCGGCAGGACCCGTGGGTACTCCCTCCTACCTCTTAGCAGCAGCAGTCAAGTAAGCAGGCAGTACCGGGGGTCATAACCCCGGGGTAACAGTATCTGGGACTCAGCGTGAGTCCTCTTAACCAGGAACAACCCCAAGCACCGCCGGCGCTTAACTCCCGAACGTAACGGTGTTTGGGACCCCCGTGGGCCTTATGAGCCCACGGAGTGTACTGAGGCGTGGCTACCAGCACTTAAAGTCTGGCCTGCCATACCCATTTCTGGGCTCGCCTCAGTACGGCCGGTCGGGTCCGGCTCTGGGGGCTGCGCACTAAACCGGCACCGGGAGAGGGCCGTTTTACCCGGTTAAGCATTACATATGGCAGTAGGCACTAATTATTACATTAGGGTTTTACTCAGCGCATTTGTTTACCCCGCAGACATGCCCCTCCAGTGGTGCGCTCGACTTTGGGGCTGCCTTTGGGGGATCGGGCGCTGTTACCCCTCCCGGACGCCCTCCCTGGTGTTGGCGCCGGGGTGGTGGCCGGGGGGCCTTATACCGTACCTCAAAGGATGCTGGATACCAAATACCGGGGCGTCCAGCCGGACGGGGACAGGGGTGGATCCTTGAGCAACGGCGTGGGGGCATTCACCCCTTGTTTTATGTCTACCGCCTCGTTCCTGTTTAAACCACCGGCCGTTGGGCCACAGAGCGGACAAGGGCAGCGTGGCCTCGAACCGCCATCACCAGCGGGGCCACACTGCCCTTCCGGCATTGTCCTGCCGGCTGCACTCAGGCAGGCTTGGCAAGGTGGGTCTTGCAGGGCGGGGGGTCGTTTTTGAGGCCCCCCGCGCATGTCTGGGCCACAGGCCTTCCAGGCTCTGCGGTGCCGCTCCGCTCTCTCAGCCTCCCGTAGTCCCTCTAAATCTCACACCCACTCACACACCCTGCATACCCCTGTTGGCCCTGCTGCGCCACTGAAGCCCCTGCATGGGGGCCTCCTCGGTGTGGCTGATACCCTCACGCGGCCGGCCGCCGATGCGGGGCCCTGGAAGCGCGCCGCTCGGGCACTGCCAGCCTGCAAGGGGAGTAGGGCTAGGGAGGGTTTTGGGATGGGTGAGGCAGCAGGGGGCGAGGAGAGGAGGCAGCACAGGGGCGGCCGTCGGGGCGCGCGGAGGGGCGGCTGTGGGGGGGCTGGGGCAGGAGCGCGGGGGGCGGGCGTGTAGGGGAAGAGAGGAGGGGGAGGCTTGGTCAGCCGTCCTCTACTGGGGGTCGCTGACCGTTCCCAGGGCCGAGGCGGCCGGTACTAGGGGCTGCGGGGTCCCTGGGGATGGTGCTTGGCACTGGGACGTGCGCGCACCCGACACTGTTAGTACACCGCCTATTGGCAGTGCCCGGGACCTGTCGTCCGGGGCTTCGCACCCGGCACCCAGCCCGAGGGTAGAGCCGGGGAGTACTCAGGGTGCTGTGTTTTGTGGTGTTTCCCCGTGCTGTGTGCTCCGTGCTGTGCGTGTTTTGCGGTGGTGTGTTTGTGCCTGCTGTTGTCCGCCCCTGTGCTTTGTGCTGTGTGTGTCCTGGGCTGTCGCGCTGTGCATTCCCTGTCCGCTCCCCTCGATGCAATGCTGTGCCGCACTGTGCTGGTGCGCTTGCGTTGTGCTTGTCGTGTGGTCTGCGCTGTTTCTGGCGCCTGGTGCTGTGCTGCGTTGCTGTGTGTTGTGCTGTTTCCTTGGGTGTTCTGTGGTGCGGTGCTGGGTCTGCTTTCCTGTGGATGTCTTCTGGTGGCGTGTTTCGGTGTCGGTGTCCCTCTCTGGCCGTGTGGCCTGCTTCCCTGTGGTTGGTGTGGTTTGCTGTGGTGCCCTGCTCCCCTGTGTTGTGTTCTGTGGTGCTGTGCTGTTGTGTGGCGCTGTGCCGTAGTGTTCTGCTGTCGTCTTGCGGTGCTGTTTGGGCTGTGCTGTTTCCTCTGTGGTGCTGTGGTGCCTCATGGTGCCGCGCTGCCGGGCTGTGCTGCGCTTTTTCTGTTGCTGGTCTGTGGATGTTGCCCCTTTTTCCTGTAAAAACCACTGCTGTTTCTCTCCACCTTTGAAAACATTTTTGAAAAAAATTTTTACAATGTTTCTCTCTAGAAAACTAGACACCACCCAATGCACGCACGCACGCAGGCTGTAAGACCATGGTTGCATTGCTGACTTATTTGTTTCCGCGCTGCCTGGAAGCTGTCGTCTTTCAGGTTGTGGAGTCTTGGACTTGACACTGCGGAATTCTGGCCTGTAGCGAAAAGGAGGCAGAGGCCTTGTGGGTAGGGCATCATTGGGAGGGGAAGGTACATGGAGAATATAAGAGGGCGAGAGGGAGCGAGTACAGGGGCATGGCGTGTTCGTAAAGCTTTTTTCGTGTTTTGCGCGTTGCTCGCGACGCAGTTTTCTTTGTATAGCAGGCGAGTTTGACGACGAGGGGGACTGCGTTAGGTTTCCATTATCGTTACTGCGCTCACGGTGCTATTTGTTTGTCTATTTAAGGGGAAAATTTACGCGTTTGGCCGCGCACGTTTTGCCCTAAGCTTTTTATGCTAATTAGCTTTCATTTCAGACACTCGGAAAGTTTCTACGTCGTGTTTTTCTTATCTTTCTATTTCTTTCTGGCGCCAGGCGCCAGCGCGCGCGACACCTGTCTGTGGAAGTAAGAAAAAGTCACTGCCATGTCTTTCTTAGAGGGCTTGATCCAGGCCAAGCCCCCCTTAAAACCCTTTTGCTGATGCTAAGACAAACTTAAGTGTTTTTGTCTCTCTTTTGTTGCCTAAAGTACACTTTCTCAAAGTAACTAGGGTTGTGACCCTAGCCCCCCATGAAGTTCACCCCTACCACTCAACTGAGCGGAGGTACCTTCCTACATGGAGGATATACCGAAATAAAACAGGCATTTCATGCTTTAGGCCTTGGAGGTTAAGCCTAGTGGTCTCCCACCCCAAGACCCCTATACTCAATTGTTTCTACCACTTATTGTGGTCCTACTTTGTAACTGTTTCTGAATTCAGTTGCTTGGCCAAATCATTCTCCGTGTAGTCCTGACATCTATGCCCCACATTCCTAACCAGCACCATTTCACCCAAACGAGTGCACATGAAGTGCCTAATGCAATCTCTGAGGCAAGGGTCAGACCAATTTTCATATAAAATCTTTTGTACTATCCATTTGTGATTGAATCTTTGTGTATAAACCTGCTTTGTCTTTCTGCAGCCCTTCTGTGTTACACTGGATTCCAAAACCAATCATTGATTCGATCCACATCCTGTCCTTGCTCTACTTGCTGCTTTGGTTTGGGTTTTCAACTACAAAACCTGCAGGAATACATCAAAATATCTAGGGCATAATTCAAGGACATCTTTCCGGTAGCAGAGACAGTCCCTTGTGACCTTTTGAACCGACCCTGAGAAGAGGTGCAGCACAAAAGCTCAACAACAAGTTCATCATGTCCACGCCAAGGGTCAGGACCTGGCCCATCAGAACTGTGCAAGTGCAAATGGGCAGCATGGCCCACCTAATGAGTGAGCCACCTTACCGAGCTCCACATCATCTCAGTGGCGCATCTGGGTCCCAAGGAGATCCAGAACGCAGAAGGGCGGAAGAAAAGAAAGGCCTTACCACCGAGGCCTTAGCAGCACACGGTGGAGACAGCTTCAGTCACCTCCACAGACGTGTAGCTGCCTCAATATCCAGATCCAATTGTCCAGCTTCATCCTCAACTGCCATTGAAGGACCTGAGGAGTATGAGGAGCTGAAGAAGAAGATGGATGAGTACATCCTACATGCGGAGTACTACAAATCCATCCGTGGGGAAGATGGAGAGGAGCCATTGGCTGTACATGGATCCAGACCACGTACAGACCTAGGGTCCTACATGCACTGTGGTCCTCCGTCCACTGCATCCCTGCCAAGACGACTAAGACCTGAGTATCCAAGACCATGTTGTCCAACCCCAAGGGCTCCCGAAGTGGGTCCGACCCGAGTCGAAGAACAACATCATCCAAGGCCAACCTACGGTGCCCTGGATCATACGGCCGAGCTGTTGGCCAAAATCCTGTCTGGATCAGAAGATCCAGATGTGACGTATCGGAGGCCATTAAGGCTAAACTGGGTATTGCAGAACCCTTACCCAAGCCAGAGTTGCCCTCTCTCTCCCCAGGACTGAGTACCCTGGCCGGAGATCTCAAGAGATCAAGGGTCTCAAGGCTGTTGCCTAATGTCACCTGCCCCAGCCCCTTTCACCCCCGTGCCAGGACAGTGCCTATGGCTGATCTACAGGACGTGCCTGTCACAGAGATTGAGAGAAGAGGCCTGTCAGCCCTGGCACCTCTTGCCGGCGTGTCGCCTTCAGGCCTAACTCCGGGGGGTGGGAAGACGGGCAGACCAATTGCCCAGGCAAACATCCAGCTGGAATTGCCGGAGTTCGACCCCAAAAATCTGCCCGAATGGGCAGAATAATTTGCAGAATTCCTTTTGTTGACTGGCCAATCCCATGTGGATGTGGCCACCAAATGTTCACTGCTAAAACTCTCATGCAAAAAGAAGTTTTTGCAAAAACAGGTGAAACAGATTGTGAAAACCTGTTCTACCTGGGCAGAGGTACTCCTGAGGTTGGAGAAAACATTCCCAGTCTATGAGACTGACCTCAGCGTACGCACACGGATCGAGGAGCTACCTATGCTCCCTGAGTTTCCATCCGCTGCGCGAATTTCTGAGTATGTGTGCGACTTGGAGTACTTATTTTCGAGGATGAACGTGGGCTCCTACGGAGCCACTGAGCCCCACCTGTGGCTCATGAGTAAGATCCCCCAGCGTACGTGGGATGATTGCCGCTCCACCTCTGAGAGGAAGAGCAGGACCCACTCGTACGATGAACTGGTGGATCTCTTGATTGAGCTAGCTCTTGAGAGAGAGAATGACTCCCACATGGAGAAATTCCTCAAGAAGCATTTGGGACGAGGTGGTACCCCTACCCCCGAACGTGGTGAAGGGAAGGGGCATAAAAATCCCACTAACACCAACCAGGGAGGTGGTAAAGGGAGGGGCAACCTACGTGCCATGAACGAGGTTCAACCTGATGCAGGCACACCCCCCCTGTTCTACTGCCGACCTGTCAAAGACAAGAGGGGACCTTGTCATGCCTCTGACTGCGATCTCCGCAGTGGCTGTATGCTGCAGATGAAACGTCAGCAGCATACCAAAGATGGGAAAACTGTGACCCATCAGGACCATTTCAGGTGTACCATCACCTGTGGTTACTGTGGCAAACGTCGTCACTACGAGGACGAATGCCACATCAAGAAACGCGAGAGTGACAAACTCAAGCGTCAGGAGGCGGAGCGCCAGAAGACCCAGACGCCCGCCAGAAATCCCCCGAACGGGGATAAAGGTGGTAAAGGAGGTGGCAAGGGGGGTGGCAAAACTGGACCCCCTAACCCCCGGAGGCGCTCATCAGCGCCCGTTGCTACACCCACTCCTGCTGCTACACCCGCTCCTGCCGCAGATGACCCTAAGAAACGCCCCCAAGGGGATAACACTACCCCTGAGGGGAATAATTCCAAGAAGAGGCGCTTGGCCTGGATGGCCAAGTCCCTCATTGCTGCAGGGGTGGATGTGAAATTCCCTGATGAGGAATAGGGGGGCGGCTCCGAAGAGGAGGACTTGGTTTTCTGGATCCTCGTGAAAATCAGGGATCAGGTTCTTTGAGCGGTGCTTGATACCGGTGCAACACTTTCCATAGTGGCCCGGCGCCTGCTTGGGACTTTCAGGAAATATAAGACCGTGGCCATAAGAGTAGGGGATGGGCGTACCATCCATTCCTTGGGGGGGGTCGATGTGACTATATGTCTGGGCGACGAAACCGTGACCCAACACTGCAGAGTGTTGGACACTGACGCCTTTGACATCGTCATTGGCACCGACTTTCTACGAAGAAACCCCCAGGTAAAAATGCTGTCCCTACAGCGTCCCTATTCTTTGCACTGCGACTTTGGCAGTGGGCTATTCTCCGTTCCTTTGGAGCTGTCAGGACGAAAAGAGTCTGGGCTGCGCTACGCAGCCAAGACGAACTATCGTACTGAAAACTACCAACTGGCCCGTCACGTTCTCAAAAATGGACTGGCGGCCCTTCAGGTAAACCTGGATGAGATCCAGGTGGAATTGTTTGCGAGCCAACAACAGCACATCATGCAGTTGTACTGCTCGAAACAACTGAACAATGCTTTCCGTTTCTTCTGGAAAGCAATGGGCCTAGCGTATGCTAACCCTCCCTTCTCCCTGCTCGCGAAGGTTCTAACCAAAATCGCTTATGAGGGAGGAAGGGTTGTTATGTGCACCCCTGACTGGGGTTGCTCTGGTGAACATGCTTACTGGCGCCGTATGCTAGATGGAATGAACGTGGGAAGAGTGCAACTCCCCGACGGCCCCATCTATGTGCCTGAGGACTCAGACACAGCTATGCAGGCCCCTGAGTGGGCCAGTTTCCTGTCCATCGTCGATGGATCTCTCAATCCTGTACCCCTGTGTGACCTAGACCAGGTGCTACTAAAAGAGGTCATGGCCGAAAATTGTGGCCTGACCCTTTATGATCTCAAAGATCGATCTCCTGAGCACCTATCTGCCACACTTACAAGGTATGAGTCTCCCGATGACTATCCGGAACCTGCAGCTGTAAAAGAGGATGCTGACGACCAACTGTCTGAGATCGCCAGCACTATTCCCTCTGTTGATCCCAGCTGTGTTGACCTAAAACATAGTGCTTTCCTAGCCCAGCTGTTGCTAGAGGAAGTAGATCTAGAGTCAACCTCTGAACCCACTTCCCCTGTTGGGAAGCCAGTGCTACACTTGCAGCCTGTGCACACAGGTGAACCCGTGGCCCGGAGTGCTGATGCTCTGGCGCGGCCTGCTGCTAATAACATGCCATTGTCTGAGCATGACACTCAAGAACTCCGGCGGCTGTTGTACCTGAAGGCCGAAGGTATTGAGCGCCAAGAGCGGCTGCAATACCTCAGACAGACCTGGAAACACTCCATCTGGTCTGAGGAGGACGATGAGTCCTATACGCTGCCTGATCCTGAGATACCTCTAGTGTATTCTCTACACTATGGGCAGCAATGTCCCCCTGAGTGGGACGATGGTACTGTGCCTGCCGAAACTGCTGATCGGCAGAAAAAGGAAGAACATGGAAAAAGCAACCTCCATGCTGAGGAGGATTTCCTTCAGAAACTCGAGAGTCTTAACCTTGACCCCCGCCTGAAGAAAATGCTGATAACCTATGAGGAGGTGTTCGGCGCCTTGCCGCCTCCCCTTTCTTGTAAAAAACTGGTCCAGATGGACCTGAAATTGAAACCAGAATTTGAAAAGACTCGAGTGAGGCGTCGTCCCTATCCCGCTCCACAGGAACAGTTTGAAGAAATCGAGCGCCAGATCCAAGAATGCATTGATGCTGGCCTCGTTGAAGAGTATAAACAAGGGGACTATCCCCATCACTGCAGTCCCTGTTTCCTTGTTGCTAAACCAGGGTCGACTGCCCTACGTCTTGTTGTAGACTATGGTGAGGTCAACAAGAAAGCCCAGAACCACTCAGGGAGTATTCCTAACATGAAAACACCCTGGAGCGTATTGCCAAATGCAGGTATAAGACCAAAATGGACAAACGTTCTGGTTTCTGGCAGGTGGACCTAACCGCCGCAGCTCAGGAGCTGTTGGCCTTTATAACCCCTAAGGGTCGTGTTTTCAAGTGAAAGGTTATGCCTTTCGGGGTGGCTAATGCCCCAGCGCTCTTCCAGGAGCTTATGAACAAAATTTTGTACATACTGAGGCGCAGGCCTCTAGTACAAGAGTTGATTTCTCGGGGTGCAGAAATGGAGGCTCACATCGACGACGTGAGTTTGGGTACTAATACCAAAGAGGACCACGTCCTTCTCCTCCGTGAATTTTTCATTGTCTGTCAAGAAAACCATCTCCGAATCAAACTCGAAAAATGTGAGTTTATGAAAGAGGAGATGGAGTATTTGGGTTTCGACGTGGGGTATGGCTGGTGGAAACCAGCCTCGTCTAAGATGCAGCCCCTACAGGACATGCAGATTCGCGATGACCCTAAGAAGGGTCTACACGATGTGAGGAGTTTTGTGGGCGCCTGTAATTTCTATCGGCGTCACATCCACAATTTTACTTACTCCTCTGCACCCCTCACTGACCTGATCAAGAAAACTACTCCCTGGAGGTGGACCTCCAGAGAGGAAGAGTGTTTCCAGGAGTTGAAGAAGAAGATTGCCTCCCCCAACTGCCTGGGAGTGCCCCGCCCTGAGGGCGAGATAGTCCTGATCACTGATGCCAGTGATGTAGGGGAAGGAGGTACGATCTACCAATGGCAGGAGCTTAACCCCGCTGAACTAACCCACTGCCATTATCGTACTACTGGACTGAACCGTGATGGTTCGTTGAAACATGACTATCCTACCAGTGAGTGGCGACTGGTGCCACTGGGACACTGGAATTGGAAATGGAACCAAGCGCGTTCCAACTACAGCACCTATGACCAGGAACTCCTGGCCGGTATGTCGGTGCTATCGTCACAATCCCGACTCCTGGGATCTAACCCTATTGTCTGGCTGTGTGACCAGGAGCCTGTGAAGTCTTTTCAGAAGGGCCCACCACGAGAGAAAGCAAAGCTAAAACGGTGGTGGACCTACCTGAGCCAGTTCAGGTTGACAGTGCATCATATCCCCGGGATTAAGAATGAACTGTCTGACTATATATCGCGCAACAACTTCGATGCGCTTATTAGTGAGAGCTCTGAGGCGCTCGCCAAAGAGGCTTTCCAGCGTATGGATGTCCAGCCTGACCTGTCCATGCGCACTGCTGGAATCCTGGAGGGTTGGAGTCTAACCGACTATCAGTCAGAGTATGAAGAGATTCTCCAAACCCTCAGCACTGGTCTCGAACCCCGTGTCATTGACGGGCACCAGTGGTATAAAAACAATCAGTACCTCTTCTACGAGGACTGAATTGTGGTGCCTGAGGCACGACTGGATGGGTGCCTACAGTGGTCCCATCTCAGTTCTGGTCACACTGGCGCTAATCGCTCGGTGGACTTCTTCCGTGAGTGTTTCTACTCTAGTCTAACCCTGACTGAACTGAGGTCGCGTATGCAGACCATTGTGGATGCTTGTGGCTGTCATGCCAGCAAGCAGAGCGACAGTAGGGATAAGGGCCTGATCTCCAGCTTACCCATACCCTATTGTTCTCTCTTCTCTACGTGAATTTCATCCACGGGCTACCACGCTTTGGCGGCCATGATAGTTGCCTCGTGGTCACCTGTGGTCTATCTCGCTTCACCCGTGTGTTCCCTTGCAATAAGAAAATCACAGGTGAGCAGACTGTGAAAATGTTGGTCGAACAATGGTTCGAACCCTATGGAGCACCTAAGCAGGTGCACTCTGATGAAGATGTACGCATCCGCAGTGACACTGGGTGGTACAAACGAGTGCTAAATGCCCTCAACGTGGAGGTAACCACAGGTGTGCCCTATACCCACACGTCTAACCCTCTCTGTGAGAGACAGAACCGTGTGGTGGAGCAAAACTTAAGAATCCTGATGAAACAGGAGCGCACCAAGGACGGGGTACGCCTAGTGCCCTGGGCAGTGCTGTCCATGAAATCACAGCGGAGCTCTTCTACGGGTTTCACCCCCCACGAACTGTTCCATGGAGGACGACCTGCTTGGTTCTTCAAAGCCCCCTTTCCTGAGGACTTCAAGAGCCCTGTGGGAGATTGGCTTGAACACAAGCAGTCACTGGCTAACCAGGCTGGTACTAACCTGAGACACATTCGTGACCGTGAACAGAGTCGACGGAACCGCCTACGGCGACCTGCCAGCTGCAAGGTTGGCCACCTTGTTTTGGTACACCATTCACGCCTACCCTCCTGGCCACGTAACTGCCTACAGGACCCTTACTTTGGACCCTATCGTATCATCAGGATAGATGGATCCAGGATCCATGTCAGGTGCAGTCCACGTCTAGGTGGTGAACTGCTGTGTGCACCTAAGCAGTTGAGGCACTATCACTTCCCTGACGACTTGTCTTGGGATGAGTGGCGCCTCAGCGACAGTGAGATTGAACGTATAGACCTAGAGAACGCTGCCAGTCCAGAGGAGGCAGACGAACTCGAAGAGATGACTGCCGATGAGATGGCAGTCGATGGTTACTACATGGTTGCAGGTATTGCTCGCCACGAGTATAAACAAGCCTGGAAATTCCTTACCCTGTGGGATGGCTATGGGTTGTCTGAGGCGACCTGGGAACCTATGTCAGCCTTCATACAACCAGATGGGAGTATCAACCCCATCTTCCGCACTTACCTCGTTGAGAACAACGAGGGGCAGCTCCTAACCCGTGCTGAGAGTATGTCCGAGCGTAAGAAGCGAAACTGATCTCCCTGTGTCAGTCTACTGACAGGTGCAGTGAGCACTCTTCTGCAGACTACTGCTTACTGAGCACTGCACTGACCCTGTCTGTGCCCTGCAGACCCATGCCTATGGTTTCCAGGGTGACCCAGGTGGCCGCTTATCATGATTGCAGCCACCCAGCGAGTGTGTGCCTTGTTGACCATGTGTTGCATGGGTACTGCCCTAACGTAATGACCTTGGAGAGCCAACGAAGAACGGTGGCTTACTACACCAGGAGGGAATGACAAGCAAGGTGTTATGAGGCAAGGTGTGTCATCCCTCCTTGGGGACAAGCGAGCCCACAGTTAGGACCCCTGACTGGTCCAGATCCATGGGGTTCTACCCTTCCTTACAGGGTTTACCATACCCCTATGTGTGCTACGTATGTCTGTATGTGTCTCACTGCTCTTCCCAGCGTGGCTCCCGGAGACCGGGCTTCGCTGACGTCGGACCGAAGGTCCTAATCAGGTACTATTACCACTCCTATGGCGCCCAATTTCTGTGCTGGCGCCTATCCTTGGGGTGAGACGGCAAAAGCCCTACCTACTAGAGGGGAGGGGTGGCCAAGTGTGCTAAGGGCATACAAAACGCCCATTTTTGCTACAGGCCAAAAGCTAACGCACTCCCCTGCCCACGAGGAAAAGCACGCGGGACAGGAGACACCACTACACTACACTCACTAACGCCAGCACCGGCCTTCGAAGGCAGGGTGAGCACTCATCACTTGCACTCCACTCCTGCCAGGCCTGCTTACCCTAACCCCTACACACGCTACTTGGGGCTGCTGTCGAGGAAGTCTCGGGCCCTAATGGCCCTCCTGTGAAGAAGACAAGAGAACGCAGCGCTGCTAAGCAACTGTGGCCTAACAGGGGACGCCACAACGCGTTTCCCCTGCTAGGGCTTGGAGGGAAGGGGTGCTCTCGTTGCGTGCACAGCGCAGATGTCGTTGAAGTCGAACTGCCCTCGCCAGTACTGGCTGAGGCACAGTGATTTGATTTGTGATCAGCGCCCCTGTTTTGCTGGGGCAGAAAAATGGATAGCCGCCGAAGGCAGCTGCTGCGTGCACCAATCACCCTTAACCTCTCCCACCTGTACAACAGAGGCAAATGAAGGGGTGTTTGCGGCAGAGGAACCAAGCCACACTCCAGGTATTATACCCTTCTCAGTGTGACCTATAATACACTGTCCGCAAACACGCTGACGGATCAGCTCCCCTGTCAAGCAAGCAAGCTTTAAGAGACTCCTGAGGTTCTCTTAAAGAACGTACCGAGGAGCCTCTGGGTAACCTAAACAAGGTTTACCGTGCGCAATTTGCGTGGCCTACCCTTTAGTGCATCATGTGCACGCAGGGAAGGGAGGCTGAACCACTGACTCCACCAGGAGGTGAGCTCCCCCTGGGCTAACCTACCTTACTCACCATGCATCGTGTGAATGCCGAATTCAAATGAACACAAAACAAGCCTAAGCGTTTTAAGTAACCCTACTTTAACGCCACGGCCACACACGAACAAACGCTTTCTTTACTTACCTGTGAAGAAGAAAACAAGGGTGAATTTGGGGTCAGGGAAAGCGTCACAGCGTGTGAATGCCTCGATTAGGCACATGCATCGCGAGCACAGCGCATATTCTAACCCTACGTGCGCGCTGCGCGCTTCATTCCCATCGCATACCTTTCATTCATGTTTTTACCTGTGCAGAGCACGAGAGAGGAACACCCGACCCCCCAACGAGCACAGCGTTGACAACCCTAACATTTTAACGAAACAACCAACATGAACGCAATGCGTGAGTGTGAGGTGACACTGACATACCTGAGAGATGGGTTGTTGACCTGCTCTGTGGTGTGGGCTGAATTTGAATACTTGACTCTGAAGTTTATAAAAGTTTTGATGCAACTGTGCAGAAATTTCCTTTAGAAGTTTAAAAACTACGGCTCATACCTTCTTTTTCAAAAGCCGTTTACGCTTGCGCAACCCTTTTCTTGGAGTCCGCTTCCTTTGCGCTTGTCTGCGACTTTGAGTTATGTGTAAAAATGACGATTTCCCGCGTGGTTTCGTCGATTTTTAACGATTTCACTTGCTAAATTGCAACCCCTTCCGCTAAACCGCAGGAATCACTCCCTGCTGGTTACATTTTCTATTTTTTCCAGCTCCTGGAGGTTTGTGTCCTCCATTGGGAGTATTGCTCCGCCCTGGCCCTTGGTCAGGACATATACTAAAACGCTGTTTATACAGCGATAGCCGTCCGCATTAGAGCGTTCGACTGTACCCTAGTGGGCAAGCATATGTGCTCTAGGGAGGGAGTCCTGGGTTCAAACCCCACTACCCCCAAACTTTTTCCAAACGTTTTCGTCGCACGCCGGCGACTTTTGAGGAATGCCCCTTCGAAGGGACATCATTCACGGTACATTACACTGTTTTTCAAGGGTACCTACAGTGTGATAGGCTTCTAAGAAGTGATGAGGATGTTTTTGGTAAGTTTAATGCATTTTCTGAGGTAATTTTGGGAATATTTGAGCCTTTTTTCTTGGTTCTACTATCTTAGCTAACTAGTACTCCAGGGGGGAGTAAGAAAAAGTCACTGCCATGTCTTTCTTGGAGGGCTTGATCCAGGCCAAGCCCCCCTTAAAACCCTTTTGCTGATGCTAAGACAAACTTAAGTGTTTTTGTCTCTCTTTTTTTGCCTATAGTACACTTTCTCAAAGTAACTAGGGTTGTGACCCTAGCCCCCCATGAAGTTCACCCCTACCACTCAACTGAGCGGAGGTACCTTCCTACATGGAGGATATACCGAAATAAAACAGGCATTTCATGCTTTAGGCCTTGGAGGTTAAGCCTAGTGGTCTCCCACCCCAAGACCCCTATACTCAATTGTTTCTACCACTTATTGTGGTCCTACTTTGTAACTGTTTCTGAATTCAGTTGCTTGGCCAAATCATTCTCCGTGTGGTCCTGACATCTATGCCCCACATTCCTAACCAGCACCATTTCACCCAAAAGAGTGCACATGAAGTGCCTAATGCAATCTCTGAGGCAAGAGTCAGACCAATTTTCATATAAAATCCTTTGTATTATCCATTTGTGATTGAATCTTTGTGTATAAACCTGCTTTATCTATCTGCAGCCCTTCTGTGTTACACTGGATTCCAAAACCAATCATTGATTCGATCCACATCCTGTCCTTGCTCTACTTGCTGCTCTGGTTTGGGTTTTCAACTACAAAACCTGCAGGAATACATCAACATATCTAGGGCATAATTCAAGGACATCTTTCTGTGGATGGTCACCGCATCACTGTGCGGTGTTCTTCCCGACCACGGGGGCCCCTGGTGTGCGCAGCTCAACAGCTGAAGCCCTACTACGACCCAGAGGACCTCTGTGGGGAAGAATGGGATCTGAACGACAAGGAGATAGCTGCTGTGGACTCACAGAACGCTGCCAGCCCTATGGAAGTTGAAGGAGAACTCCCTGACACGAATGCCGAGGAGATGGCTAAGCAAGGCTTCTACCTGGTGACGCCGGTTATCCAACACGGCTACTGCCAAGGGTGGCGTTTCCACACCCTCTGGGAAGGGTGTGGAGCGGAGAAAGCTACCTGGGAACCCTTTCCTGCCTTGGTGCTTCCGCAGGGACGCCTGTATTCTGTTCTGGTGGACTACGTGTCCCAGAACAACGTAGCAGAGCTCCTGAGGCTCGCTGAAACACTATCCTCGCAGAAGAAGCCTAAGGACTGAACCCTTCCTATACCTACCTATGTACATGTGAGTGTGCTGAGCCTGAAGACCTATGAGCAGGTTGCAGAAGTGGCGTCCTAATTCTACATAGGTCTGCACCCTTGCCAAACCCGGCAGATGTCTTTGCACAGTGCGATGGGGTAGGCCCCACGTCTTTCCAACCCTAGGTGCCCAGTTTCTCTGATGGCACCAAACATCCTTGGGGGAATACCCAGCGCTAACGCCAAGGTATTGGTTTTGTCTATCTACCTGCCTACTACAGGGGAGGGATGGCCAAAAGCTATGAGGCATGAAAACGCCTGTTTGCTAAGGGGCCAAAACCTGGACTACCACGGCCACTGCCCACCAAAAAGCCTCGTAAAATTCAGGGAACAGGCAGGACACTGACACACTCACTTCCCCCTCTACACACCCCATTGTGGCACCCGCCTTCAAAGGATGACCGAAGACAGCCGTGCCGGAGCCCTCACCCAGGCCTACCACACCTCTACACACGCTCTACTTGGCGGCGTGCAAGAAGGGCTCTCGGGCCCTAGAGTCCCACCTGTGAAAATGCAAGAGAACACAGCGCTACTAAACAGCTGTGGCCTAACAGGGACGTTACAAAATGTTTCCCTGCCAGGGCTTGGAGGGGAGGAGTGGGCTGCTTGCGTGCGCAGCATCAATACAGGTCGTTCTTGAAGAGAACTTTCTCTCCTCGTCATTCTTGCCTGAGGCCCATGTCTCTCCTCGCCATTCCTGGCTGAGGCCAGTTGGTGTTTGTGTGATCTGCGCCCTGTTTGACTGGGGGGGAAAAATTGCTGCTGCACCAATCACCCTGTACCTTTCCCACCTGAGAACAGAGGCAAAAGCAGGACAGCTTTTAGCGGAGGAACCTAACGTGCCTCGCCGTATCATACGGGTCTCCAACAGGAAAATAATACACTGTCTAAAGGCTGCCCTATCAAGTAAGCAAGCTTATGGAACTTGTCCCGTTCTCTGAAAGAACGTAGGGCGGAGGGCCACGGTAAGCTAAACAAGCGTTGTACCAAGCGCACTTCGCGTGGCCTACCCTTGAATGCGTCATATGCATGCAAGAGTATGCACAACTTCGTTACCTGCCTATTCTTTATCAATCCTCACAATCAATCCATACCAATCTGTGGTCACAGTCACTGACGCAACCAGGGGATGACCCCTCGTGGGCTTACTCACCTTACGTACCGCTGGAGAAGGAGAGCAGGTGAGAGGAGAAAACAGTCTGGTGCCCGCGTGTCGCATAAGGCATTGTGGGGTCCAGCAGGTGAAATGGGTGTTTTTCTTCAGAATTAATACTAAAGGCGAAGTGAAATCACACTTTCAAATAAATCTGAAGGTAATGGTACCTGCAAAACGGCGCAACGGGACAGTGCCAAAATTTTACTTTTGGGAAAGAAAAGCCAGCAAGGGTGACGGTAGAGCCCGACAGTACCTTAGGACTGTGCCTGTTACAGGGAGCACGTAGAGGGGCAGAGATAGAGGTCAGGGAAACAAGGATGAGGGACACCACAAAACTGAATGGCCTTTGGCCAGAAGACTGTTACCACGGGGGGCTAACGGTCCTGTCCTGCAATGCAGCCAGGGGCAACCGTGGTAACAGTCCTTACAGCCACTACGGCCCTCTTTCACAAGAGCTCAAACCATGAACACTGTGATTGCCAACCTATACCTTGTTGTTGCCGTGCGATGCATTATTGTCTTGTGCCTGCCTCTGTCTTGTGCATGCTTAGGCCACTAATAAACACGGCCACCATGGGCCCAGCGTGCGCGCGGTAGCCCACTAAATAGAGGAAAGGGGCCACAATGGCCTCAAGGTAAATCACCGCAAACACTAGGCACAAATGAATACACGGGTACAATGACCACACCTTCCACCTTCATGCCTCAGACAATTTATGAGAGCTTGATGTGTTTGATGCCCTTGATGTGCTTGGCTAACTCTTGTAATACTGAGAGACCTCTTGCTTGTAAGATGTAAGCTTGCTTGCCCACTTGCCTGAATATGACCAGCCAAGGCCTAGCCAAAGGCCCACTTGTCAAACTGACCCGCCACCACCAAAAAGGATTCCGAGGAAAAGCCGCCGAGTCTTATGATCGTCCACCAAGCAAGGAAGCCACGGCTGTGGCTGGAGTATACTGCCTACGGGTACGGCTCAGCCAAGGACCCTGTCCGTGTGGATGTTTAATGTGAGCATGTGTGTCACACGTGATGCACCACGTAGAAGGTAAAGCAGGAGGTACGGAGATGGGATGAGGGTGTGAGTAGACACACTTGAATAGACAAACCTCTTAACCATATAATAATAACCTGACCCCACTACTAACGCACCACCTAGGAGCCATATTACGCATATATATCATATATACACATAAGAGAGCGATGCACGCCAACAAACACAAGACATACTTGTGCGCGCACATCCATTGAAGGGCCCGGAGGTACACACTCGCCCGGAGGGCATCACAGGGTGTGCGCCTCACGGTGGCGGCCTCTGGTCACGTGGTGCTAAACGCCTACACAAACAAAATCTCCCACAAACCACTCATGTACATACAACAAACGGTAAACATACTCACCATAGAACACATGAAGAGATATTCCACCTTGTTGCTTGGTGTTCGTGTGTGTCTTGGAGGCGTGTGAATAGACACTTAGGTTAGCTTGAGTGTTACCTTTGTCGGCGGGTGGGTCACCGGCGGGCAGTAAAGCAGGGGGTCACCTCCAAGCCCAAACCTGTGGAGGTCGCCCATACTGCCCCGCTGGTGTATCAGCCCACCCAGCTCCCCGGGGGCGCGATGACACGCCCTGAAGGAGCCTTTACTCTCCTTACCCCCACACACCGTGTATGACGGTGCATGTTTACACCTCCGTGTGTAAACTTATTACAGTTTACACGGTTACAAAACCCAAAGGTAGGTCAACCTAGGTCTTGCTTGATAGGCGGGCGGGTGATAACCCACGTAATAGGCAACCATATACTCCCGTAATTAAGATAAACGCATGCACACACATGAAAGCGATCAAACAGACACGGGGCACACCCGGCTTTGGTGTGTCGCGGAGAGAGAGGTCTGTGTGTGTTGTGGAAACCAAAGTCCACGCACGGGCCTCTACAAAAACATACCACGCCCATATCCCAACCCGTTTGGTTGGGGGTTCGGATAGAGGACCCCTCGGGTGTTGTTGAAATCCAAGCCCACTCGTGGGGAACTCTAGAGAAAATATCAACATATATGTTCTCTCATAAATATATGCATGTGCACAGTCGCCCTTTTCTTCATTGTTCGTTGCCCTTTCGTTGAAGGCGGGAATATCCCCCGTGACATTCGCCAAAGAGATGAATGAAACACACAGCCAGCATGTGGCCCCATGCAATGGCAATGGAGGGTACCCACTCCCGTCCCGGGCACGCATAGCGACCGGGGATAAATACCCAGGCGCTGGAGATTGCAAAATCCGCAACGCCATTGCCCTTGAAGACCCCACCGGATCAAGGAGGGACACGGCAAAGGCACCCATTGCAATTCAGATTAGAATACTTGTACGTAGGGGACGACCCCTCCCTCTAGGCTTAAGCCCTCGCCATATGTAGTGGCAATTTTGCACGTCCTGATACTTTTTACCATGCAATGTGAGCCACACGAGTACTTCGTACCTTGTATACTTTACCCTCGTGTGGACAAGGGCAAATCGGTGGAAACCCATCACGCCCAATACAAAAAGGGAAAATGATTTGTACCCGCCAACCCAACGAGGTTCTCAAGCCTTCGTCACTTTTGAGCAAAATGTTTTAGCTCGTTGGCTTGGGTCACGGGTCAGGGACGGTCGTGGCGTCGTGGTTTCGGTACGGGGCGGCACTCCAAAACCTTGCAAGAACCACCATGCGCACAACCCGAGGGAAGTGCTTGCCACGTTGTTAGCACACTTGATGGCGGGCGTCATCGTGGGCAGGACTTTGTCCTGGTGGTGCCAGGAGAGCTCCAGTAGGACCCAAGGATAGGGGTTTAAATGGCATTAAGACCCTCGAAAGAAACGTCTCAGTTCCGCCCCACGCTACTTGTCACGCCACCCCACCCCAAGGACTCTCAAGCCTTTAGCGGTGAGAGAGGTAGACGTGGGGTAGGCATGCGGTACCCACCGCCCTGCTCTGGTGGCGATTTTTGTAACCGAGGGGCGCGCGGTGCATGCACCTTTTCTTCTTCCTGTCTCCCACCGCTTCTTGCTTTCTCCTCCCTTCCCCAAACAACAATATATCCCAAATATGAGTTAGGGCTTTCTTTTCGTGGCACGCTTATGAGAGCGGTCCACCAAGGTGGGCGAGGAGGTCAATGGTTTGGGTGAGATTCTGTTTTTGCAAGTGATCTCGCCAAACCTGATTGTAGGACGGTAAGAAGGTCTTGACGGGTTCCTCGGTATCCCAGTCTTTGCTATAAGCGTCTCAACGCACCTTGAAGAGAAGTCTCTTGCGGTGAGTACGGTGACCGAATATTTTCTTCACGTTATAAGTGTCCTCCTCAAATTGGGAGGGCACTCTAGCAACCTCCTCCGTGCAATTGAAAGGCACGGGGGAGAGAGGGGAGTTGACTGTCTTCATTAGACAATCAACGTGGACGTCAACTAACCTCTGTTGGTCCACTTGAATAACAGAGAGGTCGTGAGCCTTCTTGGCCACAACCTCATAGGGCCAATTCCAATAGGGGCAAGTCTTATCGCCAAGACTTTTACGTTGGCAACGGACCCATAGGCGGTCCGCTTTTGAGAAATTGGGTGACATTCTCCTCCTCTTATTATATTTATGAGCCATTGTCTCTTGCACGTGAATCATAGCCCTATGTGCAAGAGCAATAAGCTCCTCACGCCGCTGGAAGTAGTGAGCGGCGTCTTGGACAACCCCTTTCGGCTCAGCAAGAGGGGGCCCACAAATTGTGGCCCACGGTCGGAGCATATTTCACGAGGGGCTCCGAACCTATCCACCCAGCGTTCCATTACCAAATGGGCCGCTCTTTTCCCCGTTAACCCTTCATCCTTGTCTTCATGACGAGGTTTAGGAATAGGGATCGCGATGAGAAAGCCGGAAACCGGCAAACACATAGGAGCACTCGGTCATACACCTCTCCATCATGGGAGGTGGAAGGGTAGTGAAACACATCAAGCGCTATGGAGTCCATGGGCTCCATAGGTATAGGCATAGGGGTCATGTACCCTTGCTTGCGCTTGGTGTCATGCGTCTGTATGGCACATAAGGGACACGTTTGGCATTGCAGTTCCACTGCTTTGTACAATCCCTCACCTTCCAGGCCATGGTTCATTGCTTTGCAGTTTTTTTCCACACTGGATGTAAATAAGTGAAGTGCATCGTGGTATTCGGCCCCCAAACGATGCACTAGCGACGTAGGAACACACCACCGTCCGTTACGGACGAGCTTGTTATCCACCAACCTCAGCCCATCTTGGAAGCTCCCATTCAAGGCATCTTCCCACATTTTTTTGTAGTGTTCACAATTTGGGTGGTGTTTAGCCCAATTTATCTCAAAAACGCTGGGAGCATCCTCCCCATGTATAGGTGTTGCCTTCTTGTGGGACTTCCAAGATTTTTTATCTTGGGGATTCGCTCCAGTCTCCAAAGTTTTTTATTTTGCCTCACCCCCCCCCCACTGGAGCCGAAGCCAGAAAGGGGTGGATCATAGGCGGGCGCCCCGATAGCCCGAGGCGCCGCCTTAGACCTAGTAACAACGGGCGCCACAACCGCCCGAAATACAAGGGGGCGGGGGAGAAGTTCCTCCTTCTCGGCCGCCATCATGTCGCGCACATCCCCGGCCGCTTGGGCCGTCCCGTGTATGGACACATAGCCCAACGCCGGGTTAGCAGGGTAAGCCCAACGGGACAAGAAATCACCCTCGGGGTTCACGGGCCCCGGGATGTAAACCACATGGAGGTCAAATTTGAAGAAAAACTCATGCCAACGCGCTTGGCGTGGAAAAAGACCCCCCACAATTCTGAGGTCGTCTGTAGCCCAATTTTCAATGCTACGGTGGTCCGTACGGACCTCCACTCGCTTGGTCCCCACCCAACCAGTATAACGTAGCACTCTTTTTCCCGCGGGCTCCTATTCAATTCGCTGCCTGACAATTTACGGGAGAAAAAAACAAGGGGGCGAAGAGCACCATCCGGACCTTCCTGTTGTAGGGCCGCCCCCACCGCCCAATTACTAGCGTCCGGGGTGAGGACAAAGTCCTTATCCCCATCGGGAGTTGAGGGGGGAACAATATCCGTGATAGCACGCTTTAGCTTCAAAAAGACCTCATTAGCCGAAGCATTCCACGTTAGGCCTGTCTTTTTCCCATTCTTATGCTTAGGCAAATTCTTCAACATTTCAATCAAAGGGGTAGCTATGGAGGCGTAATTTTGGACATAAGCCGAAAAATAGTTTGCGAGCCCCAAGAACCCTCGGAGCTCCCGAACATTATTCGGTTTTTCCCAACGCTCAAGCGCAAACATTTTCCCTGGCGCCGGCCTGCGTGTGCCATTTTCCAGCACATCGCCACAAAATTCAACCGACCATACACAGGAATCGGTTTTACTAACCCAAGCAACCAACTCCTCTTTCCGTAGCCTATCAAAGACAGCACGCACGTCGCAGTGGTGGTTAGCGGATAGCTCCTCCTCCGTATTACCGGAGGAACCAATAATAATATCATCAATATATACGTCTGCACAATCCAAACCCTGCAAGACGTGGTCCATGAGCCGTTGAAAAATAGCGGGCCCGTTCTTGATACCCATAGGCATAACAAGCCATTGGTATCTCTTACCCGCCAAATTCATGGCGGTCTTAGCCCGGGACTCGGGGTGAAGGGGAATTTGATGGAACCCTTTACTCAAGTCCACAATAGTGAAAACCCTGTGTTTGGATTGTTTCCCCAACATATTTTCAATGAGGGGGAGGGGGTGCGCGTCGGGCAAGGTACCCTCATTGAGTTGGCGGTAGTCCACAACGAGGCGCCATTTTCCTTTCTCTTTCTTGGGCACAACGAAACCGTTAAATGCCCACTTGGAGGCAGGACAAGGCTCAATCCAACCACAAGCCAAAGAATCTTCCACTATCTCTTGCTCCGCCACGGCCGGCTCCCCCACCAACAGTATAGGCTTCACGGACTTGGGCTTAGCGTTCGGGTATAGGTCAAGCTTAGCAAACCCCAACCGCTCTGTACCACGGACCTTAGGGTGTTCCTGTCCCGGACGGAGGCGTGCCTCCCCACTAAAAACATCCGGCTCATAGTTCGCGAGGATGTGTTTCCTCATGAGCTCCACCTCGGGAGACACAATAGGCTCTTCGGGGGTGACAACGCCACCGACACGAGAAGCCGCCAACAATTGTTTGGCGTCGTTAGTTTTTTGGTAGTGCTTAACAGTAGTAGCCCTCCCACCCAATAATTCCTTCTCAATTTTTGCAATGTGTGAACACACGCATTCTGTCGCCTCCAAATCTTCGGAGGTAGGGTCAAGAATAACGGGAGGGAGGAGTTTTATATGGGTCGCTTGATATGTGAGGGTGCGCAACGAAGCCAAATGGTTAGGCACGCTTTCATCCTCAGACTCTTCCTCGGAGGTCATGCCGGCTCATCACCCGTATCGGGGTTAGGGACGGCTGGTGCCAAAACGGAGGCCACATGACATTTAGTGGCCGCCCAACATTCCTCCGCAATACCACCGTCCACGTATAGCGCCACTGTGGACCAACTTTGTTGAGAAAGGGGTGTGAGGTGGTCATTTTGATAGAGACGGGCCTTAGTCTCCGGCCCAGGAAGGTGGTACCCTTGTAAATTAATTTCCATAAGGGGCTTCCACCACTCCCTATGTGTCCACTTCGGTCCTACGACAATGGCTCGTGGTTTTTCTTGCCGAATTTTCCGGACAGACTCGGAAAATGGATGATACGGAGGGCACATCCAATACAATTCGGAGGGGTCCGCGGGAGTGAAAAAGGAATCGTCAAGCGGGGAAACCCAACAGGTAGCCTGTGCCATACCCGGGCTTCTATTGCAGGCGTCCACTTCGGGGCTTTTGCCAAATTGTTTTTTGACGCGTGCGGCCCAATATGGCGTGAGGCCATAGTCAGACTCCCTCCACACGAACCCATCACGCCGTGCACGTAGAACATCACGGGCAAGGGTCTCGGGAGCAAATTCAACGAGCTCCAACGCACAGGGCCGATCCTGTACGGGGGCTTTGGAGGAAGCGGTCAAGGCATAGGATATGTGTTTCTCGGCCTCAACACGGTTAGGCGGTTTGCCACCTGGGAGCGTAACCACAATTGCGGCGGCCGGGTGCATAGGAGTGACCGCCCCAATGATTGGAACGGTTATGCCCCACACGGACTGACGTGACACTTTACCATGAATGGGTTTAACCAAAAATGGTTTGCCGTTTCGTGGACCTTCACGGAAGTCCTCAATCCAGAAACGGGGGTGCACTGGATGGTGACAGTACAAACAATTGAAACATGCAAAACGGCTCACACAATGTTCATAAACCCATGCTTTCCCGAAAACCATATCGCAAGGTGAATTCAGTACAAGGTACGGGGACACACCATATCGGGCAACACAAGGAAGTGAAACACTACCATCCACAACCCCCGTAAATTGAATTTTGACGTCTATTTGCTCGTCACCCCCCGGCAAAGGCGTCTCTCTATCGGCTTGGAGTAGGCGCCTCCGTTCGGGGGATTCACATTTATCGGAGATTCGGTCTCCAAAAACGTTCGGGTTGGCCAAAGTGACCGCTTGGCACCCAAAAAAAAGCAAAACACGGAGAGCCTTACATTCTCCATCGGGCAAAAAAACCTGAACTGAAATTTTGGTTTGAACCTCACTAGTCACTATATGCCCCTTCATGACTCTCGATGGAAGGAGAGCCACCGTAGTGTCACAGGGGTGCCCGAGGGTTTCTTCTTTCGAAGGGGGCGCCTCTGGGCACTCCTACCAACGCCTGCGCCCGTACGGCGCCCTCTTTCCTCCCTTATCCCCCTTGCCGCTGCCACCCTTATTACCACCGCCATGCTTATCGCCACCCTTAGGCTTACCACCCTTAGACTTACCCGCAATGCTGCAATGATTGTCATTGCATGGAGAATTAGACTTACACGTCCAAAGGGTGCTATTGGTGACACCCCAATCAATATGGTAGTCCATCTCCGTGTGTTTACGTGTTTTCCCATGTTTGGAACACGGAACCCAAAAGGATGGTGGCGGTTTAGGCCCGGGGTCGGCGGTTTTCTTCGCCAGAGGTTTAGGGTGACCCATGGCGTTGACGGAGGTGTCAGCGGGTTTGGCGGTGTTAGGGTCCGCCATAGCATCCACATTACCCGCATTCACCGCGGTTTTATTGTGAGAAGGGCGATGAGTGTACGTCACCGTTCTCTTGTCTCCTTTATTGAGGCATTCGAGAGCTTCTCTCTCCGAGACAGTATTTATGGGCAAGGGCGTAGATATCCTCAGGCTCCAAGCGAGGCCTACATTGCTCCACTTTCATAGTGTAGTCGCGTGTGTGAGGTGTGTTGTTGAGGTGCAAGATCCACTCCTGTAGATACGGGTCTTTGAAATCAACTATCACCCCCAGCCCCGAATAGGAAACAATCTCAGGAACCGTAATGCAACGTTGAGCGCTATATTTCCTGAGTTCTTTTTTGAATGGGGCCCGACCTGGCGAAGGGTCAAGGCCACTAGAATCCACCACATAACTGTCCGGGCTATTCTTGGCCTCTTGTTTGACCACCTTCTTTTTGATCCAGGGGAGCTTGCTTAGGAGCTGCTCCCGGATCACGTGGGGGCAAGTCTTGTTGCTCAAAGGCAACAACCGTCGCCAATGAGCATAGAAATCCTTGAAGTCATTGAGGGTCACTTGCCCTTTAACCACCCTGGGGGTGAGGGCTCGCGACCGCTCATTGGCCCTTGAGGGGTCATACTCCTGGAAACGTTGTTGCAAAAAGTCCCACAATTCTTTGAGGGTGGAGGCCGTTCGTGTGTGTTGAGTGGCCTCGGCCACTCGTGCGTTTATGATCCCTTTTAGCCATGGGGGCAAGGTACTCAAAACCATTTTGCCTCGTTGGCCTTTCGGTATATGAGATCACACCCCCCCCACCCATTGTTGAAGCTTCTCCACCCACTTGTCGTAGCTCTCTAACTGCCCATTAAATTGCGGCTTAGGCATGTCACTCTCCTGCACCGCTTTGGTGTAACTATTTTGCACCATAGGCATTTGGTACGGGTGGTACACGGGGGGAGCCATGGTTGGGGGTGCACCTCGACTTGCACTTGGTGCAACCTTCACTGGAGAAACTGTACACGTGTCCGTAGGATCAGAGGGCGTGTACGACGGTTTGGCGGAGGAAGTGAAAACATTTTTCGTGAGGGGATTGATGTTCCCCAACGAAGAGGTGTTCCCTTCCCCACTGGCCCACGGGGCCGTAGGCTCCGTGGGGTGCTCTTCGCCCTTAGGCGCCGCCCTCCACTCGGGGATAGCAGATTCTTTCTGCTTTTCGGCGGTTCCCCTCCACAAAGTAGGTTCTTGGTGATGGAGGGGTTCGTGGTGTTCCTCCCCCCCCTTCGGCCACCCCGAATCCAGACAAGCGTTCGGATGGTAGATGCAATCGTGGGATTGGTGGACGGAGAAAGGAAGGACACAACCATCCCCGGATGGACCGGATGGCGCGCCCTTGGGCGCCGTAGGTGCCGCCGGCTCAGGATCAGGAACCGATGGAGGCGCCAATGGCGGGGGCGGGACCATCGTATCGGGTTCTGCAGGCGTGGAGTACCAGTGGTCCCACGCATGGATCCTAGATGCAACGGCGGCGTGACACGTAGCGAGCCTCTCCACCGCGCTAAAGCATTTAGCCGTGTTGCTGTTGGACATTTTAAGATGATCTGACACACTAGCCCCCAACGCCTTAGGATCCCGTTGGTAGCCCTGAACCACCGCGTCCAACTTAGCCAACGTAGACAAGATCTGGGTCATCCGGTCCCCGCAGGACTGACGGATGTCAGCGGCAGAGGCTACTGCCTGACGAAGCTCCTGCTGGGATCGTTGGAACTCTAGATTTTGAGCTCCCAAGTCCCGCACCTGAGCCATCAGAGATTGGATGCACGTCTCATAGTGCACCACACACCGGGGAGAGCCACAGGTGTGCTGTAGTTCGTCCTCCCCCGTGCTTGAGCGGGGCCCCCAGAATGTCGAAACGAGGAACCCCCCCCCCACGAAGAGGAGATGACCCCCCACCGCCTCCGCCAGCAGCTCCCGCTTCCAGGGAGGGACCCGAGGGCCCCCCCGCAGGGCGAGACGGGGCTGTGGGGCGCGCAGCATCAGGCGCAGGCGCCCCCCCACTAAAGGCATGTCCCCCTTCGAAGCCCCACCACGGGATGGCCGAATCAGGTGCGGGATTCCGTGCACTCGCTCGATGTAGTAAGAAAAAGGGCTTTTCCAATGCTTTAGGGTATACTTTAGTTGTATTAGAGGTGCTCTAAGCACTCATGCATTTTTTACTTAGTATCCACCTAACCAAAATGGGTGATAACACATTTTGGCCTATGGAACCAAACACCAAATCAGGATGTTGTCTGGACCTCTTAATCCCCAAGCTATATGCACTAAAACATCTTCTCCTGGGTGCCTGAGGCACTGATATACTGAAGGCAGAGCCTATGAATTTATCTGTGTTTTCTCATGAATTCTTAGCTATCCTAGTGGTATGCACCCTAGGGGGCTGGAGCGCCTCTTTTTGAGAGGTCCTGCGTTCAATACCCAGTCAGCCTAGCTAAGTAGGAATATCCCATGTGACATGGCAGAGACCTAAGCGCCACAGGTCATGCCACCTCAGCACCTATGGGACCCAAAAACAAAGAGTGCACATCTCAAGATGGCACTATGGAAGAGAGTGAGCCCTTAGGGCAGTTTTTCTATCAGTTTTTCTCAAACGTGTAAAATATTTCATCCAGAGTTGCAATGTATGTTAATTGCTGTGGTCTATTGTTGATAGTTGTCTTAATCTAATTCTTTGTGACTGCAGCCCTTCATGCTTTGATTCTGTTTATCTTCTACTTGCTTATCTCTGGCTTGGGATATCCTGGATTGGTTGTATTTTAACAATAAAACATTTTCCTCATCAAAAACAAGCAGCAGGAACCCTACACCAGCAGCAAGCAGCAGGGGAGGCACAACAAAAACACAGTGCTGAAAACACTATAAAACGTTCTGGTAGCAAGAGGCAGACAGTCTCTGTGTACCGGCAGCAACCCCGTGCCGTAGATCCAGTGCGTCGACAACTGTCATAAGCAGGAAGGGCGAATATGGACACAAAGAAGGAGGACACCGACGTGAGGACGGCGCCTGAGGCACCAGCAATGTCAGCACCTGGTGAACCTGGACCTGGACCTAGCGCTGTATCTTCGGTGCCCTTACATGGGCCAGTGGACGTGGTTGATGACTGGCTGGAGGGACTTCAGTCGGCCTTCTGGGCCCTCTCAGTCGAGGAGGTTGGCACAAACCCTGTGAAGAGAAAGAGGGAGAGAGAGAAGGATGCAGGACAAAGCATGGCAGACGAAGGAGTAGACCATGAGCACGACCCGACGAGTGAGTCGACCTTCGAGGGCGCACCAAACGCCTCTGGCCTTCACGCATCACCCTCTCCTACAACCACCACACTCCCAACTCCGGACCCAGCCGCTGCAACATCCACACCCATAGCCACCCCGCCTATGGCTGAGGGCATAGCCTTTACTGGTATGCCTATCCACCCTGCCTATGGTGTGGACCTATCTACCACCGCGGTTCTAGAGGCAACTACTGCCAGTGAGCCAGTGGCCTCCAGTTCTGCGCCGCGATGGTATGGGGCTGACTATCACCATCCCCTACCCGCTACGGGAGCCTATGTGGATGTTCCTGGGTATGCAACCCTGAGTGGGCTGAGGAGAGGCCCTGAGTCATGTGGGAGCAGGAGTAGAAGATCGGGGAGATCCTCCAACACGTCCCTGACGCGGTCGGAGATCAATGAGGCACTCCTAGGAGCCACTTCTAAAAGTGTTGGGGATCTCACTCAAGAGACTCGGGCTACACTGGAGCCCATGATTCCTCCCCAAATGTCACCTACCGTCTTGGGAGTTTCACCCCACCGAGTACAAGCCAACCATCTGGTGGCGGGGTTGACAAACACCCTGGGGAGCCTGAGGAGCCGACCGATGCCGACCCCTGCAGTGATACCGAGAAGCCCATTCATCCCAAGAACGGCCCAGCCTCCCTACAGCCACGTGGGGAATTCCACGAGAGCCGAGCTGGACCAGCTGGGGCTGACAGCCCTGAGGGCAATGGTTGACGTGGAGCCCTATGGCTCTAGTGACCTAGGCGGAGACCCATCTGACGATGAGCTGCCGTCCATGACTTCTGCTTCGCCCTCGGAAGACGACGACCCTGAGGACCCCGAGAACCCAAGTGGGCAGAAGAAGAAGAAGAGGAGGAAAACCAGGCGCCCTGAGGGACGCAGGTCCCAAGGGGCTAAGGCTATTGCCACCTCCAAGATCGTGGTGAACTTGCCTGAGTTCACAGGCAAGGATCTCAGAGACTTCGCTGAGATTTTTGGCCGGTTCCTCCGAATGACCAGCCGAACCCATGCTAGTTGGCGAGTCAAGTGTGATCTGCTCCTGCAGTGCTGCAAGACCAAGTACCTGGAGAAGCAGGTCAAGCAGATCGTGACTAAGTCCGCCACCTTTGCCGACGTGTTGGTTGCCTTGGAGAGGCAGTACCCTACCTACGAAATCCATCTCTCCATCAGGGCCGAGATCCAGAACCTGGCCGTGCTGCCCAACAACCCCAAACCTGCCAGGGTCTCTGAGCTACTGGCTGACCTGGATCACTCGGCTGCACGATTGACGCCCGGTTCCTACAGCAGCGACGACCTGCTTTTCTGGTTGGTGGCTAAGCTTACTCGGGAGCTGTGGGACGAGTGCCGGTCAACGGCAGAGCGCAAGGCTAGAGCCCTCAACTACGAGGACTTGTCTGTGCTACTCTTGGAGCTGGCGCTGGAGAAAGAAAGCGACTAGCACCTGAACGCCTACCGTCCTGGAGGAGGAGGTTCTGGAAGCCATGGCAAAGGGTACCAAGGACCCAGACCTGGACAGGGGACTACCCCCAAGCACGCCCGTATCATGGACAATGTCAAGGAGCTCTTCTGGTGTGACGCCAGAGACTAGCATGGCCACCTGCAGCACATCCCTGACTGCGAGCAGCGAGACTGCTTCGTAGTCCAAGGGAAGAAGCAGGAGACCAACACCGGCGCCAAGGTGAAGATGCCGGATCACTACAGGTGTACTATCACCTGTGCCTTCTGTGGGAAGAGGAAGCACTACGAGGATGAGTGCTACCACAAGCAGCGCCTGTCAGCGAAGCTGAAGGGCGAGGATCCTGGCAAAGGCTCTGGCAAGGGCGGTGGCAAGGGCAACGGCAACAACTCCGGCAAGGGCAAGTCAAAAGGACGTGGAGAAGGACAAGACAAGAACCAAGGTGGACGAGGAGGAGGCGCTAACCGCCAGCCCGACAAGGACAACAAGAACCCGGACAAGAACGGAGGCAACCCCAACCATAATTCAGGGGGGAACTCTGAGCCCTCTGGAGGGCAGTCTGGTCCTACCACACGCTCGCAGACTCAGGCCCAGCAAGAGCAAGGGGCCAAGCGTGAGCATGAAGGTGTTGATGACGGCAACGCCAAGAAGAGAAGCCGTTTCATGAGAATGGCCCGCAAATTGCGGAACAAGGGGTTCGAGGTGACCTGTCCCGCGGAGTTCTGACGGGGACGCTCCGGTGGCGCCCTGGACCTGGTGTTCTGGGTGCGTATCCGACTAGGGGGACGTGAATACCTGGGGGTATTGGATACAGGAGCCACCGTATCTATAGTGGCCAAGGAAATTTTACCTTGTGGGAGCCTGAGAAACACCGTGACCACCGCTGCTATACAAATCGGGGATGGACATGTGGTGCACAGCTGCGGGGACTGTGAATTCGAGGTACCTATGGGCTCCCGAACTATCGCCCATCAGTTCTATGTGATGGACACTGACGCCTTCGACTTTGTATTGGGGACTGACTTCTTCGTGCAGCACTCCCAGATACGATCCCTGACGCTGCAAGCGCCCTACCTCCTCTACGTGGACCACGGCAATGGCGGAGAGTTCGTGCCACTGGAGCAGTCGGAGCACACCTCGAGCTACCTGAGGGTATCGAAGGAGGAGCCCTGGAACATGATGGCGGCCTCCAAAACTGAGGACTATCAAGTATTGGGGGAGGTCCTAGACCAAGGTCTGAAGGAGTTGGGTTACTCCAGGGAAGACCTGAGTGTGGAGTTGTTCGCCAGCGACAAGCAACATGTCTTGGACCTTTACTGCAGCAAGGGGAAAAACTGCAGCTACAAATTTTATTGGCCCTCTTTCAGGATGGCCTACGGGAACCCCAGGTTCAGTGAGCTGGGGAAGGTCTTGACCCAGGTGGCCCTGAAACGTTCCCTTATGGTCCTGTGTTCCCCCGATTGGGGAGGCCATGGGGGCAACGAGTACTGGCGAACCCTCCTGGACAGGCTGACTATCAGTTCTGTTCCGTTACCTGATGAGGCCATCTACGTGCCTCTGGGGCGTAAGACGCCTATCGGGAAGCCCGGATGGGGGAGTATGCTCAGCGTGGTGGACGGAGACCTTACCCCCATCCCCTGGGAGGACCTGGACTCGACCCTGGTCCAGGATATACAACGAGAAAGCGATGGACTCACCTTGGGTGACTTGAAGGATCGACTACGACCTCAAGGTGCTATTGAGAACATACCCGGAGGAGATGAATACGTCGTGACTAATACCAACGCCCCTAACTCTCCCTGCCATGTACCTGTTCCTCAGGGAGTCTCTGAGTGTGGACTATCCGAGCTCCCCAGCTCTAACCACTCAGATGACGAAATTGAGCACGACGCCTTCTTCGTGCAGACATGCGTGGAGGAAGTGAAGAACGCCGAGTACGTCGCCCCACTGAAATCTCTACTCTCCATGAGGGTGGGAGACCCCGTGGACGAGGAGCTGGATCCCCGATCCAGGCTAAGAGAGTACTTGGACTCCAAGAGGAGGGTGGTGGCGAAAAAGCTATGATACGCTAAGCCTACCCGCAGCTCATGGCCACTGAGACAAGGACGTATGGGAGATCTATCCCAATTGAAGGAGGACCTCGAACAGAAGATCACCACCTGGCAAAGGGAGGTACATCTTAAGCTCATGAATAGCGTGTTGGGTGCGCATCTGAGGACCCCAGAGGAGGACGACCTCTCGGAGGAATGTGTATGTGAACCCCCTTGAGCGTGCCTATGTTGCCATCGTCCACCTGAGATGGTTGAACGAGACCTACTTTATGCCTACCAATGGTTGAAGATTACTACCAAGGGCGAAGAGTCGGTGGAGGATCACCTCCCGACGTCTATTACTCAGGGGGCAAGCAACTTACACTCTGATGAGGACATGGAGGACAAGATCAAGCTATTGGCCCGCTGGTGCAGAAGCGTATAAGGACCTATCTGGAGGTGTTCGAGGAACTACCACCCCCAGCCTCATGTGACAAGCTGGTACAGATGGACCTCAAGCTGAAACCCGAGTTTGTGGGTCACAAGATCCGGGGGAGACCCTATCCAGCTCCTAAAGAGCAGGCTGACGAGATTGAGCGACAGATACAAGAATGTATCTACGCTGGCCTAGTCCTGCAGTACAAGGACGGGGACTACCCCCAACACTGCAGCCCCTGTTTCCTGGTGGCTAAACCTGGGTCTACAGCCAAACGGCTGGTAGTGGACTACAGAGAGCTGAACAAGAAAGCGCTGAACCACTCAGGGTCCATTCCTAATATGGAGTCTACCCTTGAGAAGATAGCCTTCTGTCGCTACAAGACCAAGATGGACAAGAGGAGCGCATTCTGGCAGGTGGACCTGACGCCCAACGCTCAGGAGCTGCTAGCCTTCATCACCCCTCAGGGGAGGGTGTTCAAGTTGAAGGTCATGCCGTTTGGCGTGGCCAACGCACCCGCTCTATTCCAAGAGCTGATGAACAAGATCTTGTCCATCCTACGACGAAGACCCAAGGTGAAAGACCTCATAGCCCGTGGGACCCAGACGGAGGCGCATGTATGCCTCGGGACCAATACCCAGGAGGGTCACCTAATCCTCTTGGGTGAGCTCTGTGCGGTCTGCCAGGAGAACCACACACGACTCAAGCTGGAGAAGTGTGAGTTCATGCAGGAGACAATGCAGTACCTCGGGTTTGACGTTGGCTATGGGTGGTGGACCCCAGCGACCTCTAAGGCCAAACCCCTGATAGACGCTAAGGTACGACACGAAGACCCCAAGAAAGGACTTCATGATGTACGCAGTTTCATTGGGGCGTGCAACTTCTATTGCCGCCATATCAAAACCTTCACCCACACCAGCGCCATTCTGACGGACCTGATGAAGAAGAGTACTACTTGGCGCTGGGGCCCACAAGAGCAACAAGCGTTCGACGACCTCAAAGACAATGTGGCCAACGCTAAGTGCTTGGGCGTGCCTAGGGCACAAGGGGAGATTATCCTGGTGACCGACGCCAGCAATGTGGGCGGTGGTGGAACGTTGTTCCAATGGCAAGCACTAGAGAAGGAGGAGTTCGACTCGGCTATTTCCCAATGGGGGACTGAAGGTCTCAACCGAGATGGAACTCTCAAGCACAGCTACCCTGACGACAAGTGGGTCCTAGTACCCCTGGGCCACTGGAATTGGAAATGGAACCAGGCCAGGGGGAACTACTCCACCTATGAGCAGGAATTGCTCGCGGGTATGCTGGTGCTATCCTCTCAGGCACGACTGTTGGGGAGTAACCCTGTGGTCTGGCTGTGCGACCAAGAGCCGGTTCGCACTTTCCAGAAGGGTCCCCCACCTGACAAGGCCAAGCTACGGCGCTGGTGGACCTACCTCAGCCAACTACGGCTGACGGTACACCATATCCAGGGAGTGAAGAACGAGTGTGCAGACTACATCAGCCGCAACAACTTCGACGCCCTGATTGGTGCCCGGTCTGAAGCGCTGACTAAGGAGGCGTTCAGCCGTATGGACGTGCACTTGGACCTCAACATGACTATGATACGCCCCCTAGATGGACTCCAACAAGCGGAGTACGTGAAGGAGTTTGGGGATATCTAGAAGCGCCTGGGGAAACGCGTTGAACCCCTCCTGGTCAACAAAGAACAGTGGAAGAGGGACAAGAGCTACCTCCGGCACGAGGACCGCATCGTGGTACCCAGTGACAGAGTCCCAGCGCTGCTTAAGTGGACCCGTGAGTGCAGCGGTCATGTGCGTGCTGACCGTACCCTGAGGCTATTCAAGCAGTGCATCCACACTACGTGGAGTGATGACCAACTGCGGAAGACCCTCCAGCCTATCGTGGACAAGTGCCCGTGTAGGTCCTGCAAACCGGGGGATATCAGGGACAGGGGTCACTACTCTGCCCTGCCCATCCCTCACGGTGCTAACAGTGTTCTCTACGTGGACTACACGGAGATGCCGAAGTTCGGGGGCTATGACTTCGCCCTCGTGGTAACCTTTGGGTTCACCAGGTTTACCAGGGATTTCTCCTGTACCAAGCACATTACCGGAGAGGAGACTATCAAGATACCCCTGGAGGAGTAGTTTTGTGTCTATGGGGCGCCCAAAGAGATCAACTCCGATGAGGACGTACGAGTGCGCTTAGATACCGGCTGGTACAAGAGGGTCCTGAGGTCCCTCAATGTCCAGGTGTCTACGGGGATCCCTTACTCTCACACGAGCAACCCCCTATTCGAGCGACAGATTCGTGTCCTCAAGGGGAATGTAAGCATATGGTGCAAAACTGAACGCACCAGAGACTGGGTGAGACTACTCCCTGTCATATCCTTGATGGTGAACTCCCAAGAGAGTTCGGCGACTGGCTACTCGCCCCATGAGCTATTCCTAGGACGCCCGGCGTGGTTCATACATGCTCCCTATCCAGAAGACACTCATTCTTCTGTGGGTGAGTGGGTACAAGAGCAACAAGCGAAGGTGGACAAGGCCAAGGCTATGCTCCAGAGAGTGAGGGAGCGTCACTGGAACAAGAAGAACAAGCACCGAGTACCTGCCACCTACCAAGAAGGGGACTGGGTGCTGGTGCACGACAGCCGACTACCCGCCGGGCCACGCTCTACCAGCAATGACACATACTCCGGGCCCTACAAGATTCTATTTGTGGATGGACACCGTATGACCGTGCGGTGTTCTCCCCGTCTAGGGGGGACCCTGGTGTGCGCTGCTCAACACCTGAAGCGCTACTATGATCCTGAAGACCTCTGTGGGGAGGAGTGGGAGCTGAACGACGAGGAAATCGCCACCCTAGACCTACAAGGGGCTGCCAGCCCTATGGAAGTTCAAGGGGACCTCCCCGACATGAACGCCGAGGAGATGGCTAAGGAGGGCGTCTACCTAGCGAAGTCTGTCCCACGCAACCGCTATCGCCAGGGTTGGCGCTTCCTCACCCTCTGGGAAGGGTTTGGAGTCGAAGAGTCCACCTGGGAGCTCTTCTCTGCGTTTGTTCTACCTGAGGGACGCCTAAACTCAGTTCTGGTAGACTACTCATCCCAGAACAACCTTGGTGAGTTGCTGAAGCTGGCTGAGTTACTTGCCTTCAAGACTAAAGCTAGGGACTGAACCTTACCCTTACCTGCCTAAGCGTTTGTGTGGGTGTGCTACTCCTAAGGTCCTGAGAGCAAGCTGCAGAAATGGTGTCCTAATTATACCCACGTCTGCACGCTTGCTAAACCTGGAGGATGTCTTACCGGTGCCACGGGGTACGCCCCGGGTCTCCCCTCCCCTAACCGCCCAATTTCGGTGCTGGCGCAAAACCTTGGGGGAGTACCCAGCATACTAATCCAGGTATTGTTTTCCCTACCTCGCTGCCTACTACAGCGGAGGGGTGGCCAAAAGCTATGAAGTCTTGAAAACGCCTATTTGCTACGATGGCCAAAATCTAGCCTAACCAGTGCCAGTGCCCACCAACCCCGCTGAAATTGCAGGAAACGGGTGGGACGGTGACACAGGCACTACAGGTCCTACACACTCTCTAGGGGCACCATCCTGGTGGGCGAGCACTTGTGCAACTGGCTCAAGCCCCACTCAGGACTACCATGCCTACACGCACGCTCTACTGGGTGGCGTTGAAGGAGAAGTCACGAGCCCTAGCGGCTCACCTGCGAAAGGGCAAGCAAACACAGAGCTACTAAGCATCTGTGGCCTAACAGAGACGCCACAATGCGTTTTCCTGCTAGGGCTTGGAGGGAAGGAGTGCTCTTCGGGCGTGCACAGCGCATATGTCGATGGAGTCGGACTCCTGGCCCTGCCACAGGCAGAGGCGGAGTTATTTGTTTGTGTGATCAGCGCCCTTGTTTAGCAGGGCAGGAAAAAGGTGATCGCTGCTGCAACAATCACCCTGACCTTCCCACCTGTAAAGCAAAGGCAGATGACTGAGGTTTGCGGCTGAGGAACCAAGACTACCTCCACGTATTATACGCTTCTCAGGTAGCCCTAAAATACGCTGTCCTCAAACCTCAGTACAAGTAAGCAAGCTTAAGGAACTCCACCCGTTCTCTTATAGAACGTGGGGTGGAGCCCCTGGGTAACCTAAACAAGGGTTGTACCGAGCATACCACTCGTGGCCCACCCTTTAATGCGTGTGTGAATGCACGAGCATGCACCAGTTTTCCAACATGTCAATAACCTTGTTCAATCCTTTCTTTTTTCCTAACAATCATACCCACAATCACGAACTCCACCAGGGGGTGGCCCCACCTGGGCTTACCTACCTTACCTACGGCTGGAGAGTGAAGCAAGGTGAGAGAAAAGCGAGACACAAGCGAGAAACGACGCTATGCATATGTGTGTATGTCTAATCACCCTGAACTTACCTCTAATCATCTGCGATCTTCTAATCTACCCCTCTATCGTTTGTTAGCGCTGCTACAAGGCACGTTCACGGAGACAAGAGACGAGCAATGTGCATGCTGCATACGAGACGAGCACACCTGTGGTTTATACCTGATTCATTGAAGTCCTTCTGTTGATTTTGGAATTCCGGAATCCTGAATTCTTTCTGACAGTGTGGGTGGAATCTGTATGTTTGTTTATTTATGAGTGTTTTGTCATTTTCGTCTTTATGCGTAACATACGTTTATAATCTTATTAATTCTTTTTTTTCTGGCGCTTCGCTAGGACCCTCTCCTGCGCGCCGCCTTTTTCTGCATGTGAATTTCTTGATTTAAAAAATCAAGAGATGATCACAAATTTTATAAAAATGTGCATCTGCTGCACAATTGGATTGTGTTCAGGTATGTGCTTTCAGAAAAATTCTAGGCCGTCATTTGACGGATTTAGGTGTTGTCGCTTCGCGTTTGCGTGGATTCGTCCCTCATCCTCCCATTCCTCTGTTGTACAGATATCCTCGCAAGGCCTCGCTGAGTAGGCCGCTGTTCGGGCCAAAAAGCAGCGGCAGGAGACTGAACGAGAACCAAGACCCCTCCCACGGGCAATTCTAATTAAATCAGCGCACCCTCGCCCCAGTACCAGGACAGGTGTCTCCATCAGGTTCCATGAGACTTTGGTCGAGCGTCCTATGAGAGTCTGGCGTTCGGTTGTGTTACGCTGCAGCTTGGAGGGAGGGATGCAAATGCATATGATCTTGGCATGCCCTCTTCTAACCCCACCAAGCCACAGGAACCCCTGCAGCGCCAAGAGCACTGAGCTTTCTGTTGGAAATTGTCATTAACAATGCAGTAAGAGTCGCTGGCCATGGTAAAGCGCTCTTTTCCAGTGTTAGGGAAGCTATAGGTATTTGAAAGTAGGTGTGGAAACCAAGGAAAGGCCAAGGAAAAATCCCTTTTTCCTGAAAATGCGACAGTGGTGACCACCACAGCACAAGGGGGGAGTAAGAAAAAGTGCTTTTCCAATGCTTTAGGGTACCTGTTAGTTGTATTAGAGGTGCTTTAAGCACTCATGCATTTTGTTCTTAGTATTGGCCTAACCAAAATGGGTGATAACACATTTTGACATATGAAACCAAACACTAAATCAGGATGTTGTGTGGACCCCTCAATCCCCAAGCTATATGCACTAAAACATCTTTTCCTGGGTGACTGAGGCACTGATATACTGAAGGCAGAGCCTATGAATTTATCTATGTTTTCTCATGAATTCTTAGCTATCCTAGTGGTATGCAGCCTAGGGGGCTGGGGCACCTCTTTTTGAGAGGTCCTGGGTTCAATACCCAGTCAGCCTAGCTAAGTGGGAATATCCCATGTGACATGGCAGAGACCTCAGCGCCACAAGCCATGCCACCTCTGCACCTATGGGACCCACAAACGAGGAGTGCACATCTCAAGATGGCACTATGGAAGAGAGTGAGCCCTTAGGGCAGTTTTTCTATCAGTTTTTCTCAAACCTGTAAAATATTTCATCCTGAGTTGCAATGTATGTTAATTGCTGTGGTCTATTGTTGATAGTTGTCTTTATCTAACTCTTTGTGACTGCAGCCCTTCATGCTTTGATCCTGTTTATCTTCTACTTGCTGATGTCTGGCTTGGGGTATCCTGGATTGGATGTATTTCAACAATGAAACATTTTCCTCATCAAATACGAGCAGCAGGAACCCTACACCAGCAGCAAGCAGCAGGAGAGGCACAACAAAAACACAGTGCTTAAAACACTATAAAACCCTCTGATGTAAGCCGCCTGGCGGGGGCGGGATGACGGCGGAGGGGAAACAAGCCCGACAGTATTAGGCTGCGGCAGCGGCGGTGAGGATTCGTCCATCACAATATATTGTGGTGACTCATGAACCACCACAGGTGATTGGGTTCTCGGATGGGAAGCAAAAACAGCCTCCGAGCCCGTTGCAACCTCTGGATCCCCCCCCCAATTGGGCAGTGCATGCGGTTGCGGTTCCTCCATAGGAGATGTAGTTATGGAGGGAGAGACCAAGTTTATCAGGAGGGTTGCTGAACCCTCCTCCACCGGATTCCCTCAGCCCCAGCACGGATTGTTAACCTTCGGCACCGCCGGAGAATCACCCACTAGGGATGGACGATCTTTCGTGCCACTCATAGGCACTGGAGATTCAGTACCGACCGAGTCGTCCGTAGGCTCCCGAGATTCCACAACAAGACACGGGCGGCTTTTGACGCCGCTCATAGGCACCGGGGATTCCTCCACCACAATGCACTGAGGGGCCGGAGATTCCTGCAACATGATGTAGTGGGGCGCCGGGGATTCTTCCACAAGCATGGGGCGATCCCTGATCGCTGACATAGGTTCGGGCGGCGAAGGCGACGAGGCAACGGGAAAAGGGGAATGATGGAGTTCATGATGTTCCAGCACTCCATTCTCCTCCTCGTCGTCGTCCTTCCCCTGTCCCTACGCCGGGGGGAACCACTGGTCACACTCATCCTCCTCGATTTGCGTGGGGGATTCCTCGATGATCGTAGGATTTAGCCTGGATCCGCTTGGGGGATGGGGATACGCTCCCAAGGAAGGAGATTCCTCCACCAGGGAGGGAAACTGCCGCGACCCACTCATTTGGGTGGGCGACAATTCCACCATAGTGGGGTTCCGCCTAGTCCCCGACAGGGCCTGCTGGATCAATGCGACGGCCTCACAAGCCGGACCCAGATATCCATGGGGATCAGGTGTGAGCGAGCTGATTCGACGGTTTTCGGCGTCGAGTTGGTCAACAATAGGGCTGATGGGCCCTGCCGCAAACAGGTTCTTTGTGACCTGAGGCTCTGGCAACCCCCATAGCGATGGAGGAGTGCCAGAGTTGACCACGATGAGGCCCATTGGCCAGAACATCGTACCCCAGTCGGCAGTGCTCGAGGGTGCAGCGTTCCTACGCTCAATTACCCTAGTAGATGATTCGGTCTTTGCCCAATTGTGGGGGCTAATAACGGGTAGCGAGCCTGTAATAGGCAATGGTGGTCCTCTTAGCTCTCTCTGAGGGTGGCCGTCCTTTTTCCCCCCAAAACAATCGCAGGTACAGCAGCTGGATCTCGAGGATGAGGGGCCACGATGGGAACATTCGGGAATTTTGGAGAATTAGAATTTGTAGTTACTTGGGGCTTGGCCCGTTTTTGCGGCCCCTGCTCGGTCGATGGGGTCAGGGCCGAGGAGGTCCTGAGACTGGGGACCTGGACACCCTCAGCTATCCCTCCAAGGGAAAAAATTTTGACTTGGATTTGGTCCACAATGTCGCAGACCGATTGCTTTCGGCAATGCCAAACGCCCAACAGAGACAAAACATTTTCGCCTCTGCTACAATTAAACCAGACCGGCTGGTCAGGAGCAGAGGTCGCAGTGGCATGGGCAGCAACATTGCTTGGAACAGAAGACATAACGATTGTGTTGACTGAATAGTATCCTGCAAACAGATATGATACACATAGCCAATGAAATACCTGATATGCACACATGAGAAATCCACCCTATCATCCACTAATTGATATAACTACCAAACATCCAAGATAACCTTATCTATCCCACGTCCTATGTTCCTAACAAGGAAATGGAATATGATATACACTGTCCCATATATATCCCATGTATAGGGCCATATAACCCTACGTGCTCATTTGGATCAGGTACCCTTGAATTACCCAAGTGAAACCGTGGTGCAACCGAGTTCAACCGCGCACTTTCATTACGGCTTCCCCACGGTTGAACCCCTATCGAGGTACAGCAACAAATTGCTAAGTAGCAACCTGAAAACCGCTATTTTTCAGCCCTGCAAGAGATGCCAGACCCCCTAAAAAGAATGTTTTTGAAAACCTTCTTACCTCATTGCTGCAAAACACTGGAGACATATTTCTCTTGGATCATATTTCACGGCGGTGGTGTTGCAGGTGCCAGTGGCGGCGGCTGTATTGGTGAAACCGCACGGCTTCACCATCAACTTTTCGTTAGGGGTGGTGACATACACCCCTGCGCCTTGTTTGGATTCCCCTTAGGACTTTGGACCCTTTTTAGTGAACAACAATTACATGCAAGCCTACACTTGATTGTCAGAAGCTTGTTTCCTCATAGATTGCACTAAAATGTAACCGGCTTTCGAGGTGGTTCAACCGCTGGACAGGCGCGCGGTTGCACCGGCCTCACCGGTTCAACCGCTGTTGCACGAAGCGCTACACAAAAAACACATCTTCACCTTGGGAAGCCAAACGTGACCAGTTCGTTCTGCATCGCCACAGGCAGACGTCCCCATGCAATGCCTGTGTACGGTACGAGCACAATGCGCTGTCCAGACCACGCCAGAGGCACGTGGGGCCTAAGAGCGTTAAACATGTCCCCATATCGAGGATCCACAATGTGTCCCCATAAAAAATCACGGCCCCAACGTATCCATGCAGGACGAGAAGGCCCATTTGCACAAGGTAGGGCACTGGTAAACAGTTCCCCCCCCACAAAATCACCCAGGGCTATTTCCCCCGTAAGGGGACTGTCATCCTTTGGATGCGTATGTACAAGCATGGGATGATCGCCCACCCCATGGACCACTGCGAGCGCAGTGTAGGTTAGTTGGGGGAGTACACTTCGGATGTATGCGTTCACGCGCCGGACGAGGTCTGGATCTCTCCTCGTTTGCACTGCAACTTGCAAACGGTGATGCCCCTGCACCATTAGGGCCCCCCACAACTGCCTACGGTACCGTGCTCCATGTCCTTCCCGCCACTGCCACCCCCTCATTCCCTTCAGGCACGTAAAAAGTCAGTCGTTTGGGAGTGGCTCTTCCTTCACGTGAGGCACTGGTGCACCAACCTCTGGGGCTGCCTCTTCGTTATCTTCCTGCTTACATGCAGGCATTTCCTCGTCCTTCGGCGCTCCACCAACCTCCTCAATCTCCTCTTGCCCAACCGGGGCTGCAGGCGAGTCCTCCCCACTGTGCTGGTGCTCCTGCACCCCTGGACCAGCAGACTCCACCTTTTCCTCTTTGACCACCTGTTCTTCACTCTCCTTTGGCTCTGGTACCTCCGGCGGACTAGGCACAGGAATGTGCTTCTCAGTGTCCTTTGGCTCTGGAATCACGGGCGGCGTCGGCACAGGAACCCCATTGTCAGTGTCCTTTTCCGCTCCAACTTCCGGCGCGGGAGTGACCTCCTTCTCCTCGAGTGGACTGTACGAGGGGGAGTCCTCCATTGTCTTCTTGCCCTCCTCATCGATCGCTTCCTGTTTCTGGGCGCGGCGCTCTTTCAACGCCTCCCCGGCAGCGTGGGGGTTACTGAAGCTTGTGCTGTCCTTGACTGCAATAACTGGCCGCGTTGTCCCGGCTGCATTGCCCTCCTCCTCCGTCTGTGGGGGAAGGAAGACCAATTCTTCCCCCTTTTGGGCCGGGAGGTTCCCTTCGTGGCTTTCCCCGGGGTACCCACGGCCAGACGTGGCTCGCCATCAGGACCGTCCACAATGACCCATCGAATCGGCGTGTTGGCCGCCCATCCGAACCGCTGTCGCAGCGGTTTGCGCGTGTCCTCAACCGCCAGTCGTCGTTGTTGGGCTTGATCCAGGCTCTGCAAAAAGGAAAAAATAGTGAAACCGTGGTTCAGGCGGTTCAAGCGTGCGGTTGAACTACACTTCACCGGTTCAACCGTGCACACCTCCAGAGCTGACGCATGCGCCGATTCTGCCCTGATCGCTTTCTCCTCGTCGCCATCCTTCGATCCCGCAGCCAACTCAGTTGCCAGGGCCTTCACATCCTGCGCCGTGTCACTGGGGAGCTTGCCGGAGTCACTGTCGGAACTGGGGGCCGGAACTACCTTCTTCTTCTTCTTCTTTGGGATATGCTTTGCGGCTGGGACCCATTCGTGCTGTTCAAAAAGGGGGTCTGACTCGTCCGTCTCACTGCTGTCCGGGGCGATTTTCCGCTTTTTCGAGGAAGCACCGCTGCCAGTTTTGGCTTTCTTTTTCGGCTTCTTGTCGCCAGAGACTTGGGCCTTCGCGGGCGGTGCTTCAGCATTTGCACTTGTCCGCTTCTCTTTCTGGAGCTCCTTCCGGGCGGACTGAAACAGGGACTTCGGAACCACTTTGCTGCCAGGGGTGCTCGTCTCTTCGGGTGGCGGTGGTGCTGGAAGACGTGGAGGCTTGGGGGCCTTTCCACTGCTCTCGGATGCTGCACCTGCTCCAAGTGGGCGGTCCCACACACTCTTGTAGAACTCCTCAAAGCTCTCTCCCACAGGACTCCGTTGGGGCGCGGTGGTGACGGCTGGACTGGACTCCAGAGGCGTTGACCTCTGCCGTCCTGGCGCAGGACTGCCTTGCCCGGCATTGCCCAATTCCCGCAAGCCCCGCTGCACGCCACGACTCATGCGGTCGACCACTTGAGCGGCGCCAGGGATCTGCCGATACCACACGTCCCACCACTCCACGATGGGCATGGGTGGCCATCGCCCGCGGACGACAATGCCAGGGCCACGCCGATCCACCACGAACATGTGCTCAGGCACATCACTGGCGGTCAACTGCAGAGAAAGCAAGGAGGCAGGTGAACCGCAGAAGTGGGGGAACGCGATTCAGTGTGTAGGAAGGTGACGCTCAAAAGTGCACGGTTGAAGACGGTGAAGGCGTTTCAGCCGCACGGTTGAACCCGCTGAAAGGACGGTTGAACTACTGCACACCTGTTGCACCCCTTGGATCGCTTGAACCACACTTGGCTGCACAAATGGCGATGGTGCCATTGCCGGTGGCGCCGCTGCTGCCGTCGCGGCGCTTGCCTTGGCCTTCTTGTGCTTTCCCCCACCTGAGATGGTGGCGCCCATAGCCAGCATGCTGCTCGGAGTCGCCGTGTACCGCTGGACCTCCGATTCGTCGAACCACCCTGGTGGCAACTCCACCAGGGCCTTGAAGAAGAAGCGCGGACCGTGTCCTGCGCTGTGACCAGTCCAGGCCCTGGGGGTCGCTCGACAGGCCCACACGGAGCACCTACAATCAGAAAACGCACATCAGAACATTCATAAACGGAAGAACACACAGCAACGAGACGCAGCATGCGCCATATCAAAACATCTACCAAAAGACCGAAAAACACCAGCACAATCAACTAGCAAACAACAAGACAACAGCAGACCTTCCACTCCGAAAACTCCCCGGCGCTCAGGCACTTCGTCTCCCAGGGGTACGACTGTACCCCATCCTTGTCTTCTTGGCGGTGCTTCTTCATCCAGAGCGTCATGGCACGGCGGAACACGTACTTCGGCGTCACGTCAGCCAGCCACCGCCACTCAGGCGTCTCGGGCGCCAGGGTGGTGTCGGGGTTGCAGGTGTTGTGGACAACCACTTCTTCCTTCAGCGAGAATTTGTCGGCCAGGTGGGGCGCTGGAGGCGCTGCCGCTGCTTGTGGCGCTGGCGCGGCAGGGGGATCGGCGCCTTGTCCCGTCCCCAGTGCCCGCAGGCAGTCCTGCAAGGCCTTCCCCAAAGACTCGGGGTCCATGGTGCAAAGGCACCTGAGAGAAGCAGGGGTGAAACCGTGGGAAAGCCGGTTCAACCGCACGGGGGAACCTCCTGAACCATGGTTGAACCACACACACACCTCCTAGTTGCCAACTTCCAATTGAGCGTGCACTACGTGCTCATCTTCCCGTCGCCGCCGCCCGTCCCATCGAGGCATCTCCTTGTAGAGGAAGGTGCGCTCGTTCGCATGGCGGAGCGTTGCCTCATCCTTTTCCTCCTTGGTAGCCTTACGACCACCACCCCGGGAACTTGTGGTTAGAAAGTTGTCTTTAAAGACATAGTTAAGCGACTCAACAATGTCGCCACAAAACATGCCCCCCCCCGAAGGTTGCAAATTACCCGATACGATGGCCCCCTCGTTGCGGAGCCAAAGCAAGTAGGGGGATCGTTTATGGGGACATATAGTGTTTTGAAACCTCTTTGCAATTTGTGCACACCCTTGGACGAATGGATCATATGTCCACCGATAGATAGCGGTTAGCAATTTCCCCATGTCCTCAACGGTAGTGGTGACATGTGGTGTTAGACGCAAACTCTTTGCAATCGGCAACCAATTGGCAAACAAGTGCCATGTCTCTTCCCCATCGGGGAAGGACCGGCCTTTCAAAGAAACATTGGTCTTAGCGTCCTTTAGGAGGCTTTGAACCTTGGATCGTTGTGGTACCGTCAACATTGTGGCTCGTGTGCGCACAAACGTTGTTAAGTATTCACCACATCGTATCACAAGATGAAGAACACACATGATGACACACCCTATACGGTCATCCACTCTCAATAATGGACTTTCGATGCACCCTTTTGCACCAACACAACTAACTCCTTGTTTCCTATACTTTAGGAATTTTGCTTCAAGTCTTGTACTTCGTCGCCATTCACACCCTACCCATCTTTTTTTCTCCCTAGACCATGTCGCAAAAGAATAAATTGAACCAATTTTATAAAATGTTGATAGACCAAGTATATGACGAAGCCAAGGGCTATCACCTCCAATAATGACAACCGTTCGCACCCAAAACCCTCGGAGCAACATGTAGCCACGGTCAATAATTTGTTGTATTTTTTTTAGTGTCTCTCCAAAGAGGACACGCACAAGATCCGTTTCATGCTCACTTACGAGAGCAAGGTCAAGGGTCCAATTGTAGAGCAAAGTTCGTGCTTTTTGCATGTGGTTTGCAAAACCACATGCAATTTGGCACCATGACCTTGCTCCACATGGAAACCCATCACCACGCACTATAAGTACATAGGGGTGATCATCCCTAAATCTTGGGAAGTGCATTTCTTCTAGCACATCCCTTTGATTACCTATATATTGTATCCAATCATCCACATCCCAACGAGCCCCAACTCTTCCATCCTTTATGGTCGTTTTTAGTACTTGTCTCTTACTTAACGTGGACCAAGCTTTATCCATCGTTGCATACGACGGAAAGCAATGTGTCCATGGGACGGTGCTTGCACGGGTTTTATTCTCTTTGGCATCGGCCCACGAAATAAGCTTCTTGTACCTAGGGACGGTTGAACCGAGAAATTGGGATAAAGTGCGCGGTTGAACCGGCGGTTGAATGGGTTGCCGTCATGGCACCAAAAAGCGTCCAATGGTACAAACCACAAAGTATTCACATTTGTGACGCGGGCAACACGTTGCAACTCATATGTGCATGCTTTGGGCAACATTAAGCGATTATTTTGCCGTGCAAACGTTGTCATGAAGCACAATCACAATTGTTCATTTGTGATAAGGGTTCAACCGCACCGTTGAACCCCGTTGAACGACTTGTAGGCATGTGTGCATTATGCCACATACCTTCGCTTCGGCATCCCAAGGTCCAAAATGAGGCGCACAGCGTCGGATCCTGTGAAAGTTTTTTTTGTAGCCCTTTTTGTCTGTTTGGAAGCCCTCTGTGTGTTACCAATTCGGTCAGCAAGTTGTTTCCATAGGTGTTTTGTCGTGCTGTTTGTGCAAAAAAAGGTGAACAAGTCGTCCACCAGCTGTTGGTCCCCCCACCCGCTGTAGTGGTCGTTCACCACTTGCAGCCAGTGGTGGGACATTTTTTAATTTTTTTTAAAAAAGCTTTGTCACGCGTCAGTTTCAGGCGGTTATGCAAATATTTTGTTCAGAAACGCGCGCGCCGCTGGCGCAGCCGCCACCGCCAGCGCTGGCGGTGGTTCAACCGCGGTTCAACCGCGGTTCAGCGGTTCAACCGCGCCCCTTCCGAGTTCAACCGGGTTAAACCGGGTAAAACCACTGTGTGAAGTACCTGATCCAAATGAGCACGTAGGGAATGATCACTTAGGGGTGTTATGCTAGGGTGGGGTTGTGACCTGCTTCAAGGCCATACATTGTTCTATATTTTGTCATGATTGCTGAACTATCATAGTGGTCTGCACCCGAGGGGGCTGGGCCCCATCTTTTTGAGAGGTCCTCGGTTCATTACCCAGTCAGCCCAGCTAAGTAGGAAGTTCCCATGTGACATGACAGTGACCTCAGCGCCACAAGCCATGCCACCTCAGCACTGATGGGACCCAAAACAAAGAGTGCACATCTCAGGATGGCACTATAAAAGAGAGAGTGCCCATGTGGGTAGTTTTCCAATGATTGCAGGATATTTTCTGACTATCTTTTCTAATTCTGTAGTAGTTTTTTTGGATTACTTTATGTAGATACATTGTCTATCTTTCTCCATTGACTGCAGCCCTTCATGTTGTTGATTTGATCCTGAATTTCTCCTTATTGCACGAGGGGTACTTGGGACCTTTGGTCTATCATTTCATTTTACCAAACCATTGACATTTGGAAAGACTGAGCTACATCAGGAAGCAGCAGGAGCAAGCAGGAGCACAAACCAAAACAATATCATCAAGAGCATTAACACCGAAAGCCTGATAACACTTTCTGACAGGATCGATCCCATGCCAGTTCCCATTGGGTTGGAGAAAACATATCCCCAATAGCAGGACGGGGAATGGGCGGGGTTGACGGGGAAGGACAGACATTTGCTTGACGTGCCATGGGGTCCTGGGTACCGCTTCACTGCCTTTCGAAGGCAATTAGTCGCTTAGCCAGTTTCGTTTCCTTCGCATCCCCGTGCAAGGAGACATCTTGGAGGGCGCAGCCAGCAGGGTATACCGGGCAACTCAGCACATCGGCAAGGGTGTTGTCCTTCCCAGGGACATACACAACGCTGAGATAGGACTTGGTGAAGGTCTCCTGCCAACGAGCAACACGGGCGGCTGGTCCAAAGGTGGTGTCGACACACCCCGTGTGCCAATTCCTCAGGGATTGGTGGTCCGTGCAGACGCAGGCCTGCTGCAACCTAATGTGGCCAGCCCATTTGCGGAGGGCGCTCACGATTGCAAGGGCCTCCTTGGTCCTGGGGGTCCATGACTTCCTCTGGGAGGGGGTGAGGACACGGGACCAAAATGCAACCCGGTAATGGTTCCCCTTTTCGTCAGTTTGTTCCAAAACGGCATCCATGGCGTAGTTGCTGGCGTCCGTTCCGATGACGAAAGGCTTGTCGGGTTCACCAGGAAGAGGGCAAGAGGCTTGAGGAGCTCTCGCTTGAGATCCTCGAAGGCAGTGTCTCATTCCGGCGTCCAATGCAGGGGGTTACTACAGCCCTTTCGCGCCTTGCAATTGGGGAGTGTAAGCATGGAGTAAAGGGGGACAGCATGATGGGCGTAAAGACGAACGAGTTCCTCGTAATAGTCGGCGAAGCTGAGGAATGCTCTGAGCTCAGAGAACTGAACGGGGTTTGTTGCACTTCTCCAGGCACGCGATTGTCCCAGGAATTGGCCGCTTCACTCCATAACCCACCACCTGGCCCGCCAAATGCACTTGGTCGACAAACATGTTTGCCTTGTCGGCTGAGACGGCAAGCTTCTCCTGCCTGGGGCGCTGCAGTACGAGCCGCAGATGTTTGACATGGTTCTGCACAGACGCTTCGTAGGTTGCACCACCCGAACTTAAAATGATGTCGTCTACCAATGGCCTGGTGAAGGCGCGGTAATCTTTCAGGACTTCGTCGAGGAGGCGTTGAAAGGCAGCGTTGCCATTTTTCACCTCCATCGGCATTACAAGCCACTTGTAAGTGCCGAATGGCATGGATAGCGTTGTGTAGTTCTGCGACTGTTCCGCCAACTTCATTTGGTGGTAGCCATGCTTCAAATCCAGCACACTGAACGTGCGTTTCGGCACTGGGTCCTGCAAAATGTCGTTGATCAGGGGGATGCCATATGAGTCCATCTCAGTCATGGAGTTCAATCGCCTGTAATCCACCACGAGTGGCCAAAATCCTTTGTTTTTTTGGGGACAATGAATGCCGGCGACCCCCATTCCGAATCCGAGTGGGCTATCCAGCCACGCTCCAGGAACTGGTCGATGGTGCCCTTCAACGCCTCCAACCGATCCCCAGTGAGGGGGAATTTCCTTTGGCCGAATGGTTTGCGGTCTTTGACTAACTTGATGACCGCCTAACTGAATGCGCTGCGCTCCTTCCCAGAGGGATTCTTCGCAGGCATAGCGCGAATGACGTCCCCAAACTCAGCCTTCACCATTTCCCCCCATTTCTGAAGCGCCGGATCTGCTTTTGCCTTGGACAGGGCTTGCGTAGGCACCTGGACCACAAGGCAATACCTGGCTCTGGGATTGCGTGGTCCTTCCTCTCAATTCGGTTGCTCACAGACACGATGATCCGAGCAAGGTCTCTCAGCAAGCGTGGGTGGTGCCAATTGTTCGATCCATGGAGCTGGGGGTTTTTCAGAGGCTTCCACAGACCCGATCAGTTGTTGAGGTGGTGAAGTAGATGGCATGGGAACCTCAGAACCACCTGAATCTGGCGCCGAAGCCTCACCAGATTCCTTTACGGCTGATTCAAAAGTCGACCTGGATTGAGTTTTAATGTCATGTGGGAGCGAAAATCATGATGTCGCATTTTCGGGAGATGAAGTCAATATTTGGTCTGATTTGACGATGTCCAGACTCAATGGGGCTCGATGGACCAATTTCCGAATTTTGGTCAGGAATGATGATGTTGGGGGAAACAATGATGATGATGATGATGATGATGATGATAAGGATTTTAACTGTTTGTCCAGTAATTCGCCCATCGGATAGGGGATCCTCGAATCATCCTGAAATCTGCCGCGCATTACATCCCTGTAGTGGATGATGGCATCATTGCTGGTGGCAGGGGATGGTTGTGCGCTCACAAAAACCTTGTCCAGATGCTGGGGGCAAATGGTGGAGACAGCGTCATCATCCTACTGATTCTTGAACTTGGGGCTCCAGATTGGCATCATCAGGTCAGTGTGCTCCTCATATCGGAATCCCACGGCTGAAATCCTGGCAATATCCACCTTTCATGGCAGGGCCTCGAAAGATCCATCGACCCATACTGCCCGGCTACCCCCCTTCCATGGCGTGGGACCCAATGTCTTGCCATTTTTCCTCAAGAACAGCTTGGTGTGGGGCGGAAATGTGTAATGCGCCAAGGTGATGGCGTTCAATGCGCCACGGTAGGCAGCCTCCTTGGATGGGCATGTAAATGAATAATCCGGCAGGAGAAGAATCCCCTGGGCCCTGTTCAAAATGGACTTCTGGACGCCTTGCTCGAGCCACTCGAACGGGGGAATGGCTCAGAGGACCTCCTTGGACCACGATCTCTGCCCTGCACTGTCTGTTTTGGTCCAATACCGAGGAAATTGCCGCTTGGCGGCCGAGGCGAAGGCATCCACGGTGGGCGTGGGACAACCGAAATTATGGAGCACCGTCTGGAGATGCTCGGATTTGATGGTGTAGGAGCTGCTAATCCACCGACTGCTTCAATCCGGCAGCACATATAGCGGCATGGACGGTGGAGGGTCTCCACGGCAGAGACGTTGCCCTGAGATCTCGGCAAAGAGTAAAACAAGTCGTCCTCCGACTCAATCAAGAAGCATTGACGGTGCGGCCAGGGGCCCATCTTATGGTTTCCCCATGAATGGGTATCCCAAGATGAGGTCGTACCCAGAGATGTCGGCCTGGTAAAACACATCGGAGAACTTCGTTGGTGTGTTGGAAGAGTCCACTTGTGGGGAATGGGACTGCCACGATTGGAAACTGAGATTGGCCTCCTCCGTGCCTCCAAGCATGGGGTTTTCGTCGGCGACCTTGCGTCGAACCAGCTGGGAGCTGGTGCGGAGATGAGACTGGTTGAGGAGTCCACGCCGGACGAGGTTGACCCAGGCACCAGAGTCCAGCAACAGCGGGAGATCTCTGGTGGTCCCATCAGGCAGGGTCACGGAGAATGTGAGGAGAACTTGAACGCATTCAGCGATGTTTCGAGGTTTGTTGAGCTCGATGGAGGCGTCCTTGCGGAGAGGTTCAGACAGGGATGTGGACAGGACGATCGCCGTCGGGTGTGGCAAGTCAGGGGGAACTCATCCCTGAGGATTTCGGTGAGATCGGAGGAGATGGCAATCGCCCCGGGCGTCGGCGTTGCAACAGCTGGGCATGCATGGGTGCAATGCCCCCCCTACTTGGCAGCCGTCTCGCCGCCCTTGCTGTCTTTGTCGTTGTCTTTGCCTTTGCACATGCTGGGGCGTCGACTTGCGCGGCGACTTCAACATCTCCTTCTCCTTCTCACGCTGCTCATTGCTGAGCTCAACCGCGTACACGCCCTTCCGCGAGGCGTTCAACACCCTCGCCAATCGGGGCAATCACCCCTTGGATGTCTGCTGCTTCGCCTTCACGAACGACTGGCACACCTCGCATGTGCGGTGGTTGTGGCTCCAATCCTCCTTCACCCAGGCTTTCATGCTCTGATTAATTCCCGGGTCGGTCCTAAAATGAAATCTACGGTGCCTAGTATCCCTTTCTTACACTTTAGAGGTGCCTCCATAGCAGCCTTGGGGAAGTTTCAAATATTTGTTGGGTTTCACTACAAAATTCTTCTTTTTGGGGACTTTTTATATGAAAAGTGTAGTTGACTTGTTAGTTGACAAGTTTTTTGCGACTCAATCTGCATCACATATGGAATGGGGACTTCCTGGTATCTAATGAGGTCAAAGACGTCCAAGGACTCTGCAAATTATCAATCTTTGTTCCTCTCGTATGTTTGGGCGTTTAGGGCTTTGCGGAAATGACTTTACCTCCTTTTCTCTACACAATTTGGGTATGACTCGCACATTGACATTATTTGGTGACACATATCCCCTTTGCTTCTGTTCTCTATGGTTCGTAAGTTTGGTTGAGATTCCAACTTTTCGGATACTGCATTCTAGTTTTCCTTACTTCATGATGTGTTGTTTTACTCGCACTGGTGGTCATTTCTATCTTTTCTAGCCTTTACTGCAGTTAGCTGGTGAGTGTCTATCCCATTGTCGGTGATCATCTTTATCTCAAATTCTTATTATAAAAACTCCAATGTTTTGACCACTGCTTTGAAATTCCACAGAATACTTTGCCACGAGAGGAACAGAGCACTTGGCACAACTCCAAATCAAAGCATATTCTGAGTTGTCCCACTGTCCATCAGTCAACACATAATGCAAGAACCGCTTCTGCGTTCTTCAATTAAATGGACTCAGAAATCTACGTCTATCTTCTGCACTGGCGACTCTCCGATATCGCTGCCGGTAAACCTCTGCCCTGCAAACGGAGTCCTGTTGCTGTTCCTTAACACGCCTGAGCCCTGAGCCACTTACACTCCCCTCCCAAGACTGTTGTGTCAGTGGAGAAAACAACAGTCTGATAATCAGTGACGTCAAACCAACTACCCCTGTCTCACAGTGGCGAGGCAGGCGTAGGGGCGTGCAGGGTGCACGAGCTGCTGCTCCTGGCACCATCTGTGACAGCTGGAAAAATCAAAAATGTGGCAGGAATCCACTGCCCACAGTCATTCTCAAAATCTAACCAACATGTCACTGTGATTCGCGAAAGTAAAAGCAGATGACCGCAGAGTGGCCGGACCGGGATATGTAAGGGACCAACAACTGACCACAAGGCAGGCACAGTTTGCTGACAGCCGACACATAATGAGCCACATGCAGAAAGAAACCACCCAGGGTCGCTCACTGAAATACAATTGACACAAACGAAAATAAACTGCTGGATACTGACGCGTGAATGATTAAAGCGGACCGCAGTGGCATTCATTCATTGGCATGATCCCACTTCAGCATCAGCAAAGGAAGGGCAACAAAGGGAACATATAGATCACAGTAAAGAATAACATGCACTATACATGCTCTGACCGCTCACTTGTGAAACCACCTGCGCAGCCCATGGGTATGTACATACTCCTCAACCTGCTCATTCCCCTTGCCAACAAAGTGGGAGGCATCTTCGTCAGTTCTATCAGGATACGCCTTCCAGGCAACCACAAGAACAAGCTTGTGCCCCCGACCTCGTCCCACAAAATGATGATCCACCACCTGTTGAACGATATATGTGTCATCTGTGGGGGGTATGGGTCGCTCAGAGTAATATCCACAGGGCGCAGAGCGTCCCTGCACATCCTGTACATACGGCTTGACGCGGTCTGATTTGAGGAGTTGGAATCCACTGGAATCCTTACCCTCATTAGTGATGACCTCATATCGATCACCCCCCACCCAGCGACGCACTTCATATGGACCCTGCCATATGCGCTTGTAACTTATCCAAACGCCCGTCATCGGGCCCGACTCACACCCAAACTTTATCACCCTCCTGGAATCTCTGGGCCTTGTACTTGGCTGTCAAATCCCGCGAAATGCGGTCGTGAATCTTGGTAAGGCGATCACACACCTCCTTACGCTCGGCAGCCACCCGCTGAAAACACCCCAGAGCGTCCTCCGCCCCGTCCTCAGGGACAAAGGGGGGGACATCACCAAACCCCACCGGGTCCCTCCCAAAAACCAAACGGTGGGGTGAGTAAGGGGCTATGAGGCCTGGCAAATTGTTCAGGCCCCACACCACAAGCGGCAGTGCCTGAACCCATTTACCCGCCCGTCGATGCAAAAATCTTTGCAGGGCCATTACAACTGACTTGAGCGCTGCCTCTGCTCTGCCATTTGACGAAGGGTAGTAAATGATGCTCTGATGCTGCTCAATCCCGGACAACAAGCACAACTGTGTAGTAAAATTTGAAGTGATGATACTCTGGTTGTCCGCGAAAATCGCGCTGGGAGTCCCATAAAAAAAACACGCTCTAAAAAGAGCTTGGCTGCCTTACAACTGTCTAACCCACTTTTTGTAGTGGGTATGGCCATTACATAACCAGACAGTCTGCATACAATAACCATACAATAGTCATTTTTAAAAGTATTATGCTCAGTCAGAGGCAAATCAACAAAATTGATGGACACACTACTGAAAACATCAGATGGTATGGGAAAATGGTCTACACCGCCTGGCTGCTTGCCTGTGCGCGGTTTTGTCTGCTGACACACCGCACAGGAATCACAGACCTGCTTAACCCTTTCCTCCAAGTCAGCCTTGGTGAGACCATGGAAACAAAACTTCCGATCAACCATCAGTAGCGTCTTTTCAATGCCACTTTGCACATACGAATGGCAGGCTAAAATAACCTGCTGGATCAGAGACGCTGGGACTGCATACTTCCCAAGAAACCGTATGCGCCTCTTATACAACCCAAAACTCTGGAGTGCAGCTGGTGGACGAACTGCCGGGTCATCCTGCCGCAGTGCCGCATAAAAGCCAGACCAGTAAGGATCTGCCTGATACTCAGCAGTCCAATCTGAGAACAGGACATTAATTTCAGGAGGCAGCGTCAGGTTACGCAGCTACACCAACTCAGAGGGCAAAGAGCCCGTCAAAGGCTCTGAGGATGCCCACAGTGAATCTGAAATACAAGCGTACGCAGGGACCAGACCCTGGTACGACCAGTCCTGCTCATCATAATTTTTGTACATGGTCCTGAGCTGCCGTTTCTGACTACCGTGGGGGCGTGAGTGAACAGAAAACCTGTGTTGCAATTCTGCACGGGACTCTGATGAATCTCCCCGGAACTCTGTTCTTCCTCGTAAATCCTGCGAACCGAAGGGAAATCTGAAACAACTGACGACAAACACACCCGTTCTCTGGCCGGACACACACCGGCAAATTGTCTGTACCAGGCACCATATGCCCGAACAAAATGTGGAGGAATCTCGCGGGCCACCTGAGAATCAGCCCAACTCCGTTCCTCCCGGTCGTCCGCTTCCCATCCCTCGACATCTGCCTGACTGCCCATGATGGACACATCTGGGGCTGCATGTGCGACCGGATATACCCATCTGCTCATGACACCGGGTACCGTCTGGCCTTCCCCTTTCACATAAATAATGTCCAGCTGAAATTTTGCCAAAAAATGATGCCATCTGCCACGACGGCCTATGGGGCCTGACACCGTGTCAAAATCCTCTTTCGTCCAGGTCTCCAAACTTTTATGGTCTGTTAAAACTTTGACCCTGACCTGCTGCCCCGCCAGCCAACTACGAAATTTGTAGAGGGTGGCAACGATAGCAAAGTCTCCTCTTCCCGGATATGCCATGCCCGCTGCCCCTTCCCCAGATCACCCTGCAACTTGCGTGAGAAAAAAGCCACCGGGCGCAGCGGACATTTACACTCCGTATCATCAGGACAAGCACACGATTTTTGTTCCAAGGCCGCACCAATGGCATACGGGGAAGTATCGCACCGAACCCAGAAAGGCCTGTCCAACCGCGGCAGAAAACGTTCCGCAGCGGTCTTCAGCTGGGTAACAATCTCATGAAAACAAGCTCGCATCTCTTCAGTCCAATAAATCTCATTCTTGAACTTACAGACCTGCTGAGGCGTAAGACCTTTCCTATCCTTCGCAGGAAATTGCGCTCTGAGAGACTGAGCCAACTGCTTTTTTCCCTTCTTGGTTAGCTCCAGACCCCGGAGTGAATCTGTAAGTGAAACTGAGAGATGGCCAAAGCGATCTATATACATTGAGTACCACTGTACAAATCCTAGGAAAGCTTTCATGTGCGTGGGTGTGCGGATCATCTCTGGCGTCCAGCGTGCGATGGCTGCAGTTTTGGCTTGATCCACCATCCGACGACCCTTCATCAGTATTTGACCACAGAAACGAGCTCTACGCACAAACAACTGAAACTTAGTGGGCTTGATGGTGAGGCGTGCAGGTTCCATAATTTCAAAAAACTGCCAAAGCTCCTGAAAATGCCGCTTCAGGCACTCAACGGTGGAGGGCACATCAAACTCAGGATTATCCTCACTGTCCAGGGTACCGTGACAAACCTCGTCTATATATGGCTTAGTGCCGTACGCACCGCTGAAATCCTGCAGCACCCGACAGTCCATCCTCTGATAGGCTTGCGGGGCTGTTTTTGAGACCCATGGGGAGTACCATCCATTGGTACAGGCCCCATGGCGTCACAAATGCAGTGTAGGGGCGGGAGCTGTCGGCCAGATGCATCTGGTAAAAAACCATGTTCAAGATGGCAGATGGACCAGATGGCATTCTTCGCCTGTTTTAGAAAAATATCATCGATGACGGGCAGTGGGTACTGCTCGCCATCTATTTGTGAGTTTACATAACGGTAGTTGATGACTAACCGCCATTTGCCCCCCGGTTTGGGCACACAAAAAGCCCTGGCTGCCCATGCCGAGTGGGAACGCTCCGACATGCCCCTATTAAAAAATTTGGCAATCAATTCTCTGAAAGCCGCGTCTCTAACTCCTACTGTGCGATACGGCGCCACATGCTGTGGTACTGCACCGTTTTTCAGATGAATGACTGCTACAGAGTCTTCAGGATCGCCTCTGAGAGCTGGATCCACATCCAGGATGTTCTCTGGAAACTCAAAAACAGTCTTAAAACGCTCCATTAAGCGTGCATGATAATGTGCACACCTCGGATCCTGCATATCCGACTCAATGACAGATCGCACGGATCGCTGTTGTAACTGAAAGAAATCAGCGGAATCAGGGTGTAAGACTGACAAACGTGCTGCCCTAACATTTTGTACCCCCCGCAGCAATTCCCCCTTGCCCTTACGAGCAAAGTGCCTGTATTTCCTGCTTCTTGTGGGCAGAACAGCGTGTGAACCCTCCTCATCTGAGGATCCATTACCCAGCGGAGGCATATCAGTGGTGTCCCCGTCAGAAATCACCTGCAAGCCGGATTGTGAACACTGTTCACACTGACCACACGCCTGCGCGCAGGTTAAAGGTCTGTGCTCCCCTTCACCCACTGGACCAGACCCCTCCTCCCATCGCCTATTCTGGGATTTGAAATCCTTCAGCCACAAAGCATCAAAGAGGATCACTCTGGTGGTCCACTTGGTAGACTGCTGGTATATAATGCCACTATTATCACAGTATATTGGGATGCTGGGATCAAGATCCCACCAGTCCAGCGCAACTTCCCCCATCTGCCAAAACTAGGACTGGTTTTTCTGGACAGGCAGCAGCATGATGACCCTGCCCTGATCGAGTAAAATTTTCTCAACTGATTATTGCAACAGAAAATGAGGGCAATGTACCCACAAAAAATAATCGGTATGATTCCCTTTTCTCAGGGGTGCCATAAGACCAATCCTGCACCAGTGCATTGGCCTTTTCATCCCAATATTTGGAAAACAGGGCCGTCTGCTTGCTCGCAAACGCGTCAATGAATTTCGCTTGCGCAAAGCGGCCCGATTCAGTATCTCATCCCTAACACCAGGCAACAACATTTGCCGACCAGATGCGTACATATATGAAGCCTGTTGCCTAACCCTTTTGCGCAGCTTAACACGCCGCTGCATCGCCGAAAGGTGCAGCTTGTTGCACTGTTCGGAAAAACGGGCACGCAACTTGCTGGACAGCAACGACGTGGAAGCCTGTGCACGTCTCTGCAATGGGTCCTGCTTCTGCTGACTCTCAGCAACCTCACAGGGCCGCGGGCAACAATGATCAGATAATTCCCCCACTTCGCAAACCCAGAAGTGGCGTAGGCTCTGTGAATGGTCCAGCAAAGCCGCATCTGGCTGCTGAAGCCACTCCAGACCTTGTTCCTGTGCGCGCCATGGCCCAGAATATGTCCTAAAATTGCCCCAGCCGCCCGCAAAAGAATCAGGCGGTGGGGCAGTCTCCAAGGGCTGCGTAATGGAGGGAGGGAGTTCGGAATCTGACTCCTCATCTGTCAACCCCTGGTCTGAGGCTTCATCCTCGGTGTAATGCTGTCGCCGCACCAACTCAGGATCCGGCAGACCCTGATGTTTACCTCGCGCGCACACACACTCATGCACACACTATGTACACCTGCTGTTGTGTTCACACTTCTCCTGTGGCCGATCTGGACATGTCGAAAAGCCTGCCTGCTTCTCCATTCGACCTGAGCCAAAGCAAAGCAATGCTGCAGAGCAGGACGCAGCAAAAACCGCTGCCACCACAGGCAGAACACGGGCAGTATGTACAGCCGCAACAGAGACCACTGCCGCCCCTGGTACATACGGTGCCCGCGGAACCGCAGGCTCCTCATCACTGTCGGACGCCAGGCCAATTACGCGCGCCACATACGACTTAACCCTGCTATTTTTTCTCTGCTTCACAGGGACTGCGCGACAGGCACACTGTCCTGAAGCAACAGGACATCGCTCGTTAGTGCGGTTCTCAAGACCACACAACGCATCAACCAACAGATCCTGCGTGGGATCCACCATGAGGCCATAGGCCTTGCACAATGGATAGCCTACAATTAAGTGTTTCTGCACATCTGCCTTGTACACAAACACCTTTTCGCAAACTACCTGAACCAGCTGATCCTGACAGTCTCGAATCTGCACACTGAGGTCGACCATCGCCCCATGTGTGCCACCAGAAATGCGCTCCCCATTCGCCACAGTGATGCGCAGGGGACGACGCGCCAACTCCAGGGTGCAACCCCGAAAAAAAGATTCTGGCGCCAATGCCAGCACCTCAGAAACCAAATCAAATAACATGGAGCCACCAAGCTCCTGCCACTGGCCGCCAGAAAAATGTATTCTGACCGGCAAAACCAGCTCTGTCAAGGATTTTCCCACATCAGCCGCCTTATGCTGCAAAACATGTGTCTGTTTGCACCGTTTGATCACCGCTGTTGGCCGCCAAGTCTCTCCACATGAGTGCAATGTCCGGGTCCAGGCTGAGAGCTTCACCTCAGTGAGGGATATCGTCTTAGCGGGTACAGGCCCTGGTGTATAACCGTTATGGGCAAAGGCCACCGAGGCAACTCCAGGATCAGAAAATGCGCCTTGCAGATCAGTGGATGGCGCCACACTGCGCACCGTCCGTACTCCAAGACCCTTACCTTTTCCCCGACCCCTCTAAGCTTGAGAGGGTCCGGTGCCAGGTTCAGACTTCACTGCGGGGGGTTGTGGGTTGCCACTCCCCCCCCCCTGTTCCAGTTTCCTCCTGTCCCTGCAGGCCGCGGTGCTGAGCTGCACCAGAAATCCTCTTCGGACATTCAAAAAAACGATGTCCAGAGACCCCACAAGACACGCACAGGCCCTTTTCAAGGCGCGCCTGTTCTTCAGCTGCGGCCTTTTCCAAAGCCCAGCTACGACCTTGTTTAGCGCCAGGTTTGGGAGTTCCCTTGGCAGCACGACGCCAGTCCTGCTGGCCACCCCCCCCTTTTGCGCCTTTTTCGCCATTCTTATTACTGCCATCGCCACGGCCACCAGGATTCCTGTCTCCATTACCAGGTTTCCTTGGCCATTGTTTTTGCCTCTTACCCGGCGTTCAGTTTTTCATATCCGTCTGCTTAATTCTGCAGTCCGCGGCTGGAAGTCCCTTATTGCCGCAATACAAGCAGGCGTCTGCGGAAACTTTGAAAAGATCAATGGGTGCTGAGCGTGATCTGTTACCCTTATTCCTGTCTGTTTCCCTACCGCGCATCTGCCGCAAGTCTGCATCTGTCTCCCCTTTATCAGCCTCATTGGCCAGGTTACGGTTACTGCGCCAGGTAAGCTCATACTAAATGAGCTGATGCGCTCCCTGATGCGAGACCTCCGGCCCCTTGACCTCTTCATATTTATAGAGCTCGTCGAGCTCATCTTGGTATCCCCCGTGACGGTGCAGTGCATCCGTAAAGGATTCCTTTGCTTCTAGAGAGGTTACAGGGGCGGCTTGCTGTGCCAACAGGGTCCATTCAGGACCCATAATTCATACGCCTCCAGTGACGTTTTCTGTGGTGGCTGTGACTTACGCCATTTTTTCCTGTACGTTCTCCGTGAGACATTTTTCATGGGTTTCATGATGTCTTCCCCAATGTCCTTGTACGTCCAACCCAAAAACGAATGAAGCTGTGTGTAGAGGGCACGTAGAGACTCGGGGAGGGCTGTCAGGAGTATCTTAGCCATGGTATCTGACCCACAGCGTTTAAACCAGTAGCCATGAAAACCCTGCCATTGCCTCTGAAAAATGGGACGACTGACCTGCTTGCCATCCCAGCTCGGCCTTTTCAGGATTTTAATTACCTCCCGTCGTGTCTCATCATCCGGTGGCTCCACAGCCGGCCTGTCAGTTCCTGTTTTCCCAAAGATTCCCCGTAGCTATACTTCGGGTTCTTGCTCGGGGGTTGACTTATCCTGGGAAACGGCATACAAGAATTCAGCCAAAGGAAAATCAACGGAGGCCTGAGGAATGCCTGGCATTTCAAACGTGGCCTCTTTACTTGTGTCGTTCAAAAGAGGGAGAATAGCCCCCCACCCCCTTTCCAACTGCGCCCACCTGCATGATGTCCAGCGTATGTAGGCCTGAGTGCATAGCTGAGGTGAAAGAGTTGCCTTTCACCCAATTGCGGTCAGCGAACGGATCCTCGCTGGGCAATCCTTTAGCTACACCATGCCAGCGTGTTGTAGAGCGCCGTGCCTTGGCCGGAACTTCCTCCTCAAATTGTGGCTCCCCCGTGTGGAAGCACACACCTTGGTGATCGTAGTTATCATCATCCGTCTTGTCCTCTTCCTCTTCTGCTCCCTCATTGCCGGCTGTCCACGCTTCGTACACCTCTTCAAGAGCCGCCACCTTGGACTGTAAGATTGCGAAGCTCTGAGAAGATAACGAAAAGTGGGCATCAAGCTGCTAGTGCATTGAGGCGAGGTCTGAAGGGAACGACGAAAATTGACCACTCGATCCTACACTATCGACCACGGAATCAAGACAATCCCGCAGTTCATCCCATGCCAACCCAATTCGTCGCAACTCCGCTTCGTGTCGTGCTATATCCACGCGGCACGAGCAATTTATGCTACAATCGGGTCCATGGGCCGTGTGGACACCTGTCTTTATCGTCACTGAATTCATATCTAATTCGACGTGCGTGATTTGCGATTGCAACTTATCTAAAGAGGAGGATAGACACGTACCCTCGCACTTCGATTGCAACAACTCATGCTCCACCATCGAAATGGCTACTCTACACGAGCATGTCTCGTTACAATCATGCGCAGTATGCATTGTCTCCAAAGAAGCAAAAGGCCGTGTGATATCAAGTTTTGGCTCGTGAACCTCACGTCGTGCCAAAAAAATTCACGAGCGACATGAACAAGACAAATCACACACATGAGAACGCAGTGACACCTCGCGAAGACGCGTAACCTCTTGTTGGAGCGAGTGAATTTTTGCAATCAAGGGAAGAAGGGATGCCAGTGTTGTCTCGGCTCGGCGACCGGCCACTTCCAAATTCTCTAGCCTCTTCGCCAAATCACCAAAAGCTCACACATTTGCGAAGAAGGAAATGCAACCGTTTTTTTCTCTTCACCCCTACACCCCTCAACAATCGGAAGCCTATTAGACAAGTCATCAACCACATCGCATATTTTTTTGCCTAAACTCATGAATCATTGAGTCATGCTGCTCAGTTTGGCGATGAACCAAGTCCATGTGTGCTTGTAGTTGTGACTCATTTTTTCGGGAGACTGGTTCTTCAAAATGTGTCATCATGAGCGTAACCTCATTCATCGTAAGACGGGACACTTGTGTCAACTCGTGTCGCAATGAACTATTTTCACGCTTCAAACATTTGACCTCCTCGTTCAACAATTGAACGTGTGTAGCCAAAGCGGAAACCGTACCGTCCATGTCAACCAAACTCGAGACAACCGGCTCCAAAGCTGTCAAAGCGTCCATATGGCGACGCAAATCCATTACCTCGTAATTTTGGCGACCCCCCCCGGCGATCAGACCTTGCACTCTAACTTCAAGTGCTCCAACACGCTCATGAAATTGTTGAATAAAGCCAACTTGAGACTCCAACAAGACCACTCTCTTATCCATATCGTTTGTCTTAGCGCCAACCTCACTTGCCGTACTCAATGTTTTCTTGATGGCATTGATGTCCTTTTCCATTCGTACCATCGGTGGATCAAGGAGACTATGACTAGGACTTCGATTCAAGGATGTTCCGGTGAAAGACTTCAAATTGGTGTACAACCACGTTATTTGTCTGGCATGCGTGTCAATGCACTTCCCATGTGTAGTAAGGTCTTGAGAAATTCTCGTCAATTCACGACAATGCGAAATTCACGTAGTCGCTACCACTTCCCGAAAACCACTCATGTGACAATTCGATGATTTTCCAAGCACTTGGTAGGCTTCATACAACGTACCATCACGAAGGTTGCACTCATGTAGTCCACGTGTAATACACACCATTTGATCAAAAGCCGCATCCATGGTAGAACGAATATTTTCATGCATTTGTTCATGACGACCAACACGGCAATTGATTTCGTTTGCAAGTCCCAATAGTTCTCCACGACATTGTTCCACTATTTGCACAAGTTGGTGTGATCCATCCGGAACACTTGAGAAGCGAACAGATTCGTGTGGATTATCATTGTTATCAAACCACCTGTCTTGTTCAATCACGATCGCCGAAGGTTGTGCCATATTGGAGAGTTATTGACGAAATTGGGACTATAATCCACCCTCATAGTCGTCACGAATCGTCAACTCTCCTTGCAACTCCAAATGAACAGGGGATGCCAACGCCTTTAGCTCCTCCATGGCGTTACCTCTCGCTACCATGTCTATCCCATCGTCGGTGATCATCTTGATCTCAAATTCTTATTATAAAAATTCAATGTTTTGACCACTGCTTTGGAATTCCACAGAATCTTTTGCCACGAGAGGAACAGAGCACTTGGCACAACTCCAAATCAACGCATACCCTGAGTTGTCCCACTGTCCATCAGTCGATACATAATGCAAGAACAGTTTCTGCGTTCTTCAATTAAATGGACTCAGAAATCTACGTCTATCTTCTGCACTGGCGACTCTCCGATATCGCTGCCGGTAAACCTCTGCCCTGCGAACAGAGTCCTGTTGCTGTTCCTTAACACGCCTGAGCCCTGAGCCACTTACAGTGAGTTGACAGGTATCGTGCGAATCATCGCACATGTCAGGTAAGTCGTTGTGAACACGATTTGAAGCGAGTTAGCAGGTGTCTTGTGCTGTTTTATACGTCAAATAAAAATCTCTTTTTTTCTGCCAGAGTGGATTGTAGTCAATTAAATTTTTATTTCATGAAACGTTTGATGTGCCGCGGCGCTGCGGCACACATTGCGCTTCAACTGGTAGGTGTTGTTCAACGCAGTACCAGGAGGACAGCAGTAAAATGAGCGTAAAGAAGAGCAATAAGACGAAGGTAGATGAAACTGCAGAGGTCTGTGAAGGTGTGTGCTACCAGACGGCTGCAGTAGAGCTAATTTCATACTTAACGCGTCAGTTTTTACCTCTTTTCCCCTGTCAAAGGCCGACTCTTCAAACGGGCATGTTCAGTGCACTCCAAAAGTCAAAAAAGAAGCAATCGGCAGTGACGGCGATGGCGACGACAATGTGGATCTTTGTATGTGCGTTCAGCGGCACCTGGTGCATCATGGGCGATTTAACACGTTGTTTAACGCGCTTTTTGCGCGTTATGATGCTCGTCAACTTTGCTTTGTCTGCAGTGCTGCCCTCTTGCTGGGCATTGCTTTGCAGATCACAAGCGACGTGAGCGGAGACGCCGAAGAAGTTTCTGATGCATCCAATGTTGAAGGGGACGCCGCAGAGGAGCAGAATCAAGACGAGGAAAATGAAGAGGAGGAGAATCACGAGGAAGAGGAAGGGGACGAGGAAGAGGAAGAAGGGGAAAATACTAACAACGAAGACGATGTGTCCTGCCCAGACCGACGAATAGACAGCGATGTGGTAAAATGCGACATTGCCTGTGAAGAAACATGCCTCGTTAGGAGGCTGCCTAAGCAAAGGAAGGCAGATTGGAATGAGCAGGAGGGGGGGGATGGGTGGAGTTTGGGACTTGAACCAACTGTCTTCTGCATTGTGGTGAGGACTGCAGGACATCGCTGACAAGTTGAGATTGCCCCGTGTTGCAAAAGAATCTTTGGTTATGCGAGTTGACTACGGCACAAGTGAGGCTGTCAACATGGCAGTGCCGTTGCACAGTGTTGTGTGTTTTGCGCTGGGGACAGGGCAATGAATTGCTGTTGGTGACAGCCACGGTCACATTATGCGCTGTAATTGCTTGGCACCATGCATTGTAAAGCTCAACTCAAAACGGCACCTCTCGGTCAAAAGAAACAGCCGTAGCTACAGCTACGTTGTAGTGTTTCCAACGAAAAAAGGTCAGACCCTGCAGATTGAAGAAGCCGCACCCAGCCCTGGAGGTAAGAATGTGTTGAATGAACGAAGTTCCACAGGTGCCCTTACTAAAAAGAGTATTGTGCTCAGTGATACCATCAAAGACCTGGCAGGAAAAAACGACCACATCGAGAAACTGTTATGGCTTCGAACAGCAGCAGCGCAGCGAGCGCGCAAGTCGCAGTCGCAATCGCACTGCAGTCTGTGAATACTTAAGAAGCATTGAATGCCAACTGTGTGAATGAAGCGCTGTAAGATACTTCGATCCCTGGACAGGGTTTTTGTCTTCGGATTTGTGCTATGTATTGGTGACCTGTCTAAAGATCCTGCGAGGTTTGTCCATTTGGGACTTTGGAGGTTCAAGAAACAAGAGGCACAGGAGTACAAGAGAGTTCCCAAGAAACAAACCACGACAGGTGGTAGCCAGCTAGGTGGCGGGGAGATCAATATTCGTGATCAATCCTCAACGCCGTCAACTTGATTTGGATTTCGATTTACAATGGAGCGGCCCTTCGAGGATGCAGCTATGCTGCACTGTATCAGAGACAGTCTGTTTCGAACCGATTCAGCCTTGCATCACCAATTTTCAATTCCGTTAGAAAAGATCATCGCAGAGCGCATCGCAAGTCGAGAAAGCGAGTGGTTTCCATGTCTCTCTCATGATCTTCACAGTGTAAGTGAACTCGTTCTTGTCTCTCTATCCTATCACGTGATTTTTGGTCTTCAAAATTTCGCTGCAAAATTTTTCCAGTCTCCTCGTCCACGTTTCCCTGAGTGTCCCTGCGAGCACAAAAGGGCAGGTCTATGACATTTATTCATGGTAGTTCATTCTGCATCTTCATAAGTCATAGAACACAACAGTATTCTATTTGCATGCCTGCAGGAGAAACATGCTGGCATGCAACACAAAATCTTAAAATATAATAAATCTACATTTATGCATGCCGAAAAATTATTTGTACACTCAACACACATCTATTGTTTACTTGTCTCTTTATCTTTCTTCTGTCGTCAGCGACTATCTGGCGCGGGATCTGGTGCGCGCTTGTTTTCTGGCGCGGCCAGTCACAGAAAATCCCATCAAAAATCCAAAAGATAAACCAAGAACATCTGTCAAAAAGTAAACTCTGTGTAACTGTCAGGAAAAGCCCTTTGCACTCCCCTCCCAAGACGAAAATCACGGGTGCAACCCTGAATTTTGGCTGAAAAAAAACCTGATGGGTTTTGCCTGCAGTGTCCGCACCAGGGCTGTTTTCTTGTTATAGGGGGGGGTCCGGAGCCTGTCCTCTGCCCCTGTGCAACCAGACACAAGTCCAAGAAAGAAGCATAATATTTTCTGTCAATCTGCACTCTACAGTGTCACCCTAACCCACTTAGTATGTACACGTGGCGGGCTCTTCAATTATATTACTTCTGCTCTTGGTCTCTTGCGTTGGTGCTGAGCTTGACTTCACTCCTCATCTTCGGCTCTGGGGGGTTTGGTGTGCCTTGCTGGCATGTTGCCCCCTTGGGCCCCTTAGGGCTTGCTGGATATCTGCAACAGAACACACATTGGTACAATACAAACTATCACAACAACAACAGGCACCTCACATCCGCAGGGGGTAGGGGTTGGCCTTCTCCTATGGTTTCTCTACTGGCATTGTGTAGCATACCGTTGGCGCATGGTACACAGGCGCGTTCGCACCGCGGTGTCGTCTGCTGTCGCATGCCGTGCATTCCCTTCAGTCATTCCTCGTGATCCCTGCGTGGTAGGTGTAGTAAAGAAACGTAGGGGGGGTTCAATTTCCGCAGGACAGCGCAAAATCCTGAAGAAAGGCAAGGGGAAACAAACGATATGCAAGAAATACGAAACAGTGCATTTACCTCGACGCTGTGGGGGGGGGGGGGGTGTGGGTGTGGTGGGTTGGTGGCCTGTCTCCTCCTGTTCGCTGCCCAGTGGCGCCGGAGCAAGCTCCTGACCACACACCAGGTTGTACATGTGGATCTTGCTCAACGTAAAAAAAATGGTGTGTGCCCCAGACGGCCGGCCTGCAGCGGGATCCTCCTCCAGTCCTGCAGCCAGCTCCCGCACTGACGGTTGTTGTGGGTGTGGTTTTTTGTGCTTCCCTGGTGCATGTGCCTGCACCATGCTCTGTGTGAGGATGGCCTTACCATCTGACGGTGGCAGCCGTGGCGGGAATTCTACCGCCTCTCACCCGATGTGGCCCCACTGCATACATGCCATCCCGGACAGCCATCAGAGCTGTCGTTCCAGGACTTTAAGTGCACCGGTCGTCCCTGTGGGGTTGGCGCTCGTTCCCACCCTGAACACTGTCGGCTCGCCCCTTGCCCCAAAACCTGTGCGCCCCAGGCTGGCGGGGGCCTGTCCAGTGTAGGGGAGGAGTGTGCAGGACCAACCCACAAAAATTATTGCCAGCAGCGCCGGAGCAAGCTCCTGACCACTCGCCAGCCAGGTTCAGGTTCCCCAGTGGCGCCGGAATATTTTCCTGACCACTCACAGGAGCACGTCGGGTGCCAATACACTCAAATGGTAAACAAAAACTCTCAAAAATCAATAGTAAAAAAAACAATGGTGCGCGTTGGGGTGGAGAGGTGCACTAGGCTGAATTACAGTACCATTTCAGAATTCCTGACCTGTGTCACGCCGTGACAAGCGCTCCTTCTCTGGTTTTCTTGTTCTCCTCCTCCCACGGCGCATTGTTCGCACCTCTTCCCCGCCTTCTGGTTCTCCTCCCGGCAATTCCGGATCAAATCCATAATATTCCCATACTGGATCCCCAGGTCCTTGACATCATACCGGTTTGGCTTCAATGACTTCCTTGCCGACCGGCCCGTGTGTCGATGGCATCGTTTCGTCCGCCTGTTCTGGTCCGTGCTCTGCGCAAACCCTGTATACCGTGGCGTCTGGCGCCTCCCTTGGATCCCATTTCCACGCCGTTTTGAGCTGCAAAACTTGCACGATCTGGTCCTTTGTCATCGTCCGTGAATCCCAGTGCGGCGCTCTCAGGTGAACTTCACGCATGATTAATGAGTCTCGCAGTTCATGTTCCGTAAAGGGCACTGCGGCCGCCTGTTGTGGTTGCTCATACCTCCAACCACCATTGATCTTCCAGCTCCAGCGTCCCGTGACGAGATCAAACTGAAGCCGTACTCCGTTCTCATCATCCGTAACCCGTGTACACTCCATGGGAGCGTTCAACAAACTGTCCGGCGCTCGCAGCTGCTGTAGTTGGTGTATTGTTGCCTCCGCCACCGATTCACGTTGTCGCTGCATGCTCATCACTGTCTTCTCCTTCGTACCTTTCTGTCTCGGCTATGCCTGGTTCACCGCGTATCCCTTTCACGCTCGCGTCAGCGGGCTGCGTTCGTCGCCCACTCTCGGAAGCAAATGGAATGTAAGTGGACTCGTCCTTGTATCTCTTTCGTATCACGTTATTTTGCTCTTGAAAGTCTCGCTTCAAAATTGATCGAGTCTCTAAAGAAGGTCCCTACCAGGACCGGCCCCTGCTGTGCCCCTTCCGCCTGTCACCCCTGCTGACTTGCTCCGGATCAACGATTGCATTTCTCAAAATCCTCAAAATCCAGGGTCCAAATCCACAAATATAGAAAATAAAATCCTCCTTCAACCCTGAACAGCAACCAGTTCCCACAAATACAGCAATAGCCCAATTCACAATCCAATACGGGCTGCGGGCTTCCGTTCAGCACACCGGTTGTCTCACGGTGGCGGGCATGTACAAGAATTGCACCAAGGAAGAAAGCCCTGAAATTGGCATATGAACACAATATGAACAAATGTGAGGAAGGATAGTAACATGCACAATCACTGCCATGTACCCTTCGTTCCTTGGACTCAAGACCTCCCCCTGACTCACCACTGTGATGCCTTGAACCAGGTCCAAGTGTATGGCTAAGTTACATGTGTCACAAGTCACTACATAAACCCCAAAAATGTGTTCACTCCAAAGCCTCTAAATCCTAGCCCAATAGGGGAGGTGACGTGTCATGGCCTAGAGTGGCACTCAGGACCATGCCCTACCCTGCCCCAACCTTGGTTGGACTTGGAGTCGAATGGGCTTGGAGAACTGCCCCATGAGAATGACCTCACAACATGGCAAAATCAGGCAAATCACACCATTATGCCCAAAATTCAATAATGTACTCAAAAATGCATACGGCAAATATTCAAATGCTCCATGCATGTGTCAAACCAGAACGTAGTATGCAAGGGTGACATAGACCAAACATCAATGCCCCAGAATATCCCATCATTGGCTCCGAAACCCCTCCTGCTATGTACATGACATGCTTCACAAGTCAGCTCATGAGTTTGAGACCTAATTTTGTGAGGCCTCGTGTGCCGAGCCAAAGTGACCATGTGATCCGGCATATGGTGAGGTACAGCACCGAAGCATATGCCAACATATAGGCAACATACCATGGTTCACAGATCTCTAGGCACTTTACTGTTAGCCGACCAGTTGAGCACATAAAACACAAAAGTGAGCATAAAATGAGGTCAAAAACATGCAAAAGATGCCAATTTCAAGATAATTACAATAGTATATAACTTCGCTCACCCATGGTGTCAACCCATGACTCAAAGCACAATTGCTTGGGACCATTTGCAAACAATCCCCCCACTTGGATCCCCATATGGACGCACGAGGACACCTTCGAACCTCCTCCCAAAACGCACCATGAAAATGGGAAAAAAACTATATTGGCGCTTGTGGGTCGCTCCGTAGGCCCTCTCACATACAGTATATGAGCGGTAGACTTAGTCTAGCGCTATGGAGTTCACCATTGGGACATGGGCGAAGCCCTTGCCACGTATGACTCCATATATCTTCCTACAAACGGAGATATATAACATGGGCGTGAGCATATCGAAGCACATACCATGCATATAACACATACCCTCAAAAGTGGCTCCCACCATGGTATGCCATGCCCCTCCATGGACATAACTTCACGTTAAAAATACGTAGGAACCCAAGAAAAGTATCTATGCAACCCCAACACTCATGCAGTACACTCGAAAGTCGCAATAAAATATTCGGTTGCACGGTCCAAGAGTTATGTATCACTTTCTACCCTCTTGACCATTATCCCTTGCTACATCGGGCATGTGTACACACCAAAGGCGTTTGATGCTTCCTAAATTAAGTTGAGACCAAGGCGCTTGCAACGAAACCTTTCTTATTCTCTTTCCTCACACTCGCGCGTAGATATGGTCCTTCAAAGTGGTCCCACGATTCACTTTTGTTTCCCTTATATCTCCAAGTCAAATGGGTGGCAAGTACAAGGGAAACCTGATTCGGGCATAGGGAAAAGAGTATGACCACTCGAGGAAGACCAAATCAAGTGCGGCGATGTCGAAGTCGAAAATCCGATTTCGACATCGCGAAAAATTCAGAATAAAATTTCGAGTGCATATTTAAAAAATTGCGGAAGCAACGAACCCTTTACTGATGAAATCTGACCCTTCATCGGAGTTTCTGCCAAAATATCTGGAAATAACAGTTAACCAATCGGTTACCGCAAAATCGCGAGCCAACTGACAGTCGCCGATACATTGACAATCAGAACGGAAGGCGGAAAAATTACGGAAACATTATGATAAAAAAAACCCTATTGATTCCTGATATTCTGATATATAAATCTCAGCTGGCGGCGCTTCGGTACTGAATATGGCCGCTCATAGCCGGAATGGCCAAACCTATCACACTATCACATCAGGTTAGGTCAGGCGGATGTGAAGTATGATATCAGCCAATGGCGGCTTGCCGGCACATAGATACACACCCCAAGTGACCCAAAGATGGCCACAGGGGTCTGAACTGGCTTCACCCCCCTTCTCAGAGCGTTGTTACCGCTCGGAAGTCATTGAAGAGACGACGGGAGGACCCCAATGGGCTCCAACCCCCCCCCCCATGTCCCAAGAACACATGGAGGCCCCACACACGTCGTAGGCGTCCCCCACGCCCCAGGGGAGGGGTGAGGACACTGAAAATCGGTGCCCTACGCCATATCCGGTCTCCTCTTGATCTACAACATGGACCAAGGGGATCAAGGATAAAAAAACGTCGTCGATCGACCTAAATAAGTATACCACAATGAAATATATATGTGGAGATCGAGTGAAGGTGGTAGATGGCGAATCAAGGCCCAAAAACCCCCGGATGAACGCCCTCACTCGTGTTCCAAGCACAGAAACAAACAAAATGCCAAGGGGGATCCATTACGGTGCTACAGCAGCCACCAAATGGACCAACACGTCCTTGACATCCAAAGAAATGTTCTTTTTTTTCAGATAGTCCATCCAGACCGTGGTGTACCTCGGCACAAAGCTGCTCGGAGGCTCGCACGAATCCCTGGATGCGGCGAATCCCTTTCAACGGACTTTATAAAGCCTCCCCCCAGGCGTCCCCGGGTCCGGCTTGTCCGCCAGGATCCTCTCGGCGATGAAGTCGTCGTCCTCACCCTCGTCGTCCGAGTCCACATCGCCGGCCGTGAACTCGAAGGTGACGGGACGTCCGCTGGGGTCTGGTGCTCGGGGACGAAGCTGGGTATGGTCGCGGTCCAGGATCTTGTTATCCCCCACACGAACCGCATACACATCCTGCCCGACCTTCCGCACGATTACCCCCGGCACATAGCAAGATGCCTGCCGATGCCTGGACAGGACATCCTTGTGGTGCCGCTCCACCCACACGGTGTCTTGGAGAGCATACTTCTGGACTTTTCCCTGCTTGAAGTACTTGGCCCTCTTGTCATGCTCGTCCTGCAGTGCTTTGCACACCTTGGCCGCCGCGTCGTCCGCCTCAGCCATCATGGCGTTCGCATCCCGGGCCACTTTGCCATGGTTCAACCACGGGAGAGTGCGTGACACTCGATCCCGTAGGAACAGGATACGATGGGGCGACAGTCCAGTGGGTCCCGGAAGGTCGTGATACGCCTGGAGCACTCTCCACAGCGAGTTATGCCAGTTCCAGCCCGGTTCGTCAATGTGCAGCTGGCGGAACTTCTCGAACATCTGCCGGCCGGCCACCTCAGCACGGCCATTCGACCGGCTGTGGTACGCCACGGTCTTGGCGTGCCGAATCCCCATGTGCTTGCACATCGTTTTGAACCACGTCCCCACAAATTGACTGCCCCGATCGCTGCAGATGACAGCTGGGACATCAAAAATTGTCAGCCAATGCCTGATCATGGCATTAGCGACGGTCTTGGCCTGCAGCCCCACTCCATGCTTGTCCTTCTTGTCCTTCTTCTTGGACTTCTTGCCTGGGACTGCCACGATATACCCGCTGTGCCTATCCACTGCCAGGATGACACAGTCGTAGGTCTCTCCTTCCTCGGTGACCTCAGGCATGGCGAATACATCCATGGCCACGGACCGCATAGGGGCCTCCGGTATAGCCGTGTACACCGGGTTGCCTGCTGTGGAGTGGTTGGGACTCTTCGTGGCCCGACACACGGCACAGTCGCTGCAGTACCTATCCAGGATGGCGTAGTACCCCGGAGGGAACTTGAAACGCCACTCCAGGTCCTGCTGCATCTTGTCTCAGCCAGGGTGCATGAGCTGGGCGTTATGCCAATGGTCAATGAGCTCCCCCACTCGGTTCTCGGGCACCAGCAGCTTGTCCTTGAGGAACAACTTGTCTCTATCCTCGGTCAAGCCCTCAGGCCACTCGTCGTCCGACGGGGCGCTCACAGCAGTCCAGTACTTGCTCCAGTGCTCGCATGCCGCGTAGTCATCCGACCAGTCCTCTGTGAGCACCGACCTGACTAGCTCTACAGGGGCCACCATCCATTGGTCGAGGGTTTCCTCTGGAATAGCCTGAACACGGGCACCCCGGAACTTGGCCAGGTCCGTACGGTTTGCCATCACCACAAAGCACTTGACCCCCTCTTGCTCCATGGCCTTCTCCATCTCGATGATGCGCTTGGCCTCCTCGGTTTCCTCGGCGTCCCCATGGCTGGATATGTCCATCCAAGCCTTGCCCGCGGGGTAGGCCCATCGACTGAGGCAATCAGCCACAGTGTTGACTTTCCCCGGGACGTATGCGACGCTGAGGTCGAACTTGGCGAACGTCCCATGCCATCGGGCCCTCCTTGCCGCCGGTCCCGAGGGGGTGTCGACGTGCTCCTTGTGCCAGCTCTGCAAGGACTGATGGTCCGTGCAAACCACCACCGGTTGCAATCCGATGTGGCCAGACCACTTCCTGAGCGCACAAACAATGGCGTACGTCTCCTTCTCCCTCGCGTTCCAGGTGCGGCGTTGGCCCTCGGCCATGATCCGACTCCAAAACGCCACGGGAACACGAGTCCTGTCGTCCCAGACTTGCTCGAGGACTGCCCCCACGGCTTAGTCCAAGGCGTCTGTCCGTAGCACGAATCCCTTGTCCGGGTCCACCAGGAACAGCCCCAACTGCCCCAGGAGTCGTTCCTTCAGGCGGTTGAACACATCCTCAGCCTCAGGGGTCCAGGCAAGCTTCTTCTTGATCCCCTTCTGGCCATCGAACTTGCCCACTTGCAGCATCTTGTGCAGCGGCCCCGACAGTTCTGCATACATTCGGACATAGCCCGAATAGTAGTTGCAGAACCCCATGAAGGATCGGAGTTCGCTGATGGTCTGGGGCTTCTCCCAGTGGTGCAGGGACGCCAGCTTCCCAGGCATGGGACGGTGTTGCCCGTGACCAACTACGTGACCCGCGAACTCCACTTCCTTCACGAAGAGTGAGGCTTTGGTGGGCTTGCACACCATGTTGTGCTTGTCCAACTCGCTGAGCACTCGGCGCAGATCCTTCTCATGCGCGTCGATGAGCTCGTCCTCAGTCATGTTCTCCGTGCCGGACCCGATGATGATGTCATCCACGAAGGGATCGGCACAGTCCCGGACAGGACCGAGTAGATCCTCCATCATGCGCTGGAAAGCGGCGTTGCCATTCTTGGCGCCCATAGGCACCACTTTCCACTGCATGGGCCCCAGCGGCGTCGACATCGCTGTGCAGGGCCTGGAGTCCGGGTGTAGCGGCATCTGGTGATAACCGTGTTTCAGGTCCAACACCGTGAAGATCCGCTTTTTCTGTTGTTTTTTGAGGATGCAGTCGATCAGGGGAAGCGAGTACGAGTCGTGCTCAGACCGCTCGTTCAAACCTCTGTAATCAACCACCAACCTCCGATCGCCCTTCTCCTTCTTCGGCACGATGAAGGCTGGGCTGGCCCACTCACTGTCGGAGGGTTCGATCCATCCCCGCTCAATGAACTTGGCCAACAACTTCTTCATGGCCTCGGCCCGATCGCCCTGAAGTTGGTACTCCCGATGACGATAGATCTTGGGGTTCGGCTTCAGCTTGATCTTCGCTGTGCCAAACCTCCCACGATCTGGAGGGTTCTTGTTGGCAACGCCACTGAATAGCCGCGGATAGGCATTGATCAGCCTCTCCTTCAGCTCGGCGACCTTCGGGTTCTCCTGGGCCTCTTCAGCCGCTTGCTTCCGTATCGATACAACCGACCGCACTGTGGTGTAGGCCTCTTCCGGGTCCGAATCGGACTTCTCCTCGTCCGATATGCCGTCTTCATCGTCGTGGGGCATGCTTCCCACCGATAATCTTCGAAAATTTGCGGCATCGGGCTGGTTCTTGTCGCTCTCGGCACCCATTCTTGGAAAATCCTATGTCGGCGGGTCCGACCCAACCGGACCATCATATTGGTCCGCGATGTGATCCATGACCCTCGCCACGAACTCATCCTTCTCGTACTTGCCGGTGACCAACATCATGTCATCCCACCAATGCGGAGATGTGACCATGGCCCGCCTCTTCTTGGCTGCCACACGGTCGTGCATCCTCATCCGCATGTAGTTGATGACGTCGTCGATCTCGGCGTGGGACAGGATGTCAATGCCATCCACTGGCTGATCCGTCCCATCCTTGGGCTCAAACATGACCTTCATGGGCACCGCCTCCACCCTACGGATGGAGGCTTCATCACCCGTGGGCTGGGCTTGCACCCCATCCACCAGGAAAGCCTTGGTACCCCACGCTTGACCCGGGGAGGGCATTGATACACCCTTGGCGTCGATGAACAACTCCTCCTCTGGCCCGAATGACATCTCGTTCAGGGTGATGGAGTCCAGCGTCGACTTGAGACCTTCCAGCGGACATGGGTTGGATCCTATGCCGGTTATGACCAGGATCCCCTTCGCCCTATCCGCGACGATCTTCCCCACCGTACGTTTGGTGTTATCCAGGGAGCCATGCCAATACATGGGCCCCCACTCCTTCAAACCCCAATGCCTGTGCCAGGCTGAGTCTCCTCGATGCCAATGCCTCCTACACTTCCGCAGACGCGGGGCTACCCGGGAAGCGAAGACGTCCGTCTCGGGCGCTTCAGCTCCCAGCGTCTGAATCATCCTGGCGTACACTTGTGGCGCCATTCCATACTTCGTGAGCTGAACTTCACGGTCTCCTCTGGACTTGGCACCCACAGCTTGCACCGCTTGGACGATCCGATCCTCTTCCTCAGCATTCCATTGGGATGATCCGCATGCATAGTCCGTGGACAGCCATGTTAGGCATTCATCATCCTCCCGGACCAGCGTTGCCCGATGGGGAAGGGCTCCAATGGCGTTTGCCACCATGAAGTCATACCCCATGATCATATCCCAATCGGTAATGTCGGCCACATAGAAGTTCCCGGATAGAGTGCTTCTCTTCGCCTGATCAGGGCGGTTCAAGCGCTCATGCTCCCGGAATTCCATACTGATGGTGGCCTCATGGGTGCCGCCACCCATAATCTCTCCGTTGGCGACCTTCAGGCAGACCGGTCTCCGGCTGGGCTGCAAGAGTTCCTCCTTGAACAACCCTCTCCGGACCAGGCTCACCTGGGCACCCGTATCCACCAACACATCCACCACCTTCTCCTTTCGTCCGCACCGTACTCGCACTTTCAAGTGCAACTGCCGCTCGTCGCCATGAGGTGTATGGACGACTCGCACGGCATGCAACTCTAGCACGTCCGGGTGCATCAGGACTTCAAGGGTATGGTCACGGATGGTGTAGATCTTGGGTTGGTCCTGCCCGTCCACGGGGCTCTCCGTGGTCGCTCCTTCCTTCTTGCCATGTCCCGTACCCACATGTACCTCCCTTGGCAGGGCGCTCCAGGGGTTGGGAGTAGCGAAACTCAGTGGTTTTGGCTCTTCCGGAGCCTTCTTCGACACCCGATGTGCCTTCGCTTTCTCTGGGATTCCACTGATTTTCGGAGGAGAGACCTCCGAGGTCCCGCTCCCGTGGGGGCTCCTCTAGACTTGGCCTCCCGCAGCCCCTTCCGGCTGCCATCCGCCAGGACTTTGTCCACCACGTTGCTGAGCTTCGAGCTCCTCCAACGTCCTCAACATGTCCTCAGCAACCTCCTCGATCGACCTTACTCGTCGGTCTTGGCCAGGTCCACCTCCATAGCCTCTTCCTCCGCCTTTTCCTTGGCCTTTGCCTTGGCCTTTTCCCCCGTCTCCGCCCTTCGCCTTCCAATCGGAAGTCCGCTGCTCCTTGGGCTTCTTCTCGGGGTGGGCGGCGAAGTAGGCCTTCTTGTCCGCCTCATACACCTTGCACTGACGGTGGTCGTGTGCATGGTTGTTTCCCTTGCCATAACAGACCCAGCACCCGTCGTGCTGAGACCTGTACTCTGGGAACGAGAGCGGTGGGTTCCCGATCCTCCTTGGCTCTTTGCCCTTCTTGGGTCCCACCCGGCTCCATCTGGACCGATCCTGCCCATTGTCCCTCACGTTGTGCGCCACAAACGCGAAGAAATGGGCCTCCTCGTGATCCTCCCGGGACCAGTGGTCTTGGCCACTTCCACTGCCATCCTCCGCAGAGTTGGCCGTGTCCTCCTGGATCTCCCGATGAGGGCGGGCTTCTCAGTGGCCTCGTTGTCCATGACCATGTCGATCCTGCAAGTGGGCCTCGTTCTTCGCATTGAGCTTCAACTCCACCGTGATGTACTTCACGATCTCGTCCAGGCTCATGCGGGCGAAGATGACCTGCATCCTCAGCGGCTCCCCGCGCCTCCACTCCACGTTGTTCAGGCGCAGCAACCTTTGCCCCATGGAGTCTCCAAACACCTCCACGTACAAGGCGTTCTTCAGTCCCAACATCCGGTTGGGCTCGCCCAGGTTCCTCCTGAAGAACTCCATGATACCCGCATGGGTATCCTCCGGCGCCATGATCCTAACCGCCACGCGCTTCTTCGCTCTCTTCTTCTCCTCGTCCTCCACTCTCCTCTTCCATTGGCCGGGGAGGACGTCCTTCAGCAAGTGGAGGATCTCGCTGGCCTCGTTCCAGTCCTCCACCAGCTTGAGGCATCTGCGGTACTTCCGCAGATACCGGTTCCACTCCCAGACCCGCAACTCAACCGCGGTCCAGCTGCAGCGGGATGGACCACAAGTCCTCCAGCTTCTGGCTCGGAGCGTCCACCCGCTCCTCATCCTCCAACCACTGGAGGCAGGCCTGCTCCGTACGGATCAGTCCTTCCCGGATCTGATCCCGCAGCTCCTCCTTCAGGTCCTGCGCCAGCCGGTGTGGGAATGTCCGGCATACCCACTTGTCCCGCGGCGCTCCCCGCATCTCACCGACGACCTCCTCGGCAAAGTGCTCCCAATCAAGGATGAAGTCATCCAGGTTGGAGGGGTTGCCATCGTAGTAGGGGATTTTGATTCCCCTGAGGTTGTCAATCCTGATGGCGTCTCCGACGTCCCCAGCCACCACTCCACTGAGACAGATACCACCTGTGGCTGGGGGGTGTGCGTACACTCCCCGTACATCCCTCTCCTCCATGGAGTGCGGTCCAGTTGGGCCTGAACCCATGGGGTTTGGAATGCGGGAAGGACTTGCTCCATCGGCTGTCCATATCCCCGTAGTGGGGTCCTTCGCCCACAGATTTCCGCCTGGGTGGCCTCGACCATGTCCGTCGGCGCTTCCCATGGTTCGCCCCTGCATGGTCTGGCTCTGGATCTCCTCCTCCGCATAAACCGCATGGGTATTCGTAGTTGGCGGTAGATCCTGGGCGGCGTGGGACATCTGTACCGTCAGGCTCCTCGGGTCCGTGGTTACGTGCCCTTCCCGCATGGACCCAGCCGGTGCCATGTGTTCCCCGAGCATTGTGGATTCGCTGAACATGGGAACAAACGGCAGCGCACCCGGGTCAACACGCGGAGGCGCGTAGGGTGCCTCTGCCGGACCGCCCATGGGTTTATCCATGGCGCTCCGGAGGGTCTTAACCCGCTCCACCAGCTCTGCCCCTGCCGGCTTTGCCGGGGGCTCCGGACCCGAGGCGAGGGGCTGTAGCTCCTCTAGCCTTTTCAGGCGTCCTGACATGTCCTCCAACAGGTGGAGGAGGCTGTCCACCACCCACTGCTGCTTCTCCAGGGCCAGCTCCAGATTCTCCCGGTACCGGTCCCGTTCCGCTCGCAGCTCCTCCATGTCTTTCTCCGCGGCCGACTGGTCATCCAGGATCCCGGCGACGTCCTCCTCTAGACCGTCCTTCGCGTTGTCCAGGCGGTCGAGACGATGCACGATGGCGTCCATCCCCATCTTTGGGTACTTGCCCATGAGGAAGGACACGTGCTCGCAGTGGCACTCAGCCTGCTTTCCGCCTGATCCGGCGCATCCCGCGGTTCCCGGCACCTCGGACTCGTCTCCCATGGGCGTATCGCCTATGGCGTCCGTCTCTGGTCCCGTGTGCCGGGGCACAGGTGCCGTCCGAGCCCTGGCTGGCCTCTCCAAGCCCTCGGCATCGTGCTTCAGGGCGGGCTCGGGGGCCGTATGCACCCTGGCGATTGGCGCGGACATCTCCTCCGACTCCGAGGGTTGCTCATAGGCTGTCCGATAGCCCTCGGAGTGCCCCTCGGATTCCCACAGCCTGACCGAGCTAGGGTCCGTATCCATAGACCCGGCGTCCCTTGCCGCGGACTTGGGTGACCCGCGCTTCCGGTAGAGCCGGGCCCGTCCTCCACTGCTGCCTGAATGGCAGGCCTCCTCAGAGTCCTCCGCGGCGGAGCGGAGGTTGCATGCCTTTCGGCAGCGACGCTCACACATGGAGACCAGATCCTCCATGTCAAGTCCTCCTCTTCCCGAATGTCGTACTTCTCTTCGGGCTTCAACTTCCGGAGTTCGCCATGCTCTTGAACGTCTCGGCTCTTCTATGGCTCCAATCTCCGGCGTGGTCTCTACCGAGTCCACAATACACACCCGGGGCGTACTTGTGCAGGGCTCATAGGGGCCATAGTCCCCGGGTCGGCGGTAGGTAGGGGCAGCAGGTACGCCTCTACTACCATAAAGAAGGTCCCTACCAGGACCGGCCCCTTCTGTGCCCCTTCCGCCTGTCACCCCTGCTGACTTGCTCCGGATCAACGATTGCATTTCTCAAAATCCTCAAAATCCAGGGTCCAAATCCACAAATATAGAAAATAAAATCCTCCTTCAACCCTGAACAGCAACCAGATCCCACAAATACAGCAATAGCCCAATTCACAATCCAATACGGGCTGCGGGCTTCCGTTCAGCACACCGGTTGTCTCACGGTGGCGGGCATGTACAAGAATTGCACCAAGGAAGAAAGCCCTGAAATTGGCATATGAACACAATATGAACAAATGTGAGGAAGGATAGTAACATGCACAATCACTGCCATGTACCCTTCGTTCCTTGGACTCAAGACCTCCTCTTGACTCACCACTGTGATGCCTTGAACCAGGTCCAAGTGTATGGCTAAGTTACATGTGTCACAAGTCACTACATAAACCCCAAAAATGTGTTCACTCCAAAGCCTCTAAATCCTAGCCCAATGAGGGGAGTGGCGTGTCATGGCATAGAGTGGCACTCAGGACCATGCCCTACCCTGCCCGAACCTTGGTTGGACTTGGAGTCGAATGGGCTTGGAGAACTGCCCCATGAAGATGACCTCACAACATGGCAAAATCAGGCAAATCACACCATTATGCCCAAAATTCAATAATATACTCAAAAATGCATATGGCAAATATTCAAATGCTCCATGCATGTGTCAAACCAGAAAGTAGTATGCAAGGGTGACATAGACCAAAGGTCCATGCCCAATAATAAAACATCATTGGCTCCGAAACCCCTCCTGTTATGTACATGACATGCTTCACAAGTCAGCTCATGAGCTTGGGACCTAATTTTGTGAGGCCTCGTGTGCCAAGCCAAAGTGACCATGTGATCCGGCATATGGTGAGGTACAACACCGAAACATATGCCAACATATAAGCAACATACCATAGTTCACAGATCTCTAGGCACTTTACTGTTAGCCGACCAGTTGAGCACATAAAACACAAAAATGAGCATAAAATAAGGTCAAAAACATGCAAATAATGCCAAATTCAAGATAATTACAAAAGTATATAACTTCGCTCACCCATGGTGTCAACCTATGACTCAAAACACAATTGCTTGGGACCATTTGCAAACAATCCCCCCACTTGGATTGCCATATGGACGCATGAGGACACCTTCGAACCTCCTCCCAAAACGCACCATGAAAATGGGAAAATTGTTATTGGCGCTTGTGGGTCGCTTCGTAAGCCCTCCCACATACACTATATGAGCGGTAGACTTAGTCTGGCGCTATGGAGTTCACCATTGGGACATGCGCGAAGCCCTTGCCACGTATGACTCCATATATCTTCCTACAAAGGGAGATATATAACATGGGCGTGAGCATATGGAAGCACATACCATGCATATAACACATACCCTCAAAAGTGGCTCCCACCATGGTATGCCATGCCCCTCCATGGACATAACTTCACGTTAAAAATACGTAGGAACCCAAGAAAAGTATCTATGCAACCCCAACACTCATGCGGTACACTCAAAAGTCGCAATAAAATATTCGATTGCACGGTCCAAGAGTTATGTATCACTTTCTACCCTCTTGACCATTATCCCTTTGTACACCCGGCATGTGTACACACCAAAGGCGTTTGATGCTTTCCAAATTAAGTTGAGACCAAGGCGCTTGCAACGCAACCTTTCTTATTCTCTTTCCTCACACTCGCGCGTAGATATGGCCCTTCAAAGTGGTCCCACGATTCACTTTTGTTTCCCTTATATCTCAAAGTCAAATGGGTGGCAAGTACAAGGGAAACCTGATTCGGGCATAGGGAAAAGAGTATGACCACTCGAAGAAGACCAAATCAAGTGCGGCGATGTCGAGGTCGAAAATCCGATTTCGACATCGCGAAAAATTCAGAATAAAATTTCGAGTGCATATTTAGAAAATTGCGGAAGCAACGAACCCTTTATTGATGAAATCTGACCCTTCATCAGAGTTTCCGCCAAAATATCTGGAAATAACAGTTAACCAATCGGTTACCGCAAAATCGCGAGCCAACTGACAGTCGCCGATACATTGACAATCAGAACGGAAGGCGGAAAAATTACGGAAACATTATGATAAAAAAAACCCTATTGATTCCTGATATTCTGATATATAAATCTCAGCTGGCGGCGCTTCGGTACTGCATATGGCCGCTCATAGCCGGAATGGCCAAACCTATCACACTATCACATCAGGTTAGGTCAGGCGGATGGGAGAGTATGATATCAGCCAATGGCGGCTTGCCCGCACATAGATACACACCCCAAGTGACCCAAAGATGGCGACAGGGGTCCGAACCGGCTTCATCTCCTCGTCCACGTTTCCCTGTGTGTCCCCGCGAGCACAAAAGGGCAGTTCTATGACCTTTATTCATGGTAGTTCATTCTGCATCTTCCTAAGTCATAGAACACAACAGTGTTCCATTTGCATGCCTGCAGGAGAAACATGCTGGCATGCAACACAAAATCTTAAAATACAATACCTCTACATTTATGCATGCCGAAAAATTATTTGTACACTCAACACACATCTATCGTTTACTTCTCTCTTTATCTTTCTTCTGTTGTTAGCGACTATCTGGCGCGGGGTCTGGCGCGCGCTTCTTTTCTGGCGCGGCCAGTCACAGAAAATCCCGTCAAAAATTCAAAAGATAAACCAGGAAAACCTGTCAAAAAGTAAACTGTGTGTAACTGTCAGGAAAAACCCATTGCACACAGCTGTTCGCAGAAGCTTGCAGATACTCATGCCAAGGTCATCGAATTGGAACAACGCATCGATGCGTTGCACACAACAGCAGCATGTGCTACTGCAGCAACTGATCACCGAGTCGACACTTTGCAGTCCTCGACGGAGAATGCAACTCAAGCTGCTGTAAGCCAGCTTTGACAGGTAGAGCATGAAATGTCGTAATGTTATGCCCTGCTCAACGAATTTGTACGAGTTTCGAGCCAACAACCTTCGAACAACTTCCAGTTTCCACAACCACAACCACAGCTACAACCACAACCACCGTCTTCTTCGAACCAACCGCGGGACGCACCGCCGAGCAGTTCACCTCACCCTCCACAACAACCACCTCCACAACCACCTGTCTTCGACCCACATCCAGCCCATCAATTTGCAGTCCAGCCTGCTCCGACACAAGAGATTCTGGGACGTCGTGTCGAATGCTTGAATAAGCTGGTTGAAAAATTCTCTGGAAGACCTGGATCTGGAGAGTTTCGAACATGGAAGGAGGATTTGTTACGAGCCTTCGTCCTGTCGAATATCACCTCACCCGTCGATCAGGTGACAACCATATCATTCCTCCTTGAAGGTGATGCTGCCGAGTATTATCATGGTTTGACAAAAGCTGTACAGGATGACTGGTTCAAGCTCATGCGTGTGTTGGGCCAACGTTTCGATTGCATATGCCATGAGCAAGTGTATCTATCAAGAATGTTGAGCTTGAAAGAAAGCGAGTTTCCTTGACATGCGGACTACGTGAGAGAATTCCGTACTTGCGTTATCAAGTCGAAGGTTAGCACCAGTGACCTCTAGATGGGTTACATCGTCAACTCTCGATTGGTTGAAGGTTTGTCGAATGACGCTGTTCGTCGGCAGTACATCGTTGAAGTCCGTTCCAGATGGCGTTCTAGTAGACCATTTGGATTTCATACCTTGGTACAAACCATCGCAGAAGCCTACATTGCGGCCGGATATCAGCTCGAAGAAGTACAGAACGCATCGAGAATGACATCAGATACCCTGGGTCCTGCAGTGTCAAGACCCCTGCCTATGATGGTTCCACCAACTTTGACTTCCACGTTCCCATGCAACCCTATGCCGACGCCGCATGTCAACCCCATGCGGACTCCAGCTGCAGCATCCATGGCTTTGACCGTGCCAGAGCCGATGAACCTCGATGCAATTGCCAGGCTTGGAGAAGAACTACATGCCTACATTGGTGAACGTTGTAATGAACGGTTCGGACACCAAGATGGTGGACGTCAAGATGGTCGAGAAAGTAGGCGTTGCTACAATTGTGGTGAACAAGAGTACTTGGCCCGTGACTGTCCAAAGAATCCACCGCCATTCCGAGGACGAGAGCGTCGGGAATCAAGGTCAAACACACCGAGACGAGATCAAAGTCGAGATAGCAAGGGATGGTTTCCATCCCGCTCCAAAAGCAGGGAAAGGCCCACAACGGCCTAGAAAACATTTCCGAAGACCTGGTGGTGGACGTCCTCGAGAAGAGCTGAACACCACCACCAGCACCAATAAACCCGAAAAGAATTCAACACTTGGAGGTGTCAACGTCAAAGGAACCGAACCTGAGCATGCGTCTCTGTTCACGGTTCGAGGGTGCATTTGCGCATGTCGTGAAGACTCCTTCGACTCTAGCGTAGAATTTTTGGTCGACTGTCGAGCGACCAGCGACTTCATGTCAATGCAGACTGCAAAGAGGGCGCGACTTCCCCTCTATAAACTGAGAAACCCTGGACACCTCTTGACAGCCGGAGGTGTCCAGGTCGAAGTATCGTACTACACGAGAGCTTATGTTCGAGTTGGAGAACTTGTATTTCGTCATCACTTCAAGGTCTTGGAAATTTTGCCAGATGTGGTACTTGGACTACCATGGCTTCGAAGCTACAATCCAACTGTCAACTGGAAGGAACGGTACGCCGACATCCAACATTGTTCGAATTCGTACCGGTTGTCTCTTGGCGAATCAAGCAATTCCACCCAGCTACAGTTTCAAACCGCTTCAAAGCTGGACCTTCTTTTGATACTTCCACCCAGTTCCTCGAAAGCAAGGCCGGTTGGGAATCTTACCCCACATGCCAAGGAACGCCTCGACCTACACTCGTCGACACACGTTCAGCATGGTGCTGACATGTACGATGAGTCCGAAACGGAAGATGGTATCACCGATGAGGAGTGCAGCGATTCGGAGATTGAGTACATTTTGTTGCCGAAACTCAAAAGAGAGATCCGTCGAGCTGATATCACGGGAGATCAAGTATTTCTGTGCTGCATGCCTCGACCAGCAGTGCCGTTTGATCAGATGTACAAGATGCAAGCCAGCAATGACAATGACGGGCTTGACCCCGTTCGACGCAAACTGCCGATTTGATTACACAAGTGGGCGGACCTCTACGACCGAAAGAAAGCGGAGTATGGAGACCTACCTCCGTATCGACCTGGTAGAGATCATCGAATACGCCTCGATTCGGAGGACAATCCACCGTGGGTACACCCTTACAAAATCGATCGGAGCCAACTAGATGAACTTCGACGACAATTGGACAAGTTGCATCGATCTGGTCGGATCAGACCATCTTTGAGTGCATACGGAGCGGGTTGCCTGCTGGTGAAAAAAGCGAATGGTAAATGGCGCATGTGCGTCGACTACCGAGCGTTGAATACGCGAACTGTTTGAGATCGGTATCCTTTGCCATCGATCCAATCCATCTTGAGTACACTGCAGGGTTCCACCGTATTTTCGAAGATTGACCTCGTTAGTGGGTTCCACCAGATCCGAATCCACGATGAAGATATCGAGAAAATAGCCTTCAACACGCAATTTGGCGCCTTCGAGTGGGTCGTTATGCCCTTTGGCCTCTGTAATGCACCATCGACGTTCCAACGCGTTGTGAATGATGTCCTTCGAGACCACTTGGGGATCTTTGTATGGATGTACATCGACGACATCCTCGTCTTCTCAAATGATGCGGATGAACAACAAGGACATCTCGATTTGGTGCATGAACTACTCCGTCAACACCAGCTCTTTCCCTGCATCGATAAATCCACGTTCCTCCAGAGTCGAGTACCCCTCTGTGCATACATCATCGACCAAGATGGAGTACACATGGACGGCGAAAAGATCAAAGTCATTCGAGGTTGGCCTCCGCCAACTACGGTTCATGAAGTTCGACAGTTCATTGGATTGTGTGGATTTTACCAGCAGTTTGTCGAAGGGTTCCAAGCTGTCCCAGCCCCTCTGACCGCGATGTTCAAGGCAGACTTCGAGTGGGAATGGACAGCCGTACATCAAGCCTCCTGCAACAAGCTGAAGCAGGCGATGATCAATGCGACACATCTCAGTGCTATCGACCCCCGACAGCCGTATCACCTGTACACGGACGCTTCGAAAGACTGCGTGGGTGCTACGCTAGCGCAACAACTTGCGCATGGAAAGTACAAGGGACATCTTCGACCTATTGCCTTCATGTCACGGAAAATGCAACCTGCCGAAACTCGATACCCGATTCCGGAACAGGAGCTGTTGACCATCGTATTAGCCTTGAAACAGTGGTTCCACCTACTTCGAGGACCGCAGCAGGTGCACGTGCACACTGACCACGAAGGTTTTCGATATCTCAAGACATGTCCTCGACCGCTGACACCACGACAAGCACAATGGTCCCCATTCCTTGAAGAATACAACCTGACGTTGTGGTATGCACCGGGCCTCGGGAATCCCGCGGCGGATGCCTGCTCCTTTTTGACTTCGCAACAGTTGATGGACATCGAGAATGCCACACGTACACGGGCTTTCGTAATTCCCCTGGTCGAGAATTGGGCTTCACCGGAAGGAGAACATGTCGATGAGTTCATACATGTACTCGAAGACTCATTCTCACACGACGAAGTGTGGCCCCAGCCGTACCACCACCTGTACATTTCGCTTCAAAGTGGACGCTCCGTGGGGAAGGAACCTGTTGCTGACGAACATGCGGAACCAGCCCCCCAATTCGACACTGAGCCCGCCGTCGAACCAGAGGACCTGGAGCCGCTACCATCAGACGCGACAACTGTCGAGCCGGAGGACCTGGAGCTGGAGCCAGTACCATCGGACGAGATCATGGCTGAGGATTCACACCAACCAGACATGTATCTCGATGATGCTGGCAACGAGCCGGACATGCCTGCCGACACCGACGACCTTCCTGATGTAAGCATGGACCGCCCTCTTTGAGTCACTTTTGGCAAAGAACTTCGATATGCTCCGACCATGGCGGAACTGATTTGCTGTCGACGTCACCGTGAGGGCACGTTACAATCAGTTCCCTTGCCTAAGGTTGGGCTGGACACGCCGTACAAATGGAGTCTTAAAGGCACACACCGCCGAGCACATCGACATTATCAGTGCAAGGACTTGACTTCGACAGCTGTGTGGGCAGCAGCCTATCGAGAAGACTCACGTACGAAGCACATATACGAAGTCGCGGTTTGAAGCCCTGCGGCACGACACCAAGTTCGCGATGCCAAGTTGTCCTTCGATGATGGCAAGTTCTTCCATTTGTGGACGATGGGCAAGCGTGTGCTTGTTTCTGGAACACTCGTGACCTCGATTGTGGCTATATATCACGAGTCAGAGTTCTATGGCCATTCGGGTGTACTTCCAACCATGGCACTGATCAAGCGCAACTATGTTTGTTCGCACCTCCGACATTACGTCAACCGATACATCTCAACTTGTGATGTGTGTCAAGCGGCGAAATCAAGGCGAGTCAACACCGCTAGAGTGCCCGGACCATTACCGGTGCCCGACACCCAATGGCACAGTGTGTCCATCGATTGGGTTTCAGGATTGTCGCCAACCACAAGGGGCCATGATGCCATCATGACTGTGGTCGACCGATTCTCCAAGCGTGGAATGTTCATCCCTTGTTGCAAGGATATTACAGCCGACGACCTTATCTATGTGTTCCTGCGTGAAGCGGTTCGACTGAAAGGATGCCCTCGACAAATTGTTTCTGATTGAGACAAGCTGTTCGAGTCCCAAGCGTGGAAGGAGTTGGCTCAGCGTTTCAGGATCGAGATGCACCAAACGGTAGCCAACCGTCCTCGAGGCAATGGCCTGGCGGAGCGCAGCAACCAGTCAATCCTTCAGCGCCTGCGTACACACGGCATCTTCGGTAACAACGAGTGGGATGTCGACCTGCTGTTCGCCGAGATTCAGTTTAACAACCTGACATCCCATACCCCATTTCCCATTGGATTTTCCCCGAATGACTTCTCAGGCACATGAGCCATCGACCGTGAATGATTACATGCAACGAGCGGAACGTCCCTTGGATTCTGTGCGTGTAATGCTTGCCGAGGAACGTCGACGCCAGATGCATGTGGTCCTGCAAATGGACCGACAGGTTGCAGGGCCTGAAGTGGGTGAATGATGGTGGGTGTTGGTACCGGAATATCGACATAAAGGGAAGCTCGATGTTGTCTGGTGCGGCCGTTACAAAGTTGTCGAGGTACTGAACAATGGCGAGAATGTTAAACTTGACTTCCCTGCCCCCTTTGATGGGTTGCGGGTTTTCAATCGAGACAGCATAAAGCCCTACATCCATCGAGAGGGACAGCCAGTGTGGGAGTTCCCGATGCCCTCTGTCAAAACCGGAGAATCTCCTCGACTTGTCAGAATCCTGGCTAGACATCGACTGGGATCTAAAAAGCGCCGCACGTTCCTGTACCGTTGTAAATGGGATGACGACACATGGTCTTGGGAGTCGAGCAAAGCTCTAGAGGAGGATCCTGTGTACCTTGAGTTTCTTCAACTCCACCCTGAGTAACCTCACCCCTTTGCAGCGTGAAGCCCTCGAAGACTCATGCGTGGATCCAGATCCATTGCAGGAGCCCGACAGACGCATACGACCTGTAGCTTCTCCCCTCGAACATCCCTGGAACTACCGGAGATACGTTCCATCCACAGCTCCGAACAAGCCGGGTCTGTGCAACATGAACTAACGAGAGACATCATGTACTCGGAAGAAAAATCAAGAGTGCGCTTGATGTTACAAGAACGAGGCGAGTTGGTGGAAGTCCTACGCCGAAATGTCCGTGCCAGCACCAACACCTGGCGCAAATGACGGTCATCGTTGACACGACTTTGAGCCTTGTGACTGCAGAAGCGGTTCAATTTGCTCTGCAAAGTTCTCTCGCTGATGGTCAGTATGTACATCAACACCTCGGTCGACTCCAAGAAGAAGGTTCTCGAACCGACATGCTTGAGGTCATTGACCAATATGCCCTCGGCCCTGAAGTTGATGACGTCAGTGCCATCATTGTTGTTCACCGAGTTTCGATTGCTGACACGCCATAGTGGCGAGTCGATACGCCAACTGGTCAGTTCTACCACAGCATGGCCGCTGGTACTGGTTCGAAGGAAACCTATCGATGGTCCACTGGTCGACATGACGCGTTCTCCTTCGAAGTCACCAAACGGACAGATTTGTGGAGCGAGGACGCTTGGAAACAGTCGAACCTTTGGGATTTCTATTCGACCAAGGCACAAACAATGGGACCTGGACAATTTTGAGCGCTTGCCCGTGAACATGTCTTTGTATTCCAGTACAAGTGCTCCCTCGACGGCCGACCTGGTGATCCCAACCTTCGATTGTTGAACCATCGATCTGGTATCCTGATTCAGAAGCGTGCCCTCGAAAGTGACATTCGTCGACACTACACGGGTCATGACACCTTCAAGTTCATGGCTGGCGTCGAGACACTGAAGGAAGTGCACGAAGTGTGTCGACTCCAGGTGGATCCCTCATCCATTTTCACGTGGGGCACGGACTGCTGATTCAAAAAGTCTGGATGCCAAGTAATGGCTGATTCCACAAGTCTGGATGCCAAGTAATGGCTGATTTGACAGTCTGGATGCCATTAATGGTGTCGACTGCCTTAATATGTCCTGTTGAATTGACGGATGTATAGGCCTGTTGGTTGTTTGTCTGCTGGGCATCCTGCTTCGATAGCTGTGCCCAATGTTATGGTATGTTATGGTTCGACGTGCCCACAGCCTTGCTGTGGGTACAGCGCCCGCGCAGTGTGCCTGGCGAAGTTGTCTTCTGCAGCTTCCGCCAAGACTCAGCCGTGGCAGAGTCGAACACGGCGTATGAATGAGGCGCTGACGACAGGTATACTATGACTTGCACCTCAGTGTGTGAGTTTTGACCACTATTATGCTTCTGTAGCCAGCACATGTCCAGGTCCACAAAAGTGTTTTTTTCGGGGCCGCTCTTCAGATGCGACCGTGTGACACCCACCCAGAGGAAGGAGACCTCTTCGAGGTCTCAAGGGGGGGGTAGTGTTATGGCTTCGAACAGCAGCAGCGCAGCGAGCGCGCAAGTCGCAGTCGCAATCGCACTGCAGTCTGTGAATACTTAAGAAGCATCGAATGCCAACTGTGTGAATGAAGCGCTGTAAGATACTTCGATCTCTGGACAGGGTTTTTGTCTCCGAATTTGTGCTATGTATTGGTGCCCCGTCTAAAGATCCTGCGAGGTTTGTCGATTTGGGATTAGGGATTGTCGAGAAACAAGAGGCACAGGAGTACAAGAGAGTTCCTAAGAAACAAACCACAACAAAAACTGTAAATGCTCTGAAACCACTTGCTGAAGCTATGGACAAGCTTACCGCTGACGGTACTCAACCTCATAAAAAAGCAGAAGGCGGAACATCAGACCCAAACCAACACACAACCCACTGCTCCTCTCACAGTCCCTTGGCCTTGGTTGAGGATGTGCACTGCAGCACTTCCCTGATTGGACCGGATGCGCGGCACTACTGATCGACGAGTCAGAGTAGAAGGCTTTCCCTTGCCTTGTTGTGCACTACCCATGTTTTGTCATTTGAGGCCTAATGTCATGTGCACAAAACTTGTCAAGGTGCGTGTCAACTTGTATTTTGAACAAAAAGCTGTGAACCCTTCTTTTTGGACACTTTTGATATGAAAATTGTAGTTGACTTGTTAGTTGACAAGTATTTTGCGACTCAATCTGCATCACATATGGAATGAGGACTTCCTGGTATCCAATGGGGTCAAAAGTCAGACATTGGTAATTGTTTGTATTTCCTCTCCCTTTTTCTGAAAATTTCGCAACAATTCTTTTTCCTGTCTTTGTGGTGAAACCCAACAAATATTTCAAACTTTCCCAAGGCTGCTATGGAGGCACCTCTAAAGTCTAAGAAAGGGATGCTGGGCACCATAGAATTCATTTTGGGGCCGATTCGGGAATTATTCGTAGCATAAAAGCCTAGGTGTCTCGGGCATGTTTGCCATTCACATTTTCGGCAGCATACGGGGCATCCAGATCCCTGGGGGTACTGCTGCACGAAGTGGTCGAATTCCAAAACTCCACCAGAAGCAATCCGCTTCTGCCAGTCCTCTTTCGACACCTCATTTACCTCGGGTCCACCAGACCCACCAGATTGGTCCTTCCTGCTGCCGAGGGGATTTCCCCCCCCCGCGGATGACCCCCATCATGGCCTGCATCTTGACGTCCTTGTTTACATTTGTTGGCATTCTGGGCATGCGCGACGCCGCGGTAGGCGCTGTGCACGCCCTGCTTGGCGTCATCTTGCAACTTTGCAGTGATCCATGCAATCATGCGGTCAGCGGACCACCTGCCCACCAGCTGCTGCACTTTAATGGGTGCATGTCCCGCCTTGGGATGAGTCACTCCGTGAAATGTCTTGGCCTAGGCCGCCTGGTGGACCGAACCACAGTGGATGAGGACGCAGTTGCGCTTCGCGACCATCTTTCAGGGCTTACCCAGGGAATGCCGCGCCATCTGCTGCACGATCTGCTGGCCAATGCTCACCGGATCATGGCAGGTCACCTTGACGACTGCGCGGACTCGGCCATCAGCGGCTTCCGCTTCAGCAATCTTGCGCACGTAGAAAGGGGCAACTGGGCCAGCAACTCCTCCAACTCAGATCGGTCATCCAAGTCTTCGACCCGATCTCTCATTCTCTTGTACTTCGCAATGCAACTCGCCCATGTGCTGTATGTGAGGGGTTCGTTGTGGCCAAGTTGGAGATTGTACGAGAAAAAGTCCTTTTCTGGGACCGCAGGGCGGTCGACAAACACGGAGCCCTCAGAAAATTGACAGGCCTCAGAGAACGTCAGAGTCAGGCAGTCAGAGCGCATCAACTGGAGGGACTCTCGCGGCGACGGAATGCAGCGGTGTATCAGCAGATCTCTCTTCGCCCTGTCGACCAGGGCATCCGGGCAGCCCATGAGCTGGTAAAATATCCAGATGTCCCAGATTCTCTCCGTCTCAGCAAACCTCTCCAGCTGCAGATCGAAGGTGGGGGCGCTCATTTCCAAGGCTTAATCAAAGATGCGAGCGGCGCCAGGGAAGGAAGTGGTCATGACTGTGGAAGATGCCACTGGGGATAGGCATCGCGGGCGCCCTTCAAGATGACCCATGCAGAATGGGCTGCACCATGCCTTCAGGCGAGCGCCCCAAGTCTGTCGCGACCGGGAACCTTAACAGTCCGAGGGATTCCTCACCGGGCGAGGAGTAAGGCGGAGGATAGCTGCCGTCTGGGCGTAGATCGTACATGTTGTAGTGGGGATCAGGCCTGGGGTAGGCTGTTGGAGTGAAAAACGAGGGTCTGGGGACCGGAATCTCAGGCCTGGAAGGGGCCTTCGGAGAGAAAAATGGGTGGCTGAGGTCCAAGCTGTCCATGGAGGCACTGAACGGCGTGGAAGGGGCAAACCGCGGACCAGGCGCAATATCTGGCAGGACCCTGACGCTGGGCGTGAGGGGATTGGAGGCACATGGACACGGAGTAGTTCCCCAGAGGGTCCAGGTCGGGGGACTGAAAAAGAGGAAGAGGAATGGGAGGTTCATGGTGGTGCCGGTGGCCTGAACAGTGGCATGATTGTCTGCCGAAACCCATGAGACACCAAGTACTGCTCGAGCTCCGTGATTCTGAAGTTGAAGTGGGCGTGCACCAACTCCGGGAGCAAGTTTTTGAATAGCTCCAGCTTCCTCACTCTTGCGCCGAGAGCTTTGATCTCGTCCTTGTTCCTCGCAACCTGGGGCAATGAGCCCTCCATCTTGCGCTCCAGTTCGCCCACACTGGCGTTCATCTTTTCCACATTGTCCATCCAAATTCTTCTCAAAGTTCTCTTCAAGCCGCTGCACCTGAGCGAGAGGAGCACCATGAGGGGGCAAGCCGGGAAGAGGATTGGGGGGCAACAAGGCGGAGAAGGTGGGCACCACCATGGGCAGCTACTCTGGGTCCTCGTCAACCCTCATCGCCTCCACAAGATCTGGGAAGGGCCCCACATCGGCGGCCCTGTCGCCGCCGCCAAGGCCAGGCGCGACCTCTTCTCCCATGGGGTGGTCGTTGCCATCCCTACGGGGTCTAACCCCTTCAGCTCTGCCCTTGGGGTACCGCAGGTGGCATGGGCGGTCCTGCTGGGCTTCGCAGAATCGCGCCACGTCCAGATTTTCCACATCCAGGAGCAGCAGGCCTGGGAACTTAGTGGTCCGGGCGCGGGGAACACCTTCTTCGTCTTCTTCGGCCGTGTCCAGCCCATAGTCTGACGCAAAATACACCAGATCTTCGTCCCTGTATTGGGAGTCCCCTGCCTCTGAGCTGCCTTACTGCACGTCAGGCATTAACACCAACCCCAACCCGCTTTCTGCATAATTTTCTTTCGGCGCCCTACCAGCTCACGCATGTCAAAGCGGCGAGCTCTGCAGACTCTCACGCAGCATACCCAGGTCAACACGCGGGTGCTGGAGTTAGGATTAAGGCGCAGAGGCCAAGGCTCTGCTACCATGAGGCATATCTTCGGACGCTAGGACCTTCTCAGCCGATTCCTGATCCATTGAAACGCAAAAAAACCCAAAATTAACAAAGCACAGCAAACAGGAAGGACATCAACAGCAAAAATAGTCCACAAGAGGGCCTGAGGTGAAATAGTGCGAAATAACCCCTAATTCAGTACATAATTGGGCAATGAATCACAGGATGGAGATCATTTCACTCTCAGTTGACCAAATTTGGTTAATGTCAGATCATGCTAGAATTGCGCAGATTCGATGCAAATCGATCAAGTTCATAACCAGTTGAATGAGCGTGCGCAGCAGGTGTCATCAGTCATTCATGACATGAATGGCAGCAATGGGGGGAATCATGCATGACGTCATGATGGATCCTCCATCAGCATGTGGAAATCAGATTCCGGTCGAAAAAGCAAAATGACACAAAAGTAATCAAATTTCGACCCCACCCTTGGTGCCTCTAAAGACGATGGTACAGCTCATTTTCTGATCTGAGATGGTGGCATGATGGCCAATTTCTGGATCATCAGTCCTCAGGAATGTCATGATGCATGATGGATGGATGGATGGATGATCATGGTCGATCATGATCAATGATGCAGAGATGATGGGCAGCCAGCACTGAGACGTAAATGAGTGAAAAGTCTGACATCTGAGTGATGATGACCATGATGCATGATGATGATGAGATGATCATGCATGATTGAGATGGAAGTCATCATGTGAAATGTACAGAAATCTGCAGACTCTCACGCAGCATACCCAGGTCAACACGCGGTTGCTGGAGTTAGGATTAAGGCGCAGAGGCCAAGGCTCTGCTACCATGAGGCATATCTTCGGACGCTAGGACCTTCTCAGCCGATTCCTGATCCATTGAAACGCAAAAAAACCCAAAATTAACAAAGCACAGCAAACAGGAAGGACATCAACAGCAAAAATAGTCCACAAGAGGGCCTGAGGTGAAATAGTGCGAAATAACCCCTAATTCAGTACATAATTGGGCAATGAATCACAGGATGGAGATCATTTCACTCTCAGTTGACCAAATTTGGTTAATGTCAGATCATGCTAGAATTGCGCAGATTCGATGCAAATCGATCAAGTTCATAACCAGTTGAATGAGCGTGCGCAGCAGGTGTCATCAGTCATTCATGACATGAATGGCAGCAATGGGGGGAATCATGCATGACGTCATGATGGATCCTCCATCAGCATGTGGAAATCAGATTCCGGTCGAAAAAGCAAAATGACACAAAAGTAATCAAATTTCGACCCCACCCTTGGTGCCTCTAAAGACGATGGTACAGCTCATTTTCTGATCTGAGATGGTGGCATGATGGCCAATTTCTGGATCATCAGTCCTCAGGAATGTCATGATGCATGATGGATGGATGGATGGATGATCATGGTCGATCATGATCAATGATGCAGAGATGATGGGCAGCCAGCACTGAGACGTAAATGAGTGAAAAGTCTGACATCTGAGTGATGATGACCATGATGCATGATGATGATGAGATGATCATGCATGATTGAGATGGAAGTCATCATGTGAAATGTACAGAAATCATGATGGATAATCCTGAGATTGTCCTGGATGAACCCAAATCTGCCTCAATACTTGGACCCCTTACAATCCATCTATTTTGTACACTTCGCATATTGACAAGGTTGCACAAATTTGATGACTTTAGAAAGCTGTGTTACGTTGTCAATACTCTCGCGCCATAGTTAAGTGACCTGAAGGCCTGTCCCTTGGCATGAAGGCGGAAACCACAACTGGGCATCCTCACAGCAAATTTGCCCATTGGATTGCACAAAGACTAGGAGTTATGGAATCTTCATGACGCCCCCAACGTGAGGCCTATAGAAAATATTTATAAACTTTACCTATTGTGTGGCGTATGATGACACTGTGGACGACCCCTTATCAACAACCCCGATCGTTTGTATGTTGTAAGTTTGAATGCATATGGCCTCGGGATGACATACCCCAGATATCAGCCAATGGCTCCAAGGGATATGGGCGCCAAACTATTAAAGTGTGGGCCACATTTTGATATTTTCCTGATTCCAAGGGCACGTTACATATGCCCCTTCCTTTGGTTGAGAATGGTTCCGACTTGCCCTGTCGCTTGTTGTTTAGGACTGGTCTCTAGAGTAACCAGATGTGCTTTGTACCCTTCGTCCCCCTGTGGATATGGAGCTGCAGTCATGTTTGCACGTCTCCCTGTGTCCTTCTCAGGAGGTTGGAACTTGTTATTCGGCTTGAGTGAATGGGGTTGGAAGTTCACTTAATGGCCCGGAGTTCACTTGTACATCAAACATTTGAAGTTGGATTTCACTGAGGTTCAGTGTAGGTTTCTTTGTCAAAGTTGCTGCCATGGTGTTGCCTTAGGGCGCGGTATGAGGAGTACAAGGGTTCACTGGATAGCAGCCCCTTTTGCCTATTCCCTCCACCAGAACTGAGTGGACTTCTATAATCAAACCCCTGCAAGAAACTCGGGCAGCAAAAGGCGAAAGAAGGTTGGTAACACGGCTCCCATCATGGCCTGCCCACCCTACAATCCCCTACCCATACCCCCCCCCCCTGCTCAATCTGCCCACGAGCCCTGCTCTAGCTCCTTCTTCACCTCGTACTCCCAACTGTCGCAAATGCTCATCCGCAAAACCACTGATACAGCCAAGTGACTCCCGGCCCTCGCTGGTGCCGCCACTAGCCGTCCGCCCCAATTGCACTGCAAAACAACGAAGTGAAGTTAGCACTTTGATGGCATGCACCTGCGCCACCACAGCTGCAAAGGCTTATCTTCGAAAAACAATGCAGCTCCTAATCTTCGCCGTCCGGCACACGTAACCGCAAGGGGGTTCTCCCCACCTATGGAATGTAGTATTGCTGGCTCCGAGGGCCAAAACCTGATAGCGCCAAAGATTGTTGACCTAAGCCGCCGCTTTAGTGGCGTCAGGCTGAACTGCTTTGGTGAGCCCCACTTCCACATGTCCCCAAAAATTAGCATCCTTAATGCGCCAAGTTCCTGCACTCTCTCTCCAAACCCACGTCCCATCTTGGACACGATTTGGCACATCGTCCTCAACAGGCGCCAGGCCCTCCGCCCAACCAGCTTTTTTACCTAAACCTCCAAGAACGAGTAAGAACTTTGGAACCCCTACATTGCAGTCACCGTGCGCCCGGCCAACCAACCAGTAACTCTAGCCTCCCCCGTCTTGTAGCTCTACATGTGGCAAATCCTGCTTCCTTTGCTCACAGCGGAAAGTCTGAGCCCCTACCCACAACAATACCGGTTCGAGCAACATTAAGACATAAGCCAAAATCCGTAAACGTACTGACCCAATAAACCCCAGCTCATGCCGCACAGAGCACCATCTCCGCGCCAAATAGCTGTAATAAGGTTTCTATTGAGCTTGGGTGGCCAGTTGCTTATTAATCAATATTTTCCGCACATGCCTAGTGTTTCGCCTCCCCTCCCCTTTCCAGTCCTCCTAGGGTGCAGAAGTCCGGGCTGCATTCACGTTCCTCTGCTGGGCTGCCGGGTCTGTACCCCTTGCCTACATCGTTGGCTTGGGTAACAATCAACAGGTTGTCACTCTCCTCGACTCAAAAACGCCCCCTCCTTCTGCCTTCCAACACTACCAACGGTACTTGGTCTTGGGCCCTTAGGAACACTGTTAACAGCCTTCCTGATGGAATCAGTGTTAAATCCGCCGGTGTCAAGGGCTGGGCAGGATTTCCAGGGAATGAGTGCAAGGATCGATACAGCAAGTGGTTTGCATATGCCACCGAGTGGTCAGCCGGTTGCCTCCCCCCTCCTTGCTTGGCAGTGATCTCTCAGGGAAGGATCTCCATAGCCCACAAGGTCACGCCCTCCCTCCTTCGTCGCCTATATCCCCAACACCGCAATTACAACATGAATGTCTCCAGCAGCTCCAATTTTCACACCTCAAGTAAGAAAAAGTGTATGTGTATTTCCATGCCAAAAGGTAAGCTTTAGTTGTTTTGGAGATGCCTCAAGGCATACTACATTTTTATCTTAGTATTGGCATATCCAAAAAGGGGTGAGAAAGTATTTTGACCTCTAAAGCCAAGCATTAAACTTGGGATGTTGTGTGGACCCCTGACCCTCCCACTGATTGGACGTAAGCACCATTTCCTGGACTGACTGAGGCGCTGACACTGATCCAGAGCCTATGCATGTTTCTATATTTTCTCATCAATGCTTAGCTATCCTAGTGGTCTGCACCCTAGGGGGCTGGGGTACCCCTTTTTGAGAGGTCCTGGGTTCAGTTCCCAGTCAGCCTAGCTAAGTAGGAAGATCCCATCCGACATGGCAGTGACCTCAGCGCCAAAAGCCATGCCACCTCAGCACCTATGGGACGCAAAACAAAGAGTGCACATCTCTGGATGGCACTATAAAACAGAGAGTGCCCACGTGGGCAGTTTTCCCATGATTGTACAATATTTTCCAACTATCTTTTTCTAAATCTATAGTTATTGTCAGTTCCTTTGTTGATACACTATCTCTTTTGACTGCGGCCCTTCATGTTGTGGATTTGATGCTGTATTTCCTCTTTGCACTGTGTATACTTGGGAGGTTTGGTTTATTTTAACAAAACACGTATTTTGGAAGGCCTGAGCTACCTCAAGAAGCAGCAGGAGCAAGCGGAGGAACAAAACAAAAGAAAATCATCAAAGCAATCAACAGTGGAAGCCTGTTTTAACTTTCTGGTAGCAGAGATCTTCAGTCTTTGCGTACCTGCAGCCCCGTGCAGTACAACCAGTACGTTGAGAGTGACAACACTACTAAGGGGCGAAGAAATACAATATGGACACCAAGGACACTGCAGAGAAGACAGCGCCCTCTGTGGCACCAGCCAAGCCAGCGCTAGTGCCCAAACCTGCTGGTGAACCTTGACCGGAGGAGCCTGTACGTTCAGTGCCGTTAACTGGGCGTGCGGATTGTTCCCTTGATGGACTGGAAGCTGCCTTCAGCGGGCTATCCGTGGGATCATTGGAAGGCAAAGAGAAGGAGAGGAAGAAGGAAGCAGTGGGAGCCGAAGGAGTACATCCTGGACATGATCCAACTGACGAGGTACCCTTCGAGGACAGAATTTCGAGAGCACACCCAGCGCCTTTGAACACCCTCGGGCACGCTCTGCAACTACCACCAAACTCCCAGCCTCACATCCAGCAACATCCTCAGCCTCAACCACTCCACCTATGGCTGAGGGTCTATGCTTTACTGGTGTGCCTTACTCCACCTATGGTGTGGACCCATTCCTGGCTGCGCCACCTATGGCAACAGCAGTCAGTGAACCAGTTGCATCCAGCTCCACCTACACCAGTATCCGTGAGTCCATACCGCTGAGGACTATCACAGACCCGCTACTGGTGTGGACATGACCGGTATGTCTGGCTATGCAGCGCCCGACACTGGCTATACCATGTCAGCACCTGGGTCCACCTCTCTGAGTGGCCTACAGGGCCCTGATTCATGTGGAGGAAGGAGCAGAGATTAGGAAGATCCTCAAACAAGTCCCTGACGCGGTCGAAGATACGAGAAGCTTTTTGAGGAGCCACTGCAGACCTAGTGGGTGATCTAACTAAAGAAATGAGGGCCAAACTGAAGCCCCTGATTCCTCGCCAAGGGTCACCTATGACCATGGGACCTTCACCACATTGTCTACAAGCCAACCATCTGGTGGCGGGATTGACACACACCCTGGGAGGCGTGAGGAGCCGACCTATGCCGACCCCTGTTGTAGTATCAAGGAGTCCCTTTCTACCAAGAATGGCTCATCCGCCCTACAGCCATGTGCAGAACTCCACGCGGGCCGTGCTCGACCAGTTGGGACTGACAGCCCTAAGGGCTATGGTTGATGTTGAGCCCTACGGCTCCAGTGACTTTGGCGGTGATCCTTCCCATCTTGAGCCGCCATCGCTAACGTCTGCTTCACCCTCTGAGGACGATGACCCTGAGGACCCGGAGAACCCGATTGGCATCTAGAAAAAGAAAAAGAGGAAGACCAAGCGCCACGAGAGACGCAGGTCCAAGAAGGCTGAGGCCATACCCACCTCCAACACTGTGGTGAACTTGCCTGTGTTGACGGGGAAGGACCTCAGCGAGTTCGCTGAGAGTTTTGGACGGTTCCTGAGGATGACCGGCCAAACCCACGCTAGTGGTCGGGTGAAGTGCGATCTGCTCCTGCAGGGTTGCAAGACCAAGTACCTGGAGAAGCAGGTCAAGCTGATCGTGACGAAGTCCGCTACCTCCGCCGACGTGTTGGTGGACTTAGAGAGGCAGTACCCTTCCGATGAGACCAACCTCTCCGTCCAGAGTGAGATCCAGAACCTCACTGTGTTGCCCAACAACCCCAAGGCGGCCCAGATTTCGGATCTGCTGGTCCACTTGGACCAGTGGGTCGGGCGACTGACGCCCGGTTCTTATGGCAGCAACGAGCCGCTTTTCTGGTTGGTGGCCAAGATCCCATGAGACGTGTGGGATGAATGTCCGGCAACGGGGGAGGGCAAGGCAAGGACCCTCACGTATGAGGACTTGTCTGTGCTGCTTTTGGAGCTGGCGCTGGAGAAAGAAAGCGACCAGGGACTGAACGTCTACCGCCCTGGAGGAGGTGGCTCTGGGAAACATGGCCTGGGGTACCAAGGAACCCGACGTTGACAGGGGACTACCGCCAAAGATGTTCGTATTATGAGCAATGTCCAGGAGCTCTTCTGATGTGATGCCAGAGATGAGCAGGGTTGCCTGCTTCATGCCCCTGATTGTGATCAGTGGAATTGTTTCGTGGTCCCGGGGAAGAAGCAGGACACCAACGCCGGCGGCAAAGCCAGGCTGCCGGACAACTACGGGTGCACTATCACCTGTGCGTTCTGTGGTAGGAGTAAGCACTACGAAGACGAGTGCTACCACAAGCAACGCCTCTCGGCGAAGCTCAAGAACGAGAACGGCAGTGGCAAGGGCGGTGGCAAGAGCAAAGCCGACCTGGACTTTGGCAAGGGCAAGTCCAAGGGCCGTGGCAAAGGCCAAGAGAAGCGCAAAGGTGGACTAGGAGGCTCTGACCGCAAGCCTGACAAGGACAAGAACGCAGACAAGTCCGGAGTGAACCCCAACCCTACACCAGGGGGGAACTCTGAGCCCTCTGCTAGGCAGCCAAATCCGGGGCCTACGACCCGTTCCCAGATACAAGCCCAACAAGAACAAGGAACTAAGCTTGCCAACCAAGGTGTGGACCAGTCTAGCGCCCGCAAACGTTCCCGCTCCATGCGTATGGCGCGAAAACTGCAGAAGAACAGGTTTGAGGTGACCTACCCCGCGGAGTTCTGACAGGGACGCTCTGGGGGGTCTACAGACCTGGTGTTCTGGGTACTTATCCGTCTTGGAGGACGAGAATACCTGGGGGTACTGGATACTGGGGCTACTATATCTATTGTGGCCGAAAACATTTTACCTCGTGGGGACCTTAAGAACATCATGCCTACCGCAGCCATTTGCATAGGGGATGGTCATGCGGTGCACAATTGTGGGGACTGCGAGATCGAAGTGTCTGTGGGATCAAGGAGCATCGCCCATCGGTTCTACGTGATGGATGCTGAAGCCTTCGACTTCGTACTGGGGACCAACTTCTTCGTCGAGCACTCCCAGATTCTATCCCTCACGCTGCAAGCACCCTATGTCGTCCAAGTGGACCATGGTGATCGAGGGGAATCTGTACCACTGGAGCAGTCTGAACACACATCAAGCTACCTGAAGGTATGCAAGAAGGAGCTCTCTACCATGATGCTCGCCTCCAAAACTGAGGACTATCAGCTCCTTGGAAATGTCTTGGAGCAAGGTCTAAAGGAGTTCGGATACTCCAGGGAAGACCTGAACGTGAGTTCTTCGCCAGTGACAAGCAGCCCGTCCTGGAATTCTACTGCAGCAAAGGGCAAAGTTGCTGCTACAAGTTTTATTGACCCTCTTTCTGGATGGCCTACGGGAACCCCAGGTTCAGTGAATTGGGGAAGGTCTTGACCAAGGTGGCCGTGGAACATTCCCGTATGGTCCTGTGTTCCCCCGATTGGAGACCCCGTGGGGGAAACGAGTACTGGCGTACTCTTTTGGACAAGCTGACACTCACCTCCATCCAGCTGCCCGAAGACGCCATCTACGTGCCTGTGGGTCGCAAGACGCCCATACGTAAACTGCAATGGGGGAGCATGCTAAGCGTGGTAGACGGGGATCTAACCCCAGTACCTTGGGAAGACCTGGACCCTGCTATGGTCCAGGAATTTCAACGTGAGAGCAACGGCTACACCCTCGATGTCCTAAAAGACCGACTACGGCCACAAGACGCTGTAGAAAGGGACGAGTATGTGGTGTCTGACGCTGTTGCCTGAAACTCCCAGACTCCCCCTGCCATGTATGTAATCCTGCTGTAGTCTCAGAGTGTGGACTATCCGAGCTACCTAGCTCCATAAACTCAGATGATGAAACCGAGCATGATGCCTTCTTCGTGCAGACGTGCGTGGAGAAAGTGGAGAACGCTGAGTACGCTGCCCCACAGAAACCCCTACTCTCCATGAGGGGAGAGGAGCCCCTGGACGAGGAGTTGGACCCCCGATCCAGCCTGACAGAGTACGTGGACTCCAAGAGGAGATTGGTGGCGAAAACGCTATGCTAAGCTAGGCCTACCCGCCGCTCATGGCCGTTGAAGCAGGGGTCTATGGGAGATATCTCCCAACTGAAGGAAGACCTTGAACAAAAGATTACCACCTGGCGACGAGAGGTGGATCTAAAGCTCATGAAGAGCGTGTGGAGTGCCCATGTGAGGACCCCTGATGAAGATGAACTCTCAGAGGACCGTGTATGCGAACCCCCTTGAGCCTGTCTATGCTGTCACGGAGGTAGGTAGCGTACGTAGGTATTTTCGGGAGCTGGGGATGCCTCCTTTGACAATGCAGGAAGAAGATCTTACCAAGAAGACGTCCTGTGCCTCCCACTGCCCTAGTTCAGGTGCCTCTTAAGCCGCTCCCGCAGGTGCTTCGGAAGGCAGTGTCGCGGCCACCCGGTCCAGGTGTCCCAGGTGGCAGGGTGTCCCCACATGTGTCCATGGGTAGGGCCACATGCCACCTCATTTGGGCGGCAGCTCTGCGGGCTGACCAGCCGTGTGGAGTATCTCTCAACACAAGGGGTATTGCTCCCGCTAGTCTACGGTACGACCACCTCACCCTTGTGGCTTGAGTTGCGGGGCCTCTCTGCTTGGCAGGCGACCCCTCCTGGACTGTGTACGGGGACGCCCGTCACCTGCCGCTTCCATGGCTCCGGGTGACGTTTGCCATGGTCCCGAATGCAGCCTGGCCGGGCTCGGACCAGTGGCCTTGGGGTACAGCCCCTGCTGCTGCCCCGGTGGGTCCGCCGGGTCGCCCCAGTGCCCCCGACTAATGGGGTGTTGGTCTTTTCTCGTCCCTCGGCCGCCCTACGTGTGCATGTGTATGCGGTGTCCTAGGCCACTTGGCTCCTGTTCACCGGTGTGCCCGCTCAGTCCGTTGTGTTGCGTGTGTGGTGTCCTGGGCCACTTGGCTCCTGTTCACAGGTGTGCACACTCAGTGTGTTGTGTCGCGCGTTCGGTCTCCTGGGCCACTTGGCTCCTGTTCACCGGTCTGCCCAATTGGTTTGTTGTGTTGCTTGTGCGGTGTCCTGGGCCACTTGGCTCCTGTTCACCGGTGTGCCCGCTCGGTGTGTTGTGTTGCGTGTGTGGTATCCCGGGCCACTTGGCTCCTGTTCACCGGTGTGCCCGCGCGGTGTGTGGTGTCGCGTGTGCAGTGTCCTGGGTCACTTGTCTCCTGTTCACCGGTGTGCCCGCTCCGTCCGTTGCTTTGCTTGTGCGGTGACCTGGGCCACTTGGCTCCTGTTCAGCGGTGTGCTCGCTCCGTCCGTTGCTTTGCTTGCGCGATATCCTGGGCCACTTGGCTCCTGTTCACCGGTGTGCCCGCCTGGTGTGTTGTGTTGCGTGTGCGCTGTCCTGGGCCACTTGGCTCCTGTTCACCGGTGTGCCCGCTCTGTGTGTTGTGTTGCGCCTGCGATATCCTTGGCCACTTGGCTACCGTTAATCGGCGAGCCTGCTCGGTGTGTTGTGTTGCGTGTGCGGTGTCCTGGACCACTTGGCTCCTGTTCACCGGTGTGCCCGCTTTGTCCGTTGCCTTTTATGTGCGCTGTCCTCGGCCAATTGGCTCCTGTTCACCGGTGTGCCCGCTCAGTGTGCTGTGTTGCGTGTGCGGTGTCCTGGGCCACTTGGCTCCCGTTCACCGGTGTGCCTGCTTGGTGTGTTGTGTTGCGTGTGCGGTGTCCTGGGCCACTTGGCTCCTGTTCACCGGTGTGCCCCTCCATCCGTTGCTTTGCTTGTGCGATATCCTGGGCCACTTGGCTCCTGTTTACCGGTGTGGCCGCTTTGTGTGTTGTGTTTCGTCTACGGTGTCCTGGGCCACTTGGCTCGTGTTCACCCGTGTGCCCGCTCAGGCTGTTGTGTCGTGTGTGTGGTGTCCTGGGCCACTTGGCTCCTGTTCACCGCTGTGCACACTCAGTGAGTTGTGTCGCGCGTTCGGTGTCCTGGGCCACTTGGCTCCTGTTCACCGTTGTGCCCGTTTTGTTTGTTGTGTTGCTTGTGCGGAGTCCTGGGCCACTTGGCTCCTGTTCACCGGTGTGCCCGCTCGGTGTGTTGTGATGCGCGCGTGATATCCCGGGCCACTTGGCTCCTGTTCATCGGTCTGCCCGCGCGGTGTGTGGTGTCGCGTGTGCGGTGTCCTGGGTCACTTGTCTCCTGTTCATCAGTGTGCCCGCTCCGTCCGTTGCTTTGCTTGTGCGTCGTCCTGGGCCACTTGGCTGCTGTTCACCCGTATGCCCGCTTGGTGTGTTGTGTTGCGTGTGTGGTGACCTGGGCCACTTGGCTCCTGTTCACCGGTGTGCCCGCTCTGTGTGTTGTGTTGCGGGTGCGGTATCCTGGGCCACTTGGCTCCCGTTCACCGGCGTGCCTGCTCGGTGTGTTGTGTTGCGTGTGCGGTGTCCTGGACCACTTGGTTCCTGTTCACCGGTGTGCCCGCTCCGTCCGTTGCTTTGCTTGTGCGGTGTCCTCAGCCACTTGGCTCCTGTTCACCGGTGTGCCCGCTTGGTGTGTTGTGTTGCTTGTGCGGTGCCCTGGGTCACTTGGCTAGTGTCCACCGCTGTGTCCGCTCAGTGTGTTGTGTTGCGCGTGCGGTGTCCCGGGCCACTTGACTCCTGTTCACGGGTGTGCCGGCGCGGTTTGTTGTGTCGCGTGTGTGGTGTCCTGGGCCACTTGTCTCCTGTTCACCGGTGTGCCCGCTCTGTCCGTTGCTGTGCTTGTGCGGTGTCCTGGGGCACTTGGCTCCTGGTCACCGGTGTGCCCGCTTGGTGTGTTGTGTTGTGTGTGTGCTGTCCTGGGCCACTTGGCTCCTGTTCACCGATGTGCCCGCTCGGTGCGTTGCGTTGCGTGTGCGGTGCCCTGGGCCACTTGGCTCCTGTTCACGGGTGTGCCTGATCGGTGTGTTGTGTTGCGCGTGCGGTGTCCTGGGACACTTGGCTCCTGTTCAGGTTTGAGGTTTGAGGTTTGATTTTGCGGATACTAGACGCCTTTCGGCCCCGGGGGGCAACCTGGTCGGGCCGGGTGATATCCTCCCCACCGGGTCCTAGTGGGGGGCCCTCCAAGACGCACCTCCTGCCTGTTTGCGGAGTCCCCTGGGTTCACAGGGCTCGGAGCCCCGTCCTTCCCCGGTTTCCCTGTTTCGCCACTCCCCGGTCAGTGCATCAATTCGCAGCCGTGGCTGCGGGCGCTTACCCACTGCGTCGCCCCCCTTATGCGTGGTCGCCCGGGGAGGCGGCGCCGCCGGGCCCGTGCTACTCGATTGTCGCCAGTGGGACCCCCTTGGGCTGGCGCGGAGGCTGCCAAGCCTAGGGGTTGGGGCGTGGCGCTGTGCGCCACTACTGCCTTGGCGGGTGCAGTGCCCCGGCTGTGTGTGCGCGGCGCTGGCGGCTGGTTCGGGGGGTTCGAGCCGGTACCTGGTGTTGTGTCTCTCTCGTTTCCCCCTTCCCGCCCCGCGTGTTCCGCGCTGCGTGTGGCGGGCCATCCCGTCCGGGTGTCCCTTACCCTCGCTCGCTGGTACGCCATTCCACGCGGTCTGTGCGTTCCGCGCGCTCGGTCCGGTTGCCCTTCTGGTAGTCCCCGCGTGCCCCTTTCGTGTGTGTGCGCTCGCGCTCCCGCGGCGTCCGCTCCCCCCCCCTCTGGGTGGTGTGGCGTGCGCACCTCGCGTGGTCCCGGCACTGGGCGCTGGTAGGGCCGTTCCACGTGGTCCGTGCCCCTCCGCGTGTCCTGCCCCGGTCCCTTGCTCCGTCTGGCGTGCTTTTGGGGGGGGGCGGTCCGGTCCCGGTTCCCCCCTACTTGGCTTGGGGTTGTGGGGGTGGCGGTAGGGCGTCCCCGGGGGGGGTTTCCTTCTACTGTTGCGAGGGGCGTCTGGGGTCAGGCGCTCCCCCTCCCCCGTCTGCCCGCCCACTGGGCGGGCTGTTGGGGTCCGCGATCTATGTGTTGTGAGCGCGGGCGTGCGGGTGTGGGGGCCCTTCTCTGTTCCCCCGGCCTGCACGCCCTGTGGGGGCTGCGCGCCGCGGGGCGGGTCTGTGGCGTTTGTGTGCCGCGGGGCGGCCGGGGGGGGGCCTGTAGGGCGGGGGGTCGCTCTGCCTCGTTCCGTCCCTCTGCCTTCCCTGGGCAGGCAACAAAGCGGGTATCACTGGCGTCGTGCTGTCCATGGGGGGCGTGGCCCCACATACCACTCTGGTTCATGCTCACCCGCCTTCTCTGGGCGCGATCTGTGCGGCGTCCTGGCGCGTTGGCGCGAGCTCGCTTGATCTCCGCGGCCCCTGTGGGAGCCGGCAGCTGGGGCGGGGGGGCGGGTCGCGCTCCGGCTCCTCTCTCGGGCGGGGGGGGGACCATCCCCCCTGCCTCGGGGGGTGGGGGCCGGGGCCCCTGCGGCTTGCGGGCCGGTGTGGGGGTGGGGGGGGGGGGGTCGCGCCGCGGCCTCCCTGCTCCCCTTCTGGGTTGCGGCCTGCGGTACTCAATCCTGGCCCCCCTCGTGACGTCGGCGCACTCCCTTCCCGCGTGCGCGTGCGGTCGGGGTCGCTGTGCCGCCCCGGGGGGGGGGGGGGTTGAGGGGCGGCCCGTGGACCGCTCCCCCGGGGGCCCCTGCAGACCTGAACCCCCCCTCTGCCCTCCCTGAGTGGGCTGTGGTCACAGGAGGGTCAGGTGGGGCGCGGCCCCCATACTGTTCCGTTGCGCGCGTTGCTCCGGCACGCTTGCGTGGGCTCGCCCCGCGGCCGCGACCCCCGCGGGAGCAGGTCCAGCCGCATCCCCCCCCCCCGCGTCGCGGTCCCTTCTGGGGGGGGGGCGTCCCCTCGGCTCTGGGGGGGCGGAGGGCCGCTCCTGTGGCTCCCTAGCTGGGAGGGGTGCGTGGGGGGGGGTGGGGGGGCCGCCCCCCCGCACCCCCGCCCCGTCGGGCGTCGGCCTGCCTTCCGTTGCCCCCGGCGTGCCCCCCCGGGGTATACTCGTGCCGTGGGGGTTGCGGGGCGGCCGCGGGCGTTGGGCGCGGTCCGGTCGGCCGCCGACGGGTCAGTGCTGCGGGGGGGGGGGGGGGGGAGGGGGGAGGAACCCCCCCGCCCTGGTTCGCGCCCCCGCCTTCCCCGGGCCGGACTCTGATAAGGCCGCTCCGTTTGCGCCGTCCTGGGCGTCGCCGGTCTGCTGTCGGCCGGCAGCAGGCAGGGCGTGTGGGCGCCTGCCTCGGCCGTGGTGCCCCTGCAGCCCGGGTGCAGCGGCCTCTTCGGGGGGGGTGTGGGGCCGCCGTTTCTTCGGTCCACCTCCGTCCGCTCTCGGGCCTGAGTGGGAGGGGGGGAAGGGGAGTGGGGGGGGCCCTCTGGTCCACTGGCGACGCCTCCTGACGGCCGGGGGGGGGGGCGGCATGGCGGTCCCGGCCCCGGGGGCCAGCCATTGGCTGGGGGGTCGCACCCTTCCCCCGCCCCCCTCTACCTAGAGCCGGACCCTCGTGCAGGCCCTCGCTGGGGCCCCTCATCCCCCCGGCCGTCGTCGCGCGGCGCTGGCCGGCCGGGGGCGGCTGTGAGGGTTAGCGGTCCGCAGTTAGCGGGCTGCGGGGCAGCTGGTTCCCCCCCGCCCTCGTTGTCTCCGCCCTCCCTCCCGCGGGTGGTGGCGCGCTCTCCTGCGTCATGCCGTACCGTGGGGGGGGCGTGGGTCGGGGGGCCCAGGCCCCCCCCCCACTTTCTCGCGTCCGCCGTCTGGGCCGTCACCTGCGCTGCCGCTTGTGTGGGGGCTGGGGCTGTGGAGGCGGCGGGTTGCGCCGGCAGTAGCGCCAGTGGGCGAGGGCGCTGCGCAAGGCCCGGGGGAGCCAGTTGTTGGCGTCCGCATCCGTGATGCGGAGCACCGGTCCCCCTTCCAGGAAGGCCGGCCACGTCGGCTCCCTGTCGGGCCACGCCGCCCGGATCACTGACCTGAGGACCCTCTCATGGTCCTCTGGGGCTGCCCACCCCCCCGGGGGTACCTCTCGGTTTCCTCCGTCTCTCCGGAGGAGCACGGCATCGAAGGGCCGGTTCCTCAACCCCCTGGTGGTCCCCTGGTTGGCCCAGCACAACCACCCGTACACCTCCTTCAGCAGGGAGAGGGCCTCCTCCCCCAGAGGGTCCGGGACCGTGCTCCAGTCCCGGTCCCACGGCCGGGCCCCCTCTGCCCCTCGCGCCGGCTTCCCTCGCTGCCCCTGTGCCTGCGGCGCCGATGCCGCGCCCCGCCCCCCCGGCGCCGAGGCCATCCGCGCCGGCTCCGCTCTCGGCGCGGGGGGGGCTGGCTGGTGCTGGGGTCGTGGGGGTTGGGGGGGGACGAGCTCGCCGGCGTCAGGGTCCATGTTGTAGAGGTGATGGTGGTGGTGGTGGTGGTGGTGGTGGTGGTTGGTGTGGTGCGCCGGCATCTGTTTCATGCCGGGGAGGATGCACCTCACCGGCTGCACGTCCGGCTGCGGGGGCGCCCCGCTCCCCGCCCCCCTCCCTTCGTCCCGCCCTCCCTCCCGGGCTCCCATGCCTTGTTCCGCCTGTCCCTTGGGGCCCGCGGCACCCTTGCGCTTGCCCTTGGGCCCCTTTCCAGCCCTCCGCCCGTGCCGCGGGTCCCGCCCTCCGTCCCCCACGCCCTGGCCCGCCCGCTCGCCCACCGCCCCTCACCCCACCCCCTGCACCTGGGCTCCCTGCTCGCGCCCCTGCGCGCCCTTCCCGTGCCCTGGTCCCTTCCCGGCCCCCTGCCCTGAATCCCGCCGTCCGCTGCCTGCGCTCTGCCCCCCCCCCCGCTGCTGCGCCCTTGCTCCCTGCCGCGCGTGCCCTGGCCTGCTCCTTGCGCGTGCTCCTTTGTCCGTTGCTTTGCTTGTGCGGTGTCCTCGGCCAATTGGCTCCTGTTCACCGGTGCGCCCGCTCAGTGTGCTGTGTTGCGTGTGCGGTGTCCTGGACCAATTGGCTCCCGTTCACCGGTGTGCCTGCTTGGTGTGTTGTGTTGCGTGTGCGGTGTCCTGGGCCACTTGGCTCCTGTTCACCGGTGTGCCCCTCCATCCGTTGCTTTGCTTGTGCGATATCCTGGGCCACTTGGCTCCTGTTCACTGGTGTGCCCGCTTGGTGTGTTGTGTTGCTTGTGCGGTGTCCTGGGCCACTTGGCTCGTGTTCACCGGTGTGCCCGCTCAGGCCGTTGTGTTGTGTGTGTGGTGTCCTGGGCCAATTGGCTCCTGTTCACCGGTGTGCACACTCAGTGAGTTGTGTCGCGCGTTCGGTGTCCTGGGCCACTTGGCTCCTCCTCACCGGTGTGCCCGTTTTGTTTGTTGTGTTGCTTCTGCGGAGTCCTGGGCCACTTGGCTCCTGTTCACCGGTGTGCCCGCTCGGTGTGTTGTGTTGCGCGTGTGATATCCCGGGCCACTTGGCTCCTGTTCATCGGTGTGCCCGCGCGGTGTGTGGTGTCGCGTGTGCGGTGTCCTGGGTCACTTGTCTCCTGTTCATCAGTGTGCCCGCTCCGTCCGTTGCTTTGGTTGTGCGGTGTCCTGGGCCACTTGGCTCCTGTTCACCCGCATGGCCGCTTGGTGTGTTGTGGCGTGTGCGGTGACCTGGGCCACTTGGCTCCCGTTCACCGGTGTGCCCGCTCTGTGTGTTGTGTTGCGGGTGCGGTATCCTGGGCCACTTGGCTCCTGTTCACTGGCGTGCCTGCTCGGTGTGTTGCGTTGTGTGTGCGGTGTCCTGGACCACTTGGTTCCTGTTCACCGGTGTGCCCGCTCCGTCCGTTCCTTTGCTTGTGCGGTGTCCTCAGCCACTTGGCTCCTGTTCACCGGTGTGCCCGCTTGGTGTGTTGTGTTGCTTGTGCGGTGTCCTGGGTCACTTGGCTAGTGTCCACCGCTGTGTCCGCTCAGTGTGTTGTGTTGCGCGTGCGGTGTCCCGGGCCACTTGACTCCTGTTCACGGGTGTGCCGGCGCGGTTTCTTGTGTCGCGTGTGTGGTGTTCTGGGCCACTTGTCTCCTGTTTACCGGTGTGCCCGCTCTGTCCGTTGCTTTGCTTGTGCGGTGACCTGGGCCACTTGGCTCCTGGTCACCGGTGTGCCCGCTTGGTGTGTTGTGTTGCGTGTGCGGTGTCCTGGGCCACTTGGCTCCTGTTCACCGATGTGCCCGCTCGGTGCGTTGCCTTGCGTGTGCGGTGCCCTGGGCCACTTGGCTCCTGTTCACGGGTGTGCCTGCTCGGTGTGTTGTGTTGCGCGTGCGGTGTCCTGGGACACTTGGCTCCTGTTCACCCATGTGCCCGCTTGCTGTGTTGTGTTTTGTCTACGGTGTCCTGGGCCACTTGGCTCCTGTTTACCGGTGTGCCTGCTTGGTGTGTTGTGTTGCACGTGCGGTGTTCTGGGCCACTTGGCTCCTGGGCACCGGTGTGCCTGCTGGGTTTGTTTTGTTGCGTGTGCGGTGTCCTGGGCCACTTGGCTCCTGTTCACCGATGTGCCCACATGGTTTGTTGTGTTGCGCGTGCGATGTCCTGGGCCACTGGGCTCCTGTTCAGCGGTGTGCTCGCTTGGTGCTCTGTGTTGCGTGTGCGGTGTCCTGGGCCACTTGGCTCCTGTTCACCGGTGTGCATGCTCGGTGTCTTGTGCTGTGTGTTGCGTGTGCGGTGTTGCGTATGCCGGGCGTAGCTGCAGGGCGCGCACTCGTCCATCCGGATGGCGGCTGTTCGTAGCCGGCATGGGCTGGGTACCCTCCAGGCGGGCAGTCCTCCATCCGGACGGCGGCTGTTACGTAGCCGGCAGGGGCTAGGTACGCTGCCGGGCGCGCACTCATCCATCCGGACGGCGGCTGTTCGTAGCCGGCAGGGGCTGCGTACCCCGCGGGCGTGCACTCGTCCATCTGGACGGCGGCTGTTTTGTAGCCGGCAGGGGCTGCATTCGCTGCCGGGAGCGCAAGCGTCCATCCGGACGGCGGCTGGTGTTGCTTGGCACCTGTTCTCGTGCCGTGGTTTGTTGCGTGTTCTGCGCACTCTCCGGGCCTGCGGCACCCGGCGGCCGTTGTTGCTTGGCACCTGTCCATGTGCCTTGGTTCTGGCCGGTGGCGTGCCTCTCTGGCGTGCCTCGTGGCTCCGCGTGGTGCGCTGCGCCTCGGCCGGTCCGGTCGGTGTCGGTGCTCCGGTCGGCTTTCCCTACGCCTCCGTGCCTTTCCCCACAACCAGGACTTGCGCCCCCGGCTTTACTGGGCGGCTGCGCGGGGCACACGGAGGCGGGCCGAGAACCGGGCTCATTGTGCCTGCCGCTGGCCCCCGCCACGGCGGGGGGCGCTGGGCTCCTTCTGCGTCGTACCCGTATGGGGCCCCGTAATGGGGTTGTCCCTGGTGGGTCCCTCCGGCGTCGGTCTTGGGCTGCGTGCGCTGTGGTGGTGGGCGTGTGTGGACCCCGTCACTGACGCGTCCGGTTTCCCGTACCGTCCGTCGTTCGACGGGGGACTTGGCCGGTCCACCGGGGCTGTTTTGTGTGGACGCCGACACCTCCCCTTGCGGGTTGGAGGACGCCACGCCTGGGTCCCATGCGTGTGTGCGTTTGCTGGTCCTTCCTGGCTGGGTGGGGCAGGCCGGCCTCCCGGGCGCGTTTTGGCGCGTCTGACCCTACCTTTGGCCGCTTTGTCTTTCTGCTTTGCTAGGCCCTCCCGGCTGGGGTTGACCCTTTCTTGATTTTTTCTTTGCCTTCTTTCTCCTCTTTGTTGGTTTTTTTTTTGGTCGTCGTTCCGTTTGCGTGCCCCCGTTGTCTCTTGCTTTCTCTGCTTTCCGCCCCTGGGTGCCTTGGGCCTTGGGGCTGTGTTTTCCTTCAACCCCCCCTCTTGTCTTTTTTTTTCGTTGTGCGCCCCCATTGTCTCTTGCTTTCTCTGGTTTCCGGCCCCGGATGCCCTCGGCCTTGATGCTGTGTCGTTCCGCCCCCGCTTCCCCGTCTGGGGTTTTTTTTTTTGGCTCGCTGTTTTTGTCCTCCTGCCCTTCTTTTTTGCTTTCCCCCTCCCCCCCTTTTTTTTTCCGGCCTTTTGTGCCCCCTCCCCCCCTTCTCTTGCTTGTTTTGTTGGTCTCGGCTCTCTGTGTGCTCTCGCTGCTTTTGTATTTCCCGCCTGGCCGTTGGCTGCTCCCTTGTGGTTGCTGGGCCCCCCCTCTTTTGTGTCTCGCGGTTTTTGTCGCTGCCGCTCGGTGCTCCGTGCTTTTTTTTTCACCACCTCTGCTGCTTTGCTCCCACCTGCTTGCTTGGCGCTTGTCGGCGGTTCTCGCTGTCTGCTGCGACCCCCCCCCTCCCCTTCTTTGTTTTGCTGGTTTCCCGCCTGGACGTTGGCTTTTCCCTTCTGGTTGCTGCTCCCCCCCCCCCCTTTTGTGTCTCGCGGTTTTCGTCGCTGCCGCTCGGTGCTCCGTTTTTTCATTATTCTCTGCTGCTTTGCTCCTGCCTCTCTCCTTGGCGCTCGTCGGCGGTTCGGCCGTCTGCTGTACTTTCCCCCCCCCTGGTGCGCGCGTGGTGCCTTGTGCTGTCTGGTGTTGCTGCACCGCGCTGCCCTTTCGTCGGGTGGTTTGTGGTGCCGTGTTGCCGTGTTCTGTGCTGCGTGTCGTGCTGTGGTGCCTCGCCTTGCTGTGTTGTGGGCTGCTGCGCGCTGTGCGGCGAGTGTTGGGGCCACTGTTTGTGTGTTGTGGTGTGCTGTTGGTTGCTGCTGCGTGTTGTGCCTTGTCTCCGGTCGTGCCGTCCGGTTGGGTTGTTCGCGGTGTGGTTTGCTGTCTGGTTTTGGTCTGCGTTGCCGTGTGCTGTGCTGTGCTGTGTGTCTCTGGGTGCGGTGCTGCGCCATGCTGCTGCACGTTGTGCCGCCCGGTGTCGTGCTGTTGTGTGCTGTGTTGTTTTGTTTCGCTGGTTTTGTGCCGCTCCTTGTTGTGTCGTACCCTCTGGCGCTGCCCTTCGCCCAAGGGTCCTGTGGTTTGCGGCGCTGTGTTTTGCGATGTTCCCCCGCACTGTGTGCTCTGTGCTGTGTGTGTATTGTCGTGGCGTGTTGTTGCCTGCTGTTGTTCGCCGCTGTGCTGTGTGCTGTGTGTGCCCTGGGGTGTCGTGCTGTGCGTTCCCTGTCTTCTGCGCACTGTGCGGTGCTGTGCTGCGCTGTGCTGGTGCCCTTGCATTGTGCTGTTCATGTGGTGCGTGCTGTTGCTGGCGCCTGGTGCTGTGTTGCGCCGCTGTGCGTTGTGCTGATTCCTTGGGTGTTCTGTGGTGTGGTACTGGGTCTCGTGGCCCGTGGTTGTCTTCAGGTGGAGTGTCTCGCTGTCGGTGTCCCTGTCTGGCCGCGTGGCCTGCTTCCCTGTTGCTTGTGCGGATTGCTTAGGTGCCCTGCTTCCCTGTGTCGTGTTCTGTGGTGCTGTGCTGTTGCGTGGTGCTGTGCTGTCGCGCTCTGCTGTCGTTTTGCGGTGCTGTTTGTGCTTGCTTTGCCCTCTTGTGGCCTGTCGTGCGGCGCCGTGCTGTGCTGTGTTGTGCTGCTGGTTGTCTGTGCTTTTTTTTCCCCGCTGGTGGCATCTGTGTGCTGTGGTGCCCCTTCCCTCCCTGCCCGCATGCACAATACACATTGATTATTACCCTGTGTTACCCCGCGCCCGTCTCTGTGTCGGTGGATCACGTTGTTGATGAAACTAGCCTCGTCGTTCGCCGCTTTGTTCCTGATCCTGGCGTCACAGCGCACTTGCTTGACTTGTTTGTCCATGTACAGCAACCAGATCCTCACCAACTTCTTGTTGCGGCGCTCTTTGGCAACCTAGTTGCCACCTGCAGCGAAAAGGAGGCAGAAGTGTCAAGGGTGGGGCACGGATGGGAGGAGAAGGTACATGGAGAGCAAAAGAGGGCGAAGGGCAGCAAGTGCAGGGGCGTGGCGTGTTAGAAAATGTTTTTCTAGTTTTACCCGCTGCTGGCTACGGGGTTTTCTTTGCGTTTTCGGCGCGTTAGTCAACGAGGGGCATGGCGTTATGTTCCTATTAGCGTTACGGTGCTTACGGCGTTAACTATTCACCTATTTAAGGTTGAAATCTTTTCGATCGTATTTTGACACGTTTTGCCGCGCGCTTTTTTGCCTAGCGCTTTTGTATGATAATTAGCTTTTATTTGAGCTATTTAGAAAATTGTTTCGTCGTGTTTTACCTATCTTTGTACTTCTATCTGGCAACAGGGCGCAGCGCGCGCGACCCTGTCATACGGTCATGCGGTGCACAGTTGTGGGGACTGCGAGGTCGACGTGCCTATGGGATCAAGGAGCATTGCCCATCGGTTCTACGTGATGGACGCCGAAGCCTTCCACTTCGTACCGGGGACCGACTTCTTCGTCAAGCACTCCCAGATTCTATCCTGCACGCTGCAAGCAGCCTATGTCGTCCAAGTGGACCATGGTGATCGAGGGAAATCTGTACCAGCGGAGCAGTCTGAAAGCACGTCAAGCTACCTGAAGGTATGCAAGAAGGAGCTCTCTACCTTGATGATCGCCTCCAAAACTGAGGACTATCAGCTCCTTGGAAATGTCTTTGACCAAGGTGTAAAGGATTTCGGATACTCCAGGGATGACCTGAATGTGGAGTTGTTCGCCAGTGACAAGCGGCCCTTCCTGGACCTCTACTGCAGCAAAGGGCAAAATTGCTGCTACAAATTTTATTGGCCCACTTTCGGGATGGCCTACGGGAACCCCAGGTTCAGTGAATTGGGGAAGGTCTTGACCAAGGTGGCCCTGGAACGTTCCCGTATGGTCCTGTGTTCCCCCGATTGGGGAGCCCATGGGGGTAACGAGTACTGGCGTACTCTATTGGACAAGCTGACGCTCACCTCCATCCAGCTGCTCGACGACGCCATCTACGTGCCTCTGGGTCGCAATACGCCCATAGGTAAACCGGGATGGGGAGCATGCTAAGCGTGGTAGACGGGGGTCTAACCCCAGTACCTTGGGAAGACCTGGACCCTGCTATGGTCCAGGAATTTTAACGTGAGAGCAGCGGCCACACCCTGGATGTCCTGAAAGACCGACTACGGCCACAACACGCTGTAGAATCTACTCCTGGGGGAGACGAGTACGTGGTGTCCTACGCTGTTGCCCCCAACTCCCAGACTCTCCCTGCCATGTATCTAATCCTGATGTAGTCTCAGACTGTGGACTATCCGAGCTACCTAGCTCCATAAACTCTGATGATGAAACCGAGCATGACGCCTTGTTCGTGCAGACGTGCGTGGAGAAAGTGGAGAACGCTGAGTACGCTGCCCCACAGAAGCCCCTACTCTTCATGAGGGGAGAGGAGCCCCTGGACGAGGAGTTGGACCCCTGATCCAGGCTGACACAGTATGTGGACTCCAAGAGGAGATTGGTGGCGAAAAAGCTATGTTACGCTAGGCCTACCCGCCGCCCATGGCCGTTGAAGCAAGGGTCTATGGGAGATATCTCCCAACTGAAGGAAGACCTTGAACAAAAGATTACCACCTGGCGACGAGAGGTGGATCTAAAGGTCATGAAGAGCGTGTGGGGTGCTAATTTGAGGACCCCTGATGAAGATGAAGTGTCAGAGGAATGTGTATGCGAACCCCCTCGAGCATGACTATGCTGCAACCGACCACCTGAGACTGTGGAAAGCGACCTTCTATACGCCTACCAAGGGCTGGAGGATATTACCAAGGACAAGGATGCTGACCCGGTTGAGGGCCACCCCTGCTTCTATCCACCAAGGGGCAATCAACCTACACTGTGACGAGGACCTGGAGGACAAGATCAAACTCTTGGACCCTAGAGTACAGAAGCTGATCAGGACCTATCTGGAGGTGTTCGGTGACCTACCCCCACAAGCCTCCTGTGACAAGCTTGTACAGATGGACCTCAAGCTGAAGCCCGAGTGGATGGATCACAAGATTTGTAGGAGACCCTACCCGGCTCCTAAGGAGCAGGCCGATGAGACTGAGCGACAGATACAAGAGTGTATCGACGGTGGCCTAGTCCTGGAGTACAAGAACGGGGACTACCCCCAACATTGCAGCCCCTGTTTCCTGGTGGCCAAACCTGGGTCTACAGCCAAACGGCTGGTGGTGGACTATGGGGAGCTGAACAAGAAAGCGCTTAACCACTCAGGGTCTATTCCTAACATGGAGTCAACCCTAGAGAAGATAGCCCCCTGCCGCTACAAGACTAAGATGGATAAGCGGAGTGGTTTCTGGCAAGTGGACCTGATGCTCAATGCCCAATAGCTCCTGGCGTTTATCACCACTCAGGGGAGGGTGTTCAAGTGGAAGGTCATGCCCTTTGGCCAGGCCGAGAAGGGTGAGTTCATGCAGGAGACTTTGCAGTACCTGGGGTTAGACATTGCCTATGGGTGGTGGACCCCTGCGGCCTGTAAGGCCGATCCCCTGGTGGATGCTAAGGTACGACACGAGACCCCAAGAAAGGACGCCATGATGTACGTAGTTTCGTTGGGGCCTGCAACTTCTACCGCCGCCACATCAAGAATTTTACCTACACCAGCGCCATCCTGACGGATCTCATCAAGAAGAGCACTACCTGGCGCTGAGGCCCTCAAGAGCAACAAGCCTTTGACGAGCTCAAGGACAAAGTGGCCAAGGCTAAGTGCTTGGGCGTGCCTGGAGCACAACGAGAAATTATCCTGGTGACTGACGCCAGCAATGTGGGTGGAGGTGGAACACTGTTCCAGTGGCAAGCACTAGAGAAGGAGGAGTTTGACTGGGCCATTTCCCAATGGGGGACTGATGGAATGAATTGATACGGTACTCTCAAGCACAGGTACCCCGACGACAAATGGGTCCTGGTTCCCCTCGGCCATTGGAGTTGGAAATGGAACCAGGACAGGGGTAACTACTCTACCTATGAGCAGGAATTGCTCACGGGTATACTGGTGCTATCCTCTCAGGCCCGATTGTTGGGGAGCAACCTAGTGGTTTGGCTGTGTGACCAGGAACCGGTGTGCAGCTTCCACAAGGGACCCCCACCTAAGAAGGAGTTAGATTTGGCATCCTCCTCAACAACTGCAAAGTAATGGGCTCATAGTATTTTGTCTTCCAGCTTAGTCCATAGCAAAAAAAGGGACTATGAAACACAATCATTATTTACACTCATGTTCACTCCTTACCTCTCTTCCACTCTCACCATAGAAATATGCCTCTTGTAGTAAAATACACCTAGTTAGGACTTACCTAGGAAGCACCACGTGCTCCCTGGTGTCGCCGCCAGGCGCCTCTCCTCTATCTATCTCTCTTCTCTCCTCTTGTGTTTGGGGCTTGGCTTAGGCCTAGGTATATTCTTGGGATCCCCCAATACATGAAATATGCATGGGACCCACCAAATAGGCATTAAAATACATGTAGAAGTAGGGACAACCATGGAAAAGGGTTGTAGAGTATTTAGTGGTCCCTTAGGGGCCTTAGACTCCTTCGAAGGTAGTATGTGTGGTATCACTCACAAAATGAGTCGATCATGCATGACATGCATGACAATCCATGATGTCAAAAATGTGATCATCCAAATTCAAAGAGTTATGAAAAATGAATAGTATAACCTTCTTAGGAACCCATAAGAGTGGGGTTGTGGTTGTGTTAGTTCTGAGCGAAAGTGAAGTTTTGGGTTGGAATGTGAAAAACACATGCTAGGGCGCCAGCATGTCATGACACATGATGCATGACACATGACACATGATGCATGATGAATGATGATGATGATGAATGATGATGATTGATCTGAATCTGCTCTGAGTTCACATAAAGTACACTCTGAGTTCAAATAACGTACACTCTGAGTTCAAAATATATACTCCATGGGGCTCAATCTCACCCCCCCCCCGACTGAAGCCCTGGAATTCAGGAGTAAATACTCAGAAAAATAGGCTGAAAAATGATATTGTGGCCATAATCATATGCAGCCCTGTGAAATCTCTTAGCATTTACTATTCAGTCCAGAACTGGACCACCTTCAACACCAAGTATGATCACTGCACCTCAGTACCACAGTAAAGAATGAGTGGAATGACTTCGGAAAGCATACATGTGAGTTACCTTTCTTACTATACCACTCTTACCACAGCACAATAGGTGATTAGTTTGGAGCTAAAAATGCAAATACCAGAAGTTCCAGAAAGATTGTGCTCAAAGTGATATATAAAGCATGGACAAGGCGTAGGAATCCTTAGGGAAGCCTTACATAAGAAATGCAGATACCGATTTTTGAAAATCAAAAGGAAATCGGCAATGAATAACGCTTGAAATGCAATCCAAAATGAACCGTAGCTGAGCTTCTCACTCGCCAGGAACCAAAACTTGAAAAAGTATTTGGACACCTGAAAAGCGCAAAGTGTAGCGCTGGGAGTTCTGGCGACTCCCGTAACTGCGCGCGTCCGCCGTGCGGGACTGGGGGCGAAGCCTCCAAAGTCCAAAAACTTTTGAACTTTTGTAAAAACGCGCTTCTGAAGCTGCAAAAAGCGCAGTTTTGTAAAACAAAGAATTTGGAAAACAACGAGCAGCGAAAAACGCGATTTTATAACTTGAGCCTTACAGACAGGTAAACATTTTTGCGCGGGGAGGGTGCACAGTACACCCATAGGGTAACTGTACGTTTTGCGCGCATCATTTCACCACTGTGCGTGTAATAGGCGAGGTTGAACATCAGCCACACATAGCACAACAGAAATGAAACATACGTGTTGGTCAGAGCTTGCACAACACGCGTAGTGTGTTTTTACCTTGCTTTGCAGTCTTGTGCACGCTCTTGGTGCCTCGCAAGGTCTGGCTCGGGCTGGCATTCAGGCAGGATTCAGGAGGGAAACAGGCCGTCACGCATGCAAAATAGCAGCGTACGCCGCGTCGTGCACACGTAAAAACTCCGATTCCAAGTAGGATAGAGGGTAAAACCTTCATAAGGGAAACATTCAAGGTTTGGGAGGTAGGGAGAACCTTCCTTGCTCGCTCTACAGGACAGTGTGCATGCACAGCGGAGGCGCCGCTATATGCGTCACTGTCGTCTGTTGGTGGTTTTGTGGCGGAATGCCTGGTGAATCTTTCAGTGCATGCATATGCTCACGTGCACGCACCTAAAACACTCATATGTTTCACCGTGCCGCTCACACATGCAGCGTGTGTTAGAGAGTGTAGGACCGTGGGAACTCAAAAAGCCCAATGAAACTCTGGGGTGAGATTCCCGACTTGCAAGTTGCGCGGTTTGAGTTCTCCGAGTGTGGGAGGAGTGTGGAGTGGAGAGTGGGATGTGGGTTGGAGGTGTTAGCAAGGGGCGCTCCTGCAAAGGGCTACTCCTTTGTAGAGCGTTAAGTTCAGCGTGTGGGAGACTGGGAAGGCAGGAGATTGGAATGGGCAAGGGCGTTCGCGTTGTTCAGCGTACGCTGGCCCTTGTTCCCACTCCCATTCTGATCCCTGACGGTTTTTTCCTGGTCTCCCCGTGTGTGACCCTCTCTCTTTGTCTTTTGGGTAGCCCCAAGGTAGAGACCCTGAGGTAGATTCACACACATGCTCGCCCTGCACCGCACATCCACGCACAGCACTGCACACACATACTCAACACAACACACTTTTGCGGGCCATTCACTCACTCTGCACGGATCACGTTGAGCTTCGGTTCCGTGTCCACACTTGCACGGGTGTCATCGGACCGGAGGCGAGATGCACCCAAAGCGTTCACTGTTTGTTCAGGGATGCTTGGTGTTAGCTACAACTTGACTTGCCTTGGCGTGGGCGTGTGTGTCGGAAGTTGTAGGATCAGGGTGTCTTGCGGTGTAGGATCAGGCGTTAGCGTCTTTGACGGTGGGTGCCCAAGGCGGGGAGGTTTGCAGCCAAGGGGGTAGCCCTGGTCGTGGTTGGGCAGCCCATGCAAACTCTGCTCGACCTGCAGCCCACCCAGTTCCTGGGGGAGGTCCCCTCCCTGGGGAACACCAACCCTGCCCCTCCGGTGGTGGATGCTTGACTGTTCCAAAATGGAACCAGGTGTTCACCACCTGTAAGAATCGGCTTGCTTAGCAATTGTGTTTCACCTCTCTCCTAGGCAACACACTTCAGTTGGGGCTGTTGACACTCACACGCGCGCCAGTTACACACCGCTCATCTCTCTCCCTCCCTAGATTGGTGAAACCTGTCCCCCAGCCTCGGAGTTCCCTTGGAAATCCACGACAACTCCCAGGCTAGTGAGTGTGAACTCACTGCTCAGTGAAACAGGGCCTTAGGACCATAGATGCACCGTTTTCACAGGTGCTATGAAACAGGAGGGAGTAGTCTCACCTCCCAGCACGCTTGCGGGCCTGATTTTGGGCTGACTGCAGAATGTCACGCAAATCCTGAGATTTGCAGTAATCAGCAAAAACCTCGTTGACGTTACCGTCATCGAGTATGAAAGCCGTCACTGGCTCCCAGGTACAGTCAGAGATAGAATAGCCAGACCACTTTGTATAGAATCTCCACCCACGTTTGTAGGTGTGGCAGAGGATTCTTTCAACAAAGTAGTAGTCTTGCTTTTTCATCTCTGATTGAGTAAACGTAATGGGTTCACTAGCGCTTATTCTTTTGGGTCTAGCCTCTACGGCCGTAGGTGTAGGTACAGTAGGCCTAGAGAGAGAGATGTCCCTTTCGGGCATCCGTAGTGAACCGTCATCCTCCATAGGCGGCAGTTCTTCATCTTCATCCATAGGATCCGCGTCCAAATCTTCGGCTGCAGCTTCCAGGCTTTCTTGTAGATCTTCTTCCCAGTCGTAGAGGTCGTCTAGCACGTCATAGTGCTTAAGCTGTGGGTAACCCACTTCAACCAGACCTCCGTACTTAGGATGAGTTTTGATCCACACGGATCCTTCAGCTACATCCGTGACCAGAAATGGTCCGAAGTAGGGGCTGTCCAGCGTGTTACGCGGCCAGGCCTTGAATCTTGAGTGATGTACCAGAACCCAGTCACCAATTTGGTAGATAGCTTCTTTTCTTTTGCGGTTCTTGGTACGATTCTCCTTACTTCTTTTCTTTTCCAGTAGTGATCGGCATAGATCGGCGTTCCGTTTTTGCTCGGTGAGCCATTCATCAACTTTAGGATTTCCTTCGCTCGCGCAGGGGAATTCGAAGTTGAAACCTGGCCTCCCTAGGAACAGTTCCGTAGGGGTGAAACCAGTCCTGCTACTCACTTGATTATTCATCAAGTAGATAGCATAAGGGACTAGTTTTAGCCAGTCTCGGCTCTTCTCGGCCAGCATCAGAATCCTCATGACTGTTTTGAAACAGCCGATTTGGCGTTCGCATAGAGGATTCTTTGTTCGTAGGTAAGGAGTTCCGAACTGGACTTCCGTACCCATAGCTCTCATGACGCTTCGGTACCAACCAGTAGGGCTGGTAAACCGGATGTCTTGATCGCTGTGGATAATCTTGGGTAATCCGTAGACTTGTACCCATCCTTCGAAAATCTCTTTCAATACTCCTTCACCATCCACCTTCTTAGTAAGGGGAAACACTCAGCTGGAGCGACTGAGTCCATCCGTCACCAGGAGGGCGAAGTCATGGCCAGCGAATTTAGGTAACTCCATAAAATCCACGTAGAGGATGGAGTTCATTTGGTTCGGAATCGGGAGATTCCTTACCTCACCACGATCTTCTGCAGTGTTAGCTTTAGCCTTAGTGCAGGGACACTCAGCGATGATCTTAGATAAAATCTTCTTGAGAGATGCATCGCTACTCTTAGCGAAGAAATACTTCTGGAAGAACCAAAGAGTTCTCTCCACCCCAGGGTGACCATCCGTTTTGTGTGCCCATTCCAACATAGTTTCTTGGTAGTCTTTGGGGACACAAATGAGGTCTTCCCTGTATAGGTGAGTTGACGTGCGGGACCATTGTACTCCATCCAGGATCTCTGAGCTCCCAATCGTCAACTGGTCCAAGATGTCCGAGTAATCGGCCGTCAGGTCTTTCATACTCCAGGACATGAGTTTTTCTTTCCTCGTAAAGAGATCGAGATGATGATCCATCTTGGAGAAAGCTTCTTGGGCCATCATCTCCGTGTCTGCCCCCACCAGGGAATCAAAACAATTCCGTGATAGATAATCACAGAGTTCGTTTTTAATTCCCCGGATGTGGAATGTAGCGAGTCGTAGTTGGCTCAGGTAGACCCACCATCGTCGTAGACGTTTTCCATCTGGCGGTGGTCTTTCCATAAAGTACTTCACGGAATCCTGATCACATAGCCACGTGATGGGATTGGTACCCAGGATCCTGTGTTGACTAGCCAACACTAGAACTCCAGCTAACAGCTCCTGCTCGTAGGTGTGATAGTGTGAGCGGGCTGCATTCCACTTCCAATTCCAGTGGCCAAGTGGAACTAGGCGCCATTCTTGGGAGTCATAGTCAGATTTCATGAATCCTTCTCTTGTGACACCTTGAACTCTTAGGCGATAATCAATGTCTTTACATTGATCCGTAGTTAGCTTTTGCCACTGTAATAATGTCCCTCCTCCTCCAACGTTACTGGCATCCGTGATTAGAATCATCTCGCCGTAGCGTTGGGGTACTCCAAGTACTAGGCATTCTCGAAATTTTCTTCTTGACATCTTCGATTGCTTGCTTTTCAATAGGTCCCCAGCGCCACGGAGTCTCCTTCTTGATGAGATCCGTTAGTGGTGCGCTGGCTTCCGTGAAATATCGGAGATGCCGCCTGTAAAAATTACAGGATCCGATGAATTGTCGATTTTCTGAACTCCTTCAGCTTTAGACATAGAATCCGTTAGGTCGAAGTCCATCAGGGGCTTCATCTTTTGATCCTGCGGTTTCTACCATCCATCTCCGATGTGGAATCCGAGGTAGTCTGTTTCCGTCTTGAGAAATTCGCATTTCTCCAGCTTGATGCGGAGGTGATTTTCTTGACAGACGGTGTAGAATTCTCGGAGTAGTAGGAGATGGTCATCGATGGTGTTCGTCCCTAGGATGACATCGTCGATGTGAGCCTCCAGGACAGCACCACGCTGTAGGAGCTCTTGGACGGCCGGTCGTCGTTTACACAGGGCGATGATTTGATTCATCAGCTCCTGGAACAACGCCGGGGCGTTAGCAATACCAAATGGCATTACCCGCCATTTGTAGACCCGTCCATCCGGAGCAATGAATGCTGTTAGATCTTGGGCACGCTCCGTTAGGTCAATTTGCCAGAAACCGGACCGCTTGTCCATTTTGGTTTTGTATCTGCATCCAGCAGCGGTTTCCACGCTGTTCTCCATCAGGGGCAGCGAACCGCTGTGCAGTTTTTTTTTTCTGGTTGACCTTTTTGTAGTCGACCACCAATCTTTTTGCAGTGCTCCCTGGTTTAGCTACCAGGAAGCATGGACTGCAATGCTTAGGATAGTCCGTCTTTTTGTACTCGTAAACCAAACCGGCCTCCACGCATTCTTTGATTTGGCGAGTAATCTCAGCCATGTCATCTTTTGATGCTGGGTACGGTCGACATCGAACTCGATCTTTGAGAAATTCTTCTCTTAGTTCTAGGTCCATGGTCACGAGTTTCTTCACCGATCCGGGTGGAGGTAACGGACCAAAAATGTCAGAGAAATGCAGGATGATTTTCTTGATCCTCTAGTCAACATCCATTTTGTCGAGCTAAATCTTGAGGTCTTCAGATGCGTGTAGATTGGACGCACCTAATTCTTGTTTCTTAGATTTTTCATCTTGCTCTGTCAATTTCTTGAGGGCTAGGACTTGTTCGGGGTCCAAAATCATTTGATTCTCTTGGTGATCAATTTTCTTCTTTTCTTTGACTTTCTTTCTTAGTCTCTTGATGTCTTTCCGGCGTAATTGATCTTTTCTTTCTTCTTTCTTTTCTTCTACTCCTTCAATTTCTTGTTCCAATGCTTCGTGTAGTTCGTGAAGCATGACCAATTCTTCGCCGACTTCGAAATACGTCCCATCTTCTCCGTCGTACTCGTCTAGGTAGACCATGCTTTTCCATTTTTCTTTTAGCTCCAGTTTTTGGAGTCTGTCAATTTGATTTAGTAGAAGGAGACGAGTTTCTTCCAAATCTTCTTTTGAAGAAGGGAACGAATTTTTACTCGGGCGGGCGTGTAGGAGACGGAGTTCACGTTCGTCTCCTTCGCTCGTCATCGTTTCAAGTGGGACGGAAACGTGTGAAAGAAGTTTTTCGGGGTTAGGAGTTTCGGAAGGGGTCGAAGGAGCCTCTAGAGGTTCTACTTCTTCCAAGAACAGGTTGGCGACCAAGTCGTCGTAGTCCATAGTGGTGTAGGAGTCGTTCGAAAAGGGTATAGTCGACTCGGAAGGAGCTTCGGATATACTTCCGCCTTCGTCGGAGGTTTCTTCGCTCTCTTCTTGAGTTTCTCTTGCCTCTTTCGGACTTTCTTGAACCACTTCTTTGACTTGAAACTTAGGCGTCTCGAACTTGTACTCTTCCTTGCTCTCGTCCACGTCCGGAGACCTTTTCATCATCTCTTCTTTTCCGTACCCACGGTGGTGCTTTAGCACGAACTTCTTTACCTCCTCAGACACGTTTTCCATGGGGTTAGAGGACACGTTCTTCCCCGAGACTAGGTACATAGCGGTTCGCCAACGGGGCTTTGGCAAAACCTCTTCTTTTGGGTTAAGTCGGTAAAGAGGAACGTCAGGTAAGAGCAATTTTGTCACCGTCAACTTTTCGAGTATAGGCCCCCATAGCTTTTCTTTTTCTTCCCACTTCTTCCCTTCGGGAATAACCAACGCGACCGTAGCTTGGTCCACATAAACTTTTACCAACGTGTGGAGTATTTTTGAGAAAGGGGGGTTGGCGTAGAGCATCTTCCAAGCTCCCAACTTTCCCCAGTCATACCACCACGTGTTGTTGGTTTTGGGAGTACAAAAGTACTCCGCGTCGGCGTTCTCTTTGGACGCAAAGAGTTCGACAAAGTCGCCGTTACACGTGTTCGGGTTAAGGCCAAGTTCTCGAAACGCGTCACGCTTGGCGGCGGTGTCGAGAGTGTAGTTCTCCGTTCGGTGTAGGCTCAAGGTAGCGAGGATACTCTCTTGCTTCACCTCGCTATCAAGTGCCAACGGAAAACTCTTGAGAGTCTTGAGCGCAGGTCTTGGACACTTTGTCTCCTTGAGGGGTATTGCTTCCCATTCTTGCTCTTCGTTCACCACCAACAAGTGAGTGGGCTCTTGAAGGGATAAATATTTTATCCACTCGTTTTGCGCAAAGAAGTCCGTCCCCAACACGGCTTCAAAGGCGTCGGTGTCGAACGCTTGAAACTTTTGAAGTACCTTTCGGTCCCCCACTTTTACTTCTCCTTCTATCTCGCCTTCGGTGAGAGTGACTCCCCCTTCTCCCGTTTTTACCCCACAAATATTTTTGGGAACTAGGTCCTCATAGTTGACGAACCTAGAGGAGACTAGGGAGATTGTAGCGCCGGTATCAAGGTATGCGTCCACCCATAGACCATTGATAGCGACCCTCAATAGGTAGCAATACCTCGGTGCGTCGTCTCGGTGTCCACCTAGGCTTCCCCCGGCGTTTGACCCGCCAGAAAGTCCTTGAGGTTCTTAGCTTGCCTTTCCAGCTTGAGAACTCTTTTTCGCTTCTTTTCTCGCTCTCCTTCCGTCAACTCTTCCAAGCTTTTCTTCTCTTGAGGCTTTCCTTTGCCATCGTCTTTTCCTTTGCCTCATTTTCCTTCGTCCGCCTTTCCTCCGTTCGCTTTTCCTCCACTTCCTTTTTCTCCTCCTTTCGCTTGGTCCCTACCCCCTTTGCCTTGACCTTTCTTCGTTTGCTTTTGCTCTTCTTTCCTCGCGTCAAGGCTGTCCTGCCACGCCTTGTCTCTTACGTTGTGTTTTGTCCCACAATTGGGGCAAAACACGGTGGCGAAGAACTTGGGCGCGGTGGAGTTGTCCTCCTCGACTTCCCTTCGCCAATACCACTGCCCTTGGCCTTGTCCTTTGCCTCGTCCACCTTTTCCACGGCCACGACCGCCACCACCACGGTTGCCGTTTGCTTGTCCTCGTGCTTGTTGGAAAGACATGAAGCACTCCTCACATAGCGAGTGGGCAAAGGCTTCTTCTTGGTTCATAGGGGCGTTTGAGTCGGCGTTGGTGTTGCCGTCTAGCCACTTGAGTTGCGCCATCGAGTGCAAGTTCTTCAAAGTAGCGTCGGACTTTCTCTGGAGGGCCAACTCGTAGAGGAGCTCAACGAGAGAGTTGAAAGTGTGTATTCTAGACAACCTCTCAGGAGTAGCACGTATTTCGTCCATGGTTTTGGGCGGAACACAAGGTAGGAGGTGTAGGAGGGCTTTGGAGTCGTCGTAGTAGGACGTAGCCAATTGGTCCGTAAGCGTAGTAAACTTTTGGACGTATTGGGCTATGTCCGCGGTTGTAGGGTATTCCTTCAACCGAGAGATACGCTCTATCTCTTGAATAAGCTCTAGGTCGGTAACGTAAGTAGGGTAGAGCTTTTCGAGCGTAATAAGGAACCTTACCCAAGAGTCACTTTTCTTGAGTGCCCCCGAAACCACTTCCTTTACGTCCTTGTTATCACAACCGTTGATAACAAGGTCCGCCCTGGCTCTTTCGTTGAGGTCTTCCTGTCCAGTCGACCTCAAGAACCTCAAAAAATCTTCGGCGTAAACGTCGAGGTCTCTACCCGAAAACTTGGGTAGTTTGGTTTCGGTTTGGGGTTTGAAAAAAGCTTTGGTTCCTCTACCTGTATGTGGCACCGGTTGTGTGGGGTCGGGGAGTAGCGCCATAGGCGCTAGTGGACCGAGTCCTAGGGCGAGGGCTTGGTCGAGGGTGTATACTTCGTAGGTAGTGGTAAAGCACGCCACGGGTTTGGGTGCTTTGGTACGGGGTACAAGGGGCGACTTGACTCCAGGAGGCACACCGGCAAGCCCGGTGCACACTCGGGTTAGAGGCGAGGGGTGGTAAGGTACACAAGGGTTAGTGGTTAAGTTAGCACTAGTCCTATTTTCTAAGTTTTCAAGACGACCCTTGAGTTGTTGCAAGGTCGACAAAAGGATAGTGCTCTCTTCCGAAGAAGGAGAGGCTTCGAAAACATGAGTCCTTTTGGGAGCTTGAGGCTCAGAGAAAAACTTAGGCTCAGGAACTCCGGTAGGCACTCCATGAACAATAGGTTCTCCACGGATAGGGGGTTGAGGCATAGTGGCGTAAGTCACATTAGAACGCCATGGCACAGATTGGAAAGGGTTAGTCGAAGACGATGGGGTCCCCGACGCATGAGTCTGTGGGGCATTAGTGAATGAACCTTCATGGTGTTCGACTTGTTGAACCATTTGTTGCAACCGACCACTCTGGTTGAGCAACGATAGGACCTCCATAGCTTTCGCTAGCTCACCTGTCGCCATGTTGTTCGCTGAAGGCATTGGGCGTGGAGCTACAGCTTCAGCATACTCAGGACATGTAGGCGCAGGAAAACGATAGGCTTCCAATCGAGATCCGTCTAGAGGTACTTCTGGGGTTCCAAACCCGGCCATGGTAGGCGCGACTAGTTCCTCATCGGAGACCGGTATCACGACTTGCGCGTCGTTTTCAGAAGCGCCCGTAGCTTCTAGGCTGCTTGGAGTTCTCACAGGGTCAATCTCAATTTTTCAGACTCGATTTTCTTAGTTCAGGAATTCTTCTCCGTCCCTTACTAAATTTCCAGGCTGGAATTGAATCGAAATTAAATCCAAGGGATACTGGATTTAGGCAGAGCAGGTTTTCTCTGCTACCAGTTAGATTTGGCACCCTCCTCAACAACTGCAAAGTAATGGGCTCATAGTATTTTGTCTTCCAGCTTAGTCCATCGCAAAAAAAGGGACTATGAAACACAATCATTATTTACACTCATGTTCACTCCTTACCTCTCTTCCACTCTCACTATAGAAATATGCCTCTTGTAGTAAAATACACCCAGTTAGGACTTACCTAGGAAGCACCACGTGCTCCCTGGTGTCGCCGCCAGGCGCCTCTCCTCTATCTATCTCTCTTCTCTCCTCTTGTGTTTGGGGCTTGGCTTAGGCCTAGGTATATTCTTGGGATCCCCCAATACATGAAATATGCATGGGACCCACCAAATAGGCATTAAAATACATGTAGAAGTAGGGACAACCATGGAAAAGGGTTGTAGAGTATATAGAGGTCCCTTAGGGGCCTTAGACTCCTTCGAAGGTAGTATGTGTGGTATCACTCACAAAATGAGTCGATCATGCATGACATGCATGACAATCCATGATGTCAAAAATGTGATCATCCAAATTCAAAGAGTTATGAAAAATGAATAGTATAACCTTCTTAGGAACCCATAAGAGTGGGGTTGTGGTTGTGTTAGTTCTGAGCGAAAGTGAAGTTTTGGGTTGGAATGTGAAAAACACATGCTAGGGCGCCAGCATGTCATGACACATGATGCATGACACATGACACATGATGCATGATGAATGATGATGATGATGAATGATGATGATTGATCTGAATCTGCTCTGAGTTCACATAAAGTACACTCTGAGTTCAAAAAAAGTACACTCTGAGTTCAAAATATATACTCCATGGGGCTCAATCTCACTGAAGGCTAAGCTCAGACGCTGGTGGACCTACGTGAGCCAGCTACGGCTGTCAGTTCACCATATCCAGGGCGTCAAGAACGAGTGTGCGGACTACATCAGCCGCAACAACTTTGACGACATGATTGGTGCCCGGTCTTAAGATCTAGCCAAGGAGGTGTTCAGCCGTATGGATGTACACCTGGACCTCAACATGACCATGCTCAGACCCCTAGATGGACTCCAACACGTCGAGTACGTGAAAGATTTTCGGGACATCTACAAACCCCTGCAGAAGCGTCGGGAAAACCATCCGGATCAACCAGGAACAATTGAAGAGGAACAGGACCTACGTCTGGCATGAGCACCGGATAGTCGTGCCCAGCAACTGTATCCCGACACTTGTCAAGTCGACCCATGAGTCTAGTGGTCATGTTGGAGCTGACCGTACCCTGAAGCTATTCAAGCAGTGGTTCCACTCTACGTGCAGTGACGATCAGCTGCGGAAAACCCTCCAGCCTATCGTGGACAAGTGCCCGTGTCGGTTCTGCAAACCTGGGGCCATCAGAGACAGAGGTCTCTAATTGACCCTTTCTATCCCACACTGTGCCAACGGTTTACTCTATGTGGACTACACGGATATGCCTAAGTACGGGGGCTATGACTTTGCCCTAGTGGTAACCTGTGGGCTGACCAGGTTTACCAGGGTGTTCCCATGCACTCAACACATCACCGCCGAGGAGACCATCAAGATACTCCTGGAAGAGTGGTTCTGTGTCTATGGGGCACCCAAAGAAATTAACTCAGACGAGGACGTCCGAGTACGCTCGTACACTGGGTGGTACAAGAGAGTCCTGAGGTCCCTTGATGTCCAGGTGTCCACAGGAATCCCCAATACTCATACGACTAACCCCCTATGTGAGTGACAGATTCGAGTTCTCAGAGACAACGTGAGGATATGGTGCAGGACTGAGCGCACCAAAGACTGGGTGAGACTACTCCCCGTCATATCGCTGATGATGAACTCCAAAGAGAGATCGGCTACTGGCTTTTGGCCCCATGAGCTGTTCATGGGATGCCCGGCTTGGTTCCTACACGCTCCCTATCCTGAAGATTCCTACTCCACTGTCGGTAAGTGGGTGAAGGAGCAGCAAGACAAGGTGGACAAGGCCAAGGCTATGCTCCAGAGTGTCAGGGAGCGCCAGTGGAACAAGAAGAACAAGCACCGGGTGCCTGCCTCCTATCGAGAGGGAGACTGGATGGTAGTGCACCACAGTTGGCTACCCGCCTGGCCTCGCTCCACCAGCGATGACCCCTACTTTGGGCCCTACAAGATTCTGTCCGTGGATGGTCACCGCATCACAGTTCGGTGTTCTCCCCGACTAGGTGGGACCCTGGTATGCGCTGCTCAACAGCTCAAGCGCTACTATGACCCAGAGGACCTCTGCGGGGAAGAATGGGAACTAAACGATGAGGAGATCACTGCTTCGGATCTACAGGGCGCTGCCAGCCCTATGGAAGTTGAGGGAGAGCTCCCTGACATGAATGCCGAGGAGATGGCTAAGGAAGGCTTCTACCTGGTGAAGTCGGTTAGCTGACACCGCTGCCGCCAAGGGTGGCATTTCCTTACCCTCTGGGTAGGATCTGGCGTTGAAGAAGCTACCTCGGAGCCCTTCTCTGCCTTCGTGCTTCCTGAGGGACGCCTAAATTCTGTTCTGGTAGACTACTTGTCCCAGAACAACCTAGGAGAGTTGGTGAGACTCACTGAAACGCTTGCCTCGCAGAAGAAACCTAGGGACTGAACCCTTGGTATACCTGCGTATCTTTGGGTGATTGTGCTGAGCCTGACAACCTATGAGCAAGCTGCAGAAATGGTGTCCTAATTATACCCAAGTCTGCACCCTTGCTAAACCCGGTCGATGTCTTTACAGGGTGCCATGGGGTACGCCGCAGGTCTCTCCGCCCCTGGATGCCCAATTTCTGTGCTGGCACCAAACTTTCTTCGGCGAATACCCAGTGCTAACGTCAAGGTATTCATTTGCCTACCTACCTGCCTGCTACAGCGGAGGGGTGGCCAAAAGCTACCAGGCATGAAAATGCCTAGTGGCTAGACGGCCAAAACCTGGACTACCACTGCCACTGCCCACCAAAAACGCTGATAAAATTTCAGGAAACAGGCGGGAAAGTGACACACTCACCACAGGGCCTACATTCACTACAGTGGCACCAGCCTTCGAAGGGTGAGCGAGCACTGTGCTCAAGCCCTCACCCAGGCTTACCACTCCTACACTCACACGCTACTTGGGGTTTTCCAGGAAGAGGTCTCAAGCCCTAGTGGCCTACCTGTGAAAGTACAAGAGAATATTAAGCGACTGTGGCCTATCAGGGACGTCACAACACGTTTCCCTGTCAGGGCTTGGAGAGAAGGAGTGCTCTATCAGCGTGCACAGCGTGGATGATGATGAGGTCGCACTGTCCCCGCCACTCATGGATGAGGCAACGTTTGCTGCTTGTGTGATCTGCTCCCGTTTTAGCTGGGCAAGGGAGTGCACCAATCACCCTGACCTTTCCCACCTGAGAACAGAGGCAAATGTAGGACGGCTTTTGGCTGAGAAACCTAACCTGCCTCCCCGTATTATACAGATCTCCGACAGGAAAATAATAAGCTGTCTAAAAGCCGCCCTATCAAGCAAGCAAGCTTAAGGAACTCCGCCCGTTCTCTTATAGAACGTAGGGCGGAACGCTTGGGTAACCTAAAAAAGGGTCATACCCTGCGCAGGCCTACCCTTTGATGCATCATATGCATGCACGAGTATGCACGAGTTCGGCAGCCCACGGTTTTTAACAAATCGATCTCAATCAAATCGTACCCAGCGTGTTCCACAATCACTGACTCAACCAGGGGCTGGCCCCTCCTGGCTTTACTCGCCTTACCTACCGCTCGAGGGAGAAGGCAAGTGGGAGTGTGGAATGACACACAAGCGAGGCAAAGTGTTTATGCACGCGTGTGTATGTTCTAATCAGTGCTACAAAAAAGGGGGGTTTGGTGTGTACGAGCACGGTTGCCCCGCATTGCACCGCAGTACACGACCGGTAGCCCCCTGTGACAACCACTCCCTGGCTGAAGGCCATCAGTTTTGCCCTAATCTCACCTCTAATCATCGTACAATCTGCTAATCAATCCCTCTGCTCCATGTTTGCGTTGCTACACGGCGAGTATACGGTAACACGAGACAAGCAATGTGTATGCTGCATGCGAAGCAAAAACAACCTGTATGTTTATACCTCTTTCTTTGAACTCTTATTGAATTGACGAATTCTTCATTATTGAATTTTCCTGTAAGCATGGGTGGCATCTCTACATCTATTATTTAATGTGTGTCTCGTCATTTCTTGATTATTACGTGACATACTGTTATAATCTTATTGTCTCGTGCTTTTCCGGCTGTGTATTAAAACACGCCCCTGCGCGCCGCTTTTCTCTGCGTATGAATCCAGGGATATAAAAATTCTTGTGATGAAATAAAAGTGCGGAAAGATGTCCATTTCATGCACATGGAGATTCTGGACAGGTGTGTGCCCTTAGAAACGTTCTAGGCCGTCATTTGACGGATTTAGGCGTATCGTCGATCGTTGCGCATAAATCAGGCCCTCATCCCTTGTATCCTTTCTTTTCAGATATCCCTGAGCGAATACAGCGAAGTAGGCCGCGTTCTGGCCAAACCGCTGCCTCAAGGACCACTGTCCAGAATCCCAAGACGCCATTAAGGGGCAAAGAATTTTCAACGCCACCCCCTCGCTCTAAGGACAGGCCAGGTACAGCCAGCAGGTTCCGCGAGGACCAAGACTGGAGTGCCCTGACCGTAACCTGCGTTTGTTTTGGGTTTTGCTACTTGGAGGGAGGGAGGCATGATCACAAGAAATTGCATGCCCATTCTAACCCCCTACCAAGCCACAGCCGCCCCAGCGATGCCTCTGAGCGCAGTGGAGGCTGTAGGTGTCTGTTACCACAAGGGAAAAACTGGCGACTGCCCTGACGCAGCGCCCTCTTTACAGTGTTACGGAAGTTATAGGTAATTTTCAAAAGATGCTGCAGCCATGGGGAGGTCAAGAAGAATACATTGTTTCCTCCAAAATGCGATAGTGATGGCCACCACAGCACAGGGGGGGGTTTAAGAAAAAGTGTATTTCAATGTTAAAAGGTAAGCTTTAGTTGTTTTGGAGATGCCTAAAGGCATACTACATTTTGGTCTTCGTATTTGCCTATCCAAAAAAGGGTGACAAAGCATTTTGACCTGAAAAACCTACCCTACGCGCTCATTTGGATCAGGTACTTCACACAGTGATTTTACCCCGTTTAATCCGGTTGAACTCGGAAGGGGTGCGGTTGAACCGCTGAACCGCGGTTGAACCGCGGTTGAACCACCGCCAGCGCTGGCGGCCGCGGCGGCGCCAGCGGCGCGCGCTTTTCTGAACAAAATATTTGCATAACCACCTGAAACTGACGCGTGACAAACCTTTTTGAAAAAATGTCCCACCACTGGCTGCAAGTGGTGAACGACCACTACAGCGGGTGGGGGGACCAACAGCTGCTGGACGACGTGTTCACCTTTTTTTGCACAGACGGCACAACAAAACGCCTATGGAAACAACTTGCTGACCGAATTGTTATCACAAAGAGGGCTTCCAAACAGACAAAAAGGGCTACAAAACAAGCCTTCACAGGATCCGACGCTGTGCGCCTCATTTTGGACCTTGGGATGCTGAAGCGAAGGTATGTGGCATAATGCACACATGCCTACAAGTGGTTCAACGTGGTTCAACGGTGCGGTTGAACCCTTATCACAAATGAACAATTGTGATTGTGCTTCATGACAACGTCTGCACGGCAAAATAATCGCTTAATGTTGCCCAAAGCATGAACGTATGAGTTGCAACGTGTTGCCCGCGTCACAAATGTGAACACTTTGTGGTTTGTACCATTGGACGCTTTTTGGTGCCATGACGGCAACCCATTCAACCGCAGGTTCAACCGCGCACTTTATCCCAATTTCTCGGTTCAACCGTCCCTAGGTACAAGAAGCTTATTTCGTGGGCCGATGCCAAAGAGAAGAAAACCCGTGCAAGCACCGTCCCATGGACACATTGCTTTCCGTCGTATGCAACGATGGATAAAGCTTGGTCCACGTTAAGTGAGAGACAAGTACTAAAAGCGACCATAAAGGATGGAAGAGTTGGGGTTCGTTGGGATGTGGATGATTGGATACAATATATAGGTGATCAAAGAGATGTGCTAGAAGAAATGAACTTCCCAAGATTTAGGGATGATCACCCCTATGTACTTATAGTGCGTGGTGATGGGTTTCCATGTGGAGCAAGGTCATGGTGCCAAATTGCATGTGGTTTTGCAAACCACATGCAAAAAGCACGAACCTTGCTCTACAATTGGACCCTTGACCTTGCTCTCGTAAGTGAGCATGAAACGGATCTTGTGCGTGTCCTCTTTGGAGAGACACTAAAAAAAAAAATATTGACCGTGGCTGCCTGTTGCTTCGACGGTTTTGGGTGCGAACGGATGGCATTATTGGAGGCAATAGCCCTTGGCTTCGTCATATACTTGGTCTATCAACATTTTTTGAAATAGGTTCAATTTATTCTTTTGGGACATGGTCTACAGAGAAAGAAAGATGGGTAGGGTGTGAATGGCGACGAAGTACAAGACTTGAAGCAAAATTCCTAAAGTATAGGAAACAAGGAGTTAATTGTGTTGGTGCAAAAGGGTGCATCGAAAGTCCACTATTGAAAGTGGATGACCGTAGGGGGTGTGTCATCATGTGTGTTCTTCATCTTGTGATACGATGTAGTGAATACTTAACAACGTTTGTGCGCACACGAGCCAGGAGTGCGGTACCACAACGATCCAAGGTTCAAAGCCTCCTAAAGGCTGCTAAGGCCAATATTTCTTTGAAAGGCCGGTCCTTCCCCGATGGGGAAGAGACATGGCACTTGTTTGCCAATTAGTTGCCCATTGCAAAGAGTTTGCGTCTAACACCACATGTCACCACTACCGTTGAGGACATGGGGAAATTGCTAACCGCTATCTATCGATGGACATATGATCCATTCGTCCAAGGGTGTGCACAAATTGCAAAGAGGTTTCAAAACACTATATGTCCCCATAAACGATCACCCTACTTGCTTTGGCTCCGCAACGAGGGGGCCATCGTATTGGGTAATTTGCAACCTTGGGGGGGGGGGCATGCTTTGTGGCGGCATTGTTCAGTCGCTTAACTATGTCTTTAAAGACAACTTTCTAACCACCAGTTCCTGTGGTGGTGGTCGTAAGGCTACCAAGGAGGAAAAGGATGAGGCAATGCTCCGACATGCGCACGAGCGCACCTTCCTCTACAAGGAGATGCCTCGATGGGACGGGCCGCGGCGACGGGAAGATGAGCACGTAGTGCACGCTCAATTGGAAGTTGGCAACTAGGAGGTGTGTGTGTGGTTCAACCGTGGTTCAGGAGGTTAACCCGTGCGGTTGAACCGCCTTCCCCACGGGTTCACCCCTGCTTCTCTCAGGTGCCTTTGCGCCATGGACCCCGAGTCTTTAGGGAAGGCCTTGCAGGACTGCCTGCGGGCACTGGGTACGGGACAAGGCGCCGATCCACCTGCTGCGCCAGCGCCACAAGCAGCGGCAGCGCCTCCAGCTCCCCACCTGGCCGACAAGTTCCCGCTGAAGGAAGAAGTGGTGGTCCACAACACCTGCAACCCTGACACCACCCTGGGGCCCGAGACGCCTGAGTGGCGGTGGCTGGCTGACATGACGCCGAAGTACGTGTTCCGCCGTGCCATGACGCTCTGGATGAAGAAGCACGGCCAAGAAGACAAAGATGGGGTCCAGTCCTACCCCTGGGAGACGAAGTGCCTGAGCGCCGGGGAGTTTTCGGAATGGAAGGTGCTGTGTGTGGGCCTGTCGAGCGACCCCCAAGGCCACATGTCCCTGGATGAACCAGGTCTGGATGCCCTGTTCAGGATATGGGCCACTGCGGGGTGCAGTGTTGCCAGAGGCGCGTCCTGGTTTGGCGCGGATTCCGTGGGCTGGAGCGGTGGTCACAGCGCAGGACACGGTCCATGCTTCTTCTTCAAGGCCCCGGTGGAGTTGCCACCAGGTTGATTCGACGAATCGAGGGTTGAGCTTCGAGGTTTTATTTTGCGGGTACTAGACGCCTTTCGGCCCCGGGGGGCCACCTGGTCGGGGCAGGTGATATCCCCCCCACCGGGTCCTAGTGGCGGGCCCTCCAAGAAGCACCTCCTGCCTGGTGGCGGAGTCCCCCGGCTTCACAGGGCTCGGAGCCCCGTCCCTCCCCGGCTTCCCTGTTTCGCCACTCCCGGGTCAGTGCATCAATTTGCAGCCGTGGCTGCGGGCGCTTACCCACCGCGTCGCCCCCCTAATTCGTGGTCGCCCGGGGCGCCGGCGCCGCCGGTCCCCTGTTACTGGCTTGTCGCCAGTGGGACCCCCTTGGGCTGGCGGGTGCAGTGCCCCGTCCGTGTGTACGCGGCGCTCGCGGCCGGTTCGGGGGGTTCGGGCCGGTACCTGGTGTTGTGTCTCTCCCGTTTCCCCCTTCCCGCCCCGCGTGTCCCGCGCTGCGTGTGGCGGGCCGTCCCGTCCGCGTGTCCCTTACCCTCGCTCGCTGGTACGCCATTCCACGTGGTCTGTGCGTTCCGCGAGCTCGGTCCGGTTGCCCTTCTGGTAGTCCCCGCGTGCCCTTTTGCATACGTGTGCGTTCGCGCTCCCGCGGCGTCCGCTCCCCCCCCCCCTGGGTGGTGTGGCCTGCGCACCTCGCGCGGTCCCGGCACTGGGCGCTAGTAGGGCCGTTCGACAGTCCGTGCCCCTCCGCGTGTCGTGCCCCGGTCCCTTGCTCCGTCTGGCGTGCTTGGGGGGGGGCGGTCCGGTCCCGGTTCCCCCCTACTTGGCTTGGGGCTGTGGGGTAGGCGGAAGGGCGTCCCCGGGGGGGGTGCCTTCCACTGTTGCAAGGGGCGTCTGGGGGTCCCCTTGGCCTGCACGCCCTGTGGGGGCTGCGTGCCGCGGGGGTGGTGGGGGCCGTCCCCCTACCTGGCTTGGGGCTGTGCGGGGCCCGTGGGGTGGGTCTGTGGCTTTCGTGTGGCGGGGGGCGGGCTGGGGGGGGGGGGAAGCCTGTGCGCCGTGCCCCCCGTTTGTGCGGCCGGGGGGGCCCTGTAGGGCAGGGGGTCGCTCTGCCTCATTCCGTCCCTCTGCCTCCCCTGGGCAGGCAACAAAGCGGGTGTCACTGGCGTCGTTCTGGTCATGGGGGGCGCGGCCCCCCATAACCACTCCGGTTCGTGCTCGCCCGCCTTCACTGGGCGCGATCTGTGCGGCGTCCTAGCGCGTTGGCGCGGGCTCGCTTGTTCCCCGTGGTTCCTGTGGAAGCCGGCGGCTGGGGCGGGGGGGCGGGCCGTGCTCCGGCTCCTCTCTCCGGCGGGGGGAGGGAGGACCATCCCCCCTGCCTCGGGGGGTGGGGGCCGGGGCGCCCGCGGCTTGCGGGCCGGTTGGGCAGGTGGGGGGGGGGGTCGCGCCGCGGCCTCCCTGCTCCCCCTCTGGGTGGCGGCCCACCGTTCCATACCCTGGCCCCCCTCTTGTCGTCGGCGCACTCCACCCCGGCGTGCGCGTTCGGTCGGGGTCGCGGGGCGGCCCCGGGGGGGGGGGGATAAGGGGCGGCCCGTGGTCCGCTCCCCTGGGGGCCCCTTCAGACCTGAACCCCCCCTCTGCCCTCCCTGAGTGGGCAATGGTCATAGGGGGGTCATGGGGGGCGCGGCCTCCATACTGTTCTGGTGCGCCGCCGTGCGCCGCCCCCAGGCTTGCTCCGCGCGCCGCTCTGGCGCGCTGATGTGGGCTCGCCCGTCAGCCGCGACCCCCGCGGGAGCAGGCGGCTTGGGGCGCTGGGGCGCACAGTGTGCAGGTCCAGCCGCATCCCCCCCCCCCCCGCGTCGCGGTCCCTTCTGGGGGAGGGGGGGCGTCCCCTCGGCTCCGGGGGGGCGGAGCGTCGCTCCTGTGGCCCTCAAGCTGGTGGGAGGGAGCAGGGGGGGGGATGGGGGGGCCGCCCTACCGCCCCCCGTCCCCCTGCGCCGTCGGGCGTCGGCAGGCCATCTGTTGTCTCCGGCGTGCCCCCCCGGGGTACACTCGTGCCATGGGGGTTGCCGGGCGGCCGCGGGCGTCGAGCGCGGCCCCGTCGGCCGCCAATGGGTCAGTGCGGCGGGGGGGGTGGGGGGACCCTCCCGCCCTCAGTCGCGCCCCCGCCTTCCCCAGGCCGGCCTCTGAAGGGGCCGCTCCGTTTGCGCCGTCCTGGGCGCCGCCAGTCCGCCGTCGGCCGGCAGCGGGCAGGGCGGGGGCGTGCGAGCGGTTCACCGGGAGCGCTTGCCGCGGCCGCGGTGCCCCCTCATCCCGGGTGCAGCGGCCTCTTCAGGGGGGGTGCGGGGCCGCCGTCTCCTCAGTCTGCCTCCGTCCGCTCTTGGGCCTGAGGGCGAGGGGGGGGGGAGTGGGGGGGGCCCTCTGGTCCCCTGGCGCCGCCGCCTGACGGCCGAGGGGGGGCGGCCTGGCGGTCCCGGCGCCGGGGGCCAGCCGTCGGCTGGGGGGTCGCACTCTTCCCCCGCCCCCCTCTATCTAGAGTCGGACCCTCGTGCAGGCCCTCGCTGGGGCCCCTCGTCCCCCCCAGGCCGTCGTCGCGCGGCGCTGGCCGGCCAGGGGCGGCCGTGAGAGTTAGCGGTCAGCGGTTAGCGGGCTGCGCGGCAGTAGGTTCCCCCCCGCGCCCGTGGTCTCCGCCCTCCCTCCCGCGGGAGGTGGCGAGCGCTCCTCAGTCACGCCATATCGTGGGGGGGGCGTGGGTCGGGGGGCCGAGCTCCCCCTCCCACTTTCTCGCATCCGCCGTCTGGGCCGTCACCTGTGCTGCCGCTTGTGTGGGGGCTGGGGCTGTGGCGGCGGCGGGTTCCGCCGGCGGTAGCGCCATTGGGCGAGGGCGCTGCGCAAGGCCCGGGGAAGGCCAGCTGTTGGCGTCTGCGTCCGTGATGCGGAGTACCGCCCCCCCTTCCAGGAAGGCCGGCCACGTCGGCCCCCTGTCAGGCCACGCCGCCCGGATCACTGACCTGAGGACCCTCTCGTGGTTCTCTGGGGCTGCCCACCCCCCCGGAGGTACGTCCCGATTTCCTCCGTCCCTCCGGAGGAGCACGGCATCGAAGGGCCGGTTCCTCAACCCCCTGGTGGTCCCCTGGTTGGCCCCGCTCAACCACCCGTACACCTCCCCCACCAGGGGGAGGGCCTCATCCCCCAGAGGGTCCGGGACCATGCCCCAGTCCCGGTCCCAGGGCCGGGCCCCCTCTGCCCCTCGTGCCGGCTCCCCCTGCTGCCCCTGTGCCTGCGGCGCCGGTGCCGCGCCCCGCCCCCCCACCGCCGAGGCCATCCGCGCCGGCTCCGCTCTCGGTGCGGGGGGGGCTGGCTGGTGCTGGGGTCGTGGGGGTTGGGGGGGGATGAGCTCGCCGGCGTCGGGGTCGATGTTGTAGGGGTGGTGGTGGTGGTGGTGGTGGTGGTTGGTGTGGTGCGCTGGCATCTGTTGGATGCCGGGGGGGCTGCACCTCACCGGCTGCACGTCAGGCTGCAGGGGCGCCCCGCCCCTCGGCCCCCTCCCTTCGACCCGCCCTCCCCCCCGGGCTCCCTTGCCCCGTCCCGCCTGTCCCTGGGGCCCGTGGGGCCCTTGCCCTTGCCCTTGGGCCCCCTTCCGGCCCCCTGCCCGTGCTGTGCGTCCTGCTTCCTGTCACCCACGCCCTGGCCTGCCCGCTCGCCCACCGTCCCTCGCTCCGCTCCATGCACCTGGGCGCCCTGCCCGCGCCCCTGCGCGCCCTTCCCGTGCCCTGGCCCCTTCCCAGCTTCCTGCCATGAGTCGCGCCGTCCGCTGCCCGCGCTCTGTCCCCCCCTGCTGCTGCGCCCTTGCTCCCTGCCACGTGTGCCCTGGCCCGCTCCCTGCGCGTGTTCCTGGGCACTTCCCCTGTCGCCTTCTGTCCCCCGCTCTGCGCTCCCGTGGCTGGCACGCAGCTCTGCCTGCGCGCCGTCCCCTCCTTCCTGGAACACGCGCCGGGCATTCGCTGCCTTTGCACATGCGGCAGCGTGACGCCCGGCGGCGAGCCCTCGGGCGCCGGGGGGCGGACGTGCCGCGTCCGCCCCGGGGGGAAGGGCTTGGGGGGGGAAGGCTTTGGGGGGGCTGGTGTGGGTGTGGGTGGGGCTGGCATGGGCGCGGTACTTCGCGCCCTCCCTGCCCACTGCTGCTGCTGCAGCGGCCGCCGGCGAGGCGCCCGTGGCCCGTGCGGGGTCCTTCCCCTGCTTTCCTGGCGTGCCGGGGGCCGCGGCGTGGCCGGCCGAGGCGCTGGCGCGGCTCACCGGGGCCGCTGTCGCAACCCCTCGCGTGCCCTCCCCGCTCCCCTCTGCGGCTGCGGCAGCCCTCGGTGATGCGCCCGGTTCCTGCGCCGAGGCTGAGCCCCGTGTCGGCGGCGTGCCGGGGGCCGCGGTCGGGGCCCAGCGTGGCTCGCTGGGGCTGCGGTCTCCGCTCCCCGCGCGTCTGTGGCCCCCTCCCGGGGTGGGGCGGCAGGGCTTGCTGCTTGGGCGGCGGGGGCGGTCATCTCGGCAGGCCCAGGCTCCTGGGTCGACGGCCTGGCGTCGCCGGAGGCCGCCCGGGGCTGCTCAGCCGGCGGCCCGACCAGCACCGCCGCCTCCGCCAGCCTTCGCTCCTCGCGCTCCGCGGGGGTCTCCCCCGCCCACTCCGGGGAGACGGGGAAGCGGGAGCGGGACCGGCGGTGGTGGCGGTCATCCCGCCGGGGGGAGCCATCGGAGTCTGCCATCACTGTTATCCTGGTAGGCATGCGTGGTGGCAGGTGCGCCCTTCCCACTACCTCCCGGTGCATCAGTGTCGTGCCGTGGGCAGTGCCGTGCAGCGCTCTGCGGGTGGGAGGGGAGGAGGGGGTGGGGGGCCGGCTGTGGCGTCAGCCCCGTACGGGCGGGGGCCGGCGGCCATCTATCGGCATTGGGAGGGGAGGCGGGGGACCCACGCAGCCCACGCGTCGCGCCACAGCTCCCAGTCTGGGGCGGGGCTCAGGGCCCTGGGCCCCCGAGGTCGTCGGGTGGTGCCAGGGGGGAGCCGCACTAGGTGGACCCCCGTAACGGCGGTGACGTCCTGTGTTCGCAGGAAGGTGTGTACCCCGTCCCGCGCCGCGGGCGCCGGGAGGGATGGGCGGGGTACGGGTGCTGCCCCATAGAGGTGGGTGGGGGTGATCCCCAGGACCCGTTCCGGGTCCCTGCGGGTCGCGACGACGAGGAGGAGCAGGGGGGTGCCAGGGCGCTCTTGCCAGAGGAACTGCCCCCTGTTGTGGGCACTCCTGGTTCCGGAGAGGGGGGGGGACAGGTCTGGGTTGGCCCAGCCGCGGGGCGCGTTCGTCGCCGGCGGGAGGGCGGGGCACCAGGTGGGCTCCCTGGGGAACGCCTCGCATACAATGGCGTACGGGGGGGTCGGCCTGGTGCCGTCGTACACCAGGTTGGTCGGCCGGGGGCGGGCGGGCGCCTCGTCTGCGCCTTCCACGAACACCGTGATTTCGCCCACCTCCAGGTCCTCGTCCGGTGAATGTAGAAGGTGGAGCGCCGCATCCAGCTCGGACACTCCCCCTTGGGTATTTGGCCCGCGCCTGGCTCAGGTACGGGGCCGTGTCCCCGGGGTAGCACGTCCTGAGGGCGTGCAGCAGGGCTGGGGCGCTGCTGCGGAGGGACATGGCAGACCCCGCTCCCGTCAGCCGCAGGGTGTCCCCCATGGACAGGGGCCGGCCCGACCGGTTCGACTCGCGCCACTCCATCCAGTGCCCGTGGAGGGCCGCCTCCGGGCTGATGAGCCCCGGCTGGATGGCGTTCACCATCAAGTGCATCGCAGGGAGTAGCGTAGGGGCCCCTGCTCCGTTCAGGGCGCGGACGGCCGGGAGGGCGGTCTCGTTGAGGAAAGCCCTCGCACTGCCTGTCAGGTCACGTCGTGCGGCAGCGTGCGCCTCATGCGCCTCAGCCACCGCGTCCGCCACCAGGCCCCGGACGGTCGCCTGCTGCGCTTTGCGGCGGGCTCTGGCGTGTCCCGGCCAATCCCTCCGTCGGCGTGGCATGGTACTGCGGGCTGTGCAAAGGGCGGCGGTGGGTGGGGGTCAGGGCGCAAACACGTGCGACAGGTGCGCTACGGATGTGGGGTCCCGCACCTGCACGTGGATCCACAGAAGGGCAGCACCCGCGGGGCCCGCGCGTTCGTGTGAGGGGGCGTGTGCCCCCTTGATGCGCCGGTGCAAGGCCTCCTCCTCGGTGCGCCTGCGCGGGCCTGCGGGAGGTTTGGGCCAGGGGCACGCGGCCATCTGGGCGCACCGCGCGCACCTGTTGGCGCCCGTCGACGCCGCAGAGGACACCGTGTCACATTCCCCGCAGAGTCGGCAGGTGTGTGGGAGGTGGGAGGGCGGCGACCAAGGGTCGAGATGGCGGAGCCAGAGGTCGTCCCACCTCTGTCGAAGGGGGTCCCGGATCTCCAGCAGGCGGGCGCGGACGCGGCGCCGGTAGTCCCTGACGAGCGTCTTCTGCTGGACCTCCCGCCACGTGTCGTCGGAGAGAATCCCGTGGTCGTGGAAGGCGGCGATGAGGTCGTCCCACACCGGGCAGGGGGCCCCTTGGGGGGGGGGTTGCCATGTACACGTGGCGCCCGGTGAGGTGGGGCGCCAGCGTATCCCATTGGCACCAATTTGCGGCGTCCTGGTGGAGGAGGGCCAGTAGGGTGCCGTCCGCGACTGCCTCTCATCCCACTCGCAGCCCTTCGCAGCTGTCCAGCTCCTGGCGCAGCGCGGCTGCAAGGTCTGTGGGGAGCATGAGGAGCAAGGGCCCCTGGGTGTCGCCCAGCCGGGACAGGGCGTCGTCGTATACCGGCCCCCCAGTTTTGAAGTGCGCCACGGCGAGCTCGGCGGCCCCGTTCTCTGGGGGCTGCCATCGAACGGTGGCCATGGCGTGTCCCCATTTGCGTATCTCCGTAGCCCGGAGTACGTTGGCGGCGTGAAGGACGATGCGGGGGGGGACGGGCGTCCTGACGAGTGAGGACACGTCCCCAGTCCATCCTATTTGCGGCCCTGGGGCCGCTTGCAGCCATTCCCCCGTTGCCGCGTCCCGCGGGTGGTCAGGTCCCGCCCCGTGGATCACGGTGGGTCTCGGCCGGGTGTCCGGCCCCCATCCCTCGAGCGGGATCGCGGCGTATCGTTGCGCAGGGGTCGCCGGGGCGCGCGTGGCGGCGCACCACCGGCTCCACTCGCGCGCCCACTCCTCACCCACTATGCGTGCCTCCCACGTGGTCATGGAGCCGCGCCCGATGATCCACGGTTGGAAGAGGGCATCTTGTAGGTGCTTCGAGAACCCCCCCGGCAGGTCCTTGTACGGGTGGGGGCCCTCTTGTGAGGGGCACTCCAGAGTGCCATTCACGACACGGGGGGAGGCTACGAAGTCCTTGTCAGGGCGCGGGGGAGAGCAGGGGTGGTCGCCCTCTGCCGCGGTGAGCCATCGGTGCGCCCGGGCCGCCGCGCTTAGGGGCTCGCGGAGGAGTTGCTGCAGCCGGTGGTTGCAAAGCTCCCATGCGAAGTCCCCCTGCCGGAGCATGCGGTGGAGGAAATCATCCACAGAGGTCCCTCCCGGCGGGTCGTAGCGGGCTATGGCACGGAGCTGCGCCTCTGCGTCCTCCGGCACCAGCCCGGAGCAGAAGACTTCTGTCCATGTGGCGCCTGCGGAGCTCCACGAGGCCACCCACAGGGCTTTGTCCCCAAGTGGGAGGTGGCGGGCCGCCTCGCGTACCGCCTGGCGGTAGTGGGGCCAGAGGAGCCGTGAGTGGGCGCACCCCACGTGCATGTGCACCGGGGTCTCCTCCGGGGCGCCGCATAGGAGGCACGGTTGTGGGAGGACAGCGACGCCGGAGAGCCGCTCCTTACGGACGCGGAGCCTGCGCTGCACCGGCGTGTGGCCGTCTCTGGCCTGCAGCGCCCGGCGGTTGGTGGCCGTCGCGGTGAGGTCCCGGGCGTGGACATAGGCTGTGGCGTGGGCCGCGCCCAGGGGTGTGTGTCCTCGGTGCGTCAGCGCGTGGTCTGTCTGCGCCCGCTGCGCGACCTCGCCGAGTGTCCGCATTGTGAGGGGCCATAGATCGAGGTGGCCGTCACGACCGGCGACAATGAGTTTGGCGTGGCCAGGGTCCGGGGGCGTGTTCTGCAGGACGGTGTCCTGGGACGCCGCCAGTCCGCCTTGTGCAGTAGTGGGTCACTGTGGTGCAAGGTGGCTCGGACGTACCAGAACGGGTGCCCGGCGTGTCGCCCTCACGCGCGCAGGCCGTCCCGGATCCACCGTAGGGGCATCTGGTTGACCACCTTCGCCGCGCCCGCGGGGACCCCTGTGGTCCGCTCGCGATCTGCGTGTCGCAGGAGGTGAATGATGACTTCAGAGTCCACCGTGTGGACCCATGGTCCGTGGGTGCCGTATTGTAGGGGGAGGGAGGCGGCCACCCCCTCCCCATCGGGCATCGTGCCCGAGATGGCCACCGCCCACGTGCAGGTGAGGTCGGCGGCGAGAGCGACGCTGGTGGCGTGTTTGCAGGGTCCGCCCCCTGACGCGTCGGAAGAGCTTTGGCCCCAGGCCTCCGGGATCCAGTGGTACCCGTCGGGGCTGAGCCACCCCGCGTTGAGGTCGGCGGAGTGCCACCGGACGTCGGGGTGGCTGGGGGTCAGTTGGTCCACGCTCAGCGCCCTGGTGTTGCCAAGGCTGATCGCCGGGTGGTCGTGCAGGCGGATTTCCGCTCCGGCGATCGTGCTTGCCGAGGACCAAAGTGCCGTCACATGTTCCTCGAGCCACGCCGGGCCTCCGCGCTGGTGCACCACCAGGTGTCCCGTGTCCTCCGGCTGGTCCTCCGGCGCGTGCACCGCCATGTGTGGATCGTGCGGCACCCCCGTAGCTACCAGCAGGGCGGTGCCACGGGGGAGTCAACGGGGCCTGGGCTGGCCTGCCCCCACCTGCACTATTACCCACTCGGCCTGGAGCTGCGCTTGCCCCGCCGCTCGGGTGCATTGGTCGTCCGTGGTCACCAACCACACCGGCGTCGGCGCGTGGGGCCGGATGCGCAGGGGCTCGGGCCACGCCACATCCGCGTTAGGCTCTCGGTGCTCGCTTTCCGCGAGTACGTCGTGGAGGATGTACATGAGGGCTGCCGGCGGGTGGTACGCCGCCCCCCGCGTGGGGGGGGATAGGCCGCCCCGGCGGCTGTAGCCCCCGACGTGGAGGTGCAGGCCGTCCGGGGTCATCCATGGGCCAGTGTGGGCGTCCTGCTTAGCCCTCGTGGGGTGGACGAGTCTCAGGCGGGGGTCCAGTGTGCCGGTGGTGTGGAAGAGGTGGACCAAGGCGTCGGGCCGACCGGGTGGTTGGTGGGATCCTGCTCGCAGCAGCAATAGTGGAGGTGTTCATCGGCGCATTGGTTGCGGCATCCCCGCACCGCCGTCGGCAACGGGTCGTCGTTGTCGGGGAAGGGGTGGCATTGCCCGTGGTGCCCATGCCAAGGCGTCGTGTGCGGCACCGTCAGGCGGCACGTGTCGCGGTGTCGCAGCTTGACGGTGCGCAGCGTGACGATGTTGCCCGATGGGGACTGTAGTTGGACGTGGGCCGCCCTGGGGCACACGATGCGGTTGTACAGCCCCACTCCCAGGGCGGCCAGGGCCTGGGGTATGCAGTGGACCCAGTCACCTCCCGCTAGAGTTGCGAACTCCGGGACGGGGTAGTGCACCTCGGGACATATTCCGTGCGCACTGGCTATTTCCCAGAACATCTTGGTGACCTCGGCGCGCACGGAGGTTGTTGAGCGGTGGTGGACGAGTGTACCCAGTAGGGCCACCGCTGCCTGCTGGCACCGCGTTGGTTCCCGTGTGAGCCCCAGGGTCCAGTCATCCTGCAGGCTGTCCCGCGAGGCGTCGAAGGCGTACCGCGCCCTGTCCTTCGCGACCTGGACAGTGATGTGGTCCAGGTGGCGCGCGGTGTCGGAGTCGTCGGCGATGAAAGGGGCGTGGGGTGTGTGTGTGTTTCGGTGCGCGCTCCTGCTGTACCCCGCCACTCCTGGCTGAGGTGTGCGGTGTGGGTGTGTGTGCTTGGGCTCGGGTTTCCGCTGCGCCTCGCCACCCCGGGCTGGGGTGTTGGCGTCCGTGTGTGTTTGTGTGCGGGCTCCTACTGTACCCCAGCACTCCTGGCTGGGGTGTGCGCTGTGGGTGTGTGTGCTTGGACTCGGGTTTGGGCTTCGCCTCGCCACTCCTGGCTGGGGTGTTCGGGTCTTTGTATGTTTGTGTGCGTGCTCCCCCTGTACCCCGCCCCTGCTGGCTGCGACATCCGGTGTGGGTTCGTGCACTTGTGCTCGGGTTTGGGCTGCGCCCCGCCACTCCTGGCTGGGGTGTTGGCATCGGTGTGTGTTTGTGTGCGCGCTCCTCCTGTACGCCGCCTATCCTGGCTGGGGTGTCCGGTGTTGGTGTGTGTGCTTGGGCTCGGGTTTTGGCTGCGCCTCGCTACTCCTGGCGGGGGTGTTGGGGTCCGTGTGTGTTTATGTGCGTGCTCCTCCTGTACCCCGCGAATCCTGGCTGGGATGTGCAGTGTCGGTGTGTGTGCTTGGGCTCAGGTTTCGGCTGCGCCCCGCCTCTGCTGGCTGGGGTGTTGGGGTCTGTGTGTGTTTGTGTGCGCGCTTCTCCTGTACCCCGCCAGTCCTGGCTGGGGTGTGCGCTGTGGGGGTGTGTGCTTGGGCTTGGGTTTCAGCTGCGCCTCGCCACTCTTGGCTGGGGTGTGACGGAACGGGTGTGTGTTTGTGTGCGCGCTCCTCCTGTACCCCGCCACTCCTGGTTGGGGTGTGCGGTGTGGGTGTGTGTGCTTGGGCCCGGGTTTCGGCTGCGCCCCGCCACTTCTGGCTGGGGTGTAGGGGTCTGTGTGTGTTTTTGTGCGTGCTCCTCCAGTACCCCGCCACTCCTGGATGGGGTGTGCGCTGTGGGTGTGTGTGCTCGGGCTCGGGTTTTGGCTGCGCCTCGCCACTCCTGGCTGGGGTGTGACTGGTCTGTGTGTGTTTGTGTGCGCGCTCCTCCTGTGCCATGCCACTCCTGGCTGGGCAGTGCGGTGTGGGTGTGTGTGCTTGGGCTCGGTTTTCGGCTGCGCCCTGCCACTCCTGGGTGGGGTGTTGGGCTCTTTGTGTGTTTGTGTGCGCACTCCTCCTGTACGCCGCCCCTCCTGGCTGGGGTGTGCGGTGTGGGTGTGTGTGCTTGGGCTCGGGTTTCGGCTGCGCCCCGCCACTCCTGGCTGGGGTGTTGGGGTCTCTTTGTGTTTGTGTGCGCACTCCTCCTGTACGCCGCCACTCCTGGCTGGGGTGTGCGGTGTGTGTTTGTGTGCTTGGGCTCGGGTTTCGGCTGCGCCCCTCCAATCCTGGCTCGGGTGTTGCAGTGTGTGTGTGTTTGTGTGCGCGCTCTGCTTGTACCCCGCCAATCCCGGCTGCGGTGTGCGGTATGGGTGTGTGTGCTTGGGCTCCGGTTTCGGCTGCGCCCCGCCACTCCTGGCCTGGCTGTTGGCTCGTGTGTGTCGGTGTGCACCCTCAGCCTGTACCCCGCCAATCCTGGCTGGGTTTTGTGGTCTGTGGGTTGGGTTCCCGACGCCGTGGTGCCTTTCTCCACCCCGGGGGCTGGCGCCCCCGGATTCACCGGGCTGCTGCGCGGGGCACGTGGAGGCCGGCCGGAAACAGCCCTCTTTGTGCCTGCTGCTTGCCCCAGCCGAGGCAGGAGCGCTGGGCTCACTCCGCGTCGTATCCGTCCGAGGCTCCGCGACAGAGTTGTGCCTGGCAGGTTCCTCCAGCCTCGGTCTTGGGCTGCGTGTGTTGCTGTGGTTTGGCGTGTGTGGACCCGGTCACTGACGTGTCCGGTTTCCCCTACCGCCCGTCTCTCGACGGGGGACTCTGCCGGTGCATCGAGGCTGTTTTGTGTGGACGTTGACAGCGCCACTTTCGGGTCGGACGACGCCACGCCCAGGTCCTTTGCGTGTGTGCGTGTGCGTGCCCCTCTGGGCCGGGTCGGGGGAACCGGCCTCCTGGGTGTGTTTTGGTGCGCGTCACCTTTGTCTGTGGTCGGTTTTGCTGTGCTCTTTTTTTGCTTAGCCCCCTTTGGGCTGGCGCTGCCGTGTTTGTGGTTGTTGCTGCGTTTTTTTCTCATTTTCTGCGCCCCAGTCGTCTCTTGCGTTCCGTGTCTTCCGGCCCAGGGTGCCTTGGGCCTTGCCGTCTTGTTGTCCTACCGCCTTCCCCCTCCTTTTTGTTTCTCTTTTTTTCTTTCCTTCTTGCCTCCCCCCTTCTCCTGCCCCCCTTTTTTTGCTTGCCTTGCTCCCGTTGTTTTTTGTTTCGGTTTTTTCTCGCTTCCTTTTTTTTTTGCCGTGGTCTGCCGGTTGTGCGGTGCTCGGGTGGATGGTGTGTCCTGTGCTGTGGTATATGCTGGTGTGTGTTGCTGTGGGTGCTGTGCCGCGGGGGCCGGTTTGCGCTTGCGCCGTGTCGTTCAGTGCTCCCTGGTTGTGCCTGGTCTCTGTGTGCTGTTGCGTGTCGTGATGCGCGTGTCCGGTGGCGCCATGCTGGCGGCGTTTCTCTTCTGCGTGCTGCCTCTGCTGCCCTGCTTGTGTGCTTTGTCCTCTGGTCTTGTTCTGCGGCGTTTGCGGCCTGTCGTTGCCCTTTGGTGCTGTGGTGGGGTTCGCCTGTTGCGCCAGGTCTTGTCGTGCTGTTTCGCCTCGGGTTGGTGTGTGTTTTGGTGGTCTCTTTGGTGTGGTGTTTTGCCCCGTTGTGGGGTGCTGTGTGGTGCTGACCGCCCCCCCCCCCCCGCCTCCCCAGTATGCTGTGCGCTGCCTTCCTTTCGGGAGTGTGCTGCTTGTGCTCCCTGCCCCCCAAGGCTGGTTTTGGTGCCCTGTGGTGTGCATTGTTGTGCGTCGTGTTGTGTGGTGCTGCGGTCTGTGGTTTGTTTTGTGTTTTGCCCGGTTCTGTGTGGCGTGCTTGTGTTGGGCTTGGTTCTTGCGCCGTGCTGTGCGGCGCGGTGTTGTGATCGGTCTTGTTGTGGTGCTTTTGTTGTGTTCTGCTGTTGTTTGCTGCTGCGTTCTCTGCTGGTTTTTTTTTGGCGTTGTTCCTTGCCTTTTTTGTGGTGCTCGGGGCTGTTTCTGTCTGTGTGGTGCTCTGTCTTGCTGCCGGTGTGGTCCTGTTGTGGTGCCTTCTTGTGCTGGTTTCTGCTGCGCTGTGCCGTTTGGTGCTCGGTTGTGCCGTGGTGCGTCTCTTGGTTCTGTGCTGTGTTGTTTGTTTCGTTGCAGTGCTTCGGTCGCGTCTTGCCTCCTTCGCTGTAGTGGCGGGTTGTTGTGCTCTGTCTGTCCTTGGACGCGGTGCTGTGTCGTCCTGCTGTCCTGCCTGTGGTCCAGGTGCTTTCGTTCCTTGTGCCGTGTTTCTGGACGCCTCCCTTTTCGTGGTGTCTCTTGTACAGCGCTGTGTTGGTGTACCTGCGTCGTTGCTCTCTCTGCGGTGCACTCTCGTCCCTCTGGCGTTGGCTGCTGTTATGTGTGGGTGCCTGTTGTGTTTGGGTGCTTGCTGTCGGGCCTGGCTGTCCTGTGTTGTCTCTTGGAGGGTCCTGGTGGCTCCTGGTGTTGTGTTCTGGTGGTGCTGTCCCTGTCTGGCCGCGGGGCTTGCCGCCCTCTGCTTTGGTGTGGTGTGTCTTGGTTCTCTGCTCCCTGGTGTTGTGTTCTGTGGTGCTGTGCTATCGTGTGATGGTATGCTGTTGTGCTCTGCTGTGTGTTTGGGTCGTTGCCTGTGCCTGTTGTTTTTTTCGTGCTTCAAAAACCTCTGCCTTACCCCTAGAAATGTTCTCCTCCCCCCCCCCTTTTTTGAAAATAGAAAGTAGACGCAAACGCACACACCCGCGCGCAGCAAGACCACGTATCCTTTGTGCAACTTACGTGTTACCCGCCTTTGGCCGCGCTCTACGGCTGTTGTTGGCGACGGCGATGGAGGCCATGCTGTACGTGTTGTTGCCGGTGGTGGCGTCGTTGATGTTTGCTAGAGGTTAACCAATTTTCCCCCAGGGCCGCTCGCCTAAACTGACGGAAGGGAGGGGAGGGGGGGCAACAGGGAATGGAAGGAAGGTAGATGGAGAATAAAGAAAAAGAGAGGGAACGAGGGGTCGTAGCGTCGTGGAATTTCTTTTCAAGTTTTACGCCCTGCTCGCGGCGCATTTTTCTTTGCGTTGACAGCTGACTTTACGACGAGGGGCACGGCGTTATACTCCTGCGTCCCTTGCGATGCTTACGGCGTTAACTATTTGCCCATTGAAGGTCAGAAAATTTTCCGTCGCGCTTTTTTGCCTAGCCGTTGTTTATGCTAATTAGCTTTGTTTGCAGCTATTTAGAAATTTTTTTTCGTTGTGTTTTACTTATTTTTTTTTTCCATCTGGCAAAAGGGGGCAGCGCGCGCAATTTGAGCCGATTTGCCAAAGCTCCCAAGTACCCAGAGTGCAACAAGAGGAAATTCAGGATCAAATCCACAAAGTGAAGGGCTGCAGTCAATGTAGAAAGATAGACAATGTATCTACACAAAGGAACTCACAATAACTACAGATTTCGAAAAGATAGCTAGAAAATGTCGTACAATCATTGGAGAACTGCCAACATGGGCACTCTCCATTTTATAGTGCCATCCTGAGATGTGCACCCTTTGTTTTTGGTCCCATAGGTGCTGAGGTCGCATGGCTTATGGCGCTGAGGTCCCTACCGTGTCAGATGGGAACTTCCTGCTTAGCTAGGCTGAATGGGTATTGAACCCAGGACCTCTCAAAAAGAGGTGGCCCAGCCCCCTAGGGTGCAGACCACTAGGATAGCTAAGCATTCATGAGAAGATACAGAAAAATGTATAGGCTCTGAACCAATGTCAGCGCCTCAGTCACTCCAGGAAATGGTGTTTATGTCCAAACATTTTGGGGGATCAGGGGTCCACACAACATCCCAAGTTTGGTGCTTGGTGTTATAGATCAAAATGCTTTGTCACCCCTCTTTGGTTAGGTCAAAACTAAGATAAAAATGTGGTATGTGTCTAGGCATCTCTAAATCAATCAGAGTCTACCTTTAGACATGGGAATACACTTTTTCTTACTCTGTCCCTAACCATTCCCAATCGATTAAATTGATGTCGAATTTTGATAATTTTCATTTGATGCTGGAATCCTGCGGGAAATCCATTAAAATGGATTATTCTGACCAAATTTCTAGCCGCCGTGAAAATGCTGCCTGTCGTCGCCTGCACCCGCTTCGGCGTTGTCTTTCAGTGGCGAGTTTTGTTTTGACTTCCTCCCCTATACCTTTGAGGTTGGAAGGGAAGTTAAGGGCTGGATCTGTATGGGTTTTTCATGTACTTTCATGTGGTGTATCCACCAGAACCTTTCACCGTTGCGTCTGGGAGAAGATCGACCGGCAAGTTTTTCTGTCGAGCGATCGAACTCATGGTTCTCACAGACCATGAGTTTGTAGGGAACTCTACATCTCTCCCCCTTGCCTTCCTTTCATTCTCCTTTCACATGGGCATATCCTTTCTTTTGAAGAAGCGGCTTACAGGGGTGTCTTCAGACACACATGGGTGCCAAAAAACGAAGTTAAATTCGTGCGCAAACGCTAACTTTGTGTACTTGTGAGCATGAACGTAAATAACTTGGCATAATGCTCACAAGACCTAACGACGGAGGCCATTTTTGATTTTGGAGTTAACTCACAGACGGATGGTCTACAGAGTCTACGGTGGTACTGTGATAGTAACCGTATACTGGTATACAGGTATACAGGTATACAGGGTCTACAGACAGTCTACACAGGTCTACAGGTTGGTATACAGGTATACAGGTCTACAGAGAATCTACAGAACGTATACAGGTACCATACTTGCGCTGTGAAACAAGGGGCAGAGACACAGCAAGCAATCATAGAAGCACAAAAAAGTAAACCATGTCAACGTCGCACTTTTTGTAGCTCAGCCTTCAGTGTTTTCTGATCTCTTCCACTTAGTTTAAACATATGCCTTGCTGGTGTTCCATCTTAGTTAAATGTACCGGACAAATGACTTGCCAATTGGAGTGCCAAATAAAAGGTTCTTTCATTTCCAACCGCAAATGGTATTTCACTACTCCAGAGCTTTTTTTGGGGGGGGGGGGGGGAACACTACCATGCAGGTATGGATCAGGATCGGTGCAATACAGTACGTGTAATGTATCGTATCGTTGCGATACAGTACATGTATTGTAATGTATCATATCCACCCCCAACTCATGAATCAAATTGAGTATTCTTTTCAAGACAGTCAAAAGATTTCGACGAGGGAAAACCATGGCTTGTCTTTGGTAGAACAATCCAATTCCTCTAAAACAGACGATATCCATAGCTCAGGCAGGCATGACTGGTCTTTGCTAGAACGATCCCATTCGTCTGAAAGAGACCACATCCATGGCTCAGGCTCGTTTTCCCAAACCTGCAATATAGAGGAGTTGGATGGAGTGTCTACAGGTCTACAGGTCTACAATGGGCCGTTTCAGCCAATCCTGAATTTTGCTCAAAAAGGTCCAAAGCTCACTGCTCAGCCGGGCCGTACGAGGGCACGGGCGAAGCAATCAACCCTATGCACTTCGACTAAAAACTCCCTGAAGGCCATATGCAACTTGGTTCCCCTAGATTCCGTGGCATCTTGGCGCCATGGGGTTGCAAAGTGGGGTCACATTGCCAGAATTGAGAAAATTGGCCTTCTTGGCCGGCTGGCCAGGGTTGCCTCGATTCACGGGCCTTGACATCTTCTTTGATCCCGTGCATCGGCGGTTGGCTTGCAGTCATGTCAGCTGCTTACTGTTCCCCGAGGAAATGGCCACACAACGGGGCACAAGACAGCAAAAAAGGCAAGGTTTGCAAACGTGGCACGCACTGTAAGTTGCACCACTCCGGCTAGGCCAGAGGAGCAAATACGAAAACCTAGGGGGGTTGACCCTTGGTCATATGCTACAAGACTTCCACTTGGTCTCACGCTAGGTCCCTTGCTCCATGGAGATATGCTGTTCCCAACGTGGCCTAAAATGGCAAAAACAGCAAAAATTGGCCGGAACAGCCCACACTCAGGTTCCCATACCTCCATGGTCATGGCGAGCAGTCTAACCAACGTTGCTATAGACACATTGGACATAGGTCCCAATATATGCCCTATGTCAACCCTCGAGGTCGCCTCTGGCCATTTTTCCGCTTAGTGGCAAAATGGTACACGAAAAATGGCAAACAGCCACACACCCCATGTTGCGCCACCTATGGTTCTCCCATCCCAACGTTGGGATACATGGGGACATACCCCATTGGAGGCGGGTTTATGCCCCCTTTTCAAATCACCCTTCACTTTGGATATCGGGCGCACACAACCCCGGGGCGAACATTAAGGGGGGGATGGAGTTTGGTGCCATTGTGGCCCAAACGGGGGTTGGTCATCCTAAACGTCTTTACTCCAAAAAGTGTCTCTCCGGTTCCCGAGGGAGATGGACTTTAGGCTTTTACATGCAAGCAATGCAAAGCCTTACGTCCCTTTATCAACATTGATTCGGGTCTGAAGCACAAGAAAACCATTTTAACACTTTGGCCCTTGGAGCACCCAAAAAGTGGGGAAAATGGTCTAAAGGCCAATGTTCGGACATATATACCCACGGGTCCCCAAGGCCCATACAATAAGGCATATACCCAAATGGAAGGACCCATAGTAAGTGTTTACAAACATACTTACTATGGGTCAAGCCCTCACTTGGATCCCAAGTCAATCATGCATACATATCGGCACATGTGCAAGAAGCAGAATTTGCGTGCGTGCTCACAATGCAATATCATATCAAATAGTACATAAGCTTGGAAACGTCAAACAAACTACGCACCATGTCTATTGTGCCCTCTACGTTCCATGTTGCCTTGGTTTCATATCGCCATTGGCTTGGGGAACGAGCCTTGGCGCCACGGCCCTTTTAATCAAATTTTAGAGGAAAAGTCGTCTATTCAAACAACCATTATTTGTTACGCATTGAATTGCGTGGAGCCATCGTTGAGTTAATAGAGGGATGGCTGTAGACCTGTATACCACTGTATACCTGGTACCATGATAGTGACTGTATACCACTTGTATACTCTGTCTACCCTGTAGACTGTATACCGTATACGGCTTCCTGACTGTATACTTATGGTATACGGAGACCGTATACCTGTAAACCTGTACACCTGTAGACCTGTATACCTGTATACCTCTGTATACTAGGTATACACTATAGGTATACGGACTTTCAGCCCCCAAATCCCAGGGGACAATGGTGGGACCATATCTCCGGCTCAGAGAAAAGTTGAGACCTGTCGTCAGAGGAGCATGGGAAGCCGTTGGTGGTGGGCCTTGGAACACATTGACTCCTGGGAACTTGCCCCCCGCTGGTCAGAACGCCTCTCCCTTGGCAGGGTTCTAGGGTCTGTTTTGCGCAGGTCCGTGGGTTGTGTTTGAACCCCCATACCTGCATGACACTCAGGAGATGGGACTTAGGGATGGGATATGGTTGGGAAGTGAGTGTCTATTGCCCTGAGGCGTACTTACCTGAGTCCATGGCTTAGTGCACCTGTGTACATACGCTGATGTGTTTTTCTACATACCTTTGTTTTGTTTCAGAGTGGCAAGGATCCTAGATTGCTTTGTTCTATATGTTCCACATCAGGATTCTTCTGTGAGCACAGTGCTTTGCCTGCCTGCTTGCTTGCGTGTCCGCCACAGCGTGCCGTGGCCAGGCCCCCCATGGGAATGTGTCAAAGACGTTCTACTGCCGCTGAGGTACTCGATCCCAGTGTGCCACTCCGGGCCCTGGAGGAGACCAACGAGTACCCCGACCCGAGAGCCCAAGTCCATCGCAGAGTGCCCAGGAGGACTCTGACGTCCATGAGTCCGCGCTGCACCCGCATCAGCAGTAGGAGGAGTCCGACATCAGCAAGTCCTTGCAGCTTCCGCATCAACAACCGCACCCACAGCAACGACCGAGGCCCATGACCAGCCCAAAGAACAACAGTAGGGAGCCCAGCCTGGCCATCAAACCTAGCCTCATGAAAGGGCTGGAGTGGAACCCGGACTAGCGGCATTCTCAGGCGAAGGGGGATGCTGCCCCCCGGTGCGTGGTGATCCACGAGGATGTGAACCATCATTGCAACATCGAAGCGCAGCTCAAGACCCTGGGCTACGAGCACGCGTGGCAGCAGACGCGGTGGCCCGTCTGCCGTGATAGCCGACACGTCGCCAATTTCAGCCCCAACCTTCATAAGGAGGACCGGCCGGCTGAAGTGCCGAGCGCCCCCAGCCGGGGAAGCTGCCGCCACCGGCCGGGAGCCGCCAACCTGGGCAACTTCATGGTGGTTGCCCAACGATCCAAGGCCAAACCCCCCGTCCGCTGCACCTGAAGCGCTCAGGCCAAAGCAGCGACGTGGAGTCGGCCCACAGAGGATGGCCATCCCAGCCAGGACCCTCTGCCAGCAGCAGCAGCAGTGTGGCCCAAATCTTCGCTGTCTTCAGCAAGGCAAAGCGACCGGCGCTTGCGAGCGCGTCTGCAGCGTGCCCTGCAAACTCCCGGCACGAGACCGGGCCGCGCACAAGTATCAGTAATCCGCAACGCTGCAGAGGAGGCGTTGAAACAGTGCCGCGCCGAGAAACAAGAAGTGATTGATGAGGACGGCAAGAAGACATTGGAAGACTCCCCGTCGTACAGTCCAATGAGGAGAAGAAGGTCAGTGAGGCCGGAAGCTACAGTGGAAACGGACGGTGACAACAGAGTTCCTGTCCCCAGACCACCGGTGATTGCAGAGCCAAAGGAAAGGGAGAAGCAAGGTCCTGTGCCCAGCCCACCGGAGGTCCCGGAGCCAAAGGAGAGTGAAGAGCAGGTTCCTGCGTCTGCCTGACCAGAGGTGCTCGAAGAGGAAAAGGCTGAGTCTGACGGTCCAGAGGTGCCCCAGGAGCACGAGGATAGCGGGGAGGACGTTCCTGCAGCCCTCGTTGGCCAAGAGGAGATTGAGGAGGTTGGTGGAGCGCCAAAGGAGGAGAAAACACCTGCATGTAAGCAGGAAGATAAGGAAGAGGCAGCTCCAGAGGTTGGTGCACCAGTGCCTCACGTGAAGGAAGAGCCACTGTCACACGACTGACTGTTGACGTGCCTCAAGGGAATGAGGGGGTGGCAGTGGCGGGAGGGACATGGAGCGCGGTACCATAGGCAGTTTTTGGGGGCGGTAATGGTGCAGGTGGTTCGCCGTGTGCAACTTGCAGTGCAAACAAGGAGAGATCTGGACCTGGTCTGGCGCGTGAACGGACACATCGCAAGTGTACTGCCCCAGCCAACCTACACTCGGCGTGCAGTGGTCCATGGGGTGAGTGATCATCCTATGCTTGTACATACACATCCATAGGATAACAGCCCCCTTACGCGGGACATAGCCCCGGATGATTTTCCGGGGGGGGGGGGGGACTGTTTACCAGTGCCCTGTTTTGTGCAAATGGGCGTTCTGGTGCTGCATGGTTCCGTTGGGGGCGAAGTTTATTATGGGGACACATTCATCGTCCTCCATGTGGAGTCATTCTTAACGCTCTTCGGCCCCATGTGCCTCTGCCGTGGTCTGAACAGCGCATTGTGCTGGTACCGTACACAGGTATTGCCTGGAGACGTCTGCCTGTGGCGATGCAGAATGAACTGGTCCCGGTTGGCTGTCGGAAGTGTACATGTCTTTTTGTGCATCGCTTCGTGCAACCGCGGCTGAATTGCCAAAGCCGGTTCAACCGCGCGCTTGTCCAGCCGTAGAACTACCCTGAAAGCTGATTACATTTTACTGCAATCCATGAGGAAACAGGCTTCTGGCAATCACGTGTAGGCCTGAATGTAATTTTTGTTCACTAGAAATGTCCACAAATCCTAAAGGGAATCAAAAACAGGTGCAGGGGTGTATGTGAGGGCGCCTAGCGAACAGTGTATGGTGAGGCCGTGCAGTTTCACCGATACAGCCACCGCTACCGGCGCCGCCGCCACCGCCGCCATGAAAGGTGATGCAAGAGAAAGAGGTCTCGAATGTTTTGCACCAATCAGGTAAAATGATTTTTAAACGCATTTTTTTTGGGGGTCTGGCATCTCTTGGAGGGCTACAAAATAGCGGTTTTCCGGTTCTCACTCAACAATTTGTTCCTCTCTGACGATAGGGGTTCCACCGTGGGGAAGCCGTATTGAAAGTGCGTGGTTGAACCCGGTTGAAACACGGTTTCACTTGGGGAATTTAAGGGTACCTGATCCGAATGGTCACGTAGGGGGCGGGGGGTTGAATCACACCCAAGCATGGCAGCGGGTACCCAGAACAACCGCTGGGGCGGTTTTTCCTCCTCAGGTGCATACTTGGTGCAAGATTCCCCCATGACTCCAGAATTCGAACAAAATGGTAAGTAATCCCTGGAAAACCCTGGTACGGCTTGGTAAGAACCGGTAACTGACAGTGAAACCTGGTAAAGTATGAAGTACCAAACTCCGGGTCCTGGCAGCAATTGGTCGGCATTCAAAGGGCCCGTTAACCCATACCAGGCACACCGGGTGCCAGCTGCAACAGTCACCACCACATTAGCAATGGCATACAGGGCCAACATAGGCGTCACGCGACAATTGAGGTGCACTCACGGGCTCGGAGCGACCACCACATAGGTTTTTAAAAGCAAAAGTGTTAGTTTATTTCGAAAACTAATAAAATGGCGGAGTGACTTGTTTTGGGGCTTGAATATCATGCCAACCATGCTGCAAAACCTTTTTTTCTGAGTCAGACACCCCCAGAATAGGGTGCGGGGGCCTTGGGGGGAGCCCCCAAGCCTAGAACATACAGATGTTTTGGAAAACATTGGCAATTGTAGGCCATTTTTGACATGTAATGTGCTTTTTCAGGTGAAAGAGGCCCTGAAACACCTATTTGCTGGCTCCAATAATTTCAGATACATTTTGTTTTGCGTCAGGCATCTGCAAAATATGGTGGGAGGGACTTGTACTGAGCCCTTTACGCAAAAGAGAAGGCCAAAAAATGCTCAAGAAGGGCTTTTTTTCGTCAAAAATCGACTGGGAGGTTGGATCTGGGGAAATGTGAATACTCAGATCTAGAGATGCGCTACCATCAATACTATTTAGCAATTCACCGCTACTCTCCCAGTGGGTGATTTTGCGAAAATGGGCTTTCTTTGACCTTCATTTTGCGGCGATCGGTGCCGCGGCAGTTGCATGCGGGTACAGTCCGGCTCTGGCGATGGAACTCAAACCACAGTGATTTGGGCAACAAGAAATTGACGATTATTCTCCAGATTGTCTCGACAGACACCTCAAAATTGATGATTTCGATTCGAAAAAAGTGCACCTCTAAATCTACAGACAAATTGGAACTTAAAAACCTGTGTGCAGAGATCCGTCAGAACGGTCCAGGCTCCCCAAGGCCGCAGACTGGGTCTTTCCAAGGGTGCATGATTTCCATATCCACGACGCGAGTCCTTACTGGTAAAGTCGCACGAGCTGCTGCATAAGGGATCGGGAGTCAAGGCCGTCTCCCCCCCGGCCCCATTACCACAAAGGCCATGCATCGGGGAGTCCCCATGCAGTCTGGGCTGAGGCATGAACTACTAAAACCACCAGCTTCCCAGGCAGACTGACTGAGGTCAGGACACCGGAGGTCACAACCCGACTGCAGAGGTAAGTTGGTAGGCTCACAATGGGACTGACAGTGGCGGACAGCTGGGAGTCTGTTTCAGGCAACTGGGCTTTCGGCCTGGCAACTTCAGGATCTCAGCCACAGCCACAGTCACGATAAGACACGGTATCACAACCACAATCTGGACTTAGGTACTGGTCCAAGGTGGACCATATCCAAAGGTATGTACACGGCGAGCATGCCGCCAGGGCCCTAGTCGCCTCTGTATGCCGTTTTGTGTCCCTTATGGAGACAATCGGAAGTGCCGTAGTGGTCCAGACAGGACCGTATGAATGTCTACAAAACGACACTCAGGGGCGTGTGCAATTCAGATGTCCCAAGGTCGCTCACGTATGGTGTAAGAAAGAAGACAGCGAGGGATGACGTGCATCCCAGAGGACAGGGCAACAACACAAATATATAGGTCAATAGGCATGTAAACACGCTGCATATGGAGCACCACAGCATGCCGCGGTCGGGATAAGGCGTCAGCAGGGGGAGTCATGAAACAAATGCCTCAGGGCGAACAACTCACACACTCACCGAGGATCTGGATCCCTGAAGTTGCCATGGGCTCAGCTCACTCACAGTCTCCATGGCGGCAACACACGTTGCACAACATCGCACGGGCTTCAAGGCCCCAAGAGCTCCGAAAAATGAAGGAGTCGGTTTCCCAACTGGTTTCCAAAGGATTCATCGGGGGAGGGAGCGAAAGGGGACATGTGACGGCTCAGGACGATGGAGGGTAGGCCATCTACCAATTTGGTTTCGACAGGAGTGAGCATGCAGGGGTATGGACGTCTGCCTGGACCTCTGATCTCGGCACGGGAGGTGGTCCAACCTGGCCTCCCATGGATTCAGCAGGGGGGGGTCAACCATGACGACTCAACCATAGGAGAGGCAGAGGGAGCAGAAATCGGTCAACCCAACTCGGCTCCGGGAGGTAGTCATCACACAGAGGTCAGAGCGACATGCAACAGCTGCAGCAAACCACCCGATTTGGGGGGCTGCTAAATTTTGCGCACCATTTCAACCACTCCACCGAAACGACATTGCAACAGAGCTGGGAGAGAGCAAGCATGCCAGGGACGCGCTGAGGACCTGACAGACTTGCGCTCCATCCACCTATTTGGGAGAGAGCTCATGGCATAAATCGCCCTGGTGAGAGCTACCACGTCAGAGACTTGGCGCTTGGTCTTGTGCATACAGAGGTACTCCATGAAGGGAGTATCGATCCGCGGCACAAAGGAAGGGACGGGCTCCCAGGTGTTGTGGGTCGGCCGATAGCCTCGCCAGCGCACCTTGAAATCCACTCCTCCAGGTACTGAGGAGTTCTGCAGCTGGGGTAGTTCCTTCTCGACGACGTAGTCGTCCTGCTCAGCATAGTTGTTGCCGAATCGGCCGTGTGGGTTGTGTAGTCCAGGGACACATGCTTTCCACGGATGTCAGGCTCACAGGCACGGAGTCGGCTTTCTTGTCCCTCACTGAACCGTCCCGGGCCCACCCAAATATGGTAGGTATCCTCACCAATCTTGCGCACCTCCTCTCAGGGCGTGAACCAGGTTTTAATGCGATGAGTGCCCATAGGCCAGGGTCTTAATGCCCATACCGCGTCAACCATCCTGAAGCTCTGGACTGTCAACTTTGGGCGGTCTGGGCTTGCACGGCGTGCTCCTTTCTGAGCCGCTTGCAAATCTCCTGCGCCGTAGTCTCTTGCGGGGCAGCAAAGAACTCTTTTGCATCCATAGCCATGCCATCACCTGATAAGGGACGTCCCCAACCAAGGCGGTCCCTGCCGAGGAGAATCTGGTCAGGCGACGATCCAGCTGGCGTCGGGTTGTCGTGATGGGTCTTAAGAGCTGGCCACATCTCCTCGAACCAGTTGTGGCGCCTGTTGATGAGGTGGATCTTAAGCAGCTTCTGAGACAGCTGCCTTCCAGCCACCTCAGCTCGGCCATTGGACTGGCTGAGATAGGCAACGCTGTTGGCATGACTTATCCCCATGAGGAACACATAGCCCTTAACCAGCCACCAGTGAACTGGGGTGCACGTTTGCTACCAATGGTGCGGGGGACGCTGAAGTCGGTCAGCCAATGACAAATCATCCTGACTGTAACCTCCTTGGCTAACAACGCCTTTTTGCGCGCCGGGGCGGCAACAACGTAGCTGCTGTGTCCGTCCACACACAGGATGACACAATTGTAAACTTCCTTTCCGATGTGCACCTCGGGCATGGGGAAGACGTCCAAGGGCACGCCTATCATTGGTTGGTCATGAGATGGCCTCCACTGGGCTTCCCCCCTGACGTTCCGATTGTTAGGATTGCAGGCCTGGCAGACCAAACAACCCTTCCTGACCTGTAAAAAGTGGCGGTCGGATCTTAAGGGAGCTTGATTCCAACAAATTACTGATCGTCTTCTGCTGGGGTTTTTCTCCCAACCTTTTACCCCAGTAGATCCAACTACAACAATTCCATACAATTCCGCCCAGCGCAGTTATGATTGCCGGTAAGTGCGACAAAAAGATCTGCGGTCGCAATGCCGCAATCGCAGTGGCGCCTCTTCGAGTGCACCCTTCAGACAGTCCTATTGCAGTCTGTACAAATTAATGGCGACCTACTCGCAGAAATTGCTGCCCATTCAACTCGAATACTGTTCCAGCAAATCGCCTCTTTTCTCCGTCCGCCACAGGCGCTTTCCCTCCATGCAGACTCCTAGGGCAACTACTTCAGCCCTTGGCCACCGCCTGCTTCGGCATATTCCTGCGGGGCTGCACTAGCCTCCAGCAACTAACCGTCAGCCTACTCTGAATGTGCGCCACCACTGTCTTATCCTAGCTGGCATTCGCCGCCACCGCCTACCTCGCCTACTACGTCCCATGAGCCATACACCACTGAAGTGCAACCAGCCTACAATGATGAAACATGCTACGCATACTGCGCAACCGGGTACGCTGCTCTTCAAAGTGAAGATCCAGCCCTCGTGGACACTGAAGCTTCATTCCCTAACTTGATTAAGACAACGGTACCGGCACTGGCTCCTACTCACACTTTGGCTGCCCCGCTGACGACCGAATATCTTTCTGCTGCTCAGCAAACCACTCCGTTACAGCCGCCAAACTTCCTTCTGCCTACACTGGGCTGTCAGACGGGCCTGATTTTTATGTCGAGGGTGGTATTACTAATGCACCGCCCGAAGTGCTGTCAGAGCGCGGCTCAACAACGCCTGCGAGCATCGTTTACACCGCAGCATCACTGCCGCCCTCGGACAAAAGGGAGGACGACAACTACTCTGATAGCTCGGCACCAGTGTTCTACACCTCTTTTGAGTCCCCTCACAGCTTTGCAGCACTCAGAGACCTTCGCTCAACAGCCACGGATGTCTCCTGCAATGAGCCCTTCATAAACTACTACTGCTCCTATACTCTCTGGGTTTACGTTAGTACAGAGAAGGCAGCGTACAGTTCCACTAGGCCCGTGCCGTCACGCCGCAGTGCATCTCCCCGCTGGAGGTCACTACAGACGCTGTCCCCTGGGAACCCGCAAGCACCCACGCGGTCGAGCAAAAAATCGACATCAACCGTTCTGTTGCTCAGTCCCTGCATCGAAAGCGAAGATATGTCAGCCACAGCTAGCACTGCCTCCGTCCTCACCCTGGCAGCTACCATCTGCCGGCAGTTTGGCATCACTTACTTTGGCAAATTCCTTCATTCTAACCTTGCACTCATCGTCTGAGGAGTCCACACTCTCAGGGTGTTTTTGGAGAGCATCGCCAACATCTTCTTTGAGCACCGTGACCGGTTCTTGTCCGTGGCCTTATGATATGCCTTTCAGCCTCTCCACAGTTTCTGAGGATCTAGACTGGCTGGTCGACCACAGCGAATATTGGACGCCAGTTGGCGCGGTTCCTGAAGCCCCAACTCCGAAGACTGCCACGGCTCATACGGCGAACGTAACTACATATTTTTCTGCGCACAACTACACAGCACGTGCCACCTGGTGGGGGTGTGACATGTCTGTGGTCGGTCTTTCCTTTGCTCGAGCGGTCTGTGACAATACGCAGTCACCTTTTGTCAGCCGATATAACAGGACACCCGAAGCCAGCACCGCAGCTGAAGGCCATCATTAGAACTCCGGTGACCATGCTCCCATTCGACAGGAATGATGCGGTCAGCACCACATGTGGCGCCCGCGGTCTGAGGTCTGGGTAACCCGTTGGGAAGGACAACTTGTAGTACAATGTTGGAAGACCTCTCCGTGCCCTGTAGCACCCTTCACAGTCACCGCGCCTCCTACGAAGTGCACTACCAGTTTCCTTTGCTCTGCGCGCCGGAAACGGCGCACAGAGCGCAACCTGGATTTCCAACACTGAGCCTCCGCTGGGGTCTATTGCTGTAGCCGTTCCAGTCTGTGCCAATAAATTTTGCTTGCCCCTACACGGGAGCTTTGAGCCCGAGGCATTCATATATCACCCAACCAAACTCCCTCTCAGTACTCAGCAATATACGATCCCAGACACATCCCTGAGCCATGCCCTGTGATTGCTGACCGTGTTGTGCTGCCCGGATGCTTTCCCGTAGGGGTGAAAAGCAAGGGTTTGCAAAAGTAGCGAGGCTTTTCAATGGGGACACAACAGCGCTTGAGTCATTTGAAATTGTTACTCCCCATTTCAGGGCATTGACTTTCAATGCCCCAAGATTTCTACCTCAGAGCAACCCACTACGGTTTTTGACCTGATTCCAAAAGCTGCCGTCTCCGTTCACACATACATATGACATCATGGGCCACATGATCTCAAACTACACGCATGTTACACACCAACACACATCCTAACACACGCACACACATGACACGAATTGTCACAACCAGCTACACATGCGCACACACTTAACCAAATATAGTATTGCAAACATAGACTTAACCGCCTATGATACAAATACAACCAGAACGCCTTATGTACATGAAAAATGGGGAAGCAGCCCATGGACAAGCTGTGAGCATTTATCATCATCACCACCCTTCTTGACCTGCTTTATGGCATTATAAAGAGCAATCTTGTCGACTTTGAACTGGCGCTGCATGTCCTAGGCCTGCTTCTCAACCCCTGAGTGCATAATGTGGTGATGCCAAGCTTCACAAAGGTGGAGTACCCGGCACTCCGGTACTAGCAACTTACCATTCCAGTAAAGCTTGCTATCTTCCTCGGTCAGCCCCTTGTGCCACTTTTGCCCGTCATCAGGGTCAGTCACAGCCCGATACTCAGACTTGAATGCTTCCTACTTGGCGTAGTCGTTGGTCCAGTTGTCTTGGAGGCACAACTCTTGCAAGAGGCGCTTGTGGGACTCACCACCCTCCGGGGGCAGTACACAGACCGCTCTGCTCACCCTTCTTCCAAGCGGAGCATCCGCAGCCATGACAACGAAGCATTTGACTCCATCCTCCTCCATCATGCGCTCCATGTCGATAATCTTCTTGGCCTCAGCGGTCTCCGCCACGTCACCATGGGCAGATAAGTCTGTCATGCCCTTGCTGGCAGGATAGGGCCACCTGCTGAGACAGGCCGCCACCGTGTTGTCCTTTCCCGGAACGTAGACCACGGTGAAGGCAAACCTAGCCCAGGTCTCTCGGCATCTGCATCTTCGGCAGGCTGAACCCAAGGCGGTGTTCATGTGCTCCTTGTGCCACGATTGCAGACTCTGATGCTCTGTGCAGACCGTGACAAGATGCAGGGCTATGTACCCGGCCCACTTCCTGAGTGCCATGAGGATGGCATACACCTCCTTCTCACGGGGCGTCCACGTCCCTCTCTGGCGTTCCACCAGGACTCGGCTCGAGAAGGCCTCACACACATGACTCCAATCCTCAGAAACTTGCTCCAACACCGCGCCACCTGCATAGTTGGAGGCATCCTTGCGCAAGATGAATCCTCGTTTCGGAACCACGAGGTGCAGACCCACTGCGGATAGCAGCGCCTGCTTCATTCCGTCAAAGGCACCATCGGACTCGTCATTCCAGACCAGAGCCTTCTTGGACCCCTGCTTGGTCTCTGCCCGGTTGCTCCTGAGCATGGCAGTTGTGGGGGCTGCGTACTCGTCATACATCTTGATATACCCTGACGAGTAGTCGCAGAACCCCAGGTATGCCCGCAACTCAGAGACCGTCTTGGGCTCCTCCCAGTGCTCAATCATCGCTACCTTTCCAGGTATGGGCTTCCGCTGCCTGTTGCCAGCGACGTGGCCGGTGAAGACCACTTCGCTTACCGCGATGGTGGCCGTGTCACTGCTCCCTGTGAGTTTGTGCCGGACAAGCACGTCCGGCACTCTGGGGACACCCACTGTCCACCAGGCTTTGCCCTGGCCTTTTCCCTCTCCCTGGCTTACCCAGTCATGAAAGGGCGAATCCATATACCCCTGAGCCAGATCAAGCTCCTCATCAGAGAGAAAGTCCTCCGCTTTTCTGACGTCAACGGGGGTCCCCGTGAAGCATTGGCGCCAGGGGTCCGCTATCACACGGTTGACACACACGAAGTCCTTGGCCTCAGCCTGCTCCAGGCCCCCATCCCCATAGTAGAATTCAGTCGGCCATCTCTGAGCTGGCATGGGCTGTCCCCTAGTGTCCTGATCCGCACACTCTCCGGCCGGTATGACAACCTCGTTCAGGGTCATGTTGGTCAGCGAGACCACCCAATCTCGGGTACTTCGCTCCTCGGTGCACCCCCCGGGAATGACAGGCAATGCCTTGGAACAGTCCTTGCGGATCTTCGCAGCAGCCCTTGGAATGTCCACTCTGGGACAACGGATCCGCATCAGACCTTGATGCGGACCCTAGTGCTTTGTCCATGCGGAGTCCTGGGTGCTCCAGTGCCTCTCACATACCCGTAGTTGGGCAGAGGTTCCTGAGGAGAACCCATCCAGGGCCAGATCGGATGCTCCCAGATCAGCGACGACCCGGTTTCCCACTTCTGGCTTGGCGCCGTACTCCTGGTACGCCAGACCTGCAGGCTTGATCCTAAGTGAGGCTAATTTGAGCTGATTGCGCTCCGGGGGGATCCATTGGTGCTCAGGTGATGATAGCCAAGAGAGGTGGTTGTCCTGGTACAGGGTCATAGAGGCCTGAGCCGGGAGAACGCCTGAGTACGTCTCCATCATGACGTCCTACCCGATGATCATGTCGCAGTCCGTTTGGGCTTCATAGAAGTTTCCTTTCAGGAGAATTTCCTTGCCCAGGTCCGAACGGCTCAGCTCACGGTGGATCACTAATGGCAGCGCGATCTGGGCTTCGTTGGTACCTCGCACCATGTACTGGCAGTTGGCCACCTTCACCCTAACAGGGCTGCGACTCGTGGTAAGACACTCTGACGGAAGTAGGCCAGCCTGGTGCAGACTGACCTGGGCGCCTGTGTCAACCAGCAGGTTGAAGATCTTCTCCACTTCCCCGCAAAGGGCGCGGATCTTCAGGGTAAGCTGCCGCTCGCGGCGAACCCAGCGCACGATGTGCAAGCTCAGAATTCCCCGCCTCTCGAAAAGCGCAATCAGCGACTGGTGCATGTCGTGAGTAATGGGCTCTGCCAGTTAATCTGCGGTGTCCAGCTGTGGTCCTGGTGATCCCCCGATACTCTGGAAAAGATCTTGTAGTACATGGAATACATTCTTGGTTGCGAAGGATGAATTGGTGCAAGAGTTGGTGCTTTGACCGGGGACGTTGGTCGAACATGAAGATCCGCCTAGGGTAGTTAGCCTTCGAGCACACGCCCTCATCGAACCATTGCGACTGTTCTTCCTCTCGTAAGCCGTTTTCAGGCTTCCACTGGGTGGACCTCCGGGGGAATGGATGATTCCCCACATGGATGGTACAGCATTGACCTGTGATCGCCCTAGCTGGGCCCTTGGCTGCAGGGGCTCTGCTGAGGGGCGTCGTTGGTCGGGGTGCTCTCCTCCACAGTGACCTCATTCACTCCGTCACCTTTCTTCCTCCACCAGCCTTTGCCCTTCTTGTCCCTGTGCTCGTCCTTGTCCGTGTCCTGCGTGGGACCCCAGGCCCTCTTGATTTTCTGCATCTCCTTTGGTAGCTGGCTGCCGACCAGGATCAGCTTGGAGAGCTGATCCTTGAACGCTCCAGCTTGGTCTCCCGGACGTTGGCCGAAACAGGCTTCTGCGTCCCATACGCCTTCTTGTACGCCTCTGTCTGGGGCTTGTTGGTAGGGCACGTCCGGTGGTTGTGTTGGAAGAAGGCATTTCACCCGTAGCACCCACAACAGCCCTGAGGGTGAGCTCCGATGAAATCCCCAAAGCACAGCGGTGGATTGCCAGGTTGGCCGGGCTCCTTCTTCTTTCCACCCTGTTGGGGGGGCTTCCAGGTTCCCCTGTTGCCTCCCTTGTGCAGGTTGCTGGCCAAGAAGACCCAGACGGGGGTCTCCGCTGGTTCATTTTCGTCATCATCATCGTTGGGACCTTTGCCAACCTCAGCTCCCGCAGGGTCCATGACAGCTTCCCCGTCAGACTCTTCGCGCAGGGAGTGGACGCTGTGTTTGCCTCATTGCAGCCTGCGGTTGTGGTGCTGCTTTTTGTTCTCCTTGAGCCCTTCCTCTCCGACCCACTGGAGCGGGTTGTTGCAGCTCATCCCCGCCGGGATAGCTTGCAGACAGATCGGCTGGGGGCCCCCTTCACACTCGTCGAGGCGACAAATTGAAGCCTTCTCGCGATCCCCTGAGATGGTAATGAGGAGGTCGTTCCGCGGGGACTGCCTCTTGAAGTCCCGGGCAACGTTGGCCTTTGTTTAGTTCACCACCTTCTTGTGGTGCTACCTGTTGAGAATGCTCTTCATGGTGTGGCTGCTCTTGGCCCTCCTTGCTTCCTCCTTTGTGACCCGCTTCACCCAGGCGTCCGGGAGGAGATTGAACAGGCGGGACTGCTCATCACCCTCGTTCCAGTGCGCCATGTTCCGGCGGAACAGGACGTACTGTCTGCGGAAGTCCCGGCATTCCCGCAGGCAGATCTCCTTGCCATCATGCTGCAGCTTGACGGCTCTCCACCTCTTGGCGGCGACCAGCAAGGCGTCCACCCGCTCGTGCTCCTTGAGCCGCTTGTTGGCATCCTCAAGCGTTGTGACCTTCCCCGCCTTGGTCGCCACGAAGTACAGCTGTTGAAGCACTTCGGAAAGCCAGCAGAACCGTTTGAAGACATATTTCCCCGCCTGGGCGGGATCCATGTCCTCAGTGACGGTCATCCCCCAATCGTCCAGCTTCTCCAAGAAGTACTCAAAGCTGAGGGGTTGTAATGGGATTGCCACTGGCAGTGCTGGCAGTGCTGGCGTGCGCTGCTGAACTTCACGAGATCAGATTAGCGATCAGGCATCGCGTGCACAGCGCAATTCGAAATGTTTGAATCATGAAATGTGTATACATTTTATTGTGTTGTCAATATTTTGTTATTATTTGTGCACAGGAACTGCCAGCTTTTCATGTAGTTACACCGTTGATCAAGATCAACAATCAACTGGTCTTCTGCAGTTCCTGTGCATGTCGGGAATTCCGAGCAAGGTATAGTTCTTGGTTACAAATCGGGAAAAGATGGACACAAAAAAAACGGTATTTTTACAAGCTGGCCAGTCCATTTCTGTAGTGACCAAGGGGAATGCCATGCTTGGCGTGTGAAGATTGCCGCTGTCAAGGGGCTGCAAGGCTTGGTTCGAAGTGAGACGAGAAGTCACGCAAAGCGCACAGACTCCGTGGCGTGCGAGATGACAAGCGGCAAGCAGCACAGGAGTTGGAAAAGACTGTTGCGCGCCTACGGAGTGAACAGGATGCCGCAACACCTGAGTTACAAAAGCTGTAGCAGCTTATCAGTCAAGGCAAGCCGCCGTGACAAAAAGAAGTACCGCGCAAAACTCACAGAAGAATTTGTGCAGTGAAGGCAGACAACGGCTGAATTGTTCGTGGAAGCTACGTGCACGCAGATCACTGAGTGCATTCAGCGATCAAGGACTCTGAAGGCGTCAAGATCAAGGAGCAAACACAGCGCTCAGTGGACATGGACCAGTGCAAGCAGTGCGTTGGAGATCAACGAGCACAGGAAATGCTTGGTTGACAGCAAGGAGCGCACGCAGCGCTTGGAAACATCATGGAGTGCACGTAGCGTTCGACGGAGATCAAAGAGACGGCTAAATAAGCCTTTGTTTGTCTGTAGGCGCTTCTGGGCGTGCCTGCATGCTTTGCCGCCATAAAATGTTCTGCAAACAATATGAGGTTTGAGGTTTGAGGTTTGATTTTGCGGGTACTAGACGCCTTTCGGCCCCGGGGGGGCACCTGGTCGGGCCAGGTGATATCCTGGGCCCTCCAGGGCCCTCCAAGACGCACCTCCTGCCTGGTGGCGGAGTCCCCCGGGTTCACAGGGCTCGGAGCCCCGTCCTTCCCCGGCTTCCCCGTTTCGCCACTCCCCGGTCAGTGCATCAATTCGCAGCCGTGGCTGCAGGCGCTTACCCACTGCGTCGCCCGCCTAATGCGTGGTCGCCCGGGGCGCCGGCGCCGCCGGGCCTGTGCTACTGGCTTGTCGCCAGTGGGACCTTCTTGGGCTGGCGCGGAGGCTGCCTAGCCTAGGGGTTGGGGCGTGGCGCTGTGCGCCACTACTGCCCTGGCGGGTGCAGTGCCCCGTCTGTGTGTGCGCGGCGCTCGCGGCTGGTTCCAGGGGTTCGGGCCGGTACCTGGTGTTGTGTCTCTCTCGTTTCCCCCTTCCCGCCCCGCGTGTTCCGCGCTGCGTGTGGCGGGCCATCCCGTCCGCGTGTCCCTTACCCTCGCTCGCTGGTACGCCATTCCACGCGGTCTGTGCGTTCCGCGCGCTCGGTCCAGTTGTTCTTCTGGTAGTCCCCGCGTGCCCTTTATGTGTGTGTGCGCTCACGCTCCCGCGGCGTCCGCCCCCCCCCCTGGGTGGTGTGGCGTGCGCACCTCGCGTGGTCCCGGCACTTGGCGCTGGTAGGGCCGTTCCACGTGGTCCGTGCCCCTTCGCATGTCCTGACCCGGTCCCTTGCTCCATCTGGCGTGCTTGGGGGGGGGCGGTCCGGTCCCGGTTCCCCCCTACTTGGCTTCGGGTTGTGGGGGTAGCGGTAGGGCGTCCCCGGGGGGGGTGCCTTCTACTGTTGCGAGGGGCGTCTGGGGTCAGGCGCTCCCCCTCCCCCGACTGCCCGCCCACTGGGCGGGCTGTTGGGGTCCGTGATCCACGTGTTGTGGGCGCGGGCTGGCGGGTGTGGGGGCCCTTCTCTGTCCCCTCGGTCTGCACGCCCTGTGGGGGCTGCGCGCCGCGGGGCGGGTCCGCGGCGTTCGTGTGCCGGGGGGTGGGCTGGGGGGGGGGGGGGGGGCGTGCCCCGTAACCCCCTGTTTGTGCGGCCGGGAAGGCCAGTAGGGCGGGGGGTCGCTCTGCCTCGTTCCGTCCCTCTGCCTTCCCTGGGCAGGCAACAAAGGGGGTGTCACTGGCGTCCTGCTGTCCATCGGGGGCGTGGCCCCCCATACCACTCCGGTTCGTGCTCACCCGCCTTCTCTGGGCGCGATCTGTGCGGCGTCCTGGCGCGTTGGCGCAGGATCGCTTGTTCTCCGCGGCCCCCGTGGGAGCCGGCGGCTGGGGCGGGGGGGCGGGTCGCGCTCCAGCTCCTCTCTCGGGCGGGGGGGGGACCATCCCCCCTGCCTCGGGGGGTGGGGGCCGGGGCCCCCGCAGCTTGCGGGCCGGAGGGGGGGTGGGGGGGGGGGGTCGCGTCGCGGCCTCCGTGCTCCCCTTCTCGGTCGCGGCCTGCGGTACTCAATCCTGGCCCCCCTCGTGTCGTCGGCGCACTCCCTTCCGGCGTGCGCGTGCGGTCAGGGTTGCAGTGCCGCCCCGGGGTGCAGGGGGTTGAGAGGCGGCCCGTGGACCGCTCCCCCGGGGGCCCCGGCAGACCTGAACCCCCCCTCTGCCCTCCCTGAGTGGGCTGTGGTCACGGGAGGGTCATGTGAAGCGCGGCCCCCATACTGTTCTGGTGCGCGCGTTGCTCCGCCCCGCTGGTGTGGGCTCGCCCCGCAGCCGCGACCCCCGCGGGAGCAGGTCCAGCCGCACCCCCCCCCCCCCCCCCGCGTCGCGGTTCCTTTTTGGGGGGGGGCGTCCCCTCGGCTCCGGGGGGGCGGAGGGCCGCTCCTGTGGCTCCCTAGCGGGGGGGGGGTGCGGGGGGGGGGGTGGGGGGGACGCCCCCCCGCCCCCCCGCCCCGTCGGGCGTCGGCCTGCCTCCCGTTGCCCCCGGCGTGCCCCCCCGGGGTATACTCGTGCCGTTGGGGTTGCCGGGCGGCCGCGGGCGTCGGGCGCGGTCCGGTCGGCCGCCGACAGGTCAGTGCGGCGGGGGGGGGGGGAACCCCCCCGCCCTGGTTCGCCCCCCCGTCTTCCCCGGGCCGGCCTCTGATAAGGCTGCTCTGTTTGCGCCGTCCTTGGCGTCGCGGGTCCGCCGTCGGCCGGCAGCAGGCAGGGCGTGTGGGCGCCTGCCTCGGCCGTGGCGCCCCCGCACCCCGGGTGCAGCGGCCTCTCCGGGGGGGCCGTGGGGCCACCGCTCCTTCGGTCTGCCTCCGTCCGCTCTTGGGCCTGAGTGGGAGGGGGGGGGGGGGGCTCTGGTCCCCTGGCGCTGCCTCCTGACGGCCGGGGGGGGGGAGCGGCATGGCAGTCCCGGCCCCGGGGGCCAGCCATCGGCTCGGGGGTCGCACTCTTCCCCCGCCCTCCTCTACCTAGAGCCAGACCCTCGTGCTGGCCCTCGCTGGGGCCCCTCATCCCCCCGGCCGTCGTCGCGCGGCGCTGGCGGGCCAGGGGCGGCCGTGAGGGTTAGCGGTCAGCGGTTAGCGGGCTGCGGGGCAGCAGGTTCCCCCCCGCGCTCGTTCTCTCCGCCCTCCCTCCCGCAAGAGGTGGCGCGCGCTCCTGCGTCACGCCGTACCGTGGGGGGGGCGTGGGTCGGGGGGCCCAGCTCCCCCCCCCACTTTCTCGCGTCCGCCGTCTGGGCCGTCACCTGCGCCGCCGCTTGTGTGGGGGCTGGGGCTGTGGCGGCGGCGGGTTGCGCCGGCGGTAGCGCCAGTGGGCGAGGGCGCTGCGCAAGGCCCGGGGGAGCCAGTTGTTGGCGTCCGCATCCGTGATGCGGAGCACCGCTCCCCCTTCCAGGAAGGCCGGCAAAGTCGGCTCCCTGTCGGGCCACGCCGCCCAGATCACTGACCTGAGGACCCTCTCATGGTCCTCCGGGGCTGCCCATCCCCCCAGGGGTACCTCTCGGTTTCCTCCGTCTCTCCGGAGGAGCACGGCATCGAAGGGCCGGTTCCTCAACCCCCTGGTGGTCCCCTGGTTGGCCCAGCACAACCACCAGTACACCTCCCCCACCAGGGGGAGGGCCTCCTCCCCCAGAGGGTCCAGGACTGTGCCCCAGTCCCGGTCCCACGGCCGGGCCCCCTCCGCCCCTCGCGCCGGCTCCTCTCGCTGCCCCTCCGCCTGCGGCGCCGATGCCGCGCCCCGCCCCTCCTCCGCCGAGGCAATCCGCGCCGGCTCCGCTCTCGGCGCGGGGGGGGCTGGCTGGTGCTGGGGTCGTGGGGGTTTGGGGGGGACGAGCTCGCCGGCGTCAGGGTCGATGTTGTAGAGGTGGTGGTGGTGGTGGTGGTGGTGGTGGTGGGGCCCGCGGCGCCCTTGCCCTTGCCCTTGGGCCCCTTTCCAGCCCCCTGCCCGTGCCGCGGGTCCCGCCCGCCCGCTCGCCCACCGCCCCTCCCCCCGGCCCCTGCACCTGGGCTCCCTGCCCGCGCCCCTGCGCGCCCTTCCCGTGCCCTGGTCCCTTCCCGGCCCCCTGCCCTGAGTCGCGCCGTCCGCTGCCTGCGCTCTGCCCCCCCCGGCTGCTGCACCCTTGCTCCCTGCCGCGCGTGCCCTGGTCTGCTCCTTGCGCGCGCTCCTGGGCACTTCCCCTGTCGCCTCCTGCCCCCCGCTCCGCGCTCCCGTGGCTGGCACGCAGCTCTGCCTGCGCGCCCTCCCCTCCTTCCCGGATCACGCGCCGGGCGTCCCGCTGTCTTTGCAGCTGCGGCAGCGTGACGCCCGGCGGCGAGCGCTCGGGCGCCGGGGGGCGGACGTGCCGCGCCCGCCCCGGGGGGAAGGGCTTGGGGGGGAACTGCTTGGGGGGGGTTGATGTGGGTGTGGGTGGGGTTGGCGTGGGCGCGGTACTTCGCGCTCTCCCTGCCCACTGCTGCTGCTGCGGCGGCCGCCTGCGAGGCGCCCATGGCCCGTGCGGGGTCTGTCCCCCGCTTTCGCTGCGTGCTCGGATTCGCGGCGTGGCCGGCCGAGGCGGTGGCGCGGCCCGCCGGGGCCGCGGTCGCAACCCCTCGCGCGCCCTCCTCGCTCTCCTCTGCGGCTGCGGCGGTCCTCGGCGATGCGCCCGGTTCCTGCGCGGGGGCTACCCCCCGTGTCGGCGGCGTGCCGGGGGCCGCCGTCGGGGCCGCGGCGTGGCTCGCTGGGGCTGCGGTCTCCGCTTCCTGCGCGTCTGGGGCCCCCTCCCGGGGCGGGGCGGCAAGGCTTGCTGCTTGGGCGGCGGGGGCGGTCACCTCGGCTGGCTCAGGCTCCTGGGCCGGCGGCGGCATCCCGACCAGCACCGCCGCCTCCGCCAGCCTCCGCTCCTCGCGCTCCGCGAGAGTCTCCCCCGTCCCCTCCGGGGAGGCGGGGGAGCGGGAGCCGGACCGGCGGTGGTGGCGGTCGTCCCGCTGGGGGGAGCCATCGAAGTCTGCCATCACTGTTATCCTGGTAGGCATGCGTGGTGGCAGGCGCGCCCTTCCGACTACCTCCTGGTGCATCAGTGCCGTGCCGTGGGCAGTGCCGTGCGGTGCTCTGCGGGGGGGAGGGGGGGAGGGGTTGGGTTGGGTTGGGTTGGACTCTCCCGACTTGAAAAATGCGACGGACCCGTCTAGGTAGAAAATTTGGGTCCCCCGGGAGCGGCGCAGTCATCGGAGTAGTCACAGCACACTCCGCCTCCGAGGACCACTGCACCGCACTTGGAACTGCTTCTGGGGCCCAGCCCCTCGGCGGTCGCACGGGGCCCTGCCCCACTCGGCTTCTGGGGCCCAGCCCCACGGCGGTCGCACAGGGCCTTGCCCCACTCAGCTTCTGGGGCCCAGCCCCTCGGCGGTCGCACGGGGCCCTGCCCCACTCGGCTTCTGGGGCCCAGCCCCACGGCGGTCGCACGGGGCCCTGCCCCACTCGGCTTCTGGGGCCCAGCCCCTCGGTGATCGCACGGGGCCCTGCCCCACTCGGCTTCTGGGGCCCAGCCCCACGGCGGTCGCACGGGGCCCTGCTCCACTCGGCTTCTGGGGCCCAGCCCCTCGGCGGTCGCACGGGGCCCTGCCCCACTCGGCTTCTGGGGCCCAGCCCCACGGCGGTCGCACGGGGCCCTGCCCCACTCGGCTTCTGGGGCCCAGCCCCACGGCGGTCGCACGGGGCCCTGCCCCACTCGGCTTCTGGGGCCCAGCCCCTCGGTGATCGCACGGGGCCCTGCCCCACTCGGCTTCTGGGGCCCAGCCCCTCGGTGATCGCACGGGGCCCTGCCCCACTCGGCTTCTGGGGCCCAGCCCCTCGGTGATCGCACGGGGCCCTGCCCCACTCGGCTTCTGGGGCCCAGCCCCTCGGTGATCGCACGGGGCCCTGCCCCACTCGGCTTCTGGGGCCCAGCCCCTCGGTGATCGCACGGGGCCCTGCCCCACTCGGCTTCTGGGGCCCAGCCCCTCGGTGATCGCACGGGGCCCTGCCCCACTCGGCTTCTGGGGCCCAGCCCCTCGGCGGTCGCACGGGGCCCTGCCCCACTCGGCTTCTGGGGCCCAGCCCCTCGGCGGTCGCACGGGGCCCTGCCCCACTCGGCTTCTGGGGCCCAGTCGCTCGGTGATCGCACGGGGCCCTGCCCCACTCGGCTTCTGGGGCCCAGCCCCTCGGCGGTCGCACGGGGCCCTGCCCCACTCGGCTTCTGGGGCCCAGCCCCTCGGTGATCGCACGGGGCCCTGCCCCACTCGGCTTCTGGGGCCCAGCCCCTCGGCGGTCGCACGGGGCCCTGCCCCACTCGGCTTCTGGGGCCCAGCCCCTCGGCGGTCGCACGGGGCCTTGCCCCACTCGGCTTCTGGGGCCCAGCCCCTCGGCGGTCGCACGGGGCCCTGCCCCACTCAGCTTCTGGGGCCCAGCCCCTCGGCGGTGGCACGGGGCCCTGCCCCACTCGGCTTCTGGGACCCAGCCCCACGGCGGTCGCACGGGGCCCTGCCCCACTCGGCTTCTGGGGCCCAGCCCCACGGCGGTCGCACGGGGCCCTGCCCCACTCGGCTTCTGGGGCCCAGCCCCACGGCGGTCGCACGGGGCCCTGCCCCACTCGGCTTCTGGGGCCCAGCCCCTCGGCGGTCGCACGGGGCCCTGCCCCACTCGGCTTCTGGGGCCCAGCCCCTCGGCGGTCGCACGGGGCCCTGCCCCACTCGGCTTCTGGGGCCCAGCCCCACGGCGGTCGCACGGGGCCCTGCCCCACTCGGCTTCTGGGGCCCAGCCCCACGGCGGTCGCACGGGGCCCTGCCCCACTCGGCTTCTGGGGCCCAGCCCCTCGGCGGTCGCACGGGGCCCTGCCCCACTCGGCTTCTGGGGCCCAGCCCCTCGGTGATCGCACGGGGCCCTGCCCCACTCGGCTTCTGGGGCCCAGCCCCTCGGTGATCGCACGGGGCCCTGCCCCACTCGGCTTCTGGGGCCCAGCCCCTCGGCGGTCGCACGGGGCCCTGCCCCACTCGGCTTCTGGGGCCCAGCCCCACGGCGGTCGCACGGGGCCCTGCCCCACTCGGCTTCTGGGGCCCAGCCCCTCGGCGGTCGCACGGGGCCCTGCCCCACTCGGCTTCTGGGGCCCAGCCCCTCGGCGGTCGCACGGGGCCCTGCCCCACTCGGCTTCTGGGGCCCAGCCCCTCGGTGATCGCACGGGGCCCTGCCCCACTCGGCTTCTGGGGCCCAGCCCCTCGGCGGTCGCACGGGGCCCTGCCCCACTCGGCTTCTGGGGCCCAGCCCCTCGGCGTTCGCACGGGGCCCTGCCCCACTCGGCTTCTGGGGCCCAGCCCCACGGCGGTCGCACGGGGCCCTGCCCCACTCGGCTTCTGGGGCCCAGCCCCTCGGCGTTCGCACGGGGCCTTGCCCCACTCGGCTTCTGGGGCCCAGCCCCTCGGCGGTCGCACGGGGCCCTGCCCCACTCGGCTTCTGGGGCCCAGCCCCTCGGCGGTCGCACGGGGCCCTGCCCCACTCGGCTTCTGGGGCCCAGCCCCTCGGCGGTCGCACGGGGCCCTGCCCCACTCGGCTTCTGGGGCCCAGCCCCACGGCGGTCGGTGATCGCACGGGGCCCTGCCCCACTCGGCTTCTGGGGCCCAGCCCCTCGGCGGTCGCACGGGGCCCTGCCCCACTCGGGTTCTGGGGCCCAGCCCCTCGGCGGTGGCACGGGGCCCTGCCCCACTCGGCTTCTGGGGCCCAGCCCCTCGGCGGTCGCACGGGGCCCTGCCCCACTCGGCTTCTGGGGCCCAGCCCCTCGGTGATCGCACGGGGCCCTGCCCCACTCGGCTTCTGGGGCCCAGCCCCACGGCGGTCGCACGGGGCCCTGCCCCACTCGGCTTCTGGGGCCCAGCCCCACGGCGGTCGCACGGGGCCCTGCCCCACTCGGCTTCTGGGGCCCAGCCCCACGGCGGTCGCACGGGGCCCTGCCCCACTCGGCTTCTGGGGCCCAGCCCCTCGGTGATCGCACGGGGCCCTGCCCCACTCGGCTTCTGGGGCCCAGCCCCTCGGTGATCGCACGGGGCCCTGCCCCGCTCGGCTTCTGGGGCCCAGCCCCTCGGCGGTCGCACGGGGCCCTGCCCCACTCGGCTTCTGGGGCCCAGCCCCTCGGTGATCGCACGGGGCCCTGCCCCACTCGGCTTCTGGGGCCCAGCCCCACGGCGGTCGCACGGGGCCCTGCCCCACTCGGCTTCTGGGGCCCAGCCCCTCGGCGGTCGCACGGGGCCCTGCCCCACTCGGCTTCTGGGGCCCAGCCCCTCGGTGATCGCACGGGGCCCTGCCCCACTCGGCTTCTGGGGCCCAGCCCCTCGGTGATCGCACGGGGCCCTGCCCCACTCGGCTTCTGGGGCCCAGCCCCTCGGTGATCGCACGGGGCCCTGCCCCACTCGGCTTCTGGGGCCCAGCCCCTCGGCGGTCGCACGGGGCCCTGCCCCACTCGGCTTCTGGGGCCCAGCCCCTCGGCGGTCGCACGGGGCCCTGCCCCACTCGGCTTCTGGGGCCCAGCCCCTCGGCGGTCGCACGGGGCCCTGCCCCACTCGGCTTCTGGGGCCCAGCCCCACGGCGGTCGCACGGGGCCCTGCCCCACTCGGCTTCTGGGGCCCAGCCCCTCGGCGGTCGCACGGGGCCCTGCCCCACTCGGCTTCTGGGGCCCAGCCCCTCGGTGATCGCACGGGGCCCTGCCCCACTCGGCTTCTGGGGCCCAGCCCCTCGGTGATCGCACGGGGCCCTGCCCCACTCGGCTTCTGGGGCCCAGCCCCTCGGCGGTCGCACGGGGCCCTGCCCCACTCGGCTTCTGGGGCCCAGCCCCTCGGTGATCGCACGGGGCCCTGCCCCACTCGGCTTCTGGGGCCCAGCCCCTCGGTGATCGCACGGGGCCTTGCCCCACTCGGCTTCTGGGGCCCAGCCCCTCGGTGATCGCACGGGGCCCTGCCCCACTCGGCTTCTGGGGCCCAGCCCCTCGGTGATCGCACGGGGCCCTGCCCCACTCGGCTTCTGGGGCCCAGCCCCTCGGCGGTCGCACGGGGCCCTGCCCCACTCGGCTTCTGGGGCCCAGCCCCACGGCGGTCGCACGGGGCCCTGCCCCACTCGGCTTCTGGGGCCCAGCCCCTCGGTGATCGCACGGGGCCCTGCCCCACTCGGCTTCTGGGGCCCAGCCCCTCGGTGATCGCACGGGGCCCTGCCCCTCTTGGCTTTTGGGGCCCAGCCCCACAGCAGTCGCACGGGGCACGGGGTCCAACTCCTGGTCTGCACCAATAGATTGCCATCAGCAGCACTCAGGGCCCCCCACACGCGGCGTCCCCTGCGTCGAGACGGAGGCCACTGCTCGTCCCTTCGCACATCGGCACGGCCACGAGTACGCGCGGGGGATATGGCGGTGCGGCAGGGGCGCGAACCCTGGGAAGGGAGAGCGCGGGTGAGGCTGGGTGGCCCGGGTGCACGACAGGGGAGGGTGCCTGTCCCTCACAGCACAGCACCGTTCTCCCTCGGGGGGCACCCTCGGGGGGTGGCAGGGATGGGCCCTGGGCTGACTCGGGAGGGGGGGGAGGGGGTTGGGGGGCGGCTGTGGCGTCAGCCCCGCACGGCCTCGGGCCGGCGGCCATCAATCGGCATTGGGAGCTCCCTGTCTGGGGCGGGGCCCAGGGCCCTGGGCCCCCGGGGGTCGTCGCGTGGTGTCGGGGGGAGCCGCACTAGGTGGTCCCCCGTACCGGCGGTGACCTCCTGTGTTCGCAGGAAGGTGTGTACCCCGTCCCGCGCCGCGGGCACCAGGAGGGGGGGGCGGCATAAGGGTGCTGCTTCATAGAGGTGGGTGGGGGTGATCCCCAGGACCCGCCCCGGGTCCCCGCGGGTCGGGACGACGAGGAGGAGCAGGGGGGTGCCAGGGCACTCTTGCCAGAGGACCTGCCCCCTGTGGTGGGCACCCCTGGTTCTTGAGAGGGGGGGGGACAGGTCTGGGTTAGCCCAGCCCCGGGGCGCGTGCGTCGCCGGCGGGCGGGCGGGGCACCAAGTGGGCTCCCTGGGGAACGCCTCGGATACGATGGCGTACGGGGGGGTAGGCCTGGTGCCGTCGTACACCGTGTTGGTCGGCCGGGGGCGGGCGGACGCCTCGTCCGCGCCTTCCACGAACACCGTGATCTCGCCCATTTCCAGGTCCTCGTCTGGTGGGTGTAGAAGGTGGAGCGCCGCATCCAGCTCGGACACCCCCCCCGGTTACGTGGCCCGCGCCTGGTTGAGGTACGGGGCCGCGTCCCCGGGGTAGCGCGTCCTGGGGGCGTGCAGCAGGGCTGGGGCGCTGCTGCGGAGGGACATGGCGGACCCCGCCCCCGTCAGCTGCAGGGTATCCCCCATGGACAGGGGCCGGCCCGACCGGTTGGACTCGCGCCACTCCATCGAGTGCCCGTAGAGGGCCGCATCTGGGCTGATGAGCCCTGGCTGGACAGCGTCCACGATCCGGTGCATCGCCGGGAGCAGCGTAGGGGCCCCCGCTCTGTTCAGGGCGCGGACGGCCGGGAGGGCGGTCTCGTTGAGGAAAGCCCTCGCACTGCCCGTCAGGTCACACCGTGCGGCAGCGTGCGCCTCGTGCGCCTCCGCCACCGCGTCCGTCACTAGGCCCCAGACGGCTGCCTCCTGCGCTTTGCGCCGGGCCCTGGTGTGTCCCGGCCCATCCCCCCGTCCGCGTGGCATGGTACTGCGGGCTCTGCAAAGGGCGGCGGCAGGTGGGGGTCAGGGCGCGAACACGTGCGACAGGTGCGCAACGGATGTGGGGTCCCGCAGGTGCACGTGGATCCACAGAAGGGCAGCGCCCGCGGGGCCCGCGCGTTCGTGTGAGGGGGGGTGTGCCCCCTCGATGCGCCGCTGCAAGGCCTCCTCCTCTGTGCGCCTGCGCGGGCCTGCAGGAGTTTCGGGCCAGGGGCAGGCGGCCACCTGGGCGCACCGCGCGCACCTGTGGGCGCCTGGCGACGCTGCGGAGGACACCTTGTCACATTCCCTGCAGAGCCGGCAGGTGTGTGGGAGGTGGGAGGGCGGCGACCAAGGGTCGAGATGGCGAAGCCAGAGGTCGTCCCACCTCTGTCGGAGGGGGTCCCGGATCTCCAGCAGGCGGGCGCGGGTGCGGCGCCAGTAGTCCCTGCCAAGCGTCTTCCGCTGGACCTCCCGCCACGTGTCGTCGGGGAGGATCCCGTGGTCGTGGAAGGCGGCGATGAGGTCGTCCCACGCCGGGCGGGGTTGCCCCTCAGGGGGGGTTGCCATGTACACGTGGCGCCTGGTGAGGTGGGGCGTCAGCGCATCCCATCGGCACCTGTTCGCGGTGTCTCGGTGGAGGAGGGCGAGCAGGGTGCCGTCCGCGACTGCCTCCCATCCCACTCGAAGCCCTTCGCAGCCGTCCAGCTCCTGGCGCAGCGCGGCTGCAAGGTCGGTGGGGAGAATGAGGAGCAAGGGCCCCTTGGTGTCGCCCAGCCGGGACAGCGCGTCGTCGTATACCGGCCCCTCAGCTTTGAAGTGCGCCACGGCGAGCTGGGCGGCCCCGCCCTCTGGGGGGTGCCACCGGACTGTGGCCGCGGCATGTCCCCATGTGCGTATCTCCGTAGCCCGGAGTACGTTGGCGGCGTGAAGGACGATGCGGGGGGGGACGGGTGTCCTGACAAGTGAGGACACGTCGCCAGTCCATCCCGTTTGCGGCCCCGGGGCCGCCTGCAGCCATTCCCCCGTCACCGCGTCCCACGGGTGGTCAGGTCCCGCCCCGCGGATCACGGTGGGTCTCGGCCGGGTGTCCGGCCCCCAACCCTTGAGCGGGATGGCGGCGTATCGTTGCGCAGGGGTCTCTGGGGCGCGCGTGGCGGCGCACCACCGGCTCCACTCGCGCGCCCATTCCTCACCCACGATGCGCGCCTCCCACGCGGTCATGGAGCCGCGCCCGATGATCCACAGTGGGAAGAGGGCGTCTTGTAGGTGCTTTGAGAACCCCCCCGGCAGGTCCTGGTACGAGTGGGGGCCCTCTTGGGGCGGGCACTCCAGAGTGCCATTCACGACATGGAGGGAGGCTACGAAGTCCTTGTCAGGGCGCGGGGGAGGGGGAGGGTGGTCGCCCTCCGCCGCAGTGAGCCACCGGTGTGCCCGGGCCGCCGCGCTTTGGGGCTCGCGGAGGGGTTGCTCCAGCCGGTGGTTTGCGAAGCTCCCATGCGAAGTCCCCCAGCCGGAGCATGTGGTGGGGGAAATGGTCCACAGAGGCCCCTCCCAGCGGGTTGTAGCGGGCTTTGGCGCGGAGCTGCGCCTCCGCGTCCTCGGGCACCAGTCCGGAGCAGAAGACTTCCGTCCAGGTGGCGCCTGCGGAGCGCCACGAGGCCACGCACAGGGCTTTGTCCCCGGGTGGGAGGTGGCGGGCCGCCTCGTGTACCGCCTGGCGGTAGTGGGGCCAGAGGAGCTGTGAGTGGGCGCACCCCACATGCATGTGCACCGGGGTCTCCTCCGGGCCGCCGCATAGGAAGCACGGTTGTGGGACGATGGCGACGCCGGAGAGCCGCTCCTTACCGACGCGGAGCCTGCACTGCACCGGCGTGTGGCCGTCTCGGGCCCGCACCGCCCGGCTGTTGGTGGCCGTCGCAGTGAGGTCCCGGGCGTGGACATAGGCTGTGGGGTGGGCCGCGCCCAAAGGTGTGTGTCCCCGGTGCGTCAGCGCATGGTCCGTCTGCGCCCGCTGCGCGACCTCGCCGAGCACCCGCATCGTAGGGGGCCGTAGATCGAGATGGCCGTCACGGCCGGCGACAATGAGTTGGGCGTGGTCAGGGTCCGGGGGCGTGTTTTGCAGGACGGTGTCCTGGGACGCCGCCCAGTCCGCCTTGTGCAGTAGGGCGTCACTGTGGTGCGAGGTGGCTCGGACGTACCAGAACGGGTGCCCGGCGTGTTGCCCTCGCGCGCACAGGCTGTCTCGGAGCCACCGCAGGGGCATCTGGTTGACCACCTTCGCCGCGCCCGCGGGGACCCCCGTGGTCCACTCGCGATCTGCGTGCCGCAGGAGGTGGATGATGACTTCGGCGTCCACCGTGTGGACCCATGGTCGGTGGGCACCGTATTGTAGGGGGAGGGAGGCGGCTACCCCCTAACCGTCGGGCACCGTGCCCAAGATGGCCACCGCCCACGTGCGGGTGAGGTCGGCGGCGAGAGCGACGCTGGTTGCGTGTTTGCAGGGTCCGCCCCCGGACGCGTCGGAAGAGGTGTGGCCCCAGGCCTCCGGGATCCAGTAGTACCCGGTGGGGCTGAGCCACCCCGCGTTGAGGTTGGCAGAGTGCCACCGGACGTCGGGGTGGCTCGGGGTCAGTTGGTCCACGCTCAGCGCCCTGGTGTCGCCGGGGCTGATCGCCGGGTGGTCGTGCAGCCGGATCTCCGCTTCGGTGATCGTGCTTGCCCAGGACCGAAGTGCCGTCACATGTTCCTTGAGCCACGCCGGGCCTCCGCGCTGGTGCACCACCAGGTGCCCCGTGTCCTCCAGCTGGTCCTCCAACGCGTGCACTGCCATGTGTGGGTCGTGCGGCACCCCCGTAGCTACCAGCAGGGCAGTTCCACGGGGGAGCCCACGGGGTTTGGGCTGGCCCGCCCCGACCTGCACCATTACCCACTCGGCCCGGAATTGCGCTTGCCCCGTCGCTTGGGTGCATTGGTCGTCCGTGGTCACCAACCACAACGGCGTCGGCACGTGGGGCCGGGGGCGCAGGGGCTCGGGCCATGCCACGTCCGCGTTAGGCTCCTGGTGCTCGCTTTCCGCGAGTACGTCGCGGAGGATGTACATGAGGGCTGCCGGCGGGTGGTACGCCGCCCCCCGCGTGGGGGGGGATAGGCCGCCCCGGCGGCGCTAGCCCCCAACGTGGAGGTGCAGGCCGTCCGGGGTCACCCGTCGGCCGGTGTGGGCGTCCTGCTTAGCCCTCGTGGGGTGGACGAGTCTCAGGCGCGGGTCTCGCGTGCCCGTGGTGTGGAAGAGGTGGACCAAGGCGTCGCGCCTACCGGGGTGGTTGGTGAGCTCCTGCTCACGGCGGCAATAGTGGAGGTGTTCATCGGCGCATTGGTTGAGGCATTCCCGCACTGCCGTCGGCCACGGGTCGTCGTTGTCAGAGAAAGGGTTGTGTGGCCCGTGGTGCCCATGCCACGGTGTTGTGTGCGGCACCGTCAGGCGGCACGTGTCGCGGTGCCGCAGCTTGGCGGTGCGCAGCGTGACGATGTTGCCCGGCGGGGACTGCAGTTGTACATGGGCCGCCCTAGGGCACGCGATGGGGTTGTACAGCCCCACTCCCAGGGCGGCCAGGGCCCGGGGTATGCGGTGGACCCAGTCGCCCCCCGCTAGAGTTGCGAACCCCGGGACGGGGTAGTGCAACTCGGGATATATCCCGTGCGCGCCAGCTATTTCCCAGAACATCTTGGTGACCTCGGCGCGCACGGGGGTTGAGCGGTGGTGGACGATTGTACCCACGAGGGCCACCGCTGCCTGCTCGCACCGCGTTGGCACCCGTGTGAGCCCCAGGGTCCGGTCATCCTGCAGGCCGTCCCGCGAGGCATCGAAGGGGTGCTGCGCCCTGTCCTTCGCGACCTGGACCGTGATGTGTTCCAGGTGGCGTGCAGTGTCGGAGTCGTTGGCGATGAAAGGGGCGACGTACTGCGTCACCCCCCCGAGGATCGCCAGGATGACGTCCTGCACCACTTTCGGTGGCGCGAGGGTGTTAAGGCACCAGTGTTGCACCGCCGCCAGGCGTAGCCGGTGCTTGCGCTGCAGGGAGAACTCCCGGTCCGGCTGCAGCTGGAGTCCCAGGTAGGGGACGGAGTCCGCCGCTGGTACCCAGTGCCACGGGTTTTTCAGGGGGGGACAGAGGCGCAGCTGCAGGCCCGGGACCCCCTCCGTGGTGGCCATGGCGCACTTGCGGGGGTTGAGCTCCATGCCCATCATCCCCAGGTACGCGGCCACCGCCTCCACGCCCTCGACGAAGTGCTGCAGCGTGTGGGCCACCACCAGCAGGTCGTCGATGTAGGCCTGGATGAGGCCGTGCTTGGCCCCTCCCGGCGGGCGCAGGCGGTTCCCCTGCACCCTGAGCAGGGGCTCCAGGAGGAGCGCCTACTGCAAGGGGCTCTCGGGGTTGCCCTGCCGGACGCCGCGCAGCATGTAGACGGGCTGCGTTAGCCCGTGTGCGGTGACGTGCGCAGCCTGGCGCACGTGTGGAGGAAGAGCAGGAGGTCGATGACGTCCGGCGGCACAGAGAGGTGGCGCAGGATGAGGTGGAGGGCGCCGTGCGGGGCGATGTCGAAGGCCTTGCGGGCGTCGAAGGAGAAGACGTAGTTGGGCCTTCCCCGCTGGAGCTGCCGCTGCGCCATGAACAGTGGGGGGCCTGTGTTGGAGCCAGGGAGGGCCCCTTGCTGCCAGTCGCTGACCACTCCGTGCCGTGTGAGCACCTCCGTGATGCGCTGGGTGAGGGGGCCCGTGAGCAGCTTCATGTCCAGCTGGCCCAGGGCTATGGGCCTGTAGTCGTCCAATAGGGCAGGGCCTGGTACCTTGAGGCTGAGCCAGATGTGCGCGTCCCTCCAGTGCATCGGCGGCGGGGCGCCGCGGAAGATGGCCCGGTAGGAGTGGACCAGGAGCCACTGGACGGGTGCCGGGGGGGCCTTGATGAAGCGGGCCTCCACGTGGTTGGGACCTGGGGCCTTGCCGTCGGCCTTGTCCAGGGCGGACTTCAGGTCCTGCATGGAGTACTGCTGGACCTGTGTCCAGGCCCCTTCAGGGACCCGGGGGACATGGCGGCCGAGGACTGCCTGGAAGCCTGGGAGGTCCACCGGGCGTTTGTCATACAGTTCTTGCCAAAAGGCGCGAACTGCGAACATCACGTCGTGGGCCTCCGTGAGGAGCGTTTGGGTGTTGGGGACCCGCACGTTCCAGAGGCCTGACGGGCCCGGGGCCTCTACCTCTATGGCTCCCCGCACGGCTTTCCATCGCTGGGCGATGTCGGGGGCTTGGCAGCGCCAGAAGTCCTTGATGGCGCGCTTCCGGTCTGCCGCCAGGAGTGCGCGGAGCTGGCGAATGTCCTCCTCGAGGGCGGCTGCTTGCCTCTCCAGCTCCTCCTGTAGCCGGCCCTGTGTGGTCGGGCGGAACCCGGGCAACACACCCTGCAGCTCCTCCGTGAGCCAGAGCGCCGCCTCGGACCGGATGCCATGCCGTGCCGCGTCCGCCTGGTACGCTGCCGGCTCGCGCGCTGCCAGGGTGTCATAGCGGAGGACCGCCGCCTGGAGCCGCTTTCCGCTCTCCCGGAGGTCCCCCTCCGCCGGGTCCGTCCCCGCCGGGGACGGCTGCCGGCGTCCCACCACACGCGCCAGGGCGTCATGCGTCGCGTGGAGGTGTTCGAACACCTTGTCTACCACGGCCGCGGGCATGGACCCGTAGTCGTGCTGCTCTGCGGGACCCAGCCAGGGCGCCAGGGAGGGTTCATCCTGCGCGGCTGTGACCGCCGCACACAGGCAGTGTTGGACGGGCGCGGCCTCGGCGTCGTACGGGAGGAGGCGGCCCTCCGTGTGGCTGTAGGTGGTGGGCATCGCCGCGCGCCCCGCGGTGCTGAGGAGGCCCGGCAGGGCCGGGCGGACCAGAAGGGGGTCCGAGCCGACCACCTGGGGGTGTGCCATGCCGCGAGCCCAGACGCTTTCCCGCAGGGACCACGGGAGGAGGGGCTCGTTGACCAGGAAGGTGTCCACCCTGTGCCGGGAGGGGTGGAGCGTGGGGGTCATGTCCTCCTCGCCGCCTGCCGCGGCCCTCCGGAAACCGCAGGCCTCCCAGCTCGCTCGGAAGTGCTCTGTGGCCGGGTTGGTGGTGGTATCCATGTAGATGTTGGTGTCGCCGGCTATGACCTCCGGGTCCCTCCCGCCGAGGCTGCGTGCCGTGGCCTACATTTGTATGTCGGCCCAGAACGCCGCCCGTCCCGCCCACGGGGAGCAGCCTGAGTGCGGCCCGTGGACGTTGATCAGGGTGAGGCCTCCCTCGTCCGTGCGGATCTCCAGGGCCGCAGCCTGCCCGGGGACGATTTCCGTGAAGCTGAGCACCACACTCTCGAGGTAGAGGTGGCTCCCGTCTCCGCCAGCCGGCTGCTGAAGAAGGCGGTGTACCCCTTGTCCCGGAGCGCCGCGGCCACCTGCATCTCCTGCGCCCGGGTGGCGATCCCTGTTTCCTGGAGCATGATGGCAAAGCCCCCCTCCTGGGGTAGCATGCCGGTGATGAGGTGCTCCTTGTCGGTACAGGCCGCCAGAGAGTGTCCCGGAGGGACCGGTCTAGCGGCACGAGGCCGTTGCGCAGGTTCCACGAGAGGAGACACAGGGCGTCGCCCGCCATGTCCTCCTGGAGTCAGCTATCCCGCATCGGCATCGCAGCTGGGTTCGCCGGCGCAGCCAGGGCATCCGGGTGCGCCGCATCCGCTGAGCCCGTTCCCAGCGGGGCCAACAGGGGGGCCCGGGGGGCCGGGGGAGCCAGGGGGGCCAGGGGGGCCAGCCCCGCGGGGATGGACATGGACCCTGGTTGGGCCGCACCGCCGGTCCCAGGGGCCGCCCCGGGTGCCTCCTCATCGCCGTCTGCGTGGTCCGCTGCCTGGGGCGGGGGGCGCCGGGAGTACGGGGCGTGCCATGGGGACCTCTGCGCTCTCCCTTGCAGGATTTTGGAGGCCGCCTCCTTGTCGTCCGCCGGGGCTGCAGCGTGCACCGCGTGCCACGCCAGGTGTTCCAGCATTGCCCCGCTTGTGTAGTACTTGTCTGCGCACAGGGGGCATTTTTCCAGCTCCGTGGCCCCTCGCGTCGGGGGGAGCGGCACCGACTTCCGGATGGCGCCCTCCGCCGCTGGTTCGAAGGGCAGGTTGGCCAGTGGCACCGTGTGTGGCGCCAGTGTGCGGCCTGGGGCCGCCGCATCGAGGGCTCGTGTCGCGGGCGCGGGCCCGAGACACCGGATGGCATCGCGCTGCGCGTCTGCTTGCAACCACGTTTGCCAGTGCGTGGAGCCGATTTGGCGGTCGGGTTTGCCCCTCCATCGCAGGTCGTGGAGGGCTCGTAGCCAGTGGTACACTGTGGTCAGGGGCGCCAGCTGGAGCTCTAGGTCGGCGGGGTGCGCCGCTGCCGGCCACACCCCGGGCCTCGCCGCCCGGGCGTTGTCTTTCAGCCTGACCTGGAGCAGGAGGGCGTGGTGCTTGCCCTCCCGTAGCGCCTTGACGATCATGCGGGTGCAGTCTGCCACGCGGACCACGGCTTCGGGCCCCGGCAGGCGCTCGGGGTCGCAGACGACGATGTGCGCGTCCGCCGGGCTGAACATGCAGACCACCCACTGCGGGTTCTGCTGTCCCCGTTGGGCCACCGCCAGGGTAGCCGCCGGGCAGGCGTGCGTGATTGGCCCCGTTTGGAGGTCCGGGACGTCCGTGGCCCTGATGGCGTCTCCCTGCCACGCGGCCCGTAGATGCTCCTCCTGGTCGGGGCTCCACACCAGTGCGGGGGGGTTGACCCACCCTGGTTTCTGCCTCTTGTTGGGGGCGCTGACGGTGTGTAGCAGGACTGCCAGCGGCCGGGGGTCCGCCGACATATAGTAGGCTTGGGCTGGGCCCCTGCTGCCAGTCGACATGGGGCAGGGGCGGGAATGCCCCTTGCCTGGCGGTGCTGTGCCAGACAGTCCAGCGGCCTCCTGCCAGGACGTGCGACCGGTACCCTCCGGCGTGGCCGTGTAGGATGGCCTGGTAGCCTGCCGTCTGCAGCACCAGTGCCTCCCCCTGCTGAGGCCCGGGTGGAGGTGTGCCATCGCCCGCATCCCAGACGCGGGTGCGCCCGCGGAGTGTGGCATGCCACGGGTCTGGTGCATCGCGCTGTGGCCCTTGCATGCTTCCTGCAATCTGCGCCGGGCCGTGGTGGTGGACGAAGCTCTCCCCGCCGTCCGCTAGCAGCGCCGCCGCGATGACGTATAGCTGCTCCGCCGTGAGGGGTGCCGTCGGCGAGTGCGTTACGGCCGGCCGGCGGGGCTGCGTGTCGCGGCAGGGGACGTGGGCAGCAGTTGCGCCGGCCACGCCGCCACGGGACCCATGGTGACGGCCGCGACCGCGGACGCCAGCGCCGTGCGGTCCGTTGGTCTATACTGTCAGAGCGCGGTCGTATCTCGGGTGAGGTGCCTGCCGGCTGCCATCCAGGCCACCGCTCCGCAGTTCGTGACGTCCAGTTCGGCACCATCCGCGCCGTCTCGTCCCCCTTGTTGTACCGTGGTGGCGGTGTGGAGCGGGGGCCCCTGCTGTAGCGCCTCCGGGCCCTGCCCCGGCAAGAGGGCGGGCGGGACTGGCTGCGGGAAGTCCTGCGCGCCTCAGCGCTCCGGGTGCGTGTGGTACGGGTTTTGCCGGCGGTGTTCCGGGGCTGCCCGTGGTAGGAGGAGGAGTTGGTGTAGGTACCAGTGGCCTTCCGTGGTGGACGGGTTGCGGAGCGTTAGCCACTGTTCCACCACGCCTCCTGGGTGCGCGGCCTCGACGCGGCGCTGCAACTGCAGGCGGCCTAGGCGGTTGGACGTGCCCGCGGGTGGGATGTGGGTCTGCGGGTAAAGCACCCGCAGCGGGTCCAGCGCCAGGTCCAGCACCTCGTCGTTGAGCTGCTCCGTGAGAGCCGACGCCCTGTGCAGGGTGTGGCGGACCCCGGGTGTGGGGGCCGTGAGCTGTTCGAGCACCGGCCCCGGTGGGTACCGTGCACCCAGGTTCGTTAGCCACTCCCTGGTGTGGCTCAGTATGGCCTTCCACACGTCCCTCGTAAAGGCGTGTTGGGGGGCCAAAGAGGGGGCCATCTGTAGGAGGCGGTGGCACGCCGGCGGTGATCGCATGGGCTGTGGGGCGGCCGCTGTGATCCACCTGCACGCCGTGCCGGGCACGATCGCCCCCCATTCCACGGTCCCCATGCCCTCGGCGTGGAGCAGCGCCTGGCCCTGGACCAGAGGGAAATAGGGGCTCGAGCGCCCTTTTCCTTCCTTCCACCGTACCCAGGGGGCCCCCGCCTGCAGGCTGCGGAGCAGGGCCACGCCGGGGAGGAGCGGCTGCGGGAAAGCCCCCTTGACGGCTTGGGTGGCGTGGGCCAGGGTGCCCATGGGCAAATACCACAACGGGAGGGTCCAGGGGCCCGGCAGCGGTTGCGCCTCCCCTGCGTCCCATCGCCACTCGGAGTCTGGCGGGGTGGCCGCGACCGTGCCCGTCTGCAGGAAGTGGCGTGCCTTCTTGTCGGGGTGCCGTTGGAGGGTTGCCGCGAGGCTGAGCCCCTCTGCCGCGGGTGCCACTGGGAGGCCGCCCCGGGGCCTGCGCCAGGGGTAATCCTGGTCGGCCGGCCAGGTGTGGAGGTCCCAGGCGATTTCCTCCGCGGTCCCTGTGGGGGCGTCCTCCGGTGCCAGGTGCCACATGACGGCGAGCACCGCCGACGTGGAGAAGGGCCACGCCCGTGGGGGGCCGTACACCAGGATGGTCCACTGTGGGCATGCCCGCCGCACACGGGATGCGTGGAGCACGCCTCGGACCAGGTCTGCCGCCAGGACCAGCACCATTCCCGAGGGTTCTACAATGATCCCCTCCACGGGTCCGCCGTGGCGGCCCCGGGTGTGCAAGGCCACTGCCGCCTGTCCCGCGTGGGTGACTCGGTCGACGGCCTCCTGGATGTTCACGCTGCCGCGCGCGGTCTCATCCAGGATCCAGCCCTGCGCCACCCCGTAGCGTAGGGCGGCGCATGCGGCCGTGGGTTTCACCTCGGGCAGCGCTCCGTCATCGGGGCCGGGCTGGGGGTTCTGTTTGGGGCACCAGCCTTCGCCGGTGCAGTGGCCCCGTTTCCACGCGGGGCAGAGTGTGGGAACGCTGCCCGCCGGCGGCGGAGGTTCCGCGGGCGCGCCTCCCGTGGGGGGCTCCGGTACTGCCTCGAGGTCGGAGTCCGTGCCCGCGTCCCCTTGCTGGGGGTCTCCTTCGCCGTCTCTGAGTCCCAGCGCCCTGATGACCTCGTGTGCTTCGTCCAGCGTCCAAGATCGGGGGCGTGTTTTGCGTGGGGCCGCGGGTTCCGCCATTGTTGTGTCGCTGTGCCTAAGAGCAGGGGGTGGGGTGCGGATGTCCCGTAGCTGGTGCGTTGGTGCGCCGGTGCGTTGCTCGTTGTAGGGGTGGCGGAAGGGCGTCCCCGGGGGGGGTGCTTTTCATCGTTGCGAGGGATGTCTGGTGTTAGGCGCTGTCCCTCCCCCGGCCGCCCGTCCTCTGGAGCGAATAGCCGGGGTTCCGCGACCCGTGTGTCCCGGGTGCGGTCGGTGCGGGCGTGGGGACCCAGCACCGGCCCCACAGCTTGCGCCCCTGCGGGCCGGCATTGCTCGCTGTGGGGGTGGTGGAAGGGCGTCCCCGGGGGGGTGCCTTCCATCATTGTGAGGGGTGTCTGAGGCCAGGCGCTGTCCCTCCCCCGACTGCCCGCCCACTGGGGCGGGCTGTTGGGGTCCACCACCCACGTGCTGTGGGCGCGGGTGTGTGGGTGTGGGAGCCCAACACTGTCCCCTTGGCCTGCATGCCTTGTGGGGGCTGCTTGCCGCGGGGGTGGTGGGGGGCCATCCGATGTGAGGGGCGCCTGGTGTCAGGCGCTGTCCCTCCCCCGGCCGCCCGTCCTCTGGAGCGGGCAGCCAGGGTTCCGCGACCCTTGTGTCCCGGGTGCGGTCGGTGCGGGCGTGCGGACCCATAACCGGCCCCACAGCGTGCGCGCTTGCGGGCCGGCATTGCTCGCTATGGGGGTGGCGGAAGGGCGTCTCCGGGGGGGGTGCCTTCCACCATTGTGAGGGGCGTCTGAGGTCAGGCACTGTCCCTCCCTCGACTGCCCGCCCATTGGGCGGGCTGTTGGGGTCCGCCACCCACGTGCTCTGGGCGCGGGTGTGTGGGTGTGGGGGCCCAACACTGTCCCCTTGGCCTGCATGCCTTGTGGGGGCTGCTTGCCGCGGGGGTGGTGGGGGGCCATCCGATGTGAGGGGCGCCTGGTGTCAGGCGCTGTCCCTCCCCCGGCTGCCCGTCCTCTGGAGCGGGCAGCCAGGGTTCCGCGACCCTTGTGTCCCGGGTGCGGTCGGTGCGGGCGTGGGGACCCAGCACCAGCCCCACAGCGTGCGCCCTTGCGGGCCGGCGTTGCTCGCTTTGGGGGTGGCGGAGGGGCGTCCCCGGGGGGGGTGCCTTCCACCATTGTGGGGGGCGTCTGAGGCCAGGCGCCGTCCCTCCCCCAACTGCCCGCCCACTGGGCGGGCTGTTGGGGTCCGCCACCCACGTGCTGTGGGCGCGGATGTGTGGATGTGGGGGCCCAACACTGTCCCCTCGGCCTGCATGCCCTGCGGGGGCTGCATGCCGCGGGGGTGGTGGGGGGCCGTCCCCGGAGGGGTGGTCTGCCACCGTTGGGAGGGGCGCCTGGTGTCAGGCGCTGTCCCTCCCCCGGCCGCCCGTCCTCTGGAGCGGGCAGCCAGGGTTCCGCGACCCGTGTGTCCCGGGTGCGGTGGGTGCGGGCGTTGGGACCCAGCACCGGCCTCACAGCGTGCGCCCTTGCGGGCCGGCGTTGCTCGCTGTGGCAGTGGCGGAAGGGCGTCCCCGGGGGGGGTGCCTTCCAGCATTGTGAGGGGCGTCTAAGGTCAGGCGCTGTCCCTCCCCTGACTGCCTGCCCATTGGGCGGCCTGTTGAGGTCCGCCACCCACGTGCTGTGGGCGCGGGTGTGTGGGTGTGGGGGCCCAACGCCGTTCCCTTGGCGTGCATGCCCTGTGGGGGCTGCGTGCCGCGGGGGTGGTGGGCGGCCGTCCCCGGGGGGGCTGGCCTGCCACCGTTGTGAGGGGCGCCTGGTTTCAGGCGCTGTCCCGGCCCCGGTCGCCCGTCCTCTGGAGCGGGCGGCCAGGGTTCCGCGACCCGGTGTCCTGGGTGCGGTCGGTGCGGGCGTGGGGACCCAGCACCGGCCCCACAGCGTGCGCCCTTGCGGGCCGGCGTTGCTCGCTGTGGGGGTGGCGGAAGGGCATCCCCAGGGGGGGGTGCCTTCCACGTTTGTGAGGGGCGTCTGAGGTCAGGCGCTGTCCCTCCCCCGACTGCCCGCCCACTGGGCGGGCTGTTGGGGTCCGCCACCCACGTGCTGTGGGCGCGGGTGTGTGGGTGTGGGGGCCCAACACTGTCCCCTTGGCCTGCATGCCCTGTGGGGGCTGCATGCCGCGGGGGTGGTGGGGGGCCGTCCCCAGGGGGGGTGTCCTGCCACCGTTGTGAGGGGCGCCTGGTGTCAGGCGCTGTCCCTTGCCCGGCCGCCTGTCCTCTGGAGCGGGCAGCCAGGGTTCCGCGACCCGTGTGTCCCGGGGGGGCTGGCCTGCCACCGTTGTGAGGGGCGCCTGGTTTCAGGCGCTGTCCCGGCCCCGGCCGCCCGTCCTCTGGAGCGGGCGGCCAGGGTTCCGCGACCCGGTGTCCTGGGTGCGGTCGGTGCGGGCGTGGGGACCCAGCACCGGCTCCACAGCGTGCGCCTTTGCGGGCCGGGGTTGCTCGCTGTGGGGGTGCCGGAAAGGCGTCCCCGGGGGGGGTGCCTTCCACAATTGTGGGGGGCGTCTGAGGCCAGGCGCCGTCCCTCCCCCGACTGCCCGCCCACTAGGCGGGCTGTTGGGGTCCACCACCCACGTGCTGTGGGCGCGGGTGTGTGGGTGTGGGAGCCCAACACCCTCCCCGCGGCCTGCATGCCCTGTGGGGGCTGCATGCCGCGGGGGTGGTGGGGGGCCGTCCCCGGGGGTGGTGGCCTGCCACCGTTGCGAGGGGCGCCTGGTGTCAGGCGCTGTCCCTCCCCCGGCCGCCCCTCCTCTGGAGCGGGCAGCCAGGGTTCCGCGACGTGTGTATCCCGGGTGCGGTCGGTGCGGGCGTGGGGACCCAGCACCAGCCCCGCAGCGTGCGCCCTTGCGAGCCGGTGTTGCTCGCTGTGGGGGTGGCGGAAGGGCATCCCCGCGGGGGGTGCCTTCCACCATTGTGTGGGCGCCTGCAAACAACATGAATTGTTCATATCATTAAACTGTAACGTTGAACCGACTGCGAAGCACGCTTCCGTGTTTGTTTCTCTTGGCCGGCAGCGTGTTGACTGTGTCTGTGCGAGAGAGCAAGCGCGTGCCAGTGAGAGCGTGAGCCTGCAGTGCTAGTGCGATAAGCGTGTGTGCGAGCAAAGCGAGTGGTTGCCTGCGACTGTGCGAGTGCAGCAGCCTGCTGCAGTGGTGAGTGTGTGCGCTGGCGCCTTGTGCATGTGTGCTACTGTTTGGCTGGGCCTGCGTGTTGTTGGCTTTCGCGTGTGTGCGCATCCGCCGGCTCGCCTGCACTGGCTGCAGCGCAGATGCTTAGAAGATGAAATTTACGCACCATTCGTATGTTTATTGTGTTTGTTTATATGCAACAGCTGTACAGATTTGCAGGCAGCGGATGCTCATCCAAATGAGCAGATGACAAAAGTGGTTATGACAGCCAAGCCAGTTCGGGGCTCTGGAACACTATTAAAGGTACTGCATAGCCATATGGAGGTATAGGTTTGGGTTGGTTTTCTCGTTTTAATCAAGGAGTTGGCTCTGCAATGAGCAGTCGTTTGCCAGAATGAATTGAAAAAGATAAGAAAAAAACGACGAAAAACCTTCTGAATAGCTGAAATTACGGGTAAGGTAGCAGAAAAAGCGGCTAGGCAAAAAAGTGCTCGGCGAAACGTGTTAAAAAGCGACCGAAACGTTAGATAGGTAAATAACCAACGCCGTAAGCACCGTAACGTTCTTAGCAGCGTAACGCCGCACCCCTCAACGTTTAATGCGCCTGCAACACAAAGATAAAGCCGTGGCTAGCAGCGCGTAAAACTCGCAAAAAGTTCTCTAAGTCGCTGCCGCATCCCTAAACCACCTACGCTCCTTGTCGCCCTTTTCTATCTCCATGTACCTCCCCTCTCTCCCTTGTTCCTCCTTTCTCCCTTACCTTCAGCTCAGGCGAGTTGCGCTGGGGGAAGTGTGTTCAACCCCTTGCAAAGACGACAGCTTTGACAACAATGCCACCATTCAGGTCGAGGGGCAACACGTAAGCCAGCGATGTGGACAAGGTCTGGCTGCCTGCCTGCGTGCGTGCTTTGGGTAGTGTGTGATTCTATTTCATTTTCAAAAGCCGCCAGTGAATTTGTTTTAAATTTTTTTTTGAAAAAAACAGACGCCAGCAAGCACAGGCAACCAAGAAAACAAGACAGCAGGACAGCACAGCACAGCACCACCGGAAGCACAGCGCCAAGGGGGGAACACCGGGGAGCAGGGTACCAAGGGAGAGCAGGGCCACACAGAAACCTGCACCATACAACGGGGCAGTCAGCCACGCATCACACGGGGACACCGAGGCCAAAGGCCGCACCAGAACACGGCGGGACACAGGAGAACACGGCACAGCGTGCAGCGGCACCGCACACCACGCAACCAACAGCGCAGGGCAGCACCGCACCACAGCACACCAAAGGAAACAGCACAATGAAGAGCAAAGCACCACAGCGCCAAGCGCCAGAAACAGCGCAGACCAAAAGAAACAACACAACGCGAGTGCACCAGCACAGCGCAGCACAGCACCGCACGAAGCGGGAATGACAGGGAACACACAGCACGACACCCCAGGACACACACAGCGCACAGCACAGCGGCGAACAACAGCACGCACTGACACACCACGACAACACACACACAGCGCAGAGCACACAGCGCAGAGAAACACGACAGAGCGCTGGAGAACACAACATGGGTGACAGACAGTGCCCGAGGGCACGACACAGCAAGCGGCGGCACCCAGCAGAACGAGACAACACAACCCAGCGCACAAAAGCACAGCGCCGAACGGCACCACGCGCAGCAACGCCCCGCGGCACAGCAACCAGGGCAACGCGGGCAAAATCGGGACCACAACGCGACCAACTGAGCGGGACAAATCGACCAACGACGCGGCACAACGCGCAGCACCAACCAACAGCACGGCAGGGCACAGCAGAACACACAAACAGCCAACCCAGAGAACGCCGCGGAGCGCGCAGCAGCCCACAACAACGCAAGGCAGGACACCAGAGCCCGGCACGGAGCACAGAACAAGGCAACACAGCACCGCAAAACACCAGACAGCACCTAGGCTTTTAAGGCAGGCATTTGTCCCAAAATGGTCCTCAAAAGCCGAAAGCTGCATCTATTGGCCTCATACACCTTGATGCAATTGGTATGGTGCAACCATGGGATGTTTGAACGATGACATACGTATACACTGTGTTGTCCGCATGTCAGGCATATCTTATTCAACAAACACCCGGTGAGGCACCTTGTGATGCGCATATGCGCTTCACAATGTGTGTCACTACTGTTTTACCCTGTTACACTCTATTGGCAGTCTTTTCGGCCGGGTATACATTGCAACATCCAAAGCTTAATGTGTGTTGAACATTTCTGGAAGCTTGTCTTCAATGGATCGGGGGCTGTGAGAACACTGCCCTATGTGTTACGTGTGATACACCTTCTGACACGTATATGCGGCTCACAACGTGTGTCGCAGGTCTACTCATGTTTTGCTTTCCTACACTCTTTCTCTTCAGGGCTATCTTCACTGTGGTCGCTGCCTTCAGGGATTTCAGGGCTGCCTTCAGGGATTTCAGGGCTGCCTTCAGGGATTTCAGGGCTGCCTTCATGGCTTGCAGGAGCCTGTTGACATACAGCACGGCTGCTGGCTCGCACAATGCACGCTGTGGAATGCAAAATAGCCAAGGCACATCGTGCAACGCGCGATTTACCTGTCACAGCGCTCTACAACATTGCACAAAGCTGCCAAAACGCACCTCTTTCTGATCGGCCGATTTTGAAGCAGGCTGTGCGTCGAGTGTCTGCGTCTGTGGTCGGGCGGCCTCACTCGTGCTTTCTTTTGCGCATTTCTGACAAACAAAGAGTGGCTGCTCGTGAGACGTTGCGCAACGCAACAATGACTTGTCACAGCGCGACACAAAACTGCATGTGTAAACCAGCGGGCGATCGGACGCTTCTGTGGGTGGGAGGTTTGGTTTTTGGTGCTTCCTTGATTGCTTGGCATCATCTGACACATTGGAGAAAGGCTGTGAAGGTAGAAGATGGGACAGCCGATGACAGGTTGTCTGACGTGCTTATAACGTATCAGAGCGCAACACAACACTGCATATGTGAACCTGCGGGCGATCTGACGCTTCTGTGGGTGGGAGCTTCCGTTTTTGGTGCTTCTTTGGTTGCTTGGCATCATCTGACACATTCCAGAACGGCTGTGAAGGTAGAACATGGCGGAGCCGGTGACAGGTTGTGAGACGTGCTTATTACCTGTCACAGTGCACCACAGAGACTACAGGCAAAAGCATTTTCAAAATTAAGAAAGGCACCATACTTTCACTCATGTTGCATCTGTAAAAAGGTCAACATTACGTGTCAATTCTCCCGGATAGACGGATCGGCGCGACCTGCTGGCGCGTCGTGCGACACGCAAATGCAGATCACAGAACACACATTTGCGGGTCCACGGTTCAGTGGCTTGAGGAAGTGCTTAAACAATATATTGTGATACGCAGAACTACTAAACAAGAACGGATCAGACAGAATTTTGAGTCCTCCGTGGACTGAGTGAACCCAGTGAGCCCGGATCAGAAGATGAGAGGCTCAGACGATCAGACTACCAAGAGGAAAAGGAAGATGAAGCGCCAGAGGAAGACGAAGGTGAAGAGGCCGAAGAATCAAAAGGGGAATGCGAAGGAAGGGAGGTAGCCTTAGCACAAAGTGCATGTAAGCAATTGCATTCAACTGAAGATTTGCTGCTGGAGTTACTGAGAAAGCAGCGTGCTTCAAGGTGGAGTGATACTGGTGACGGGTTTTCATTGAGTGATGGGTTCTCAGAGCAGGTCAGGGACTACATTGGACTCTGTGTGAAACAAGAGGGTGTTGAGGGGCGTATGGAGACGGCAACAGTTTTTCGGTTTCGATACGGCCTGAAGAAAAATTTCATTTTGGAAGCAAGCATGACACCAGCCAAAGCTTCCTTTTCTGCAATGGGAATCGGTTTTGAGCGACCACTGGCCGTCCAGGAACGGAACGAATCTGAAATGGTTCATGTACGTCGCACCATGCCGATGTTACTACAGTTCCGCTGTGGAGACAAAGTTCAGATCAAAGCCAATCAAGGATCCTATGGCTTCTTATTGCTGTGGTGTGGTGAAAGGCCTGCTGAGATCGCATTAAATGTGGCGCATCCGGTTGATCCGAAGCTGCTGTCCTCCCACTCTGCCAAGCACTCCGACAACTCGGATATCAGGTGCCTTTTCTGTTTCAACCTCCACGTTGATAGTCAGACTGTAGACTTTGACACATGGCAGATGACTCACGGTGATCTGTGTGCTAATTTGCTGTTGCTGTGCTATGTGGGGCTGTGGGTGTATCTGAGGCATCCCTCTTTGAAAAATGTGCTTCATTGTTGTTTTAGAGAGGAAACGGTGTGGTAAAAAATTTCAAAAGGCCTCTGCAGAGGTACAAAAGAAGGGATAGCCAGCAACACGCTCTGGGACACGCATATTTGTGTCCCAAAGCGTGTCACAAACAGTCCATGGAACAAGACAGCGAAAACACCCCTGTTGAAAAGCAACAACATATTTCAAACCATTCAGGACAAACCGGCAACACTTGGCACCGACCGCATTTGCCTCTTATCCGCGTCAGTTTCAAGTAGTTTCAAGAATAGGTGTGACACACCTTGTGAAGCGCATTTTGCATGTCACAAAGTGTGTCATGGGGTTCTTTTTAAAAACCGGGAGTGCGACATGCGGACAACACAGTGTATATGTATGTCGTCATTCAAAAATCCCATGGTTACACCATACCAATTGCATCAAGGTGTATGAGGCCAATAGATGCCCCTTTCGGCTTTTGAGGACCATTTTGGGAAAAATACCTGCCTTAAAAGCCTAGGTGAGAAGGCCGGCACAGCGCCAGAACACCAGACAGCACAAGGCACAACACACGCACCAGGGGGGGGGCAGGGGCAGCAGGCGGGAACCAGCAAGCAGGCAGGAGGAAAAACAGCAGAGGAAAAACAGCACAAACTGAGCAGCGCGGGGACAACACGCGCGACAAAATACACCAGAGGGGGGGGGGGCAGCGGGAGGGGGCAGCAAGCAAGGGCGCAGCCGAAGGCCAGTCAGAACGAAACAAAGCAGCGGGAGAACAAAAAGAGAGAAAAAGGACAAACAAAGGGGGGCTGTGGGGGAGCCAAGGCCAAAGGGAAAAAACCGAGGCACCACAAGAAGAAGGGGCAAAGAGGGGGAAAAAAAAGGGGGGGGGGACAGCACGGCGCCAAGGCTGAAGACAAAGCAGGAAATAAGTGGGTGGAGAGGGAAATGCGGAGCGCCAAGGCCAAGAGGACCCCAGGCCGGAAACCAAAGAAAGCGAAACACAGCGAGGGCGCGAGCAAGGAGGAACAAGGTGACAAAAGAAAAATCAAGGGGGGGGCACGTGGTTCGGGGGCGGACAAAGGAAAACACGGAGCACCAGGGCCCAAGGCTCCCGGGGCCGGAAAGCACAAAAAGCCAGAGACAGCGGGGGCGAAAGCAACGGGAGAGCGGGGGAAAACCAGAAAAGCAAAAAAAACAAAAAAAACAAAAACAAAAGGGCAACCCCAGCCCGGAGGGGGCGGAACAGAGAAAATGGACGAAACGGCCAGAGGAAAGGTGAGGCGCACGAAAGCGCGTCCGGGAGGCCGGCCCGCCCCACCCGGCCAAGAAGAGCGCGCACACTCACACACGCACGGGACCTGGCTGTGGTGTCCTGGGACCTGAAAGGGGAGCCGTTCGCGTCCATACGAAACAGCCCCCGTGCTCCGGCCGAGGCCCCCGTCAAAGAGCAGACGGTACGGAAAACTGGACGCGTCAGTGACCGGGTCCGCACACGCCAGACGGCCGCAGCGCACGCAGCTCAAAACCAACGCCGGAGGGACCCGCCAGGGACAACCCCATCGCGGGGCCCCGAACGGGTACAACGCGGAGCAAGCCCAGCGCCCCGGCCTCGGCAGGGGCCGGCGGCAGGCACAATGAGCCCTGTTCTCGGCCGGCCTCCACGTGCGCCGCGCAGCCGCCCAGTAAATCCGGGGGCGAAAGCCCCCGGGCCGGGAGAAGCCACCACGGCAGCGGGAAAGCCGACCAGAGCACCGAGAGCGACCTGACTGCATGACGCGCGGAGCACCAACGCGGGACCACCAGGCACGCCGGAGAGGCACGCCGCCAGCCACAACGAAGGCACGACGACAGGTGCCAAGCAACAACGGCCACCTCCTGCGGTGAACCCCGGAGGCACGCACAACAAGCACGGTGCCACGGCAAGGGAGAAGGTGCCAAGGAAAACCGAGCACCCCACGGAGTGCGGAGTGCGGGCCCCCACGCCAGCACACCGGTCCCACAGCCAATGGGTAGCGCGCCCCGGCCGCCCGCCCCAAGCACGGGCGGTCGGGGGAGGGAGAGTGCCCGACCCCTGGACACCCCTCACAGAAAGAACCAGGCGCCCCCCCCCTCCGGGGCGCCCTCGTACCGCCCCAACAGCGCGCAACCCAAGCACGCAAGAGCGCACACTGTCGGGTTGGTGACAGGTCCCCACACCCGCAGCCCCCGTGCCCACGGAAAGCGGGCAGCGGGCCCCGACCCCTTGCCTGATGGACAGGCAGTACGGGGAGGGAGAGTGCCCAACTCAGGACACCCCTCACCCATGCACGCCCCAAACCTGGCGCCCTTGTGCCTCCCCCACAGCGTGCAAAGTCAGCTCGAAAGAGCGTGCGCTGTGTGGTTGGTGGCGGGTCCCGACGCCCACAACCCACGCGCCTACAGAAAACATTCAGCGGGCCCCGGCTGCCTGCCCAAAGGACGGGCCGTCCGGGAAGGCGGCGTGCCCAACCCCGGACACCCCTCACCCAGGCACGGGCCCCCCCCCCGGGCGACCTGGTGCCGCCCCCACAGCGCGCAAAGCCAGCTCGCAAGAGCGTGCGCTGTGGAGTTGAATACGGATCTCCCCACCCACACCCGCCGCGCCCACGGAAAACAGGCAGCGGGCCCCGGCCGCCTGCCCAAACGATCGGCTGTCGGGAGAGGGAGAGTGCCCTACTACAGACACCCCTCACAGAGGCACAAGGCGCCCCCGGGCGCGCTCCTGCAGCCCCCACAGAGCGCGAAGCCAGCTCGCAAGAGCGCGCGCTGTGGGGTTGGTGACGGTTCCCCGGGCCCACACACTGCACACCCATGGAAGAGGGGCAGCGGGCCCCGACCGCCTGCCCCAAGTACGGGTGGCTCGGGGAGGGAGGGTGCCCTTCTCCGGACACCCCTCACCCAGGCACGAGGTGCCCCCCCCGGGCGCCCTCGTGCCGCCCCCACAGAGCGCTACGCCAGCTCGCAAGAGCGCGAGTTGTGGGGTTCGTGGCGGGTTCCCTGGGCCGACACACCCTGCGCCCACAGAAAACAGGCAGCGGGCCCCAGCCGCCTGCTGCAAGGGCGGGCAGTTGAGGGAAGCAGAGAGCCCAACCCCGGACAGCCCACAGAAAGGCACGAGGCGCCCCCCCTGCCCGCGCCTGTGCCGCCCCCACATCGGGCAAGGCCAGCTCGCAGAAGCGCGCGCTGTGGAACTCGGAACCGGTTCCGACACCTGCACCCCCCGCGTCCACGAAACACGGGCAGCTAGGCCCAGCCGCACGCCCCAAGGCCAGGCAGCTTGGAGGAGGGCGAGTGCCGAACCCCAGACACCCCACACCCAGGCATGAGGCGCCCCCCCCGGGCGCCCTTGGGCAGCCCCCACCGCGCGCCAAGCCAGCTCGCAGAAGCGTGCGCTGTGGGGCTGTTGACGGCCCCCCGCGCCCAAACCGCCCGCGCCCACAGCGAACGGGCAGGTGGCCCCGGCCGTCTGCGCCAATGTTGGGCGGATTTAGAAAGGGAGAGTGCCCAACCCCGGACGACCCCCAGGGAGACACGGGGCTTCCACCCAGGGCGCCCTCGTGCCGCCCCCACAGCGCGCAAAGCCTGCTCGCAGGACCGTGCTCTGTGGGGTTGGTGACAGGCCCCCACGCTGGCACCCCCCGTGCCAACAAAACAAGGGTAACGGGCCCCGGCGGCACACCCCAACGACGGACGATCGGGGGAGGGAGGGTGCCTGACCCCCAACAGCCCTCACGTAGGCGCGAGGCACCCTCCCATGGCGACCTACAGCCGCCCCTACGGCGGACCACGCCAGCACGCAAGAAGGTGCTCTGTGGGTTTGGTGACGGGTCCCCACGCCCCCACTCCCCGCCCCCAAGGAATACAGGGCAGCGGACCACGGCCGCCTGTCCCAAGGACGGACGGTCGGGGGAGTGAGAGTGCCCAACCCCGGACACCCCTCAACATCACCGGGGAACAGGAAGGGAGACGCGAGGACTGGGCTGCCGCCCCCCACCACCAACGATAGGCAGAGCAAGGAACCGGAGCAGGAAACACGGAAGGTTACGAACCGCCTGGAACGGCCCTACAAGCGTCCTGCAAGGGGACCTCGCGAAGGGCGCGCGCCGAAAGGCAGCGGGAGGGGGGGAGACGCGACCACCGCGGGCCTGCGAGCACACAAACACACAACGGACAGGCGGCACGCACCGAAAAGGCAACCGGACCGAGCTCGCAGAACACACAGACCACATGGAATGGCGTACCAGCAGGCCAGGACAAGGGACACCCGGATGGGGCAACCCGCCACAAGCATTGCCAGGGATGCGAGGGAGGGACGGCAAGGGGGGAGGGCGACGAGAAGCGGCACCGGCCCCGCCCTCCTAACCTGCCGCGACAACCGCGCACACACCGACAGGGCACTGCACCCACCAAGGCAGTAGTGGCGCACAGAGCTACACACCAACACCGCGGCTAGGGAGCCTCCGCGCCAGCCAGTGGGGGTCCCACTCGCCACAAGCCAGTAGCACGGGCCGGGCAGCGCAGGCACCCCGGGCGACCATGCATTAGGCGGGTGACGTAGTGTGTAAGCGCCTGCAACCAAGGTTGCTAAGCGACGCACTGACCGGGGAGTGGCGAAATGGCAGAGCCGGGGAGGGACAGGGCTCCAAGCCCCGTGAACCCGGGGGACTACGCCACCAGGCAGGAGGTGTGTCATGGAGAGCCCCACTCTAGGTCCCGGTGGGGAGGATATCACCTGGTCGGACCCTCCGGGGCCCAAAGGCGTCTAGTACCTGAGAACTCAACCCTCAAACCTCTAACCGCATTTTGAAATGTTTGAATAATGAAATGTGTATACATTTTATTATCTTGTCAATACTTTGTTATTATTTGTGCACAGGAACTGCCAGCGTATCATGTAGTGATACCGTGAATCAAGATCAACAATCAAGTGGTCTTCTGCAGTTCCTATGCACGTCGGGAAGTCAGAGCAAGGTATAGTTCTCCGTTACAAATCGGGGAAAGATAGACATAAATAAAACGATGTTATTACAAGCTGGCCAGTCGGTTTCCGTAGTAATCAAGGAGAATGCCATGCTCGGCGTGTGAAGATTGCCGCTGCCGAGGGGCTGCAAAGCTTCGTTTGTAGCAAGACGAGAAGTCACGCGAAGCGCAAAGCCTCCGTGGTGTGTGAGATGACAAGCGGCAAGCAGTACAGGAGCTGAGAAAAACCGTTGCACCTACAGAGTGAACGGGATGCCGCAACGGCCAAGTTACAAAGGCTGCTGGAGCTGATCAGTCAAGGCAAGCTGCCGCAACAAAAAGAAGTAGCGCGCAAAACTCACAGAGGAGTTCGTGCAGTGAAGGCAGACAACGGCTGAACTGTTCGAGGAAGCTACGTGCACGCAGATCAGGGAGTGCATTCAGCGATCAACGACTCTGAAGGCGTGAAGATCAAGGAGCGTGCACAGCGCTCAGTGGACATGGACAAGTGCAAGCACTGCGTTGGAGATTGAGGAGCGCACAAAGTGCTTGGTTGAGAGCAAGGAGCGCACACAGCCCTTCGTGAGATCATGGATTGCACGTAGCGCTCCACGGAATTCAAGATGACGGCTAAATAGGCCTTTGGTTGTCTGTAGGCGCTTTTGGGCGTGCCTGCATGCTTTGCAGCTGTAAAATGTTCTGCAAACGATATGAATAGTTTATATTGTTATATTATTAAACTGTAATGGTGAACGGACTGCGAAGCACGCCTTCGTGTTTATTTCTTTTGGCGGGCAGCGTCTTGAGTGTGTCTGTGCGAGAGAGCAAGCTCATGCGAATGGGAGCGTGAGCCTGCAGTTCTAGTGCGACCAGCGTGTGTGCGAGCAAGGCGAGTGGTTGCCTGCAACTGTGCGCGTGAAGCAGCCTGCTGTAGTGGTGGGTGTGTGCGCTCGCACCTTGTGCATGTGCACTACTGTTTGGCTTGGCCTGCATGTTGTTTGCCTTCGCGTGTGTGCGCATCCGCCGGCTCGCCTGCACTGGCTGCAGCGTAGGTGCTTAGAAGATGAAATTTACGAAGCCTTTGTATGTTTATTGTGTTTGTTTATGTACAACAGCTGTACAGATCTGCAGGCAGCTGACGCTCATCCAAATGAGCAGATTACAAAAGTGGGTATGAAAGCCAAGCCAGTCTCGGGCTCTGCAACATTATTAAAGGTGCTGCATTGCCATATGGAGGTATGGGCTTGGGTTGGTTTTCCTGTTTGAATCAAGGACTTGGCTCTGCAATGAGCAGTATTTCTGGCTTTTTGTTCACAGTCTTTGCACTGGCATCTACACTGGTGTACATTATTGCGCACGGCACAAACGCAGCCTTGCTGTGCACGTGCGAACTGAGGAAGACAAACGGCGCGGTTTGTTTTTTTGTCTTGTTGTTGTCCACTCAGTGTTTGACTGCATTCTCGTGTGTGTTTGAAACTGCAGCTTTTGTGAAACATGCAGGATTTTCCGCTAGCGTGGAAAACGTTTACAGGTGTTTTGAAATGGTGGCAGTTTTCCACACAAAAGCAGCATGTTTTTTCATTATATCATTACACAACTTCAAGTAGAACCGTTGTATCTATAGTGTGAGCCAGCTCAGCAGGGGAGTGTTCACCACACCCAGTGATATTGAATGGAGGTTTTATAGCTTTAAGCATTTCAGGCTTTGCTCAACTGTACATAAAAACTGCAATAATTTTTGTAGGTTCACTTTCTGAATGTCTTTTTTGTAGGCATTTTAGAAAAAGGAGCCAATGTCAAACCCCACTATTGGGCTTTCAGTTCAGCCCTACCCCTGACGTTCAGAGGTACGGCTGAACTTAGCAGGGGAGTGTAATGGGATTGCCAATGGCAGTCCTGGCAGTGCTGGCGTGCACGTGCTGAGCTTCGCGAGATCAGATTACAGATCACACATCGGGCGCACAGCGCATTTTGAAATATTTGCATAATCAAATGTGTATCGATTTTATTATCCTGTCAATATTTTGTTAGTATTTGTGAAGAGGAACTGCCAACTTATCATGTAGTGATACCGTTAATCAGGATCAAGTATCAAGTGGTCTTCTGCAGTTCCTGTGCACGTCGGGAAATCACAGCAAGGTATAGTTCTTGGTTAGGAATCGGGGAAAGATAGACACAAGCAGAACGCTGCTATTACAGGGGATTCCCATCGTACATGGGGGGCCAGATGACCTTCAGGTCTTCCCACACGGGGGCCTCCGCAGCCTTGAAGACCATGAACGCCGGCGGCGAGGATGACGCAGGCTCCCATCGGTGTCCATCGTGGGTTCCCACGGCTGCAACGTCCATCTCCTCCTCGATGTTCACCCGGCTGCGCTGCGTCTCCTCCACGTACGCCCCGCCGTGGGCTCCTTGGCGTACGCTTTCCATGTACTCTTCCGGCTCGCTGTGCCAGCAGCTCCAGCTGGCGGCCTCCTGTCGCTCTCCCTGGGCTGGGGTGATTCTGAAGTCCTCCAAGGGGTCTCCATCGGCTCCCTCGATGTCCCACTCCATGTCCTCCTATGGGACCTCATCCCTCAGCGCTCCATACGTGATGTACGCCCATGGGCCTGGTTCCGGGGCGCGCTTCGGGCGCTTTGGATCCACGGGGGTGCAAAGAGGGTTACGGCCTCGGCGTTAGTCTGTGCTCAGCCACTCATCAGCCTCCGCAGCGCTGCCACGCGCAAAGGGCATGTGGTCGGTCTGACGGGCTCTGCCGGGGGCGCGGGGTCTTCCTGGACCAGTTCCGGGTCCCCAGCTGTCATCCGCGCAGCCCGACCTCAGGGGCACCCTGTTGCTCCCGGCACTCCCGAGAACCTCCAGCCTTTCCAGCCTCCTGTGCAGCTGGGTGACCACGCCACTCAGCTCCTTGGCTTCTCTCTCGGCGCCGTCCACCTCCTTCTGGGCCTTGGCAGCGAAGGTCGCACTCTTGTTGGTCTCGGTCTTGTTGATCTGGACGTCGTACGCCCAGACCTGGATCTTCCACTTGAGGTACACAATCCACCTCCAGGTGCTCTCTGGGATGTTCGCTCCCGGTGGTCCGGCTGGGGTTCCTCTGTCTGGGGGTCTTCCAGGCGGTCCTCAGCCTTCTGGTCCTCCCGGTGGTTCTGCTCCTGGCAGCCCTGCAGGTGGTCCTCCTCCTCAGGGTCCATGCCAGATGCCGGATGAGCTGGCACCTGGATCAAATCCCATGTCCTTGTCAGGATCCATGTCTCCCCACCGGAATAAGGTCCTCGATGGGGGTTGGCACGGGGTGCTTTCTCTACTACGGCAGGGACCTGGGAGACTCTCTCCATCCCAAGACGGAGGAATACCTTTGCCTTCACCACCGCTGGCTCCAGCCACTCCCGGCCCGCTGCCTCTGGGTTCTCGGCAATGCTGGGGATCTTATCCATTTCCATCGCTGCTGCTGACGAAGGGGTTGGAGTCGTGGGGGTGCCCCTTGGCGGGCTTCCGTGCCCTTTCGCCGGTCTTCCTCTTGCCCGTGCGGCAGTGACGGGGGGCGCAGCCGCTGTCCTCGCTGCTCTGCGAGTCCTCCGCTTCCAGGTCGATCTTCATTAAGGAGGCACAGTCCCCTTCAAAGACCCTTCGAAGGGTGTCGACGCGGTACCCTCCGGGGGGGCGTCGTGCGCTTGATCTTCTTCTCGGCCTCCTCCATGGCCGCAGCGGTGTCCTCAGCGGCTCGCCTTTTGGCCTCCTTGCGAGCGCGGGGGGTCTCCTCCTCACGGACCCTTTGCAGCCGGGCCTTCTCTGCTTCCAAAGCCCTGATCTCGGCTCCGGTCTTGGCCCTCCCTTCACTGACCTTCCTCCGCAATGGCCTCCCTCTTTGCGGTGTCCGCCTCAGCCTCCGGCATTTTGGGTGTCCCAGGCCCACCGTGGATACCTTTGCCTTGGCCGCCAAGCACCGATTCCCTTGCTACCGGACTGTAATGGACAGTGCAGGGGAGCAGTCATGGTGCAAGAAGTCCACGTGGGCCAACCCCCCGTTCCAATGGATGGAACAAGTCGTCCAAAGCTTCATTTCAGACAAGGCCCAGGAGATTCTGCTCCTGCTGGATTATTCATCCACATGCCCATCCAAGTAGGCCGCCTACGGTTGCGCATTGGACTCCATCACCTTGGCAGACTGCACATATGCCATCAGTATGCAAATGCAAATGTTCGTGCATGCACGGAGTTGTCTTATTGGTTTCCACAAATCCCTCAGGTTGGCAATCACGAAGAAATCACAACAACGGCGTCCAACATCCTGCAAGGGAGGGCACGGAGGTCCCCATGGCACGCCCCGTACGCCCGGCGCCCCCCGCCCCAGGCAGCCGACCACGCAGACGGCGATGAGGAGGCACCCGGAGCGGCCCCAGGGACCAGCGGTGCGGCCCAACAAGGGTCCATCCCCGCGGGGCTGGCCCCCCTGGCCCCCCTGTGGGCCCCACCGGGAACGGGCTCTCCGCACCCGATGGCCCCCGCGCACCCTGGAGCCCTGGCTGCACCAGCGGACCCAGCGGTGATGCCGATGCGGGATGGCTGACTCCAGGAGGACACAGCGGACGACGCCCTATGGCTCCTCTCGTGGAACCTGCGCAACGGCCTCGTACTGCCAGACCGGTCCCTCCGGGACACGCTCTGGCGGCGCCGGGGGCCGGCGGCCTGTACCGACAAGGAGCACCTCATCACCGGCATGCTACCCCAGGAGGGGGGCTTTGCCATCATGCTCCAGGAAACAGGGATCGCCAGCCGGGCGCAGGAGATGCACGTGGCCGCGGCGCTCCGGGACAAGGGGTACACCCCCTTCTTCAGCAGCCGGCTCGCGGAGACGGGAGCCACTTCCACCTCAAGAGGGGGGGGCCTCCTCACCGCGGTCAGCAGCAAGTACGTGGCGGAGCACGAGGTGCTCAGTTTCACGGAAATTGTCTCCGGGAAGGCCGCGGCCCTGAAGATCTGCACGGACGGGGGAGGCCTCACCCTCATCAACGTCCACGGGCCGCAAGCAGGCTGCTCCCCGTGGGCGGGACGGGCGGCGTTCTGGGCCGACATACACATGTATGCCACGGCACGCAGCCTCGTCGGGAGACACCCGGTGGTCATCGCGGGTGACACCAACGTCTACATGGATGCCACCTCCGACCCGGCCACGGAGCACTTCCGCGCGGGCTGGGAGGCCTGCGGTTTTCGAAGGGCCACGGCAGGCGGCGGAGAGGACATGACGCCCACGCTCCACCCGTCTCGGCACAGGGTGGACACCTTCCTGGTCAACGAACCCCTCCTGCCGTGGTCCCTGCGGGAAGGCGTCTGGGCTCGCAGCATGGCACACCCCCAGGTGATCGGCTCGGACCACCTCCCGGTCCACCTGGCCTTGCTGGGCCTCCTCAACGCAGCGGGGCGTGCGGCAATGCCCACCCCCTACAGCCACACAGAGGGCCGCCTCCTCCCGTACGACGCCAAGGCCGCGCCCGTCCAACACTACCTGTGGGCGGCGGTCACCGCCGCGCAGGATGAACCCTCCCTGGCGCCCTGGCTGGGTCCCGCAGAGCAGCACGCCTAGGGGTCCATGCCCGCGGCCGCGGTGGACAAGGTGTTCGAACACCTCCACGCGGCGCATGACGCCCTAGCGCGTGTGGTCAGACGCCGGCAGCCGTACCCGGCGGGGACGGACCCGGCGGAGGGGGACCCCCTGAAGAGCGGAAAGCGGCTCCAGGCGGCGCTCCTCCGCTATGACACCCTGGCAGCGTGCGCGCCGGCGGCGTACCAGGCGGACGCGGCACAGCATGGCATCCGGTCCGAGGCGGCGCTCCGGCTCGCGGAGGAGCTGCGGGGTGCGTCGCCCGGGTTCCGCCCGACCACACAGGGCCAACTACAGGAGGAGCTGGAGAGACAAGCAGCCGCCCTCGAAGAGGACATTCGCCAACTCCGCGCACTCCTGGCGGCAGACCGCAAGCGCGCCATCAAGGGCTTCTGGCGCCGCCACGCCCCCGACATCGCCCAGCGGTGGAAAGCCGTGTGGGGAGCCATAGAGGTTGAGGTCCCGGGCCCATCAGGCCTCTGGAACGTGCGGGTCCCCAACACCCAAACGCTCCCCACGGAGGCCCACGACGTGATGTTCGCAGCTCGCGCCTTCTGGCGGGAACTGTATGACAAACGCCCGGTGGACCTCCCAGGATTCCAGGCAGTCCTCGGCCGCCATGTCCCCCGGGTCCCTGACGGGGCCTGGACACAGGTCCAGCAGTACTCCATGCAGGACCTGCAGTCCGCCCTGGACAAGGCCGATGTCTAGGCTCCAGGTCCCAACCACGTGGAGGCCCGTTTCATCAAGGCCCTCCCGGCACCCGTCCAGTGGCTCCTGGTCCACTCCTACCGGGCCATCCTCCGCGGCGCCCCGCCACCGATGCACTGGAGGGACGCGCACATCTGGCTCAGCCCCAAGGTACCGGGTTCCGCCCGACTCGACGACTACAGGCCCATAGCCCTGGGCCAGCTGGACATGAAGCTGCTCACGGGCCCCCTCACCCTGCGCATCACATAAGTGCTCACACGGCACGGAGTGGTCAGCGACTAGCAGCAAGGGGCCCTCCCTGGCTCCAACACAGGCCCCCCACTGTTCATGGCGGAGCGGCAGCTCCAGCGGGGAAGGCCCAACTACGTTTTCTCCTTCGACGCGGGGAAGGCCTTCGACACCGCCCCGCACGGCGCCCTCCCCCTCATCCTGCGCCAACTCCTCGTGCCGCCAGAGGTCATCGACCTCCTGCTCTTCCTCCACACGTGCGCCAGGCTGCGCATCGTCACCGCATACGGGCTAACGCAGCCCGTCAACATTCTGCGCAGCGTCCGGCAGGGCAGCCCCGAGAGCCCCCTGCTGTACGCGCTCCTCCTGGAGCCCCTGCTCAGGGCGCAGGGGCACCGCCTGCGCCCGCCGGAAGGGGCTGAGGCAGGCCTCATCCAGGCCTAAGTCGATGACCTGCTGATGGTGGCCCACACGCTGCAGCATTTCGTCGAAGGCGTGGAGGCGGTTGCCGCGTACCCCGGGGGGGCGCGCCGGAGACAACTAATGGCAGGCGGACGCCCGACGGGGCGGGGGGGCGGGGGGCGGCCGAGCGGCCCCCCGGCCCCCCCCTCCCCCCCGCTCCCCCCCCCGAGCTTGAGGGCCACAGGAGCGACCCTTTGCCCCCCCGGAGCCGAGGGGACGCCCCCCCTCCCCGGGAAGGGACCGCGACGCGGGGGGGGGGGGATGCGGCTGGACCTGCACACCGCGCGCCCCAGCGCCCTGAGCCGCCTGCTCCCGCGGGGGTCGCGGCCGACGGGTGAGCCCACACCGGCGCGCCGGAGCGGCGCGCGGACCAAGCCGGGGGGCGGCGCACGGCAGCGCACCAGAATATTATGAGGGACGCGCCCTCCATGACCCCCCCCATGACCATTGCCCACTCGGGGAGGGCAGGGGGGGGGTTCAGGTCTGAAGGGGCCCCCAGGGGAGCGGTCCACGGGCCGCCCCTCATCCCCCCCCCCCTGGTACGGCCACGCGACCCCGACCGAACGCGCACGCCAGGAGGGAGTGCGCCGTCGACAAGGGGGGGGCCAGGGTAGGGAACCGCGGGCCGCCCCCCAGAGGGGGAGCAGGGAGGCTGCTGCGTGACCCCCCCTCCCACCCCCCCCTCCGGCCCGCAAGCCGCGGGGGCGCCGGCCGCCACCCCCCGAGGCAGGGGGGATGGTCCCCCCTCCTACCGCCCGAGAGAGGAGCTGGAGCACAGCCCGCCCCCCCGCCCCAGCCGCCGGGTCCCACAAGAACCGCGGGGAACAAGCGAGCCCCCGCCAACGCGCTAGGAAGCCGCACAGACCGCGCCCAGAGAAGGCGGGCGAGCACGAACCCGAGTGGTATGGGGACCACGCCCCCCATGACCAGAACGACGCCAGTGGCACCGGCTTTGTTGCCTGCCCAGGGAAGGCAGAGGGACAGAACGAGGCAGAGCGACCCCCCGCCCTACTGGCCCCCCCGGTCGCCCAAATGGGGGGCGCGGCGCACGCCCCCCCCCCCCCAGCCCACCCCCCGGCACACGAACGCCACGGACCCGCCCCACGGGGGGCGCACAGCCCCAAGCCAGGTAGGGGGGAACCGGGACCGGACCGCCCCCCCCCTAGCACGCCAGACGGAGCAAGGGACCGGGGCAGGACACGCGGAGGGGCACGGACCACGTGGAACGGCCCTACCAGCGCCCAGTGCCGGGACCGCGCGTGGTGCGTACGCCACACCACCCAGGGGTGGGGTGGAGCGGACGCCGCGGGAGCACGAGCGCACACACACACGCAAAGGGCACACGGGGACTACCAGAAGGGCAACCGGACCGAGCTCGCGGCACGCACAGACTGCGTGGAATGGCGTACTAGCGAGCGAGGGTAGAGGACAGCCAGACGGGAGGGCCCGCCACACGCAGCGCGGGAGACGCGGGGTGGGAAGGGGGAAACGGGAGAGACACACGACCAGGTACCGGCCCAAGCCCCCCGAACCGGCCGCGAGCGCCGCGCACACACGGACAGGGCACTGTACCCGCCAAGGCAGTAGTGACGCGTTCCCGTGGGGGGCCGGCCACGGGACGCTGCGGTGACACGCACAGGTGAGCAGGCAGGCAAGGCACTACGCTCACAAGGGCATCAATACGCTCGTGTCATGTGACAAAGCGTTTCAGGATCCTTGCCACTCTGCAACAAGGGAACGAAAGTATGTACAGCAACACATCATGATATGTACACATGGGGTGAAGACTGGACTGGGGTAAGGGCATCACAGAACAATAGACACTTTATCCTAACTTGTATCCCAATCCCAGGTCCGACCCCCCCAGTGGCTGGTGGGGGCGGGGGCTCAAACACAACCCATGCCCTGCTCAGTCCGGACCCTGAAACCCTGCCAATAGGGGAGGTGTCGCGCCCAGCGACAGGCGAGTTCCTGGCAATTAAGGCGCCCCAAGGCTAACCAACAGTCGTCTCCCATGCTCTCCTGACGGCAGGTTCCAACTCCTCTCTGAGCCAGAGATATGGCCCCGCCATTATCCCTCAGGAGTTGGTAGCTGAAAGTGGGCTGTTTCAGCCCAAACTGATATTAGCTTGAAAAACTCCAAAATTGACCCCTCGTGCGGACCCGCCAGACGTAAGGACGAGGCAACTGACCCTATGCCTTTCGAGTACGAACTCTCGGGAGCCCTCACCCAACCTGGTTCCCTCTGAGGTCCCGGCATCAGGGCAACACGGACTCGTCAAGTGGGGTCATGATGCCAAAATCACCAAAATTGGCGTCATCTCCACGCGTGGCTCGCCCAGCCAGGGCGGGGCCAATGGCTCACAGGTTAGGAGGCAGGACCTAGGACTTATATCAGAGTGTACAACTTGAAATTAGGTCCAAGCTCCCTGTGGGCAGAGAGGAATGGGGCCGCCAATTGACCACACGGAAGGGGGAAATTGGGGTCCCAAAATGGGGTCATTTTTGGCTGCTCGAAATGAGCCAAAATTCGGGGTGCTCCCAATAGTATATCTCCACGCCGGCTTGAAGATCGGATCCGCCATTCCATACCCGATCCACCGGGAGTCGAACAAACACTTCCATGCACTTGGCTCTCAAAGATCTCCATGCCACTCGGCGTGGTGATGATCCCAATTGGGTCCACAAATGCCAAAATGGCAAAATTGCCCACACTCACTTTGAGCTAGCGCCTTAACGAAGGTTGCTCCGCTTCGCCCACGTGGTGTGCAAGTCATGGGGACCAATATACATAACACCCATGTCATATATGGTACATTGGTCCATGCGTCTGGCGTGCACGGGTGGGCTCAACATAGTGCACGGCGGGCAGAAAAAGTGGAAAATTGCTCAAAATGGTCAAAAACGCGCACACTCATGGATGGGGCAAATGCGGCACATGCCCGACTTGGACCGGAGTGTGCCACAGGATTGGTATCAAGTCATATGTGTCCAACATATCTTTTGGGCGTCGCCCAACTCCTCCGGTTTTGGGAATGGCAGGGTCGCCAAGTGAGCCCATGATTTGGGATGGTCCCAAATCGCCAACATGGCGGCCACGGTATGCCAAGTCCACGAGGAGTTATTCGCCGGGTTCAAGATATGTTGGGCACCGAAGTATGTACCCTCAAAACATACTTGAGTCATGATGTCAATTGAGCGCAACGTCGAGATACATGGTCGCCACTTGACATCATGACGGGCCAAAAACGGCAAAATTGGTACAAAGACACACAAAAGTGCCTTGAAAGGTGCACAATTATATTATAATATCTTCAAATTGGATTGTGCAATCAACTAATCCTTCTAAACACAATGACTTGACACCATTGACCTTCGATTCCACGTATGTGCTCCACTTGGGGCACTTTGAAAGGTTACGAGCGCTACTTCCCAAGTGGGCACATGAAAATGTGGAAAATTGCAAAACACACACCTTGCTCCAAACGCATCGCTTCGGGATCGCCACACAAGCTTCCCTTCACGGAAGTTAGGCTTGCAATTGATCGTAGGGAGTATGGAGAAGGGGCTTGCACAATATGAGGTCCATTGGCGGGTTTGGCTTGGAGCGATGGACCCGCCAAATGGGCACGCAACGCAACACAAGGCACATACTCCATATTGCCCAAAAAGGTAGCTCCCCCCACGATATGTCATGCCATTCCAAGGGCATAACTTTGTGTCAATCGATCATAGGAACTCAAGGAGAGTTCCTATGCAACACCAACACTCGCGCGCTACAGTCGAAAGTTATCTTAACGCACGCAATATCATGGCCATAGAGTTACCACGCAAACTCTACCCTCTTGACCATGATCCATTACACAAGCGCGCACGTGTGGAGACGCAAGGCATATGATGCTTCCCAAATTACGTCAAGAGTATTGTGAATACATCCCACGTTTTCTTATTGTCATTCCTCGCAAGCAACACGAGATATGACCTTCACAAGTGGCCTCACGAATCAACTTTGTTTTGCCCATATCTTTAAGACAAATGGAGGGCTGGATAAAAGGAAAGTTGATTCGTGCATAGGGAAGCACGTAGGTCCACTCCAAAGAGGTCAAATCAAGTGCGGGGATGTCGAAGTCGAAAATCTGATTTCGACATCCTGAAAAATTCGGATTAAGGTTGCGAGTGTAGAATGTGAAAATTGCGGATGCATCAACGCAATTCCTGAAGACTTTAGAGCCTTCGTCACGGATAGCGTTAAAATTTCCATTATAAACAGGTAAACTGGCGGTTAAGGTAAACTCGCGATCCAACCGCCAGCAGTCAAAACAGTGAATATCAGAACGGAAGCGTAAAAATTGACGGAAACAATATGAAAATAAAACCCTGTTGATTCCTGATATTCTGATATATAAATATCCGCTGGCGGTGCATCGGTTGCCGATGCGGGGCTTTACGGCACGGAACACGCTCCCGCCGGGCTCGCACCGGGCGTCAACGGGCGCCTTCCGTACATGGGGTTAGTGGACCGGAGACCGGTCTTCCCTTCCGTACTTGGGGTTAGTGGACCGGAGACCGGTTGTATGCCGTAACCAAGCCATGGGGTTCTGGGTACCGCTTCACCCCCCTCCTTAGAGCAATCACTGGGGGGGGCTGGATAACACCCAAGCATGGCAGCGGGTACCCAGGACCATATCCTGAAGGGGGGGTGTCACATCCTCACTTCAGGCCGATTCGCAGGTTAGGCTCCAAACTCCACAGTAAGACAGGTATAGTGCTGTAGGGTTTTGTAACTTCAAGTATAGTATCAAATATCAAGTCCCGGGTCCTGGCGGCGATTGTTTGGCATCCAAAGGACCCGTTAACCCATACCAGGCGCACCGGGTGCCGGCTGCTACGGTCGCCACGGCAGTGGCAGTGGCATACACAGCCGACATAGGCGTCACACGACGACCGAGGTGGTCCCACAGGTCGGGAGCGACCACAAAGATCCATCAGGCTACCCCAAGCTTCCCAAGGCCCGCCGACTGGGGAGAGTCCCCACGGGTCCTTCCTCGGGCGCACCATGTCCATATCCATACGACGCGAGTCCAGAGTGTTACAGCCGAACTCCTTAAGGGATCTTAAGGGAGCTCCTCCTTAAGGGATCGGGCATCAAGGCCGTCTTTTCCCTCGCCCTATTACCACGAAGGCCATACATGAGGGAGTCCTCATGCAGTGTGGGCGGAGGCGTCGACTCCTCAAACCACCAGTTTCCCAGGCAGACTGACCGAGGTCAGGAGCACCGGAGGCCGCCATCCGATTGCAAGTGCGTCTGCGAATCGGTAGGCTCACACTGGGACTGACAGTGGCGGACCGCTGGGAGTGTAGTCAGGCAACTGGGCTTCCCGCCTGGCGCCATCAGGATCTCCACATCACAGCGAATAGGGCACACGGTATCACGGGCACTCAAACAGTAGAATCTGTACTTAGGTACTGGTCCAGGCTGGACCAGGCTGTATGAACATGTACACGGCGACTCAAGGCGCCTTTGTATACGATTCGCATCCCTTCGGAGGGGAAAAACAGTCCGCACTCCGGTGATGGGCTGAAGACAGCAACATACAGATGCACATATCCTTGAGGGCAGAAAAAGTAAACAATAATCGGGTAAACAGGCGTGTAAACACACTCTGGACAGAGTGCCAAACCACGCCCTGGTTAGGATAAGGCATATGCAGGAGGGTGGACAGGATAACGCCTGAGTTCAGGCCATATATAGTCTCGAGACACACGTCGACTGGTCTGGATTCCGCAAATGCCATGGAACCAGACCACACACTCAAAAATCGCAATGCCGATGACAGCGGCATCCGTTGCGCAACGTTGTATGGGCTTCAAGGCCCCAAGAGCTCAGAAATATGAAGGTCAGTCGCCCTACCTGGTTTCCCAAGGATTCAGCAGGGGGGGGGGGTGACGAATAGAAGAAGAGAGGGGCCATCCTCCTCTGGATTCAGCAGGGGGGGGTATATGGCCACTCTGTCACCGAAAGATGGAAGAGAGCAAGCAAGTAAGGGACGATTCGTCGGCCTCACAAGCGCTCAAAACGCATTAGGGGAGAGCTCAGGGCGCTGATCAGGCACCCCGGCTGCAACTGCCCGGGTGAGTGCTGCCAAGTCCGAAACGTGGATCTTGGTCTTGTGCTTGCGGATGTACTCCATGAAGGGAGTATTGACCCGCGGCACGAACGAGGAGACGGGTTCCCAGGTGTCGTGGGACGGCCCATAGCCTCGCCAACGAACCTTGAACTCCAGACCTCCGGGTGCCGAGGCTTTCGGACGCTGAGCCAGGATCTTCTCGACTGTATAGTCGTCCTGCTCAGCATAGTCGTCGTCTGAATCGGCCTCATATGCGGCATAGCTCAGGGACACATGCTGGCCACGGAGGTCGGGTTCCCGCACACGGAGTTGACTCTCGTGGCGCTCCCGGAATTGTCCGTGACCCACCTTGATGCGGTAGGTGTCCTCACCAATCCTGCGGACCACCTCGCCGGGTGTGAACCAGGTTTTGGTGCGGTGGGTGCCCATGGGGCGGGGTCTGATCACCCACACCGGGTCTCTCACCCTGAACTTCTGCGCTGTCGAGCTTGGGGCGGACTTCTGACGCTCAGCATGCTCCTTCTCGAGCTGCTGGCGGATGTCCCGCGCCGTTTGCTCTTGCCGCGCGAAGAATTCGTTGGCATCCATAGCCATGCCATCACCAGACAAGGGAAGTCCCCCACCCAGGGGGTCCCTGCCGAACAGAATTTGGTGAGGGGACAAACCGGAGTGGGGGTGTCATGATGGGCCTTCAGAGCAGGCCACATCTCCTCAAACCAGTTCCGACGTGGATTGGTGATGTGGATCTTGCGCAGCTTCTCGAACAGCTGCCGTCCAGCCACTTCAGCACGGCCGTTAGACCGGCTGAGATAGGCGACGCTCTTGGCATGACGTATCCCCATCAGGGAACACATAGCCTTGAACCAGCCACCAGTAAACTGGGGCCCTCGGTCACTGCAAATGGTGCGGGGGATGTCACATACGGTCAGCCAATGACGAATCATCATGACTGCCACTTCCTTGGCAAGCAACCCCTTTTTGCGTGCCGGAACGGCTACTACGTAGCCACTGTGGCGATCCACGCAAAGAACCACACAGTCAAAGGTCTCCTTGCCAATGTGCAGTTCGGGCATGGAGAAGACGTCCATGGCCACGCTCTCCATGGGCTGGTCAGGAACCGGGGTCCATTGGGCTTCCCCCTTGACGTTCCGGTTATCGGGATTGCAGGCCTGACAGACCGAGCAACCCTTCCTGACCTTCTTGATGGCGGTGTAGAGAACTTCATGGTCGATCTCGACCCGACGCTGCATGTCAAGGGCTTGCTTCTTGACCCCTGGGTGCAGCATGTGGTGGTGCCAAGCTTCACAAAGCTCGAGCAGCCGGGACTCCGGTACTAGCAGCTTACCATTCCGGTAGAGCTTGCCATGTTCCTCAGTCAGCCCCTTTGGCCACTTCTGCCCGTCATCAGGCTCGGTCACAGCCCTGTACTCGGCCGCAAAGGCCTCAGACTTGGCGTAGTCGTCAGTCCAGTCGTCCTGGAGGCAAGACTCCGGGAAGAGGTGCTTGTCGGACTCAGCTCCCTCAGGGGCGAGTACACTGACCGCTCTGCTCACCCTTCTTCCGAGGGGGGCATCTGCAGCCATGACGACGAAGCATTTTACACCCTCCTCCTCCATCAGGCGCTCCATCTCGATGATCCTTTTGGCTTCAGCGGTCTCAGCCTCATCGCCATGGGCAGAGATATCCGTCATGCCCTTGCTGGCGGGATAGGCCCCCCTGCTGAGACAGTCCGCCACGGTGTTGTCCTTTCCAGGAATATACACAACTGTGAGATCGAACTTGGCCAAGGTCTCATGCCATCTCCCCCGTCGGGAGGCGGGACCTGAGGGGGTGTCCACGTGCTCCTTGTGCCACGACTGCAGACTCTGATGGTCGGTGCAGACGGTGACGGGATGGAGGGCTATGTACCCAGCCCATTTCCTGAGAGCCATGACGATGGCATACGCCTCCTTTTCACGGGGCGTCCACGTCTGTCTCTGGCCTTCCGCCAGGACTCGGCTCCAGAAGGCCACGGGCACGTGCCTCCCGTCGTCAAGCACTTGCTCCAACACAGCGCCAACGGCGTAGTCGGAAGCGTCGGTGCGCAGGACGAACCCTCGGTCAGGATCCACGAGGTGCAGACCCACTGCGGATAGCAGCGCCTGCTTCATCCCCTCAAAGGCACGGTCGGACTCAGCTGTCCAGACCAGAGCCTTCTTGGACCCCTTCTTGGTCTCCTCTCGGTTGCCCTTGAGCATGGTCGTCATGGGGGCTGCATACTCGGCATACATTTTGATATACCCCGAGTAGTAGTTGCAGAACCCCAGATACGCCCGTAGCTCAGAGACCCTCTTGGGCTTTTCCCAGTGCTCAATCGCAGCCACCTTGCCGGGTATGGGCTTTCGCTGCCCGTTCCCGACTACGTGGCCAGCGAAGACCCCCTCGCTTACCGCAATGGTGGCCTCGTCACTGCTGCCCGTGAGTTTGTGCCGAACCAGAAGGTCGAGCACTCGAGTGACATCCCTCTCATGTGCCTCCAGGAGCTCCTCGTAGCTCAGACTGGGGTCCCCGGACGCGATGATCACGTTGTCCACGAGAGGGTCCGCACAGTCACGCACCGGCTCAAGCAGGTTCTCCAGCATCCGCTGAAAAGCCGCATTGCCGTTGGTACCGCCCATGGGCATCACCTTCCACTGGAGAGGTCCAAGTGGGGTGCTCATAGCTGTGCAGGCACGGGACTCCTCGGCGAGAGGCATCTGATGATAACCATGTTTCAGGTCAATCACCGTGAAGATCCTCCGCCGGTGTTGCTTTTGCAGCATGTCCTCAATGAGGGGCAGCGTATAGCTGTCGTGCTGCGTTTGGGCGTTCAGGACGCGGTAGTCGACCACGAGCCGCCATTCACCGGCCAACTTCTTGGGGACGACGAAGCACGGAGAGGCCCATTCGGAGTGGCACGGCTCGAGCCAGCCTCTCTGGATGAAGTCACGGAGGATCTTCTCCATGGCCTCTTTCCTCTCGCCCCTCAGGGCAAACTCCCGGTGCCGGTACACACGGGGGTCCTGCTTCAGTCGTATCTTGGCCTCGCCATACGGTCCACGCACCGGTGGGGGAAACACAGGCTTTCCGTTGAAGAAGGTTTCGCCATACTTCTGCTTCAGCCTGGCCCTCAACGCCTGGATCTTGGGGCAGTCATTGGACTCCGCCTTGGCTTTTCCGGGCACTTGAACCACGGAGCTTACTTGAGGGGTAGCGACCCCGCTCGTCTTCGGCTCAGGCGGTCTTCCCAGGTGGCCCCAAGGGCCATCTCTGGTCTTGCCTCGGAATAGATCGCCGTAGGTGGGTGGGTTACCCCCGATTGGCTCGTCCTGGCTGGATAGGTGGTCCAGCACCCTCTGCACGAAGGTGTTCCCGTCATAGGAACCAGAGACGATCGAGTCCACTTCCCACCAGGCTCTGTCCTGGCCCTTGCCCTCGAGCTGGTTTCCCCAGTCGTGAAAGGGCTGATCCATATACCCCTGAACCAGATCCCACTCCTCTTCAGTCAGGGGGTCTTGGTTTCCGATTCTTCGATGTCAACAGGGGGAACCGCAAAGCATTGCCGCCATGGCTCCGCTATGACGCGGTTGACACACACGAAGTCCGTGGCGTCGGCCTGATCAAGGCCCCCATCCACATAGTGGAATTCGGTTGGCCATCTCTGGGGTGGCATGGGCTGTCCCTTAGCGTCCTGATAGACACTCTCTCCAGCCGGTAGGACGACCTTGTTTAAGGTCATGTTGGTCATTGAGGCTACCCAATGTCGGGTACTTTCCTCCTCGGTGCATCCCATAGGAACAACCAGCACTGCCTTGGAGCGGTCCTTGCGAATCTTCGCTATCGCTCTTGGAATGTCCCATCGAGGGCAATGGATCCACATCAAGCCCTGATGCGGACCCCAGTGCTTCTTCCACGCGGAGTCTTGTGCGCTCCGGTACTTCTCAAATACCCGAAGATGGGCGGAGGTTCCTGAAGAGAACGCATCAAGGGCCAGATCCGACGCTCCCAGGTCCGCGACCACTCGGTTCGCCACTTCCGGCATTACGCCGTACTCCTGGTTTGCTGGCCCAGTGGGCTCAGTGTCCAGCGCGGCCACTTCGAGCTGATTGCGTTCGGGGTGGATCCATTGGCATTCCACATGGTGCCCAGGTGACGAAAGCCACGAGAGTTGGTCGTCCTGGTACAGGGTCATGGAGGCCTGGGCCGGGAGGACGCCGGAGTCCGTGTCCATCATGAAGTCGTACCCGACGATCATGTCCCAGTACATCTCGGCCTCGTAGAAGCGACCGTGCAGGAGGATTTCCTTGCCGAGGTCTGGGCGGCTCAGCTCACGATGGTTCACGAACTGCAGCCCAATAGCCGCTTCCTTCGTGCCTCCCACCATGTACTGGCCGTTCGCCACCTTCAGCCTGACAGGTTTCCGACTGTCGGTCAGACACTCTGGTGGAAGTAGGCCAGCCTTGACCAAGCTGACTTGAGCTCCCGTGTCGACCAACACGTCGAAAACCTTTTCCACTTCCCCGCATAAGGCACGGACCTTAAGATGCAACTGCCGCTCGCGACCGACAAGGCGCACGGCGTGCGAACTCAGGATCTCCGGCCGTTTCAGAAGCTCAACAAGCGACTGGTGCAGGTCGTGGACAATGGGCTCAGGCTGCCCATCTGCAGCATCCAGCTGCGGTCCGGGTGATCCTCCGATACTCTCGGAAAGATCCTGTAGTACATCAAACACATTCCTGGTCGCGAAGGACGGACGGGTGCAAGGGTTCGTGCCTTCACTTGCCCTCACCCCGCCTCCGCGACTGGGTGCCGGACCGGGCCTTCCGCCCGCGGCAGTCCCTTTGTGCTTATCGACTCCCGACTGGGATGGTTCGGCGCTTCCCACGTCACCATCCTGCGACCGCCCTAGCTGGGGGCCTTGGCTGCAGGGGCTCCGCTAGGGGGCGTCGGTTGTGGAGGAAGGGGTGTTCTCCTCCGCATCAACCTCGTTGACGCCCTTCTTCCTTCCACCTTTCTTACCCTTCTTGTCCTTGTCCTTGTTCTGGTCATTCTGGTTGTTCTCCTTGTTCTTGTTGTCCGACCTTGGGACCCAGTTCCGCTTGATCTCCTGGATCTCCTTGGCCAACTCGGTCCCCACCGACGACATCAGCTTGGCCAGCTCGTCCCTGTCGACCTCCACTTTGGCTTCCCAGATACACGCGGGCGCACGCTTCTTCGACCTGTGCGCCTTCTTGTAAGCCTCCGTGTCGGCCTTGTGGACGGGGCATGTTCGGTGGTCATGGTTGAAGCCTCGCTTCCTCCCATAACACACGAAACAGCCCTGAGGGTGAGCTCGTATGAACTCCCCAAAGGACAGCGGAGGGTCGCCAATGCGGCGAGGGTCCCTCTTCTCCTGCTTCCTCCAACCCTGCTGCAGGGGCTTCCAGTTTCCCGGTTTGCTCCCCGCGCTCAGGTTTTTGGCCACGAAGGCACAAACGGCCACTTCGGCGGGCTCATTGTCGTCGTCATCGTCGACGAGAGTCTCATCGCCGCCGGCTCCCGCTGGGTCCATGGCAGCTTCCCCGCCAGGTCCCTCGCCAACGTAGTTGACGTCGCGGTCGCCGGGCCTCAACCCGCGGGTGTGGTGAAAGTTTCGGTACTCCTTGAGTACTTCCTCGCCAACCCACTCCAGGATCTCGTCGCAGCTCATCCGCGCCGGGATGGGCTGCAGAAGGATGGTCTGGCCGCTCAACTCACACTCGTCAAGGCGCCACATCGCGGTCTTCTTGCGATCGCATGAGACGGTGATGAGGAGAGCGTTCCGCAGGGAGTGCCGTTTGACATCCCGGGCCACGTTCTTCTTCGTCCAAGCCACCACGTTCGTATGATACTCTTTGGGGAGCATCATCTTGACCGTGTGGTTGGACTTGGCCCTCTTGGATTCCTCCTTGGTGACCCTCTTGATCCATGCTTCCGGCAGCATGGAGAGCAGGCGAGCCTGCTCGTCACCCTCGTTCCAATCCTCCACGTTGCGGCGGAAGAGGGTGTATTTCCCTCGGAAGTCACGCCAGTCCCGTAGGCGGATCTCCCGTCCATCATGCTCAAGCTTGATGGACTTCCACCGCTTGGCAGCCACCTGCAGAGCGTCCACCCGCTCCTGCTCGTTGAGCCACTTCTTGGCTTCCTTGAGGGTCTTGATTCTCCCCTCCTTGGTCGCCACGAAGTATAGCTCTCAGAGCACTTCCGGCAGGCGGTACCTGAACCGTCTGAAGACATATCTCTCCGCATCCGCGGGAGGCAGGTCTTCAGTGACGGTCAAGCCCCAATCGTCCAGCTTCTCCAAGAAGCGGTCGAGGTTGAGGGGGTTGCCATCGTACATTGGGGGCTTGATGTCCTTCAAGTCTTCCCACACGGCGGCATCCGCGGCCTTAGAGACCATGAACGCCGGCCGCGAGGTCGACCGAGGTTCCCATCGGCCTCGCCCACGGACTCCCACGGCCGCCACGTCCATCTCCTCCATGGAATCCCTGTGGCTACGCCGCGGTTCCTCCATGTACGCTGAACCTAGATGTTCACGCCGTACTCCTTCCATGTACGCATCCTCATCACGGCGCCGGCGGCTGCGTTCAGCGGCCTCCCGTCGTACACCACGCGGCGGGCTGATGTCGAACTCCTCCAGGTCCAGGTCCAGATCCTCACCTTCACCGACATCCCACTCCACGTCTCCTCTGGGGACCTTGTCCCTGAGTCCACCATAACGTCCACCAGCAATGGGGATTGGCTCCGGGGCTGGTGCAGGGCGCCAGGGGCGTACCGGTGTCCGCGGTGGGGCACTGCGGCTGCGGTACTCCGCGCTGAGCCACTCATCACGCCAATCCTCACTGCCACTGCCTGGCGGCACGCGCTCGTTGCGGCGGCCCGCGCTGTGGTGAGAGGGGGCGGTGAGAGAGGGGGCACTGGCGCTGGGGCGACTCCTGGGGGCTCTGCCGAGGGCGTGGGGTCTGCCTGGACCGGTCCGGGTCCCCAGCCGTCGTCTGACGAGCCAGACTCCAGGGGTGGGTGGTTGCTGCCGACGCTTCCACGGGCTTCCAGCGCGTCCAGCCTCTGCTGCAGGCCGCTGATGACCGTGTTCAGCTGCCTGGTCTCGGCCCTGGCGATGTCCAGCTCTTTCTGCGCGCGCGCGGCGACCTTGGAGATGCGAGCCATCTCGCCCTTGCCCGTGTCTACCTCGCACTCGAGGGAAAAGACCCTCCTGCGGAGGTAGACAATCCACCGCCAGGTGGTATCCGGGTCGCCGTTCCCTGGTGGGTCGTCGGGGTCCCCAGGGGGTCCTCCAGGAGGGCCTCCGCCGGGTCCGCCCGGTCCAGGGGGTCCGCCCCCGCCCGGTGGTCCGCCTTCAGGGGGTCCACTTGGTGGGCGTCCTCCAGGGGGTCCTGATGGTCCTCCGCCAGGGGGTCCCGGTGGGTCTCCGCCGGGTCGCCTCGGTGGGTCCGAGGATGGGCGCTTCTTCGTGATGCCGAAGTCCATGTCGTCATCCTCGTCCATGTCGCCCCACCTGGGCGTCTCGGTCTCGGAAGACTCCGAGCTCCGGTAGGGAGGAGGGAGATCCTCATCCTCGCCTTCTGGTTCCATGGGGACGTCTCCGCCTCCTCCGCCCGTCCAAGCCACCACTTGGCGATGTCGGCGGCCTCGTTCATCCCCGTCACTGGCGGTGAAGAAGGGGTCACTGTCGTGGGGGTGTCCACCCGCTGGCCTCCGCGGCCTCTCGGGGGTCTTCCCCTTGCCCTTCCTCCGTCGACGGGCGGCGGGGCCACTGCTCCCACTGCTGCCCGTGTCGGCCTCGTCCAGCGTCATCTTGGAGGAGGCGTCCCCTTCGAAAAGTTTTCGAACAGTCTCCACTCGTGATCCTCCCGGGGGAGTCTCGCGGCGGAGTTTGGCCTCTGCCTCCTCCATTGCGGCGGCGGTGGCTGCGGCAGCCCGCACTTCGGCTTCCTCCCGAGCACGAGCCGCCTCGGCTTCCCGGGCCTGCTGCAGCCGCGCCTTCTGCGCTTCCAACGCCGCCAGCTCCGCCTCCGTCTTGGCCTTCTCCGCAGCGACCTTCCGTCGCGCGGCCTCGATGGCGTCCTTCTTGGCGGCGTATGCCTGGGCCTTAGCCGTTGCCTCGGCATGGGCCCTTTCCTCCGCCTCCTTCTTTGCCCTCTCTTGGGCAAGCGCCTCTTCCAGCGCCCTCACCTGGGCCTCCCTGCAGGCAATGCCCTCCTGCGTCAGGCGGGCTTCCTCGTCGCCTGCCGCCAACTCACCGTTGACCTGGGCAGTCGCTGCCCCATGGGCGGCTACGGCCGTGAGTCCGGCCGCAATGGCCGCCACGGTCTGGGCGTGGATGGCCATGCCATGCGCCCACTCCGCAGCCTCCTCCTGGGCGATGCCGACGGCGCCCTCCACGGCAGCGCTGTGCTGCCTGGCCCGTTGCCGGGCAACCCGAAGGTTGCAGGGCACCCCACAGGCGCGCTCACAGGCGCGCGCCACGTCCCTGTCGGGAGCGACGCTGCTGCTGGAGCTGGCCTGGTTGGCCGGCATCCTCCCGCGGTGGGCCGACTCCACGTCGCTGCTGGGGCCTGACTTCCTCAGGAGCAGCGGACGGGGCTTGGCCTTGGTCTGCCTGGGGACTTGGATGAAGTCGCCGAGGGTGGCGTGGCCGGGGTGATGACCACCATTTGCCCGTTGGGGGCTGGGGGCTGGGGTTCCGCCCTTGGCGCCTTGGGCGGCTTCGGCGGCCAGGGACTCCTGGTACTCCCGCCACTTCCGGTCCTGCTTCCTGTCCCCGGCGGACCGCTTCTCCTTCCCCGGAGACGCGCTGCTGCTGCCCTGCAGCCTGCGCTCGCTCCCCGGTTCCGGGAAGTTCTTCTCGATCATGTCCCACATGGAGACATTGATCGAGGCGCCCGACGGGTAGGCGTTGGGGTCCTCGTCCTCCTCAATCCCGTCGGGGCGCAGCCCTTCGCCGGGCCTGTCCGGCCAGGTCCAGGTCCTCCAGCGCTTGCGGCGGAAGCGGTACTCGTACCCTTCTGCCCGCAGCCACTCCTCCACTGCCCGCAGGCTGTCCTCCCCCATGTCCTCGCGGAGCTCGAAGCTCCCGGGCATGCCGCCTTCGCACTGGGGGTGGCTGTGGCGGTAGTGGTGGTCCTAAACCAACCCACGCAGCAGGCGTGCCGCATGGGGGTGGGGCCGCGGCCACGTCCTACCCGCTTCTTGCCAGTTTACCATGGCAGCGGGGGGTGTACTTGGTCTTGAGGTCCTTGGTGTGCACTCGTTCCACTCAACGAACTGGTGGTGGTTGTTGAGGCGGGTGCTGCAGCACTGGATTGGGAGTGCGGCTGGTGCTGGACAGCCGGTGGTTGTGGAGGTGGTTGACGCGGCCTTGCTCGTCGGCCGATGGGACTCGCTGATGCAGGAGTCCTGGTCCGTCCACTTCCTTCACGGTCGCGGCGCGGTCAGGGCGATGCTCTAGACGGCGCTGCTGGCTCCGTGACGAACTCGGCGCTGTCGCTGGGTGGCGCTGCGAGCCGCTGCGCTGCGCTGCGAGCCGCTGCGCTGCGCTGCGAGCTGCGAGCTGCGCCGCGCTGCTCGGGGTTGGTGGCCCCGAGTGGCACGCGAGGGCTGGGTAACCCCGCGTGAAACGCTTTTGACGCGTTCCTGTGGGGGGCCGGCCACGGGACGCTGCGGTGACACGCACAGGTGAGCAGGCAGGCAAGGCACTACGCTCACAAGGGCATCAATACGCTCGTGTCATGTGACAAAGCGTTTCAGGATCCTTGCCACTCTGCAACAAGGGAACGAAAGTATGTACAGCAACACATCGGGATATGTACACATGGGGTTAAGACCTGACTGGGGTAAGGGCATCACAGGACAATAGACACTCTATCCTAACTTGTATCCCAATCCCAGGTCCGACCCTCTCAGTGGCTGGTGGGGGCGGGGGCTCAAACACAACCCATGCCCTGCTCAGTCCGGACCCTGAAACCCTGCCAATAGGGGAGGAGGTCGCGCCCAGCCACAGGCGAGTTCCTGGAAACCAAGGTACTCCAAGGCCAACCGACAGTGAGTCCCCATGCTCTCCTGACAGCAGGTTCCAACTCCTCTCTGAGCCAGAGATATGGCCCCGCCATTATCCCTCAGGAGTTGGTAGCTGAAAGTGGGCTGTTTCAGCCCAAACTGATATTAGCTTGAAAAACTCCAAAATTGACCCCTCGTTCGGACCCGCCAGAGGTGGGGACGAAGCAACTGACCCTATGCTCTTCGAGTACGAACTCTCTGGAGCCCTCACCTAACCTGGTTCCCTCTGAGGTCCCGGCATCAGGGCAACACGGACTCGTCAAGTGGGGTCATGATGCCAAAATCACCAAAATTGGCGTCATTCCCACGCGTGGCTTGCCCGGCCAGGGCAAGGCCAATGACTCACAGGTTAGGAGGCAGGACCTAGGACTCATATCGAAGTGTACAACTTGAAATTAGGTCCGGGCTCCCTGTGGGCATAGAGGAATGGGGCCGCCAATTGACCACACGGAAGGGGAAAATTGGGGTCCCAAAATGGGGTCATTTTGGCTGCTCGAAATGAGCCAAAATTTGGGGTGCTCCCAATGGTATATCTCCACGCCAGCTCAGGGATCGGATCCGCCATTCCATACCCGATTCACCGGGAGTCGACCAAACACTCCCATGCTTTGGCTCTCAAAGATCTTCATGCCACTCGGCGTGGTGATGATCCCAACTCGGTCCACAAATGCCAAAATGGCAAAATTGCCCACACTCACTTTGGGCTAGCGCCTTAACGAAGGTTGCTCCGCTTCGCCCACGTGGTGTGCGAGTCATGGGGACCAATATACATAACACCCATGTCATATATGGTCCATTGGTCCATGCGTCCGGCGTGCACGGGTGGGCTCAACATAGTGCACGGCGGGCAGAAAAAGTGGAAAATTGCTCAAAATGGTCAAAAACGCGCACACTCATGGATGTGGCAAATGCGGCACATGCCCGACTTGGACCGGAGTGTGCCACAGGATTGGTATCAAGTCATATGTGTCCAACATATCTTTTGGGCGTCGCCCAACTCCTCCAGTTTTGGGAATGGCAGGGTCGCCAAGTGAGCCCATGATCTGGGATGGTCCCAAATCGCCAACATGGCGGCCACGGTATGCCAAGTCCACGAGGAGTTATTTGCCGGGTTCAAGATATGTTGGGCACCGAAGTACGTACCCTCAGAACATACATGAGTCATGATGTCAATTGAGCGCAACGTTGAGATACACGGTCGCCACTTGACATCATGACAGGCCAAAAACGGCAAAATTGGTACAAAGACACACAAAAGTGCCTTGAAAGGTGCACAATTATATTATAATATCTTCGGATTGGATCGTGCAATCAACTAATCCTTCTAAACACGATGACTTGACACCATTGACCTTCGATTCCACGTATGTGCTCCACTTGGGGCGTTTTGAAAGGTTACGAGCGCTACTTCCCAAGTGGGCACATGAAAATGTGGAACATTGCAAAACACACACCTTGCTCCCAACGCATCGCTTCGGGATCGCCACACAAGCTTCCCTTCACGGAGGTTAGGCTTGCAATTGATCGTAGGGAGTATGGAGAAGGGGTTTGCACAATTTGAGGTCCATTGAGGGGTTTGGCTTGGAGCGATGGACCCGCCAAATGGGCACACAACACAACACAAGGTACATACTCCATATTCCCCAAAAAGGTAGCTCCCCCCACGATATGTCATGCCCCTCCAAGGGCATAACTTTGTGTCAATCGATCATAGGAACTCAAGAAGAGTTCCTATGCAACACCAACACTCGCGCGCTACACTCGAAAGTTATCTTAACGCACGCAATATCATGGCCATAGAGTTACCACGCAAACTCTATCCTCTTGACCATGATCCATTACACTAGCGCGCACGTGTGGAGACGCAAGGCATATGATGCTTCCCAAATTACGTCGGGAGTATTGTGAATACATCCCACGTTTCCTTATTGTCATTCCTCGCAAGCAACACGAGATAGAACCTTCACAAGTGGCCTCACGAATCAACTTTGTTTTGCCCATATCTTTAAGACAAATGGAGGGCAGGATAAAAGGAAAGTTGATTCGTGCATAGGGGAGCACGTAGGTCCACTCGAAAGAGGTCAAATCAAGTGCGGGGATGTCGAAGTCGAAAATCCGATTTCGATAACCTGAAAAATTCGGATTAAGGTTGCGAGTGTAGAATGTGAAAATTGCGGATGCATCAACGCAATTCCTGAAGACTTTAGAGCCTTCGTCACGGATAGCGTTAAAATTTCCATTATAAACAGTTAAACTGGCGGTTACTGTAAAGTCGCGATCCAACCGCCAGCAGTCAAAACCGTGAATATCAGAACGGAAGCGTAAAAATTGACGGAAACAATATGAAAATAAAACCCTGTTGATTCCTGATATTCTGATATATAAATCTCCGCTGGCGGTGCATCGGTTGCCGATGCGGGGCTTTACGGCACGGAACACGCTCCCGCCGGGCTCGCACCGGGCGTCAACGGGCGCCTTCCGTACATGGGGTTAGTGGACCGGAGACCAGTCCTCCCTTCCGTACTTGGGGTTAGTGGACCGGAGACCGGTTGTATGCCGTAACCAAGCCATGGGGTTCTGGGTACCGCTTCAGTAGTGGCACACTGCGCCACGCCCCAACCCCTAGGCTAGGCAGCCTCCGCGCCAGCCCGAGGGGGTCCCACTGGCGACAAGCCAGTAGCACGGGCCCTGCGGCGCCGGCGCCCCGGGCGACCACGCATTAGGGGGGCGACCGCAGCCACGGCTGCAAATTGATGCACTGACCGGGGAGTGGCGAAACGGGGAAGCCAGAGAGGGACGGGGCTCCGAGCCATGTGAACCCGGGGGACTCCGCCACCAGGAAGGTGGTGCGTCTTGGAGGGCCCCTCCCTAGGACCCGGTGGGGAGGATATCACCTGGCCCGACCAGGTGGCCCCCCGGGGCCGAAAGGCGTCTAGTACCCGCAAAATCAAACCTGAAACCTCAAACCTGTTAATCCAGTAAATCCATGTACTGACAACGTCCCCCTGATCCATCCCGATTGCCCGCCTGCAATGTCATGGCATAATCAATTTATGCCTGCATTGTTTTTATACTTCCTGTATATACTCAGTGGAAGAAAAGAGCAGAACCAAGCGACGTCTGCGATAAACAGCCGAGAAGGCCCCGTGACACGGGCGAGCTTGCAACAAAACGAGAAAGTACGGGTATTTCCTTAGGTGTTGGTAGTGCAGATCGTATATTGCTGAGTGAGACTAGTTCTCCGGGGTCTAAGACGTCATCAGCGACGCGACTTTGGCCAGCCACGGATGATGTGGTTCTGCAATTGCTGGCATTTTTCATGCCGGTAATTGTGTCCGTGCACGTCTCAGGTGACAGGACCGCCAAGAGTCCGTCCGTGACTTCGGACAGAGATCACCCCCCGATACCGAATCAAAAATCCCCCTCATTGATCCCTCGTGGTCACAGGAGGTCTGTTGCTCCGGGACTACCTGTTGAGTTGCTACAGCGCACCTTAATAGGAAGGTTCAGCAATGAGTGCTGTGACAGTCTTGAGATAAAGACCATAGAGTATCCAGAGTCAGTAGAGGATAGTGACCAGTATGGGCTAACGTCGGAGGCTATGTCGGAGTGTACACCTGCTCAGGCTATAGGGCGTCACATGTGGCCTGAGCCCCGCATGTCGACTGGCAACTCAGAGTGCCACGCGATACCGGTTGACCGGGAGTGCTGCGATCTGCAGCAGTTCGATCTATGGGTGGACTCGTAAGAGGACGCAACGGGGGACGCCCCTAATCTGAGTCTCAATCAGATTTTTGTGAGGAAGGCTCGTGAGGAGCTCAGCTCAGGATCCTGCAGGGATGATTTTTTAAAGCACAGGCACGGAGAAAGAGGTTTCAGAGTAGAAGGTATGAGGGTGAAATAGCGGTCAGACAGAGTGTGGTGAACCGAATAAGACGGTGGATTCAATCTAGTACAATGTGGGGTGAGTGCCCCCCCTTGATAGATGCGTTCGCGAGTAAACATTTAAAGCGTTTTCCTAATTTTTGTACTCAGCAACAGAATGCATTGTTCCAGCCATGGAATGATGCGTATCTGTGGATGCACCCCCCCAATGACTTGTGGGAACAATGCGTTTCCAAGTTACGGTTTGTGGAGCGCGGGTGGTGTTGATCCAACTCGTCCGGAAAGACGCTGATTTGGGGTGGGAGTTCGGGGAAGTTGTCCTTGATTGGATTGATATTCCACAAGGATCCCCTCTTTTTGAGGATGCTCAGGGCACGGTACATACCACGAAGACGCCGTACCGTATTGCCTTGTTTGATGCGTTTCGCAGCGATGCTGAGGGTGAAGGTTGGGGTGATCCTGATTCCGAGGACGCCTACCCTGCCCATACAGTGCCCGCATATCCTACAAAAAAGAATGCTGATGATTGGGACCCCCCTTCACAGAGGTGGTCCAGTCACGATTCAGCCCTGGTAACTCGGGAGGGATCCCACACTTCCCCAATGAGCAGTTCCCCCACACCACGCGACTTGTTATGTGCATCTGATTCTGAATCTGACTCTGATCTGCTGACTGATACTGAAGCCGATTAGCTTCTTTTCAAGGAGTGCCGAGCGATGATGCGCCGCAAGCGTCGGGACGAGGGTAAGCGTGAGAGGTGCCAAGCCCAGTCTCGTTCTGCTGGTATGCCTTCATCTGATTCACAGGGTTCTGTACCTTCTCCCCCTCAAGTACATGGAATCAAAACGAAGCGAAAATCCCTTAAACAGATGTTGGTTAAGCCGCATGAGCATCATGGTGCGTCTTTTGGTCATCGCGTGAAGCCCAGGGGGCATACCCAGTTGGACTCAAGCTCAGAATCTCAGGCCGAGAGGCACATACGTTCAGTCATTTCGGCTGACGACGACTGGAAGGGTTGCGAGGACCTTAAAGAAATGAGCATGCAGAAGTATCAGAAAAGAGGTTTTGAAACCATCAATACCCCTGACGTCACCGAGGAAGCTCAGGCTGCCCGAGGACCGCATGCGCGGGTCAAGTTGACTCTAAAGGAAAAACATGCTGGACCAAGGGCTGATAAGCCTATGAGAGCGGTTGGGCCTAAGGAGTCTGCCCTTTATGATAAAGTTAGGGGGTTGCTAAAGGAAGGCATGCTCCGCAAGGCTGAGGAACACCAACAGTGGGTCGCAAGGGCATTTTTAGTGCCAAAGCCTGGTGGTAAGTGGCGGTTAGTCATTGACTACCGTCACTGGAATTCCTGCTTGGAGGGGAACAATTTTCCCCTCCCTGTAATTGAGGACCAGCTGGCCAATGAGCAGGGAAACGGTTTGTTTTCGCTCATTGAATTGGAGGATGAATTCCACCAAATGCATCTGGAGGAAGACAGTAAGCATTTAACTGCTTTCTGCAATCCCTTTGGAGTATTTGAGTGGAATGTCCTGTCCATGGGGGTAAAAGTGGGCCCGGCTGTGTACCAGGAGATGGTGCTACACGTAACTCGTAACTGCCCATCCTCCAAGCCATATATTGATGACATCATGTCGTCTAATGGAAAAGAAATTTTGGACCCAGGAAAAACCACTTTGCCTGAGAAACAGGAACCTGCAATGCTCCGCAGGTATTCTGAGGCACACACAGAAAGATTTTGCACATTGTTTGATGCGTTAGCCGCAGCACAGCTTACTGTCTAGCCCTAGAAGTGTCACCGTTTCAAGAAAAAAGTACAATATGTCGGGCATATTTTACACAATGGCCAAAGATTTCCCTCCCCGGCCAAGACGAAGGCAGTGGAGAAGTGGGATCATAAATCATTCACCACAGCAAAGCAGCTCAAGGGTTTTTCGGGACTTGTGGGTTGGTACCAAGTGTACATCCCCAGCTTTGCTGAGCTGGCCAGCCCCCTCATGGAGACACTGAAGGGGAAGTATCAGTACGCCCCCCCTGATCCCATAGATGAGAAGACTGATACCAATGTGCCCAAAAAGCGCAAATGCATCAACCTTACAGCAAAGGAAGCACGCATTGACTGGTCTGATGGTATGGTGAAAAATTTAACTGCACTTAAACAGGCTTTGGTGGATGCTACAGGTCTGTATCTACCAAAACCAGGACACCCGTGGTGTTTCCGCTGTGATGCGTTGCATTACGCAGTGGGCGGGGCCTTCAAGCAACAACAGGAGGATGGCGAGTACCATCCCGTTGCCCTTTTCAGCCGTAAGCTCCAGGGCCAACGTGCTGGCACGGGGGCTGGCAAAAGAATACAGGGCAGTATGCCTGGACCCCCGGGGAAAAGGAAACCTATGCGGTTGTGGACTGTTTGCTGAAGTTCCAAGCCTGGATAGGATGCCAGGAGGTTCTGGTGCAAACATACCACAGCTCCATAGTGAAGTGATACAAAAAAGACCTTTGTACCACTTCAGGGCCGCTTGGTCGCCGTGGGAGGTGGCACAAGTTTTTGAGCCGATTCAATCTTACGATTGAATATCGGCCGGGGGAGGACAACGACGGGGCAGACGCCCTCAGATGCTGGGCATATCCCGCAGGGGAAGCCCAGGATACAAATTTTAATGGCAGTGACGCCAATGTCCAGGGATGGCGTCACGATGAGAGGGATGAGTGGCATAGAATACGCTCTGAGATAAAGTCTCAGAAGCCATTTCAGTTCAGGAAGGAACAGCCCAGGGTTCCCCTTCTTCAATCAGCCAGAGTTCAGGCCGTTAAATGTGTTCATTCACCTTTCTGTGTCCTGCCTGATGGATCTGTTTGTGATTCGTCAGACGATGTGTGCCGCAGGATATTTTCCATGCATTTTGTCGACGATCCTGACTCAGGTCAGGGTCTGTCTGATCTGTCTTGGCACATGCCAGGGATTGAACGGCTGTGTCAGAACATTAAGTCCATTAAGGTGCTACCGGCCATCAGCATACTGGGTGAGGACTGGGAATCACATTATGCTGATGATCCGTTTATGGCTGACCACTGGGACGTATTGAACAGGGATAGAGTTATTTCGGTAAAGTGCAAGGATTATGCCTTATACCAAGGTAACGTCAGGGTTGATGGCCGTATTTATGTGCCTTTAGCTCTGACTGACCGGGTTCTTCGAGCTCAGCATAGTTATGCTCATCCTGATGTCCAGAAGACGATTGAGATGTTCCGACGGCGGTACGTCTCGGGGCATACTGATGCAGATCTTCGTGCGAAGACTCCTGCCATTATAGGGTCCTGTGTCGTCTTTGAGACGTGCCAAGCACATCGTGGGCCGCAGCCCGAGAGCTGCCATTCATTCCCCATACCAGAATATCCTTTTTCCAGCGTTTGGATGGATTTCTGTGATATGGGTCAAGGAATTGCCACTGAAATCCGGGGAGTCACATAGGACAATCCTTTTGTTGTCGTATGTCGGCTCACTGGATATACTATGGCTATACCTTGTTCAAGAACCATCCCTGCCCTCCTATTGGCTGAGCTGTACTTGGAACGTGTAGTTGGGACCATGGGATTGCCCAACGAAATTTTTTCAGATCATGACCACCTTTTTACAGCGGATTTGTTCATGACCCTCTGTGATCTGAGTGGAGTACAGCAGAAACAGTCGCCCATATACCGCGCCCGATCAAATGGGAGGGCTGAGAGGGCTGTCCAGGTGGTTCTGGACATTTTACGAACGTTTTTGGCCCAAACAGGGAAGCAAGATCCGGCACGGATACTGCCACTTGCTCTTAGGACCATCAATGATGTGCCGGGGCCAGTGTCAGGGTATTCCCCCGACCTGTTTGTTTTTGGACGCCAGCCCATCGGTTTCAGTGATTGCCCTCCGGTGATCCCCGAGCATGGGTCTGAGGACCCCGTTTCGTTTTTCAAGCGTCTGATAGAGGATCACAAGTATGTTCACAAAAAGCTTCAGGACATACATGACAAAGCCTCCAGAATATGTTTACAGCAGCACCCCCCTTATGTGTACCAGGATGGTGAGCGTGTGCGGTATCAGAACCACAAGAAGAATAGCAACAGGAACAGGTTGCATCGCCTGTGGAAGGGACCGAGTGGGGTATTAGGAAGGCTGAGCACCGATCAGTACTTGGTGGCTACCGATAAGGGAGAAATGATCCTTGATGGGAACAGCATACAGCCGTACATACCTTCTTCCCTTAATGAGAAAACACCCCTACATTACTATACAGATCAGGAATTCCTGATCGAAACAGATACATACATATTAGAACACATACGGGAGCATCATCGAGTGGGAAAAGGGAAGAATAGGCGTATTGAATGGGACGTTAAATACCGTGGCTTTCCCAACTATGAGTGGCAGCCAGCCTCGTTCTTCATGAACAATGTGACGGACGTGTGGCTGAAGTATAATAACAAACATAACATAAATGTAAGTGTCAAGGATCTAAGGATCCTTGTGTCCCAGAAGTGCTGTCCATGTATGGCACAGTCGTGCTATGACTCCTTGTGTGCCGAGGAGCGCAGGGAATGGAAGGAGCTGAAGTGTTTGGAGAAGGTGTCCAGGCCAAGACAACCCCCCCCCCCCCTGTTGGTATTGCGAGTGCTGTTGTGATTCCCCTTTCCCTTATTGATCTATATGGCAGTCGCTGATGGTTTGGACAGTGTTTCCGGGCCGCAACACCCCCCCCCTGCTTCATATCAGGATTGACAGTTGAAGATGACTGCTCTTCTGATCAATTCAGTAACCACCCAGATTTCACCACAGTCCACGCCCCTCAGGAGCCTGTTGTGGGAAATTCCCAACGCCACCTGTCATACCCCCGCTCCTACGGTGATGCCTTTTCCCTCTCATTTGAACACCACGCGTTCACTTTAAAAGCGCCTGAGGGCTGGACAACTGAATTTTGGACTGGGCTGTGTACTTTCTTTTGGCTATTAGTACCCCGCCTGTACGTCGCTATGGGGCCTAGCCCACGTCCACGCCACAGCAAGTTCCTTTTATCTTCCTCTTCAGGTGAAGTTGAGTTGATCGGTCTGATTTTGATGCTCATCATGTTGTGAGTGTCCCCCACATCACAGCAACCACACCTCCACCCCCTGCCGGCTGTGGGCTGCGTACTGTCAGACCCCTCCGTTCCCCTTCTGTCATCTTTTGCTATCTTCTCATCTCCCTTCTCAATTGCTTACTGTTTTAGGTGGAGCTGTCAATGGAAGAGTCAATCAAGAAAGCAGCTGAATCCAGGGCCTCAGTGACTCCTTATAACCACTTGGCTCAGGTTTGCAGTCGGCTGTGTATATACCCATTGCTTTGCTTTGTAAGGGAATGCATGGGAGTTGTGTATTTGGTCTGATCATCTGCACATCTGTTTCCAGATGATTTCTGGGCGACGTGCGATGACAGCCCCCCCCCCCCCCCCCCCCCCTGGTGGTAGACATCTGTATCACTGCTATTGCATTGTTATCAGTATGGTAAGCACTATTTTTTCGGCTAATGCAGTGTAGCCTTGTAGACCTCGTCCATGTGTGGGCCATGTGGGGTCAGTCCCATGCTCACTATCAGTCATTCGCCTTTGGCTCATAGCTTAGGGAGGGGGTGTAATAGACTCGGCCAGGTCGGCTAAATAACTGTCATAATTGCGAATAATTCCGAATCCAAATCCTCAGAGCGATCATCGCAATCGCGATCGCAATCGCCCCAGACTGCCCCATGGACCGGAGAACGTCATACTCTTTTCCCAATACATGAATCAGATCTCCTTCTCTTTATTATACATTATATGTGGGAGGTATAATCATAGGAAATTGTTGGTTCATGAGTTGACCTTAAGAACTCATACCTCGAAATCTTTGTTAGCAGATTCGTTTTTGAGGTATGGGTTGGAATGGCATCGGTCTCAGTTAATTTTTGAATTCCACGGATGTTAACGCATACACTTGATTTCATGAGATCATTGACGTTAGAGTAGACAAGCGTCCATAATTTTGTCATTGGTGCATGCCAAAATATATGAGTGTTGTATCGTCTCATGAGTGTTGGCTTTCCATCGCAACTTTCCTTTAGGGCAATAGTCGTTGTACATAATGCATGGTGCGTTGCCACCTTATGGCTTATCTTCAATAAAGGTTTGTATGACATATGGCTTTGCATACATGTCTTTGTTTGGATGTCTTGTGTGATCTGTTTTGTAGTTTTATGGTGCAAGAGTATAGGTTGATATAGGTGTAATATCATTTGCATTTTGCCCATTTGTTGTGTATGCTTCCCTTTCTCAGGATGTTTCTCCATTCTCAAATTGTATGATACAAGAGGCCGCTAAAGCAAGAGCCGTCTAAGGAGCCGCTTAACATAAGCCGCCGACACAAGCAAGCCGAACAAAACCAGACCGGAGTACCACAAGTAACACCCCACTCCATAGTAGTCTTTTGTTGTTTTGTGTCTTGTTTGGGATTGGTTCTATCGTCTTGATTTTATTGTCGTCAAAAATTTTAGCATCTCGTCAATTTCTTGGTATTTTTCTTTCTACAAGCACAACCTTGTAAAGCATTGCCCAAAGTTTTTTCAATAGTTAAATCTTTAACTCTGAAAGTTTTATTTTTTTGAAGAATCATAATCAATCACAACGTTCAAAAATGAGTGCAAGGGCAAGCTCCTTTCTTGGCTGGGGACTGTGGCGTTCGTGCTCGGGTATGAGTGTTGTGCCTTCGTCCCACCAACCCTGGCCGGGGCCTGCGGCGTGTGTGCTTTGGCACGGGTTCTGCCTGCAACCCGCCAATCGTGATTAGGGTTCGTGGTGAGCGCGTTTGGGTACGAGTTGCGGCTTAACTCCGCCAATCCTGGCCCGGGTTTGTGGCATTTGTTCAAATGTTGGCGGAGAAATGGACGTGGTACCCTTGGACAAGTTTCTTATGAACTGATTCTCTATCATTCTGAGTGTCTTTTGTGCAAGTTCACAAGGCCAATGACAAATTCTTACATTGGGCCGTATGTTGCTTACAAGAGTAGGTTGGCTGCACGCGGGTGGTGTCTACAAAAGCGAAACGTGTGCAAAAAGGGCGGTTGCTTGTACTTTGTGCCACCATCTGTTGGTGGGGGCTATTTTCTACACCTATTGTTGAACCATATCCCGGATGCAGCAAGCTTCCATCATCTAGGTACCTACCATGGGGCTGTGTACCCTTCGTTTCATGAAGCATGACGCCAATGAGGCTCATTTAATGATGATACCGAGTGGAATAACTGTTTAAAAGAAGCTGCCTTGTCACAATCATCTGCCAGCTTACGTCCATTGTTCGCCAAAATACTTGAGCTTAACTCTTTCCAAGATCCATATTATCTATGATGCATTCACAAGGCATCCATGATCGACAATATTCTGCATCAACTCCAACAAGAATTTACCACGAACACTATGCCTTCGAATGTGGTAATTGAAAAACCGAGGTTATGGGAATTGGAATAGATTCTTGGTGACCAAGGAAAGTTGCTACAACAATTATCCGCAATGTTTATGCGTCCCAACCCCGGCCGAAACACCATACCTTTTATTAGTACTTAGGCGGCTCAAGTTGCATGGTACAAAACGACGGAAAGTGCCAGAAATAGAGGGCATCAAAATAAACACAAAAAGCTATTCCTTGGTATGCAAAAACTCAAGCCGTTTCTGAAACACCAATAAAAACCTATGTAAGGATTTTCACCTCTGTGCGGGCCAATGCCTCCAAAAAATGGATTTTTGGCGGGAATCTATGCGCGAAGCTTCCGGCATACAACAGGCCATTGCCACTCCAAAACGAAGTAATAATGGTAGAATTGATTAATCGAGCAGCAAGCTACACCGGAGTGACATTACACGCAATTTTGACTTGATCACATTGTACCATATGTTTATGCGAGCGGATACTCGGGGCTCTAAACAAGCCTTGCAAATCCAATTGATGATCATTTCTAATGTTCTTGCCTTCCTGAGAAAAGGACCACATATGTTGCAGGTGTTGCACAGAGTACATCCTTCAGCATTGCTGATGATGGACACCTGACTAGAACAATGGGAAGTATCAAGCAAAAAGAAAAATATCACTGGTAGCACATGAAGCACGGCCACTCAACATATGACCTTGCCCTTGACGGGGACCACCCTTGTAGCTTTGGCTCGAGACATATTGATCTTTCCGCTGTGGACTATCAATCAAAGTAAGTAGGGGAAAGAAAATATAATTTTACCATGCATGGTACACTTTTTTGGCGCATTTCTGGGCCAGAAAATATGAGTTTGCCACGAGTAAGATGCAATGTACTACAAACCACACAATCAATGAAGATGATGTCCGATACTTGGAGAAAAAAGGTGCCTCGGGGAAGCAGTCTGCTAAGCAGAGCAGCTAACCAAGCTCAAGAAGAGTTGTTCCGCCTCCCGGGGTGCCAGCTTCTGGCAAATTTCAATGAATCAATGAAAATTTAGGTAGTCGTTGCTAGAGTGACGTTTGTAAACGAGCGCCATCAGATGCAAACCAATCATTTTCGTGCAAACAATATATTTTCTGGGCTTTTTTATGCGCGAGGCCTCATGCGTGGGGACTGCAACGCAGTCCTAGAACATGAAGGTCAGAACCTATTAATATTCATTTGGGCAGTGCAAACTAAAAATCAAAACCTGAGGTTGGTGGCTAGATCACTCGACCCTGAAGCCGTCGCCCCAAAGGAAAGTGAATTAATTGAGTTTTGTGATCGATTAACTTATGCGCGAGGCCTGGCGTTTGTAGAGGGGAGACGACTTACATCACGCTAGACCTGACTGGTGGCCCCCAACAAAGCGGCCCCGGGCAACACCGGGAGGGCTGATCACCGCCAGCGTGACGTACTTGTCTCGCCGGAGGGTGTGCCCCCGTGCTTGCGCACGTCATCTCCTTTGGGGGGAACTTTAGGGGTTCACCGGACCTCCTGGTGTATCCCGTTCCCGAGGCATGCATGCATGTTCTTGGTACTGGGGTTCTGGGGTGCTTGGGTGTCGCACGCTCTGAAGCCGGTTCGGACCCCCGTGGCCATCTTGGGGTCACTTGGGGTGTGTATCTATGTGCCGGCAAGCCGCCATTGGCTGATATCATACTCTCCCATCCCCCTGAACTAACCCGATGTGATAGTGTGATAGGTTTGGCCATTCCGGCTACGAGCGGCCATATTCAGTACCGAGGCACCGCCAGCGGAGATCTATATATCAGAATATCAGGAATCAACAGGGTTTTTTGATCATAATGTTTCCGTGATTCTTCAGCCTTTCGTTCTGGTTGTCAATGTATCGGCGACTGTCAGTTGGCTCGCGATTTTGCGTTAACCGATTGGTTAACTGTTATTTCCAGATATTTTGGCGGATACTCCGTTGAAGGGTCAGATTTCATCAGCAAAGGGTTCGTTGCTTCCGCAACTTTCTAAATAAGCACTCGAAATTTTAATCTGAATTTTGCGCGATGTCGAAATCGGATTCTCGACTTCGACATCGCCGCACTTGATTTGGACTTCTTCGAGTGGTCGTACTCCTTTCCCTATGTCCGAATCAGGTTTCCCTTATACTTGCCAGCCATTTGACTTGGAGATATAAAGGAAACAAAAGTGAATCGTGGGACCACTTTGAAGGACCATATCTACGCGCGAGTGTGAGGAAAGAGAATAAGAAAGGTTGTGTTGCAAGCGCCTTAGTCTCAAGTTAATTTAGGAAGCATCAAACGCCTTTGGTGCGCACACATGCCCGGTGCAGCAAGGGAAATCCGTCAAGAGGGTATAAAGTGATATATAACTCTTGGACCGTGCAACCGAATATTTGGATGCGACTTTCAAGTGTCCCGCATGAGTGTTGGGGTTGCATAGCAACTTTCCTTGGGTTCCTACGTATTTTTAACGTGAAGTTATGTCAATGGAGGGACATGGCATATCATGGTGGGAGCCACTTTTTGAGGGTATGTTTTATATGCATGGTATATGTCTTGATATGCTCACGCCCATGTTATATATCTTCGTGTGGCCGAAGAGATGGGGAGCCATACGTGACAAGGGTCTTGCCCATGTCCCAATTGTGGAATTCAAAGCGCTAGACCAAGTCTACCGCATATGTATTGCTCATGGTATGTTTGACAAAGAGATCCATGGGTGCACTCCCATTTTCATGGGGCATGTAGATATTAGTGGCGAAGGTATCTCCATGCGCCCCATTGGGGATCCAAGTGGGGGGATTGTTCGCAAATGGTTCCAATCATTTGTGTATTGAACCATGAGCGGATATCATGGGTGAGCAGAGAGATATACTATCATGACAACTTTCTATTTGGTCATATTTTCATGTTTTTGACCTCAATTTGTGCTCATTTTTGCGTTTTGTGTACTTACCTGGTCAGCAAACAGCAAGAAGCCTATGGAGAGTCGAACCATGGTATGTTGTTCATATGTTGGCATATGCTTTGGTGTTGAACACCACCATATGCCGGATCGCGTACTCCATTTGGCTTGGCGCACGGGAGATTACGAGAATTGGTCTCCAAAATCATGGGCTGACTTGGGCAGTGCGTGGCGCCCATATCTGAAGGGGTTTCGAGGGTAAGGTGGGGATGTACATGGGCATTGACCTTTGGTCTATATCCTCCATGAATATTAGACTGCGATTCCATGCATGCTTTGAGCCTTCGGATAAGTGGTAACCTCAATTTTGAGCATATATTTGATATATGGCCAATATGGTGTGAATTGGCAGTTTTTTGGCATGTTATGAGATCAAACTCATAGGTCAGTTCTCCAAGCCCAATCGACTCCAAGTCCAACCAAGGTTATGTCAGGGTAGGGCAGGGTCCTGAGTGCTACTCTAAGCCATGACACGCCACCTCCCCTATTGGGCTAGGATTTATAGGCCTTAGAGATGAACACATTTTTGGGGTTTATGTAGTGACTTGTGACACATGGCATTCAGCCACATCATTTGACCTGGTTCAGGGCAATGTGTTGGTGAGTCAAGGGAAGGTCTTGAGTCCAGGGAATGAGGGGTTTATGGCTGTGAATGTGTATGTTTACCTCTTTCCCGAACCTTGCTTCCTATGTGTTCATATGCCAATTTCAGGGCTTTCTTCCTTGGTGCAATTGTTGTACATGCCCGCCATCGTGAGACCATCGATGTGCTGAACGGAAGCCCGCAGTGTGGATTCGAATATTGTTGGATTTGTGGGATCTGGTTGCTGTTCAGGGTTGAAGGAGGATTGTATTTTATTTTCTATATTTCAGGATTTTGGACCCTGGACTTTAAGAAATGCAAGCATTGATCCGGAGCAAATCAGCAGGGATTACAGGCGGAAGGGGCACAGCGGGGGCCGGTCCTGGTAGGGACCTTCTTTATGGTAGCAGAGGCGTACCTGCTGCCCCTACCTACCGCTGACCCGGGGACTTGGGCCCTTATGAGCCCTGCCCAAGTACGCCCCGGGTGCGTATTGTGGACTCGGTGGAGACCACGCCGGAGATTGGAGCCATAGAAGAACCGAGACGTTCAAGAGCATGGCGAACTCCGGAAGTTGAAGCCCGAAGAGAAGTACGACATTCAGGAAGAGGAGGACGTGACATGGAGGACCTGGTCTCCATGTGTGAGCGTCGCTGCCGAAAGGCATGCAACCTCCGCTCCGCCGCGGAGGACTCTGATGAGGCTTGCCATTCAGGCAGCAGTGGAGGACGGGCCCGGCGCTACCGGAAGCGCGGGTCACCCAAGTCCGCGGCAAGGGACGCCGGGGCTATGGACACGGACCCCAGCCTGGTCAGGCTGTGGGAATCCGAGGAGCACTCCGAGGGCTATCGGACAGCCTACGAGCCACTTTCGGAGCCGGAGATGTCCGCGCCGATCGCCAGGGCGCATACGACCCCCGAGCCCGCCCTGAAGCACGACGCAGAGGGCTTGGAGAGGCCGGCCACCGCCCGGACGGCACCTGTGCCCCGGCACACGGGACCAGAGACGGACGCCATAGGCGATACGCCCATGGGCGATGAGTCTGAGGTGCCGGGAACCGCGGGATGTGCTGAATCCGGCGGAAAGCACGCTGCGTGCCACTGCGAGCACGTGTCCTTCCTCATGGGCAAGTACCCGAAGATGGGGATGGACGCCATCGTGCATCGCCTTGACCGCCTGGATAACGCCAAGGACGGTCTGGAGGAGGACGTCGCGGGGATCCTGGACGACCAGTCGGCCGCGGAGAACCACATGGAGGAGCTGCGAGCGGATCAGGCCCGGTACCGGGAGAATCTGGAGCTGGCCCTGCAGAAGCAGCAGCAAGTGGTGGACAGCCTCCTCCACTTAGCAGAGGACATGTCGGGACGCCTGAAAAGGCTGGAGGAGCGACAGCCTCTTGCCTCGGGTCCGGAGCTCCCGGCAAAGCCGGCCGCGGTAGAGCTGGTGGAGCGGGTTAAGACCCTCAGGAGCGCCATGGAGAAACCCATGGGCGGCCCTGCAGAGGCACCATACGCGCCTCCGCGTGTTGACCCGGGTGCGCTGCCGTTTGTTCCCATGTTCAGCGAATCCACAATGCTCGGGGAACACACGGCACCGGCTGGGTCCATGCGGGAAGGGCACGTAACCACGGACCCGAGGAGCCTGACGGTACAGATGTCCCATGCCGCCCAGGATGTACGGATCACGACGAATATGGTAGTTTATGCGGAAGAGAAGATCGAGAACCACACCATGCAGGGGCGAACCATGGGAAGCGCCGACGGACATGGTCGGGGTCATCCAGGCGGAAACCTGTGGGCGAAGGACCCCAATACGGGGATATGGACGGCCCATGGAGCAAATCCTTCCCGCATTCCAAACCCCATGGGTTCAGGCCCAACTGGACCGCACTCCATGGAGGAGAGGGATGTACGGGGAGTGTACTCACACCCCCTGGCCACAGGTGGTATCCGTCTCGGTGGAGTGGTGGCTGGAGACGTCGGAGACGCCATCAGGATCGACGACCTCAGGGGAATCAAAATCCCCTATTACGACGGGAACCCGTTCAACCTGGATGACTTCATCCTGGACTGGGAGGACTTCGCCGAGGAGGTCGTCGGCGAGATGCGGGGAGCGCCGCGGGATAAGTGGGTGTGCCGGACGTTCCCACACCGGCTGGCGCAGGACCTCAAGGCGGAGCTGCGGGATCAGATCCGGGAAGGATTGATCCGTACCGAGCAGGCCTGCCTCCAGTGGTTGGAGGACGAGGAGCGGGTGGACGCTCCAAACCAGAAGCTGGAGGACCTGTGGTCCATTCCACTGCCGCTGGACCGCGGTGAGTTGCGGGTCCGGGAGTGGAACCCGTATCTGCGGAAGTACCGCAGATGCCTCAAGCTGGTGGAAGACTGGAACGAGGCCAGTGAGATCCGCCACTTGCTGAAGGACGTCCTCCCCGGCAACTGGAAGAGGAGAGTGGAGGACGAGGAGAAGAAGCGGGCCAAGAAGCGGGTGGCGGTGAGGATTATGGCGGCGGAGGATACCCATGCGGGTATCATGGAGTTCTTCAGGAGGAATCTGGGCGAGCCCAACCGGATGTTGGGACTGGAGAACGCCGTGTATGTGGAGGTGTTTGGAGACTCCATGGGGCAAAGGTTGCTGCGCCTCAACAACGTGGAGTGGAGGCGCGGGGAGCCGCTGAGGATGCAAGTCATCTTCGCTCGCATGAGCCTGGACGAGATCGTGAAGTACATCACGGTGGAGTTGAAGCTCAATGCGAAGAACGAGGCCCACGTGCAGGATCGACATGGTCATGGACAACGAGGCCACCGAGAAGACCGCCATCATCGGGAGATCCAGGAGGACACGGCCAACTCCGCGGAGGATGGTAGTGGAAGTGGTCAAGACCACTGGTCCCGGGAGGATCACGAGGAGGCCCATTTCTTCGCGTTTGTGGCGCACAACGTGAAGAACAATGGGCAGGATCGGTCCAGATGGAGCCGGGCGGGACCAAGGGGCAAAGAGCCAAGGAGGATCGGGAACCCACCGCTCTCGTTCCGGGAGTACAGGTCTCAGCACGACGGGTGCTGGGTCTGTTATGGCAAGGGAAACAACCATGCACACGACCACCGTCAGTGCAAGGTGTATGAGGCGGACAAGAAGGCCTACTTCACCGCCCACCCCGAGAAGAAGCCCAAGGAGCAGCGGATTTCCGACTGGAAGGCGAAGGGCGGAGACGGGGGAAAAGGCCAAGGCAAAGGCCAAGGAAAAGGCGGAGGAAGAGGCTATGGTGGTGGACCTGGCCAAGACCCACGAGTCAGGTTGATCGAGGAGGTTGCTGAGGATATGTTGAGGACGTTGGAGGAACTCAAAGCCCAGCAACGTGGAGGACAAAGTCCTGGCAGATCGCAGCCGGAAGGGGCTGCGGGAAGCCAAGTCTAGAGGAGCCCCTACGGGGATGGGACCTCGGAGGTCTCTCCTCCGAAAATCAGTGGAATCCCAGAGAAAGCAAAGGCACATCGGGTGCCGAAGAAGGCTCCAGAAGAGCCAAAACCACTGAGCTTCGCCACTCCCAACCCCTGGAGCGCCCTGCCAAGGGAAGTACATGTGGGTACAGGACATGGCAAGAAGGAAGGAGCGACCACGGAGAGCCCCGTGGACAGGCAGGACCAACCCAAGATCTACACCATCCGTGACCATACCCTTGAAGTCCTGATGCACCCGGACTTGCTAGAGTTGCATGCCGTGAGAGTCGTCCATACACCACATGGCGACGAGCGGCAGGGAGGAGAAGGTGGTGGATGTGTTAGTGGATACGGGTGCCCAGGTGAGCCTGGTCCGGAGAGGGTTGTTCAAGGAGGAATTCCTGCAGCCCAGCCGGAGACCGGTCCGCCTGAAGGTCGCCAACGGAGAGTTCATGGGTGGTGGCACCCATGAGGCCACTATCAGTATGGAATTCTGGGAACCTGAGCGCTTGAACCGCCCTGATCAGGCGAAGAGAAGCACTCTATCCGGGAACTTCCATGTGGCCGACATTACAGATTGGGATATGATCATGGGGTATGACTTCATGGTAGCAAACGCCATTGGAGCCCTTCCCCATCGTGCAACGCTGGTCCGGGAGGATGATGAATGCCTCACATGGCTGTCCACGGACTATTCATGCGGATCATCCCGATGGAATGCTGAGGAAGAGGATCGGATCGTCCAAGCGGTGCAAGCTGTGGGGGCCAAGTCCAGAGGAGACCGCGGAGTTCAGCTCACGGAGTATGGAATGGCGCCGCAGGTGTATGCCCGGATGATCCAGACGCTGGGAGCCGAAGCGCCCGAGACGGACGTCTTTGCTTCCCGGGATGCCCCACTTTTGCGGAAGTGTAGGAGGCATTGGCATCGAGGAGACTCAGCCTGGCACAGGCAGTGGGGTTTGAAGGAGTGGGGACCCATGTATTGGCATGGCTCCCTGGACAATACCAGACGTACGGTGGAGAAGATCATCGCGGATAGGGCGAAGGGGATCCTGGTGGTAACCGGCATAGGATCCACCCCATGTCCGCTGGAGGGTCTCAAGTCGACGCTGGACTCCATCACCCTGAACGAGATGTCATTCGGGCCAGAGGAGGAGTTGTTCATCGACGCCAAGGGTGTATCCATGCCCTCCCCGAGTCAAGCGTGGGGTACCAAGGCTTTCCTGGTGGATGGGGCGCAAGCCCAGCCCACAGGTGATGAAGCATTCATCCGTAGGGTGGAGGCGGTGCCCATGAAGGTCATGTTTGAGCCCAAGGAGGGGACGGATCAGCCTATTGATGGCATTGACGTCCTGTCCCACGCTGAGATCGACGACGTCGTCAACTACATGCGGATGGGGATGCACGACCGTGTGGCAGCCAAGAAGAGGCGGGCCATGGTCACATCTCCGCATTGGTGGGATGACAAGATGTTGGTCACCGGCAAGTACGAGAAGGACGAGTTCGTGGCGAGGGTCATGGATCACATCGCGGACCAATACGATGGTCCGGTTGGGTCGGACCCACCAACATGGGATTTTCCAAGAATGGGTGCCGATAGCGACAGTCACCAGCCCGATGCCGCAAATTTCCGAAGATTATCGTTGAAAAGAGCTCCCCACGACGATGAAGACGGCATATCGGACGAGGAGAAGTCGGAATCGGACCCAGAAGAGGCCTATACCGCAGTGCGGTTGGTTGTATCTATACCGAAGCAAGCGGCTGAAGAGGCCCAGGAGAACCTGAAGGTCGCCGAGCTGAAGGAGAGGCTGATCAAGGCCTATCCGCGGCTATTCAGTGGCGTCGCCAACAAGAACCCTCCAGATCGCGGGAGGTTTGGTACAGCAAAGATCAAGCTGAAGCCGAACCCGAAGATCTATCGTCATCGGGAGTACCAACTTCAGGGCGATCGGGCCGAGGCGATGAAGAAGCTGTTGGCCGAGTTCATTGAGCGGGGATGGATCGAACCCTCCGACAGTGAGTGGGCCAGCCCAGCCTTCATCGTGCCCAAGAAGGAGAAGGGCGAGTGGAGGTTGGTGGTTGATTACAGAGGTTTGAACGAGCAGACCGAGCACGACTCGTACTCGCTTCCCCTGATCGACTCCATCCTCCAAAAACAACAGAAAAAGCGGATTTTCACGGTGTTAGACCTGAAACAGGCTTATCACCAGATGCCGCTACACCCGGACTCCAGGCCCTGCACAGCGATGTCGACGCCGCTGGGGCCCATGCAGTGGAAAGTGGTGCCCATGGGCGCCAAGAATGGCAACGCCGCTTTCCAGCGCATGATGGAGGACCTACTCGGTCCTGTCCGGGACTGTGCCGATCCCTTCGTGGATGACATCATCATCGGGTCCGGCACGGAGAACATGACTGAGGACGAGCTCAGCGACGCGCATGAGAAGGATCTGCGCCGAGTGCTCAGCGAGTTGGACAAGCACAACATGGTGTGCAAGCCCACCAAAGCCTCACTCTTCGTGAAGGAAGTGGAGTTCGCGGGTCACGTGGTTGGTCACGGGCAACGCCGTCCCATGCCTGGGAAGCTGGCGTCCCTGCACCACTGGGAGAGGCCCCAGACCATCAGCGAACTCCGGTCCTTCATGGGGTTCTGCATTTACTATTCGGGCTATGTCCGGATGTATGCAGAACTCTCGGGGCCGATGCACAAGATGCTGCAAGTGGGCAAGTTCGATGGCCGGAAGGGGAGCAAGAAGAAGCTTGCTTGGACCCCTGAGGCCGAAGATGCGTTCAGCCGCCTGAAGAAGCGACTCCTGGGGCAACCGGGGCTATTCCTGGTGGACCCGGACAAGGGATTCGTGCTACAGACGGAGGCCTCGGACTATGCTGTGGGGGCAGTCCTCGAGCAGATCCGAGACGATGGGTCACATGTACTCGTGGCGTTCTGGAGCCGAATCCTGGCCGAAGGCCAACGCCGCACCTGGACCGCGAGGGAGAAGGAGACGTACGCCATTGTTTGTGCGCTCAGGAAGTGGTCTGGCCACATCGGATTGCAACCGGTAGTGGTTTGCACGGACCTTCAATCCTTGCAGAGCTGGCACAAGGAGCACGTCGACACCCCCTCGGGACCGGCGGCAAGGAGGGCCCGGTGGCACGAGACGTTCGCCAAGTTCGACCTCAGCGTCGTATAAGTCCCGGGGAAGGACAACACTGTGGCAGATTGCCTCAGTCGGTGGGCCTACCCCGCGGGCAAGGCTTGGATGGACATATCCAGCCATGGAGACGCCGAGGAGACCGAGGAGGCCAAGCGCATCATCGAGATGGAGAAGGCCATGGAGCAAGAGGGGGTCAAGTGCTTTGTGGTGATGGCAAACCGTACGGACCTGGCCAAGTTCCGGGGTGCTCGCGTCCAAGCTATTCGAGAGGAAACCCTCGAGCAATGGAGGGTGGCCCCTGTAGAGCTAGTCAGGTCGGTGCTCACGGAGGACTGGTCGGATGACTATGCGGCATCCGAGCACTGGACCAAGTACTGGAATGCCGTGAGCGCCCCGTCGGACGACGAATGGCCCGAGGGCTTGACCGAGGATGGCGACAAGGTGTTCCTCAAGGACAAGCTGCTGGTGCCCGAGGACCGAGTGGATGAGCTCATTGATCATTGGCACAACGCCCAGCTCATGCACCCTGGCCGAGACAAGATGCAGCAGGACCTGGAGTGGCGTTTCAAGTTCCCACCGGGGTACTACGCCATCCTGGACAAGTACTGCAGCGACTGCGCCGTGTGTCGGGCCACGAAGAGCCCCAACCACTCCACAGCGGGCAACCCGGTGTACACGGCTATACCGGAAGCCCCTATGCGGTCCGTGGCCATGGATGTATTCGCCATGCCTGAGGTCACCGTGGAAGGAGAGACCTACGACTGTGTCATCCTGGCGGTGGACAGGCACGGTGGGTATATCGTGGCGGTCCCTGGCAGGAAGTCCAAGAAGAAGGACAAGAAGGACAAGCATGGAGTGGGGCTGCAGGCCAAGACCGTCGCTAATGCCATGATCAGGCATTGGCTGACGATTTTTGATGTCCCGGCTGTCATCTGCAGGGATCGGGGCAGTCAGCTTGTGGGGACGTGGTTCAAGACGATGTGCAAGCACATGGGTATTCGGCACACCAAGACCGTGGCGTACCACAGCCGGTCGAATGGTCGAGCTGAGGTTGCCGGGCGGCAGATGTTCGAGAAGTTCTGCCAGCTGCACATCGACGAACCGGGCCGGAACTGGTACAATTCGTTGTGGAGAGTGCTCCAAGCGTATCACGACCTTCTGGGACCCACTGGACTGTCGCCCCATCGCATCCTGTTCCTGGAGGATGGAGTGTCACGCACTCTCCCGTGGATGAACCATGGCAAAGTGGCCCGGGATGCGAATGCCATGATGGCTGAGGCGGACGACACGGCGGCCAAGGTGTGCAAGGCACTTCAGGACGAGCACGACAAGAGGGCCAAGTACTACAAGCAGGGAAAGGTCCAGAAGTATGCTCTCCAAGACACCGTGTGGGTGGAGCGGCACCACAAGGATGTCCTGTCCAGACATCGGCAGGCATCTTGGTATGTGCCGGGGGTAATCGTGCGGAAGGTCAGGCAGGATGTGTATGCCGTTCGTGTGGGGGATAACAAGATCCTGGACCGCGATCATACCCAGCTTCGTCCCCGAGCACCGGACCCCAGCGGACGTCCCGTCACCTTCGAGTTCACGGCCGGCGATGTGGACTCGGACGACGAGGGTGAGGACGATGACTTCACCGCCGAGAGAATCCTGGCGGACAAGCCGAACCCGGGGACGCCTGGGGGCAGGCTTTATTAGATCCTGTTGGAAGGGATTCGCCGCATCCAGGGATTCGTGGGAACCTCCGAGCAGTTTCGTGCCGAGGTATACCACGGTCTGGATGGACTACCTAAAGAAAAAGAACATTTCTTTGGATGTCAAGGACGTGTTGGTCCATTTGGTTGCTGCTGTAGCACCGTAATGGATCCCCCCTTGGCATTTTGTTTGTTTCTGTGCTTGGGGAGACGGGTGAGGGCGTTCATCCGGGGACTTTTCGGCCTTGATTGGCCATACACCCCCTTCAATCGATCTCCACGTATATATTTCATTGTGGTATACTTATTTAGGTCGACTGACGACGTTTTTCTATATTTGATCCCCTTGGTCCATGTTGTAGATCAAGTGGAGACCGGATATGGCGTAGGGCACCGGTTATCAGTGTCCTCACCCCTCCCTTGGGGCATGGGGGACGCCTACGGCGTGTGTGGGGCCTCCATGTGTCCTTGGGACATGGGGTGGGAGGTGTGGAGTTCATTGGGGTCCTCCCGTCCTCTCTTCAATGACTTCCGAGCGGTAACAACGCTCTGAGAAGGGGGGTGAAGCCGGTTCGGACCCCCGTGGCCATCTTGGGGTCACTTGGGGTGTGTATCTATGTGCCGGCAAGCCGCCATTGGCTGATATCATACTCTCCCATCCACCTGAACTAACCCGATGTTATAGTGTGATAGGTTTGGCCATTCTGGCTACGAGCGGCCATATTCAGTACCGAGGCACCGCCAGCGGAGATCTATATATCAGAATATCAGGAATCAACAGGGTTTTTTTATCACAATGTTTCCGTGATTTTTCAGCCTTTCGTTCTGATTGTCAATGTATCGGCGACTGTCAGTTGGCTCGCGATTTTGCGTTAACCGATTGGTTAACTGTTATTTCCAGATATTTTGGCGGATACTCCGTTGAAGGGTCAGATTTCATCAGCAAAGGGTTCGTTGCTTCCGCAATTTTCTAAATAAGCACTCGAAATTTTAATCTGAATTTTGCGCGATGTCGAAATCGGATTTTCGACTTCGACATCGCCGCACTTGATTTGGACTTCTTCGAGTGGTCGTACTCCTTTCCCTATGTCCGAATCAGGTTTCCCTTATACTTGCCACCCATTTGACTTGGAGATATAAGGGAAACAAAAGTGAATCGTGGGACCACTTTGAAGGACCATATCTACGCGCGAGTGTGAGGAAAGAGAATAAGGAAGGTTGGGTTGCAAGCGCCTTGGTCTCAACTTTTTTTAGGAAGCATCAAACGCCATTGGTGCGCACACATGCCCGGTGCAGCAAGGAAAAAGGGTCAAGAGGGTATAAAGTGATATATAACTCTTGGACCGTGCAACCGAATATTTGGATGCGACTCTCAAGTGTCCCGCATGAGTGTTGGGGTTGCATAGCAAATTTTCTTTGGGTTCCTACGTATTTTTAACGTGAAGTTATGTCAATGGAGGGACATGGCATATCAGCGTGGGAGCCACTTTTTGAGGGTATGTTTTATATGCATGGTATATGTCTTGATATGCTCACGCCCATGTTATATATCTTCGTGTGGCCGAAGAGATGGGGAGCCATACGTGACAAGGGTTTTGCCCATGTCCCAATTGTGGAATTCAAAGCGCTAGACCAAGTCTACCGCATATGTATTGCTCATGGTATGTTTGACAAAGAGATCCATGGGTGCACTCCCATTTTCATGGGGCATGTAGATATTAGTGGCAAAGGTATCTCCATGCGCTCGATTGGGGATCCAAGGGGGGGAATTGTTCGCAAATGGTTCCAATCATTTGTGTATTGACTCATGAGCCGATATCATGGGTGAACATATAGATATACTATCATGACAACTTTGTATTTGGTCATATTTTCATGTTTTTGACCTCAATTTTTGCTCATTTTTGCGTTTTGTGTACTTACCTGGTCAGCAAACAGCAAGAAGCCTTTGGAGAGTCGAACCATGGTATGTTGTTCATATGTTGGCATATGCTGTGGAGTTGAACACCACCATATGCCGGATCGCGTACTCCATTTGGCTACGCGCACGAGAGATTACAATAATTGGTCTCAAAATCATGGGCTGACTTGGGCAGTGCCTGGCGCCCATATCTGAAGGGGTTTGGAGGGTAAGCTGGGGATGTACATGGGCATTGACCTTTGGTCTATATCCTCCATGAATATTAGACTTCGATTCCATGCATGCCTTGAGCCTTCGGATAAGTGGTAACCTCGAGTCTCAAATCAGCGCAGGCCTTAAGATGCAGCCTTACCCCCCGTTTCCGGATCTCGTTTGGCCGTGTCACCTGCATGGCACGGGCTGCCTCAGTGCCCGGGCTATGGACACTGGGTTTCCTACTGTTGTGTGGCGCTTGTGTTTGGGTCTGGGTTGTGCGGCAACCCCGCCACTCCTTGCTGGGGTCTTGGCTGGGTGTGCTTGGGTACGGTGTGTGCGGTTGGGCTTGGGTTTGGGCTTGCCGCGCGCCTTTCCTGGCTGGGGTTTTGGCCTGTGTGTTTGTTTGTGTGCGCGCTCCGCCCCACCCCGCCACTCCTGGCTGGGGTGTGCGGTGTGCGTGTGTGTGTGTGGGCTCCGGTTTTGGCTGCGCCCCGCCACTGCTGGCTGGGGTGTTGGGATGTGTGCGTGTTTGTGTGCGCGCTCCGCTTGTACCCGGCCACTCCTGGCTGCGGTGTGCGGTTTCGGTGCGTGTGCTTGAGCTCGGCTTTCGGCTGCGCCCCGCCACTCCTGGCTGGGGTCTTGGGTGGGTGTTCTTTGGTACCGTGTGTGCGGTTGCGCCCCGGTTTGGGCTTGCTGCCCGCCTTTCCTGGCTGGGGTTTTGGGGTGTGTGTGTGTTTGTGTGCGCGCTCCGCCCTGACCCGCCACTTCTGGCTGGGGTGTGCGGTGTGGGTGTGTGTGTGTGGGCTTGGGTTTCGGCTGCGCCCCGCCACTCCAGGCTGGGATGTTGGGGTGTGTGCGTGTTTGTGTGCGCGCTCTGCTTGTACCCCGCGACTCCTGGCTCGGGTGTGCGGTGTGGGTGCGTGTGCTGGGGCTCAGGTTTCGGCTGCGCCCCGCCACTCCTGGCTGGGGTCTTGGGTGGGTGTGCTTCGGTACGGTGTGTGCCGTTTGGCTTGGGTTTTGGCATGCTGCCCGCCCTTCCTGGCTCGGGTGTTGGGTTGTGTGTGTGTTTGTGTGCGAGCTCCGCCCTACCCCGCCTCTCCTGGCTGGGGTGTGCGGTGTGGGTATGTGGGTGTGGGCTCGGGTTTCGGCTGCGCCCCGCCACTCCTGGCTGGGGTGTTGGGGTGTGTGTGTGTTTGTGTGCGTGCTCCGCTTGTACCCCGCCACTCCTGGCTGGGTTGTGCGGTGTGGGGGTCTGTTTGGAGGGTCAGGCTTCGGCTGCGCCCCGCCAATCCTGGCTGGGGTGTTGGGGTGTGTGTGTGTTTGTGTGCGTGCTCCGCTTGTACCCCGCCATTCCTGGCTGGGTTGTGCGGTGTGGGGGTGTGTGTGGGGGGTCGGGTTTCGCCTGCGCCCCGTCTATCCTGGCGGGGGTGTTTGGGTGTGTGTGTGTTTGTGTGCGTGCTCCGTTTGTACTCCGCCACTCCTGGCTTGGGTGTGTGATATGGGTGTGGGTGTTTGGGCTCGGGTTCCGGCTGCGCCCCGCCACTCCTGGCTGGGGTGTTGGGGTGTGTGTGTGTTTGTGTGCGTGCTCCGCCTGTACCCCGCCACTGCTGGCTTGGGTGTGCGTTGTGGGTGTGTGTGTGCTTCGGCTCGGGTTTTGACTCCCCCCCGCGAATCCTGGCTGGGATGTTGGGATGTGTGTGTGTTTGTGTGCCTGCTCCGCTTGTACCCCGCCACTCCTGGCTGGGGTGTGCGGTGTGGGTGTGCGTGCTTGGGCTCGGCTTTTGGCTGCGCACCGCTGCTCCTGGCTGGGGTGTTGGGGTGTGTGTGTGTTTGTGTGTGCGCTCCACATTTACCCCGCCACTCCTGGCTTGGGTTTGTGGTGTGGGTGTGTGTTTTTTGGATCGGGTTTTGTCTTCGCCCCGCCACTCCTGGCTGGGGTGTTTGGGTGTGTGTGTGTTTGTGTGCGCGCTCCGTTTGTACCCCGCCACTCCTGGCTCGGGTGTGTGGTGTGAGTGTTTGTGCTTGGGCTCGGGTTTTGGCTGCGCCCCGCCACTCCTGGCTGGGGTGTTGGGTTGTGTGTGTGTTTGTGTGCGCGCTCTGCTTGTACCCCGCCACTCCTGGCCGGGATGTGCGATGTGGGTGTGTGTGTTTGTGCTCAGGTTTCGGCTGCGCCCCGCCACTCCTGGCCGGGGCGTTGGGGTGTGTGTGTGTTTGTGTGCGCGTTTCGCTTGTACCCCGCCACTCCTGGCTGGGGTGTGCGGTGTGGGTGTATGTGCTTGGGCTCAGCTTTGGGCTGCGCCCCGCCACTCCTGGCTGGGGTGTTGGGGTGTGGGTGTGTTTGTGTGCGCGCTCCGCTTGTAACCCGCCACTCGTGGCTGGGCTGTGCTCTGTTGGTGCGTGTGTTTGGGCTCGGGTTTCAGCTGCGCCCCGCCACTCCTGGCTGGTGTGCTCGTGTGCGTTTGTGTGCGCGCTCGGCTTGTGCCCCGCCCCTTCCGGCTGGGGCGTGTGGTGTGTGGGTTGGGTGTCGCCTGGCACCTGTTTCTGTGCCGTGGTTCGTTGCGGGTTGTGCGCGCTGCCCCGGTTTGCGGCACCCGGTGGCCGTTGTTGCTTGGCACCTGTCGTTGTGCCTTGGTTGTGGCCGGCGGCGTGCCTCTCTGGCGTGCCTGGTGGCCCCGCGTTGGTGCGCCGCGCCTCGTCCGGTCCAGTCGCTCTCAGTGCTCTGGTTGGCTTTCCCGACGCCGTGGTGCCTTGCCCCGGTCTGGGGGCTTACGCCCCCGGATTTACTGGGCGGCTGCGCGGGGCACGTGGAGGCCGGCCGGGAACGGGGCTCTTTGTGCCTACCCGTGGCCGCTGCCGAGGCAGCGGCGGTGGGCTCGCTCGGCGTCGTACCCGTTCGGAGCCCCGCGTTTGGCTTGTCTCTGGCGGGTCCCTCCGGCGTCGGTCTTGGGCTGCGTGCGCTGAGGTGGTGTGCGTGTGTGGACCCGGTCACTGACGCGTGCGGTTTACCGTACCGTCCGCCTTTGGACAGGGGCCTCAGCCGGTGCACCGGGGCTTATTCGTGTGGACGCCGACACCGCCCCTTTCGGGTCAAAGGACGCCCCGCCCGGGTCCCGTGCGTGTGTGCGTGTGCGTGCCTTCTTGGCCAGATCGGGCGGGCCGGCCTCCCGGGCGTTTTTTGGTGCGCCTCACCTTTTCCTGTGCCCGTTCTTGGTGCTCTCTTTGTCTGCTCGGCCCCCTCCGGGCTTAGGTTGCGCTGCTTGTGGTTGTTCTTGTGTTTTTTGTTTTTTTTCTTTTTTTTCTTGTGCGCCCCCTTGTCTCCTGCGTTTCGTGTTTCCCGGCCCTGGGTGCCTTGGGCCTTGGCGTCTTGCGCCCCCCCCCCCCTCTCTTGTTTTTTTTCTTTCTCCCCCCCTTTGCCTGTTTTTTTTTCCTGTCGGTTTTTGTTTCTCCTTCCTCTCTTTTTTTTTTCCGTGCCGTGGTGTGCTGGTTGTGCGGTGCTCTGTGCTGGTGTGTCCTGGGCTGTGGGACGTGTTGGTGTGTGTTGTTGTGGGCCTTGTGCTTCGGCGGGGGCTGCTGTGTGTTTGCGCTCCGTCGTTCCGTAATCCCTGCCTGTGCCTCTTCCCGTTGTATTGTTGCTTGTTGTATTGCGCGTGCCTGGTGGCGCCGTGCTGGCGGCGTTGCTCCTCCCCGTGCTGCCTCTGGTGGGTGCTGTGTGGTGTTGCCCTGCCCCCCCCTCGGGTGTTTTGCGCGGGTTTTTTTTTCGCTTGTCGGGTGTTTGCTGGTTGTGCTCCCCCCCCCCCCCCCCCGCCCCTGACTGGTTGTAGTGTCCTCTGTTGTGCTTTGTCGTGCGTCGTGTCGTGTGGTACTGCGGTCTGTGGTGTGTTTTGTGTTGTGCCCGGTGTTATGTGGCGTGCTTGTGTCGGGTTGGGTTCTTGCGCCGTGTTGTTCATCATTGTGTTGTGCTGGGTCCTGTTTTTGTTGTGCTTTGCTGTTGTGCACTGCTGCGCTCTCTGCTGTTTTTTTTTGCGTTGTTCCTTGCCTTTCCGTGGTGCTCCGGGCTGTTTCTGTTTCTGTGCCCTGCTTGTGCAATGCTGTGCTGGTGTGCCTGCGTCGTTGCTCTCTGTGCAGAGCTCCCTCGCCCCTGCTGCGCTGGCTGGTGAATTGTGTTGTTGCCTGTTGTGTTTGCGTGTTTGCTGTTGGGCCTGGCTGTCCTCTGTTGTCTCTCCGTGGGTCCTGGTGGCTCCTGGTGTCGTGTTTCGGTGGTGTGCTGTGTTGCGTCCCTGAGTGCTCTGCTGCGCCGTGTTGCCGCGCGTTGTGCCGCCTGGCGTTGTGTTGTTGTGCGCTGTGTTGCTTCGTTTTGCTCTGTTTGGTGCTGTCGCGCGCTGTGTCATGTCCCCGGGCGCTGTCTGTTGTCCTGGGGTCCTGTGCCTTCCGGCGCTGTGTTTTGTCTTGTCTCCCCGCGCTGTGTGTGTTCTGCTGCGGTGTTTTGCTGTGTGGTGTCGTTCGCCATTGTGCTTTGTGCCGTGTGCGTCCTGAGGTGACCTGCTGTGCGTTCCGTGTCCTCTCCGCCCTGTGCGGTGCTGCTGTGCGGCCCTGCTCTCCCTTTGTGCCCTGCTCCCCTGTGCTGTGCCCCGTGGTGCTGTGGTGCCGTGCGGTGCTGTGGTGTCCTGTCCTGCTGCCTTGTTTGGTTTGCTTCCTGTGTTTGTTTGGTTTCTCCTACATGAAAAACCGCTGCAAAATTTGTTTAAAAAAAAATGTTTTCGGGTTTTGAAAATAAAGAAAAATTATACACGACCCAACACACCCGCGAGCAGCACGACCATGTATGCTTCTGTGTCTTACGTGCTACCCGTCGATCTTGATGTACTTGACCTTGTACTTGTGCTTGGCCTTGTGGAAATTGTTGGTGTCCATTGCTAGGGGTTACCCGCGTTCCCCCAGGGCCGCCGCCTGAGCTGCAGGGCAAGGGGAGTGATGGGCACGAGGGTAGGGAGAGAGGTACATGGAGAAGAATGAGAAAAAGGTGGCAGGGCGCGACGTGAGGGGTCGTGGCGAGTTATAAAATTTTTTTTGGATTTTATGTGCTGCTCGCGACGCGTTTTTCATTGCGCCCATGGCTAGTTGGACGACGAGAGGGACGGCGTTAGGGTCCCACGAGCGTTACGGTGTTCACAGCGTTAACTTTTCACCTCTTTCACGTCGAAAAAAACTTGTCGCGTTTCTACGCGTTTCGCAGCGCGCCTTTTGGCCTAAGCGTTTTTTATGCTAATTAGCTTTTTTTTCAGCTATTCAGCTATACAGTTCATGAGGGTTGCTTGAATATCCTTGGATTGACGTGTTGGACGTTGATGTTTGGCCTTGTGTTGAAATTCAGATGGTCAGAGGGATGGTCTACAGAGTCTACAGTGGCACCATGATAGTAACCGTATACCGGTATACAGGTATACAGGTATACAGGGTCTACAGAGAGTCTACGGGGTCTACAGTTCGGTATACAGCTCTGCAGGTTTACAGGGGGTCTGCAGACAGTATACAGGCTAATTTTTGGCGTGGGCATCGTTGAGTGTTCTATAGTTGAGTGTTCTATCTATCTGAGAATGTGTCAACTTGCCAGTATTGTGAGGCATGCCCAATATTCAACAACGCTTTTGGGGTCTCCCGACTCATCATGCATGGATTGTTCCCTCCATGAAAATTTACGTTGGAGCTACGTTGTATGCTCATATCAACATATATTGCATGACATACATATGTGATATACCCATCATTCCTTGCATCCATCCATCAATGAACACATATGTCCAGTCAAGGGTGCTCGCAACACATCTTACATAGATGAGTTGGATTCATGGTCTGGGATCTAGAGGTCTACAGCCAAATGTCTACAGACGCGGTCTACAGATCCGTATGGCTATAGTATACAGCTAGTATACAGAGGTACACAGGTATACAGGTCTACAGGTCTACAGGTATACAGTGTCCGTATACCATAAGTATACAGTCAGGTAGCCATATACGGTATACAGTCTACAGTGTATACAGAGTATACAGGTGGTATACAGTTACTATCATGGTACCAGGTATACAGTGGTATACAGGTCTACAGCCATTCCTCTGCAGATGGTGCATATACTTTGAACTTGGATGCAATCCTCTATGCTTCTGTTTTAATGTTGTTTTGTCTTGCATGCGCCAGGCCTCGCACATTGAAGGTGATTGATAATGCTTTTTTTCATGTGTGCAATGAACACGAAGAAGGCAAATTGATGTTGCAATCATTTGTTATGCAGACCATGTTGATAACACAAACAAGGAGAACGCAACTTGCATTTATTGGTTCAGTCCCGCTGAAAGGACATCATTTTCCACTGAAAGAGTATGTTTTTTCTGTTTTTGACGGTTCAAAAAAAGGCAGAAAAAGGCACAAATGGTGAGAAATATACTTCCTTTGGACTAGTATTTCATTTTCAAAAAACAAAGCAACAGAGCAACACAGCCCCTGAAGAACTATGTTTTTCCATGGTCCACATTTGGTGCATTCGGTGTGTTTTTGACCATGCAACTTGAGCCGCATAAGTTGGTAGGCGGGAACTGCGTTGTGACTGTGCCAAGCCTACGGAAAGAGTTGCTTGTGAAGAAGCTTTGCTCCATCAAAGCGGCCAAATTCTTTGTTCAACAATTGTTTCCGCCACGAAAATTTTGAAAATTTAAAAAGCTTTTTTTTTCTACAAAGTGCCGGGGGATGTGGCAAAGGATTTGTCCTCAATTGACTTCTGGCTTATGTTCCCACTCAAGGTTACGTCGCTCTAGCCATGGCAACATCCAGAATTGTTTCCTTGCTTGCAGAAGGGGGCACCACTGCGCACTCCCGCATGGGCATACCGACAGCAATTGGTGGTTATTGTATCTTTTCTAAACTATCCGAACGTGGTCCTATCATTCGTGAAGCAAATATCATCCTTGGTGATGAGTCTCCTATGGCTCACAAAGATACTCTTCGCGTGTTTGACAAATTTCTTCGAGATCTCATGGATGAACCTAGTATACCATTTGGAGGTAAGCTGTTTGTGGCCTGAGGCGATTTGTGCCACATTTCGCCGGTGGTGAAGCATGCACGTCGTGCCGCTCCTATCAATGCCAGTTGGTAACGTTCGTATTTGTGGAAAGAATTTCCACAATTGCTGTTGACTGAAAATGTCCGGGTACAACAAGCAATGGTGAATGGGGATGCCCACGAAAAGGCCCAATCTGCAAATTGGCTTTTACAAGTTGCTGATAGCACCATCCCGAATCCACTCCTTTTGCCTAATCACATGGTGAACATGGTGATAGTTGTCGCAGCTTGGCTGATCTTTTCTTTTCCGCAAGAGAAACAACTCATGACCGGTGTGTTCTGACACCGAAAACCGAAACGGCGGACAGAATTGATGCCATGATTCTTGAATCATTGCCCGGTGCTCTACATTATTATGAGTCAGCGGATTTTTTCGGGGACAATTCCCAAGCCCAATTCAACATTTACCCAAACGAGTTCTGAAACACGTTACTCTCATCAAGGATCGCGCAACATCGTCTCAATCTCAAGGTTGGGGCACTAATAATGGTCATCCGCAACTTGAATCGTGCTGCCCCTATGAATGGCACCCCAATGAGCGTTGCTTCCTGTCTTCGCTAAAACATCCAAGCAACCGTGCTAACAAGAATAGAAAAAGGGAACCCATTTTGCATACCCCGCATCAATCCAACTGTATCTGATCACAACGGTCTCCCTATCAAATTTATTTGCCGCCAAAGTCCCGTAAAGTTAACCTTCTGTATGACCATGAACAAAAGATAAGGTCAAACACTTTCCAACATGGGTCTCTTATTGGCAAACCGACCATTTTCACATGGCCAAGTTTATGTTGCTCTGGCGCGCTGCGGAAATACGAGCTCTATCAAAGTATGGGCAATGCCGGAATCACAATTTTATGCAGACAACTTGGAAATGATTGAAAAACTTGTTTGGCCAGAAATGTTGCACTAAGATCTTTGACGGTTTACAACGTACGTGGCGCCCCACTTCCACATCTCAAACGCGGATGAAGCGATAACAAGATCAATGCATGAAGCGACATCAAGATCAATGCAGAGTCTGTGCAGTCCCTACCCAAAGAACCAGTACAAACCCTGACGACCTCACAGCAGGACTCACCGGCACACCCTCCCATTACCCCCACCAAGCCGGCACCCACCCTTCCCGCATCGACACGTGCTACAGAGACCCAACCACCGTGCGCGTCCATGAGGCAACCTACGGAGACCTCCCATCGGGCACGGGCCTCCGGCCCCTCTACATCGACCTCATGATCCCCAACCTACCCCCACCCGCGGCCACCCTGCCAGACAGCACCCTCCCACCCACACTGCGGTTCCCGGCCGAGGACGACCACGGCGCCTGGCAGGGGTATAACAGGGCCCTACAGGCCATCCTGCGCCGCCCGGATGCGCCAACACTCACCACCGCCATGCGCCAGGCGGCACAAGCATGCGGCACGGAGCGCGACACCAGCCACACGGGAGCACCACGGGACCCCACCCTCCAACAGCTTGTCCATGACATCTGGACCACGAAAGAGGAACTCGCCACCCTGCTGCGCCCCAGCACACCGCAGGCACGAGACCGAGACGCCAACCTCCGCGCGCTCCTCACCACCCGCCGCCACCAGCTCCAGGAATGGCACGCCCTCCGCATAGCACCCGCAGCCCAGGAACGCGAAAGATACGGCAGAAACGACACACCCTACAAGTCCCTGTGGTAAATCAACCGGCTTCTGGAGGACACGGGGCGCCGTACCATCCACGCGGTGCGCACCCCCGAGGGGGGCCTCACCAACGACCCCGACGCCGTCCTCCAGGCAGTCCTGGACCTCTTCCGGGCACCACACGGCGACGCCCTCCCCGAGCTCGACCCCCATACCAGAAGCACCATCCGCGAACATGTGCCCAAGGTCTTCGACCGGGAACAGCGGCGCGCCATCGAACACGACCCCTTCAGCTTCTCAGAACTGCAACCGGCGCTAGACCGCCTAAAAAGGGGGGTCGTACCCGGCGTCGACGGAGTCCCGGCCGAAGCGTACCAACGCCTCACCCTGCCCGTCAAGCGCAGCCTGGCAGCCCCCCTGTGGGACATCGTCACGGGCACCACACCCATCCCCCCTGAGTGGGGCAACCTGATCCACCCCCTCTACAAGAAGCAGAACCGGCTACAGCCGGGAAACTGGCGGCCCATAGTCTGCGCCACCACCGAAGTCAAGCCAGTGTGGACACTCATCCTCGGCCGCATCGCACCGGCGGTCTTCGCCCACGTGCCCGCCAGCATGTTTGGGAGCCATGGCCGGCAGGTCCCCCCATGAGGCCATCTTCCTCCAGGACACCGCGCTGGACATGAACCCCTACGAGATGATTGTCGCCTCCCTCGACGTCCAAGGCGCGTTCCCCCACACCCCGCACCGGCTCCTCACAGAGGTATGGGATGCCATGGCCCTTCCATTCCTCTCCTTCATGACCGGGTACATCCAGACCCGGCTCTACGCCGTCATCACAGCCCCAGGCCTTACCGCCTGGACCGCACAGACAGCTGGGTCCCCCAGGGGGGCGCCGAGGGCCCCTTCCTCTACCTCCTCGTCACACTCCCGCTGGCATTGGAGCTAGCACGGGTATACCCGGGATATGCCCCATACCCGCTACGGTCCCCCCTCATCAACTTCACGGACGACAACCTCCTGACTACGGCCACCCGCCACCCCGACCCTGAGAACGCAGGGCTGCAGAACGTTTTATAGTGATTTCAACACTTTGTGTTTGTTGTGCCTGTCCTGCTGCTTGCTGCTGGTGTAGGGTTCCTGCTGCTTGTTTTTGATGAGGAAAATGTTTTATTGTTGAAATACAACCAATCCAGGATAACCCAAGCAAGAGATAAGCAAGTGGAAGAAGATCAGGATCAAAGCATGAAGGGCTGCAGTCACAAAGAGTTAGATAAAGACAACTATCAACAATAGACCACAGCAATTAGCATACATTGCAACTCAGGATGAAATATTTTACATGTTTGAGAAAAACGGATCGGAAAACTGCCCCAAGAGCTCACTCTCATCCACAGTGCCATCATGAGATGTGCACTCTTTTTTTTTGGGTCCCATAGGTGCTGATGTGGCATGGCTTGTGGCGCTGAGGTCACTGCCATGTCACATGGGATATTCTTACATAGCTGGGCTGACTGGGTATTGAACTCAGGACCTCTCAAAAAAAGAGGTTCCCCAGCCCCCTAGGGTGCATACCACCAGGATAGCTAAGCCTTCATGAGAAAACATAGATAAATTCATAGGCTCTGCCCTCAGTATATCAGTACCTCGGCAACCCAGGAAAAGATGTTTTACTGCCTATAGCTTGGGGATAAAGGGGTCCACACCACATCCTGATTTAGTGTTTGGTTCCATAGGTCAAAATGTGTTATCACCCATTTTGGTTGGGCCAATACTAGGATAAAAATGCATGAGTGCTTAGACCACCTCTTATACAACTAAAGTATACCCTAAAGCATTGGAAAAGCACTTTTTCTTACTCCCCCCTTGTGCTGTGTGGCCACCACTGTCGCATTTTCAGGAAAGAGGGATTTTTTCTTGGCCTTTCCTTGGTTTCCACATCTACTTTAAAATACGTATAGGTTCCGTAACACTGGAAAAGAGCGCTTTACCATGGCCAGCGACTCTTGCTGCATTGTTGATGACAATCTCCAACAGAAAACTCAGCGCTCTTGGCGCCGACGTGGTTCCTGTGGCTTGGTGGGGTTAGAGTAGGGCATGCCAAGACCATATGCATGTGCATCCCTCCCTCCAAGCTGCAGCGTAACACAACCCAACGACGGACTCTCATAGGACGCTCGACCCAAGTCTCAAGGAACCTGATGGAGACACCTGTCCTGGTACTGGGGCGAGGGTGCGCTGATTTAATTAGAATTGCCCCTTGGAGGAGTCTTGATTCTGGTTCAGTCTCCTGCTGCTGCTTTTCGGCCAGAACAGCGGCCTACTCAACGAGGCTTTGCGAGGAGGTCTGTACAACACAGGAATGGGAGGATGAGGGACGAATCCACGCAAACGCGAAGCGACAACACCTAAATCCGTCAAATGACGGCCTAGAATTTTTCTGAAGGCACACACCTGGACAGAATCCAATTGTGCAACAGATGCATATTTTCAGAAAAATTTGTCGTCATCTCTTGATTTTTTAAATCAAGAAATTCTTACGCAGAAGAAGGCGGTGCGCAGGAGCGGCTCCTAGCGAAGCGCCTGAAAATAAAGAAATCATGAGATTATAAACGTATGTTAAGCAGAATGACGAAAATGACGAAACACACATACATAGACTAACATAAAGATTGCACCCATATTGGCAGAAAGAATTCAAGATTCAAGACTTCAAAAATCGTCAGAAGGACTTCAATGAATCAGGTATGAACCACAGGTGTGCTCGTCTCGTATGCAGCATGCACATTGCTCGTCTCGTGTCTCCGTGAACGTGCCTTGTAGCAGCGCTAACAAACGATAGAGGGATAGATTAGAAAGATTGCAGATAATTAGAGGTAAGTCCAGGGTGATTAGACATACACACATATGCATAGCGTCGTTTCTCGCTTGTGTCTCGTTTTTCCTTCACCTTGCTTCACTCCCCAGCGGTGAGTAAGGTAGGTAAGCGCAGGTGGGGCCACGCGTTGGTGGAGTTCGTGGTTGTGGACAAGATTAGGAAGAAAAACAGAGATTGACGGTAAACCTGTGCATGCTCGTGCATTCACACACGCATTAAAGGGTAGCCCACGCGAAATGCGCACGGTAGACCTTGTTTAGGTTACGCAGGGGCTCCACCCCACGTTCTATAAGAGAACGAGTGGAGTTCATTAAGCTTGCTTGCTTGATAGGAGCGTTTGTTGATAGCGTATTATAGGGCCATCTGAGAAGCGTATAATGCGTGGAGATGGTCGTGGTTCCTCCCCTGCAAACGCTCCTTCATCCGCCTTTGCTCTTCAGGTGGGAAGGTCAGGGTGAACTCATGCAGTCCCTTGAGCCGTGCTAAAATATACGGCGTTGATCACACAAACAACAAGCTACGACTCAGACAGGAGTGGCAAGCGTAGCCCGACATCTTCAACATTCACGCTGTGCACGCAACAAGAGCACCCCTTCCCTCCAAGCCCTAGCAGGGAAACGCGTTGTGGCGTCCCTGTTAGGCCACAGAAGCTTAGTAGCGCTGTGTTTTCTTGCACTCTCACAGGTGAGCCGCTGGGGCTCTTGCCTTCATCCTCAACGCCACCCAGTAGAGCGTGCGTGTAGGAGTGGTAGTCCTGAGTGGGGGCTTGAGCCAGTTGCAAAAGTGCTCGCCCACCAGGATGGTGCCACTGTAGGTAGGGTGTGTAGAGTAGTGGTGTCTCCTGTCCCGCGTGCTTTTCCACGTGGGCAGGGGAGTGCGCTAGCGTTTGGCCTTTAGCAAAAATGGGCGTTTTGTATGCCCTTAGCACACTTGGCCACCCCTCCCCTCTAGTAGGTAGGGCTTTTGCCGTCTTCCCCCATGGATAGGCGCCAGCACAGAAATTGGGCGCCATAGGAGTGGTACTAGTAACTAACTAGGACCTTCGCTCCGACATCAGCAAAGCCCGTTGATTCGGGAGCCACGCCCGGGAGAGAAGTGAGACACACACCGACATACGTAGCACACTTAGGGGTAAGGTTCAGTCCCTAGCTTTAGTCTTGGAGGCAAGCGTCTGAGGGTGCCTCACCAAATCACCAAGGTTGTTCCGGGACAAGTAGTCAACCAGAACTGAGTTTAGGCGTCCCTCAGGTATAACAAACGCAGAGAAGGGCTCCCAGGTGGCCTCTTTGACTCCAAACCCTTCCCAGAGGGTGAGGAAGCGCCAACCCAGGCGATAGCGGTGGCGTAGGACAGACTTCAACAGGTAGAAGCCCTCCTTAGCCATCTCCTCGGCGTTCATGTCGGGGAGTTCCCCTTCAACTTCCATAGGGCTGGCAGCCCCTTGTAGTGAAGCGGTACCCAGAACCCCATCACCATGGTGGGGTATACAACCGGTCTCCGTGTGCCCACTAACCCCATGTACGGAGGGGAAGACGCCCGGTGAAGCCCGGTGAGAGCGCGACAGGAGCGTGTCCCTTGCTGTAAAGCCCCCGTGACGGCATTCCGGCCACTTGGGGCATGTTACCATGTACCGGCAAACTGCCATTTGCCGGTATCTTACTATTTCACGCCAATCTGCCCCGCACCGCCTTCGGCTGTCGATTCGGCAACCTAACCCTAACAACAGATGTAGGTAAGACGTGTTTGTGTGAGAGATCTGGGCATTTCAGCTATTAGCGGCCGCATCGGCAACCGGTGCGTCGCCCGCTGAGATTTACACATCAGAATATCAGGAATCAACAGGGTTTTATTTTCATATTGTTTCCGTAAATTTTCACGCTTCCGTTCTGATAATCAATGTTTTGACTGCTGGCAGTTGGCTCGCGACTTTAGCGTAACCGCCAGTTTAACTGTTATTTACAGACATTTTAGCGCAATCCATGACAAAGACTCTAAAGTCTTCAGGAATTGCATTGATGCATCTGCAATTTTCACATTGTACACTCGCAACCTTAATCCGAATTTTTCAGGATGTCGACATCGGATTTTCGACTTCGACATCCCCGCACTTGATTTGACCTCTTTCGAGTGGACCTACGTGCTTCCCTATGCACGAATCAACTTTCCTTTTGTCTTGCCCTCCATTTGTCTTAGAGATATGGGCAAAACAAAGTTGATTTGCGAGGCCACGTGTGAGGGTCATATCTCGTGCTACTTGCGAGGAATGACAATAGGGATACATGGGATGTATTCATAATACTCTTGACGTAATTTAGGAAGCTTTATACGCCTTGCGTCTCCACACGTGCGCGCTAGCGTAATCGATCATGGTCAAGAGGGTAGAGTTTGCGTTATAACTCTTTGGCCATGATATTGCGTGGGTAAAGATAACTTTCGAGTGTAGTGCGCGAGTGTTGGTGTTGCATAGGAACTTTCCTTGAGTTCCTCTGAGCGATTGACACAAAGTTATGCCCTTGGAGGGGCATGACATATCGTGGGGGGAGCTACCTTTTTGGGCAGTATGTGGTATGTGCCATGTGTTGTATTGCGTGCCCATTTGGCGGGTTTGGCTAAGAGCGATACACCCACCAATGGACCTCATTTTGCACGAGGCCCTTTCTTATACTCCGCACGATCAATTGCAAGCCTAACCTTCGTGGAGGGAAGCTTGTGTGGCGATCCCAACGCGATGCGTTGGGAGCAAGGTGTGTGTTTTGCAATTTTCCATGTTTTCATGTACCCACTTGGGAAGTAGCGCTCGTAACCTTTCAAAGCGCCCCAAATGGAGCACATATGTGGAATCCAAGGTCATTGGTGTCAAGTTATTGTGTTTACAAGGATTGGTCGACTGCTCAATCCAAGCCGAAGATATTATAATATTTTCGTGCGCCTTTCAAGGCACTTTTGGGTGTTTTTTCGCCAATATTGCTGTTTTTTGCCCGTCATGATGTCAAGTGGCGACCGTGTATCTCAACGTTGCGCTCAATTGACATCATGACCCAAGTATGTTATGAAGGTACATACTTTGGTGCCCAACATATCTTGAACCCGGCAAATAACTCCTCTTGGGCCTGGCATACCGTGGCCGCCATGTTGGCAATTTGGGATTATCCCAATACATGGGCTCACTTGGCGACCCTGCCATTCCCAATACCGGAGGAGTTGGGCGACGCCCAAAAGATATGTTGGACACATATGACTTCATACCAATCCTATGGCACACTCCGGTCCAAGACGGGCATGTGCCTCATTTGCCCCAACCATGAGTGTGCGCATTTTCGGCCATTTTGAGCAATTTTCCACATTTTCTGCCCGCCGTGCACTATTTTCAGCCCCCCCTGCACGCCAGACGCATGAGCCAATGGACCATATATGACATGGGTGTTATGTATATTGGTCCCCATGGTTCACACACCACGTGGGCGAAGCGAAGCAACCTTCGTTGAGGCGCTAGCCCAAAGTGAGTGTGGACAATTTTGCCATTTTGGCATTTGTGGGCCCAATTGGAATTGTCACCGCGCTGAGTGGCAGGGGATCTTTGAGGGCTAAGGGTATGGGAGTCTTCGTTTGACTCCTGGTGGATAGCGTATGGAATGGCGGATCCGATCTCCAGGCCGGCGTGGAGATATACTATTCGGAGCACCCCCGAATTTTGGCTCATTTCGAGCAGCCAAAATGACCCCCTTTTGAGACCCCAATTTCATCCCCCCCCCCGTGTGGTCAATTGGCGGCCCCATATCTCTCTGCCTACAGGGAGCCTGGACCCAATTCCAGGTTGTAGACTCAGATATAGGTCCCAGGTCCTGCCTCCTCCCCTGTGGACCATTGGCCTTGCCCTGGCCGGGCGAGCCACGTGTGGGAACGACGCCAATTTTGGTGATTTTGGCATCATGACCCCACCTGATGAAACCGTGGTGCCCTGATGCCGGGACCTCAGAGGGAAACAAGGTCGGGTGAGGGCTCCAAAGAGATCGTACTCAAAGGGCAGAGGGTCAGTTGCCTCGTCCCTACCTCTGGCAGGTCCGGACGAGGGGTCAATTTTGGAGATTTTTGAGCTAATATCAGTTTGGGCTGAAAGAGCCCATTTTCAGCTACCAACTCCTAGGGGAGAATGGCGGGGCCATATCTCTGGCTCAGTTGGAGAGTTGGGACCTGCTGTTAAGGGAGCATAGGGGGCAACTGTTGGTCGGCCTTGGAGTCCCTTGGTTCCCAGGAACTCGCCTGTGGCTGGGCGAGACACCTCCCCTATTGGCAGGGTTTCAGGGTCCGGACTGAGCAGGGCATGGGTTGTGTTTGAGCCCCCGCCCCCACCAGCCACTGGGAGGGTCGGACCTGGGATTGGGATATGAGTTGGGACTGAGTGTCCATTGTCCTGTGATGACCTTACCCCAGTCCAGTCTCAACCCCATGTGTACATATCCTGATGTGTTGCTGTACATACTTTTGTTCCCTCGTTGCAGAGTGGCAAGGATTCTGAAACGCTTTGTCACATGACACCAGCGTAATGATGCCCCTGTGAGCGCAGTGCTTTGCCTGCCTGCTTGCTTGTGCGTGTCACCGCAGCGTCCCGTGGCCAGGCCCCCCACGGGAACGCGTCAAAAGCGTTTCACCGCGGCGGGGTTGGCCAGCCCTCGCGTGCCACCCGGGGCCACCAACCCCGAGCAGCGCGGCGCAGCAGCTCGCAGCGCAGCGCAGCGGCCCGCAGCGTCGCCCAGAGCATCGCCCTGAGCGACCACGGAAGCGCCGCGACCGTGAAGGAGGTGGACTGACCAGGACTCCCTCATCAGCGAGTCCCATCGGCCGACCAGCAAGGCCGCACACCCAGCCACAGCAACCATCTCCACAACCACCGGCCAACCAGCACCGGCCGCACTCCCAGTCAAGTGCTACGTCAACCGCTTCAACAACCACCACCAGGACCAGTCCGTTGAGCGGAACTAGAGCCCACCAAGGACCTCAAGACCAAGTACGCCCCCCGCTGCCATGGTAAACTGGCAAGAAGCGGGCAAGACGTGGCCGCGGCCCAACCCCCATGCAGTGCGCCTACTGCGTGGGTTGGTTTGGGACCAGCACTACCGCCAGAGCGGCCCCCAGTGCGAAGGCGGCATGCCCGGGAGCTTCAAGCTCCGCCAGGACATGGGCTCCGACCGCCTGCAGGCAGTCGAAGACTGGCTGCGGGTGGAAGGGTTTGCCTTCCGCTTCCAGCAGAGGCGCTGGAGGGTCTGGACCCGGCCGGACAGGCCCGGCGAAGGGCTGCGCCCCGACGGGATTGAGGAGGACGAGAACCCCAACGAGTACCCGTCAGGCGCCTCGATCAACGTCTCCATGTGGGACATGATCGAGGAGAACTTCCTGGAACCGGGGAGCGAGGGCAGGCTGCAGGGCAGCAGCAGCAGCGCGTCTCCGGGGAAGGAGAAGCGGTCTGCCGGGGACAGGAAGCGGGACCGGAAGTGGCGGGAGTACCAGGCATCCCTGGCTGCCGAAGCCGCCCAAGGCGCCAGGGGCGGAACCCCAGCCCACAGCCCCCAGCGGGCCGGTGGTGGTCACCACCCCGGCCACACAACCCTTGGCGACTTCCTGGAGGTCGCCAAGCACGCCAAGGCCAAGCCCCGTCCGCTGCTCCTGAGGAAGTCAGGCCCCAGCAGCGACTTGGAGTCGGCCCACCGCGGGAGGATGCCGGCCGACCAGGCCAGCTCCAGCAGCAGCGTCGCTCCCGACCAAAGGGACGTGGCGCGCGCCTGTGAGCGCGCCTGTGGGGTGCCCTGCAACCTTCGGGTTGCCCGGCAACGGGCCACGCAGCACAACGCTGCCATGGAGGGCACCTTCGGCATCGTTCAGCAGGAGGCTGCGGAGTGGGTGCATGGCATGGCCATCCACGCCTCGACCTTGGCGGCCATTGCGGCCGGATCCACGGCCGCAGCCGCCCATGAGGCAGCGATTGCCCAGGTCAAGGGTGAGGTGGCGGCAGCCGACGAGGAAGCCCGCCTGACGCAGGAGGCCATTGCTCGCAAGGAGGCCGAGGTGAAGGCGCTGGAAGAGGCGCTTGCCCAAGAGAGGGCAAAGAAGGAGGCGGAGGAAAGGGCCCACGCCGAGGCAACGGCTGAGGCCCAGGCGGACGCCGCCAAGAAGGACGCCATCGAGGCCGCGCGACGGAAGGTTGCCGAGAAGAGGGCCAAGACTGAGGCGGAGTGGGCGGCGTTGGAAGCGGAGAAAGCTCGGCTGCAGCAGGCCCGGGAAGCCGAAGCGGCTCGTGCCCGGGAGGAAGCCGAACGGCGAGGTGCCACAGCCACAGCCGCCGCGATGGAGGAGCTGGAGGCCAAGCTCCGCCGCGAGACTCCCCCGGGAGGATCCCGAGTGGAGACCCTTCGAAAGCTTTTCGAAGGGGACGCCTCCTCCAAGATGACGCTGGACGGGGTCGACACAGGCAGCAGTGGGAGCAGTGGCCCCACCGCCTACCGACGGAGGAAGGGTAAGGGGAAGACCCCCGAGAGGCCACGGAGGCCAGCGGGCGGACACCCCCAGGACTCCGACCCCTTCTTCACCGCCAGCGACGGGGATGAACGAGGCCGCCGACATCGCCGAGGAGTGGCTGGCGGAGGAGGCGGAGACGTCCCCATGGAGCCGGATGGTGAGGATGAGGATCTCCCTCCTCCCTACCGGAGCTCGGAGTCTTCCGAGACCGAGACGCCCAAGTGGGGCGACATGGACGAGGATGACGACATGGACTTCGACATCACAAAGAAGCCCCCATCCTCGGACCCACCGAGGCGACCTGGCGGAGACCCACCGGGACCCCCTGGCGGAGGACCATCAGGACCCCCTGGAGGACGCCCACCAAGTGGACCCCCTGGAGGCGGACCACCAGGCGGGGGAGGACCCCCTGGACCGGGCGGACCCGGCGGAGGCCTTCCTGGAGGACCCCCTGGGGACTCCGACGACCCACCAGGGGACGGCGACCCGGATGCCACCCGGCGGTGGATTGTCTACCTCCGCAGGAGGGTCCAGTTCCTCGAGCGCGAGGTAGACACGGGCAAGGGCGAGATGACTCGCATCGCCAGGGTCGCCGCGCGCGCACATAGAGAGCTGGACATCGCCAAGATCGAGATGGTCAAGAGCGCCAGCATCGCCACTGCCACCCAGAAGCTGCTGGACATCGCCAGGGGCGAGATCAGGTCGCTGAACAAGGTCATCAGCGGCCTGCAGCAGAGGCTGGACGCGCTGGAAGCCCGTGGGAGCGTCGGCAGCGACCACCCACCCCTGGAGTCTGGCTCGTCAGACGACGGCTGGGGACCCGAACCAGGTCGAGGCAGACCCCACGCCCCCTGCGGAGCCCCCAGGAGTCGCCCCAGCGCCAGTGCCACCTCTCTCACCGCCCCCTCCCACCACAGCGCGGGCCGCCGCAACAAGCGCGTGCCGCCCGGCAGTGGCAGTGAGGATTGGCGTGATGAGTGGCTCAGCGCGGAGTACCACAACCGCCGTGCTCCACCGCGGACACCGGTACGCCGCTGACGCCACGCACCAGCCCCGGAGCCAATCCCAATGGCTGGTGGACGTTATGGTGGACTCAGGGATGAGGTCCCCAGAGGAGACGTGGAGTGGGATGTCGGCGGAGGTGAGCACCTGGACCTGGACCTGGAGGAGTTCGACATTAGCCCGCCGCGTGGTGTACGACGGAAGGCTGCTGAACGCAGCCGCCGGCGCCGTGATGAGGAGGCATACATGGAAGGAGTACGGCGTGAACATCTAGGTTCAGCGTACATGGAAGAACCACGGCGTGGCCACGCGGATACCAGGGAGGAGATGGAAGTGGCAGCCGTGGGAGTCCGTGGGAGAGGCCGATGGGAACCTCGGTCGACCTCGCGGCCGGCGTTCATGGTCTCTAAGGCCGCGGATGCCGCCGTGTGGGAAGACCTGAAGATCATCAAGCCCCCCATGTACGATGGCAACCCCCTCAACCTCAACCGCTTCTTGGAGAAGCTGGACGATTGGGGGGTGACCGTCACTGAGGACATGGATCCCGCAGATGCGGAGAAATATGTCTTCAGAGGGTTCAGGTACCGCCTGCCGGAAGTGCTCCAAGAGCTATACTTCGTGGCGACCAAGGAGGGGAAAATGAAGACCCTCAATGAAGCCAAGAAGTGGCTCAAGGAGCAGGAGCGGGTGGACGCTCCGCAGGTGGCTGCCAAGCGGTGGAAGTCCATCAAGCTTCAGCATGATGGACGGGAGATCCGCCTACGCAACTGGCGAGACTTCCGAGGGCAATACACCCTCTTCCGCCGCAACGTGGAGGACTTGAACGAGGGTGACGAGCAGGCTCGCCTGCTCTCCATGCTGCCGGAAGCGTGGATCAAGAGGGTCACCAAGGAGGAAGCCAAGAGGGCCAAGTCCAACCACACCGTCAAGATGATGCTCCCCAAGGAGTATCATACGAACGTGGTGGCTTGGACGAGGAAGAACGTGGCCCGGGATGTCAAACGGCACTCCCTGCGGAACGCTCTCCTCATCACCGTCTCGGGCGATCGCGAGAAGACCGCGATGTGGCGCCTTGACGAGTGTGACGTGAGCGGCCAGACCATTCGTCTGCAGGCCATCCCGGCGCGGATGAGCTGCGACGAGATCCTGGAGTGGGTTGGAGAGGAAGTACTCAAGGAGTACCGGAACCTCCGGCACACCCGCGGGTTGAGGTGCGACCGCGACGTCAACTACGTTGGCGAGGGACCTGGCGGGGAAGCTGCCATGGACCCAGCGGGAGCCGACGGCGATGAGACTCTCGTCGACGATGACGACGACGATGAGCCCGCCGGGATGGCCGTTTGTGCCTTCGTGGCCCACAACGGCGCGGGGAGCAACCGGGGAAGCTGGAAGCCCCTGCAGCCGGGTTGGAAGAAGAAGGGGAAGAGGGACCCTCGCCGCATTGGCGACCCTCCGTTGTCCTTTGGGGAGTTCATACGAGGTCACCCTCAGGGCTGTTTCGTGTGTTATGGGAGGAAGAAAGGCTTCAACCATGACCACCGAACATGCCCCACCCACCAGGCCGACACGGAGGCCTACAAAAAGGCGCACGGGTCGAAGAAGCGTGCACCCGCGGGTATCCGGGAAGCCAAAGTGGAGGTGGACAAGGACGAGCTCTCCAAGCTGATGTCGGTGGGGACCGAGTTGGCCAAGGAGATCCAGGAGATCGAGAGCAACTGGGTCCCCAGGTCGGACAACAAGAACAAGGAGAACAACCAGAACGACCAGAACAACGACAAGGACAAGAAGCCTAGGAATAGGAGGAAGAAGGGTGTCAACGAGGTTGATGCGGAGGAGAATACCCCTACTTCCACAACCGACGCCCCCTAGCGGAGCCCCTGCAGCCAAGGGCCCCAGCTAGGGCGGTCGCAGGATGGTGTCGTGGGAAGCGCCACACCGTCCCAATCGGGAGTCGGTAAGCACAAAGGGATTGCCGCGGGCGGAAGGCCCGGTCCGGCACCCAGTCGCGGTGGCGGAGTGAGGGCAAGTGAAGGCACGAACCCTTGCACCCGTCCGCCCTTCGCGACCAAGAATGTGTTTGATGTACTTCAAGATCTATCCGAGAGTATCGGAGGATCACCCGGACCGCAGCTGGATGCTGCAGATGGGAAGCCTGAGCCCATTGTCCACGACCTGCACCAGTCGCTTGTTGAGCTTCTGGAGTGGCCGGAGATCCTGAGCTTGCGAGCCGTGCGCCCAGTGGGGCGTGAGCGGCAGTTGCACCTTAAGGTCCGTGCCTTATGCGGGGAAGTGGAAAAGGTGTTCGACGTGTTGGTCGACACGGGGGCACAGGTCAGCTTGGTCAAGGCTGGCCTACTTCAACCAGAGTGTTTGACCGACAGTCGGAAACCTGTCAGGCTGAAGGTGGCGAACGGCCAGTACATGGTGGGAGGAACGAAGGAAGCGGCCATCGGGCTGCAGTTCGTGAACCATCGTGAGCTGAGCCGCCCAGACCTCGGCAAGGAAATCCTCCTGCAAGGTCGCTTCTACGAGGCCGAGATGGACTGGGACATGATCGTTGGGTACGACTTCATGATGGAGACGGACTCCGGCGTCCTCCCGGCCCAGGCCTCCATGACCCTGTACCAGGACGACCAGCTCTCGTGGTTTCCGTCACCTGAGCACCATGTGGAATGCCAATGGATCCACCCGGACCGCAATCAGCTCGAAGTGGCCGCGCTGGACACTGAGCCAACGGGGCCAGCAAACCAGGAGTACGGCGTAATGCCGGAAGTGGCGAGCGGAGTGGTCGCGGACCTGGGAGCTTCGGATCTGGCCCTGGATGCGTTCTCTTCAGGAACCTCAGCCGATCTTCGGGTTTTTCTGAGAAGCACTGGGGTCCGCATCAGGAATTGATGTGGATCCATTGCCCCCGTTGGGACATCCCAAGGGCGATAGCGAAGATTCGCAAGGACCGCTCCAAGGCAGTGCTGGTTGTTCCTATGGGATGCACCGAGGAGGAAAGTACCCGACATTGGGTAGTCTCATTGACCAACATGACCTTAAACAAGGTCGTCCTACCGGCTGGAGAGAGTGTCTATCAGGACGCTAAGGGACAGCCCATGCGGCCGCAGAGATGGCCAACGGAATTCCACTATGTGGATGGGGGCCTTGATCAGGCCGACACCACAGACTTCGTGTGTGTCAACCGCATCGTAGCGGAGCCATGGCGGCAATGCTTCGCAGTTTCCCCTGTTGACATCGGAGAACCGGAAGACTCCCTCACTGAAGAGGAGTTGGATCTGGTTCAGGGGTATATGGATCAGCCCTTTCACGACTGGGGAAGCCAGCGTGAGGGCCAAGGCCAGGACAAAGCCTGGTGGGAAGTGGACTCGATCGTCTCTGGTTCCTATGATGGGGATACCTTCGTAAGGAGGGTACTGGACCACTTGTCCAGCCAGGACGAGCCAATTGGGGGTAACCCACCCACCTACCGCGATCTGTTCCGAGGCAAGACCAGAGATGGCCCTTTGGGCCACCTGGGAAGACCACCTGAGCGGAAGCGGAGCGGGGTCGCTACCCCTCAAGTAAGTTCAGTGGTCCATGGTGCCCTGAAAAGCCAAGGCGGAGTCCGATGATTACCCCAAGATCCAGGCATTGAGGGCCAGGCTGAAGCAGAAGTATGGGGACACCTTCTTCAGCGGAAAGCCTGTGTTTCCCCCACCGGTGCGTGGACCGTATGGCGAGGCCAAGATACGACTGAAGCAGGACCCCCGTGTGTATCGGCACCGGGAGTTTGCCCTGAGGGGCGAGAGGAAGGAGGCCATGGAGAAGATCCTCCGTGACTTCATCGAGAGAGGCTGGCTTGAGCCGTGCCACTCCGAGTGGGCCTCTCCGTGCTTCGTCGTCCCCAAGAAGGTGGCCGGTGAGTGGCGGCTCGTGGTCCACTACCGCGGCCTAAACGCCCAAACGCAGCACAACAGCTATACGCTGCCCCTCATTGAGGACATGCTGCAAAAACAACACCGACAGAGGATCTTCACGGTGATTGACCTGAAACATGGTTATCATCAGATGCCTCTCGCCGAAGAGTCCCGTGCCTGCACAGCCATGAGCACTCCACTCCGACCTCTCGAGTGGAAGGTGATGCCCATGGGTGTTACCAACGGCAATGCGGCTTTTCAGCAGATGCTGGAGAATCTGCTTGAGCCGGTGCGTGACTGTGCGAACCCCTTCGTGGACGACGCCATCATCGCGTCCGGGGACCCCAGTATGAGCTACGAGGAGCTCCTGGAGGCACATGAGAGGGACGTCACTCGAGTGCTGGACCTTTTGGTTCGGCACAAACTCACGGGCAGCAGTGACAAGGCCACCATTGCGGTAAGCGAGGTGGTCTTCGCCGGCCACGTAGTTGGGAACGGGCAGCGAAAGCCCACACCTGGCAAGGTGGCTGCGATCGAGCACTGGGAAAAGCCCAAAACGGTCTCTGAGCTGCGTGCGTACTCCGGGTTCTGCAACTACTACTCGGGGTATATCAAGATGTATGCCGAGTATGCAGCCCCCATGACGACCATGCTCAAGGGCAACCGAGAGGAGACCAAAAAGGGGTCCAAGAAGGCTCTGGTCTGGACAGCTGAGTCCGACCGTGCCTTTGAGGGGATGAAGCAGGCGCTGCTATCCGCAGTGGGTCTGCACCTCGTGGATCCTGACCGAGGGTTCGTCCTGCGCACCGACGCTTCCGACTACGCCGTTGGCGCTGTGTTGGAGCAAGTGCTTGACGACTGGAGGCACTTGCCCGTGGCCTTCTGGAGCCGAGTCCTGGCGGAAGGCCAGAGACGGACGTGGACGCCCCGAGAAAAGGAAACGTATGCCATCGTCATGGCTCTCAGGAAATGGGCTAGGTACATAGCCCTCCATCCCGTCACCGTCTGCACCGACCATCAGAGTCTGCAGTCGTGGCACAAGGAGCACGTGGACACCCCCTCTGGTCCCGCCTCCCGACGGGGAAGATGGCATGAGACCTTGGCCAAGTTCGACCTCACGGTTGTGTATGTTCCTGGAAAGGACAACACCGTGGCGGACTGTCTCAGCAGGTGGGCCTATCCCGCCAGCAAGGGCATGACGGATGTCTCTGCCCATGGCGATGAGGCTGAGACCGCTGAAGCCAAGAGGATCATTGAAATGGAGCGCCTGATGGAGGAGGAGGGTGTTAGCCAGATCTCCGTGGATCAAAACGACCTCGTGTTGAAAACGAACGGAAAGAACTACGATGCGAGTAAGGGGAGAAACGCGTGCCTCTCAGGTCTTTTTGTAATTTGTTGCGCGACTGAAGTAGTGACATGTCATCCTTCGAGAGTAACTCTGGTGCAATTGCAGGTTGTTCAAACCGTTTATCTACTGCCACTCGCCGGGAGCTTTGGATGCTGTAGTCCAACGCACCCAACATTGCAAACAAATGTTCACATAGTACCAATGAAACAGGTGCTTCCGGAGCTACCGTTGTGTCATCTTCGCGTGTTAAGACTACTCCCAGGACTCGCATGGCGTCTTTTACCTGTTGTTCCCAACGACGCTTCTCTGCGTCCGCTGGATGTTTGTGCGTTGGCGCGTTATTAACAGCTGCCCTATGGAACTCGTCGAACACTGGCAAGTGCTTCAACATCTTTTTTCTGCGAAACTCGTCTTGCAAAACCTTTCGCTCTTCCAGGAGTGCAGACAAGCGTGAAGGGAGCGACAGAACCTCATCGCGCCACACGAACGTGGACTCCTTGTCCGACGCGGGGCCAGCGTGGTCCTTGGGACCGCTCAAAGTTTCGCATGCCAAGAGGACGTCTTCGCGATGCGACGACGTTCCTGTTCTGCCAATGTCGTCGCCCTTTAAGGTGAGTAAGGCATCACGAACCAAGGCCATCGTGTCTTTGACAGTGGCCAGTGTTTTCTTTCCTGTAAGTTTGGAATACAGTGACGCTGCCTGCCAAGGACTGAGACCACTCATTGCGCCTTCCTTTGCCAACTGTGCTGCATGTTCCAACGACTCAGAACTCAGGTTCCACGCCGAATCCGGCAATTTCAGCACGAACTCGTGAAAATCCAGTGTCTCATTTTCTTCTGTCATTTTGTTAAAATTTATATCCTTAAAACATTTTGGATTGCATCAGAAATCAAAGCTCTGGGTACAGCAAATCACTAGTTGAACAACTCAGTGAGCGCGTGACCGGTTTTAAGAGCATGGGAGGTTAATAGTGGTTGGAGCATGTAAGGAGTACTGATTTTCCAAATTTTTTATTATACTACGGTTTTCTCTGAGATCGTCGACGACAGGTCGTAGCTTAGAGGAAAAACACAACTCTAAGGTTGGTAGAGTGTGGGTTCAAACCCCATGGGGGGTATTTGAGGTCAAATGTTCATTTTTCATGTATAATACCATTTTTGTGTATATTTTGAGGGTGCCCGTTTCAATGAAAGGTAGCAAAGGGCACCAAATGAGCAGAAAACAGAGAAAACAAACCGGTTTTAAGGAGTTGGCCCATATATGTGTCTTGTGTAGTGCTATTGCTTCGCCATCTCTTCTTTCCTCCTCACCTATTCGGGTAAATCCGATTTGTCGTCATGGCTGCGGATGCCCCCCTCGGAACGAGGATGGGCAGAGCGGTCAGAGTACTCGCCCCTGATGGAGCTGAGTCCGACAAGCACCTCTTCCCTGAGTCTTGCCTCCAGGACGACTGGACCAACGACTACGCTAAGTCTGAGGCCTTTGCTGCCAGGTATAGGGCTGTGACCGACCCTGATGACGGGCAGAAGTGGCCAAAGGGGCTTACTGAGGAAGATGGCAAGCTCTACCGGAATGGTAAGCTGCTAGTACCAGAGTCCCGAGTGCTCGAGCTGTGCGAAGCTTGGCACCACCACATGCTGCACCCAGGGGTCAAGAAGCAAGCCCTTGACATGCAGCGCCGATTCGAGATCAACCAGATCGGTCTCTACACCGTCATCAAGAAGGTCAGGAAGGGTTGCTCGGTCTGTCAGGCCTGCAATCTCGATAACCGGAACGTCAAGGGGGAAGCCCAATGGACCCCGGTTCCTAACCAGCCCATGGAGAGCGTGGCCATGGACGTCTTCTCCATGCCCGAAGTGCACATTGGCAAGGAGACCTTTGACTGTGTGGTTCTTTGTGTGGATCGCCATAGTGGCTACGTAGTAGCCCTTCCGGCACGCAAAAAGGGGTTGCTTGCCAAGGAAGTGGCAGTCATGATGATTTGTCATTGGCTGACCGTCTTTGACATCCCCCACACCATTTGCAGTGACCGAGGGCCCCAGTTTACTGGTGGCTGGTTCAAGGCCATGTGTTCCCTCATGGGAATACGTCACGCAAAGAGTGTCGCCTATCTCACCCGGTCTAACGGCCGAGCTGAAGTGGCTCGACGGCAGCTGTTCGAGAAGCTGCGCAAGATTCACATCACCAATCCACGTCGGAACTGGTTTGAGGAGATGTGGCCTGCTCTGAAGGTCCATCATGACACCCCCACTCCGGGTGGTTTGTCCCCTCACCAGATTCTGTTCGGCAGGGACCCCCTGGGTCGGGGACTTCCCTTGTCTGGTGATGGCATGGCCATGGATGCCAAGGAATTCTTTGTGCGGCAAGAGCAAACGGCGCGGGACATCCGCCAGCAGCTCCAGAAGGAGCATGCTGAGCGTCAGAAGTCCGCCCCGAGCTCGACAGCGCAAACGTTCAGGGTGGGAGACCCGGTGTGGGTGATCAGACCCCGCCCCATGGGCACCCACCGCACCAAAACCTGGTTCAGACCCGGAGAGGTGGTCCGCAGGATTGGTGAGGACACCTACCGCATCAAGGTGGGTCACGGACAGTTCCGGGAGCGCCACGAGAGTCAACTTCGTGTGCGGGAACCCGACCTCCGTGGCAAACATGTGTCCCTGAACTATGCCGCACATGAGGCAGATTCGGACGACGACTATGCTGAGCAGGACGACTATACCGTCGAAGAGATCCTGCCTCAGCGTCTGAACGCCTCGGCACCCGGAGGTCTGGAGTTCAAGGTTCGTTGGCGAGGCTATGGGCCGTCCCACGACACCTGGGAACCCGTCTCCTCGTTCGTGCCGCGGATCAATACCCCCTTCATGGACTACATCCGCAAGCAAAAGACCAGGATCCATGTCTCGGACTTGGCAGCACTCACCCGGGCGATTGCAGCCAGGGGCGCCTGATCAGCACCCTGGGCTCTCCCCTGATGCGGTTTGAGCGCTTGTTTGGTCGACGGATCGTCCCTAACTTGCTTGCTCTCTTCCATCTTCCGGTGACCTGCCATCAGAGTGGCCGTATACCCCCCCCTGCTGAATCCAGAGGAGGATGGCCCCTCTCTTCAACCTCTATTCCCCACTCCCCGCCTGCTGAATCCTTGGAAAACCAGGTAGGGCGACTGACCTTGAAATTTCTGAGCTCTTAGGGCCTCGAAGCCCATACGCCGTTGCGCAACGGATGCCGCTGTCATCGGCATTGCGATTTTTTTGGTGTGTGGTCTGGTTCCATAGCACTTGCGGAATCGAGACCAGTCGACGTGTGTCTGCAGACTATATATGGCCTGAACTCAGGCGCTTTCCTGTCCACCCTCCTGCATATGCCTTATCCTGACCGGGGCGTGGTTTGGCGCTCTGTCCAGAGTGTGTTTACTCGCCTATTTACCCAGCTTATTGCTTGCTTTTCTGTCCCCCAGGATATGTGCATCTGTATGTTAACCCATCACTGAGTGCGGACTGTTTTTTCCCCCGAAGGGATGCGAATCGGAATACAAGGGCGCCCTGAGTCGCCGTTTACTACTTTTACGTAAGGTCCAGCCTGGACCAGTACCTAAATACAGATTCTTCTGTTTGTGTGCCCGTGATACCGTGTGCCCTAGTGGCTGTGTGTGCTGAGATCCTGATGGCGCCAGGCGGGAAGCCCAGTTGCCTGAATGCACTCCCAGCGGTCCGCCACTGTCAGTCCCAGTGTGAGCCTACCGACTCGCAGATGCACTTGCAGTCGGTTGGCGACCTCCGGTGTCCTGACCTCGGTCAGTCTGCCTGGGAAACTGGTGGTTTGAGGAGTCGACGCCTCCGCCCAAACTGCATGAGGACTCCCTCATGTATGGCCTTCGTGGTAATAGGGCGAGGGAAAAGACGGCCTTGATGCCCGATCCCTTAAAGAGGAGCTCGTTCGGCTGTACCACTCCGGACTCGCGTCGTGGATATGGACATGGTGCGCCCGAGGAAGGACCCGTGGGGACTCTCCCCCAGCCGGCGGGCCTTGGGAAGCTTGGGGTAGCCTGATGGATCTTTCTGGTCCCTTTCGACCTGTGGGAGCACCTCGATCGTCGTGTGACGCCTACGTTGGCCGTGTATGCCACTGCCACTGTGGTGGTGACCGTGGCAGCCGGCACCCGGTGCGCCTGGTATGGGTTAACGGGTCATTTGGATGCCGAACAATCGCCGCCAGGACCCGGGACTTGATACTTGATACTATACTTGCAGTTACTAACAGTTACAGCATCATACCTGTTTTACCGTGGGATCGCGATGGGCAACCTAAACCGCAGATCAGCCTGAAGTGAGGATGTGACACCCCCCCCCCTTCAGGGGATGGTCCTGGGTACCCGCTGCCATGCGTGGTGTTACCGATCCCCCCCCCTGGTTTGCTCGAAGGAAGGGGGTGAAGCGGTACCCAGAACCCCATGACCATGGTGGGGTATACAACCGGTCTCCGTGTGCCCACTAACCCCATGTAAGGAGGGGAAGACGCCCGGTGAAGCCCGGTGAGAGCCCGGCAGGAGCGTGTCCCTTGCCGTAAAGGCCCCGTGACGGCATTCCGGCCACTTGGGGCATGTTACCATGTACCGGCAAACTGCCATTTGCCGGTATCTTACTATTTCACGCCAATCTGCCCCGCACCGCCTTCGGCCGTCGATTCGGCAACCTAACCCTAACAACAGATGTAGGTAAGACGTGTTTGTGTGAGAGATCTGGGCATTTCAGCTATTAGCGGCCGCATCGGCAACCGGTGCGTTGCCTGCTGAGATTTACACATCAGAATATCAGGAATCAACAGGGTTTTTTTTTCATATTGTTTCCGTAAATTTTCACGCTTCCGTTCTGATAACCAATGTTTTGACTGCTGGCGGTTGGCTCGCGACTTTAGCGTAACCGCCAGTTTAACTGTTATTTACAGACATTTTAGCGCAATCCGTGACGAGGACTCTAAAGTCTTCAGGAATTGCATTGATGCATCTGCAATTTTCACATTGTACACTCGCAACCTTAATCTGAGTTTTTCAGGATGTCGAAATCGGATTTTTGACTTCCACATCCGCGCACTTGATTTGACCTCTTTCAAGTGGACCTACGTGCCTCCCTATGCACGAATCAACTTTCCTTTTGTCTTGCCCTCCATTTGTCTTAGAGATATGGGCAAAACAAAGTTGATTCGCGAGGCCACTTGTGAGGGTCATATCTCGTGCTACGTGCGAGGAATGACAATAGGGATACATGGGATGTATTCATAATACTCCCGACGTAATTGAGGAAGCTTTATACGCCTTGCGTCTCCACACGTGCGCGCTAGCGTAATGGATCATGGTCAAGAGGGTAGAGTTTGCGTTATAACTCTTTGGCCATGATATTGCGTGGGTTAAGATAACTTTCGAGTGTAGCGCGCGAGTGTTGGTGTTGCATAGGAACTTTCTTTGAGTTCCTATGAGCGATTGACACAAAGTTATGCCCTTGGAGGGGCATGACATATCGTGGGGGGAGCTACCTTTTTGGGCAGTATGTGGTATGGGCCATGTGTTGTATTGCGTGCCCATTTGGCGGGTTCGGCTAAGAGCGATACACCCACCAATGGACCTCATATTGCACGAGGCCCTTTCCTTTACTCCCCACGATCAATTGCAATCCTAACCTTCATGGAGGGAAGCTTGTGTGGCGATCCCAAAGCGATGCGTTGGGAGCAAGGTGTGTGTTTTGCAATTTTCCATATTTTCATGTGCCCACTTGGGAAGTAGGGCTCGTAACCTTTCGAAGCGCCCCAAGTGGAGCACATATGTGGAATCCTAGGTCATTGGTGTCAGGTTATTGTGTTTAGAAGGATTGGTCGATTACTCAATCCAAGCTGAAGATATTATAATATATTCGTGCGCCTTTCAAGGCACTTTTGGGTGTTTATTCGCCAATATTGCTGTTTTTTGCCCGTCATGATGTCAAGTGGCGACCGTGTATCTCAACGTTGCGCTCAATTGACATCATGACCCAAGTATGGTTTGAGGGTACATACTTCAGTGCACAACATATCTTGAACCCGGCAAATAACTCCTCTTGGGCCTGGCATACTGCGGCCGCCATGTTGGCGATTTGGGATTATCCTAAATCATGGGCTCACTTGGCGACCCTGCCATTCCCAATACCAGAGGAGTTGGGCAACGCCCAAAAGATATGTTGGACACATATGACTTCATACCAATCCTATGGCACACTCCGGTCCAAGTCGGGCATGTGCCTCATTTGCCCCAACCATGAGTGTGCGCACTTTCGGCCATTTTGAGCAATTTTCCACATTTTCTGCCCGCCGTGCACTATGTTCAGCCCCCCGTGCACGCCAGACGCATGGACCAATGGACCATATATGACATGGGTGTTATGTATATTGGTCCCCATGGTTCACACACCACGTGGGCGAAGCGAAGCAACCTTCGTTAAGGCGCTAGCCCAAAGTGAGTGTGGACAATTTTGCCATTTTGGCATTTGTGGACCCAATTGGAATTGTCACCACGCTGAGTGATATGAAGATCTTTGGGAGCCAAGGGCATGGGAGTCTTTGTCCGACTCCCGGTGGATGAGGTATGGAATGGCTGATCCGATCTCCAGGCCGGCGTGGAGATATACTATTGGGAGCACCCCCGAATTTTGGCTCATTTCGAGCAGCCAAAATGACCCCCTTTTGGGACCCCAATTTCACCCCCCCCCCGTGTGGTCAATTAGCGGCCCCATATCTCTATGCCCACAGGGAGCCCGGACCCATCTTCAGGTTGTACACTCAGATATGAGTCCTAGGTTCTGCCTCCTCCCCTGTGGACCATTGGCCTTGCCCTGGCCGGGCGAGTCACGCGTGGGAATGACGCCAATTTTGGTGATTTTGGCATCATGACCCCACCTGATGAAACTGTGGTGCCCTGATGCCGGGCCCTCAGAGGGAACCAGGTTGGGTGAGGGCTCCAACGAGTTGCTACTCAGAGGGCATAGGGTCAGTTGCCTCGTCCCTACCTCTGGCGGGTCCGGACGAGGGGTCAATTTTGGAGATTTTTGAACTAATATCAGTTTGGGCTTAAACAGCCCATTTTCATCTACAAACTCCTAGGGGATAATGGCGGGGCCATATCTCTGATTCAGATGAGAGTTGGGACCTGCCGTTGAGGGAGCATAGGCAGCCATTGTCAGTTCGCCCTGGAGCCCCTTGGTTCGCAGGAACTCGCCTGTGGCTGGGCGCGACACCTCCCCTATTGGCAGGGTTTCAGGGTCCGGACTGAGCAGGGCATGGGTTGTGTTTGAGCCCCCGCCCCCACCAGCCACTGAGAGGGTCGGACCTGGGATTGGGATATGAGTTTGGACTGAGTGTCTATTGTTCTGTGATGCCCTTACCCCAGTCCAGTCTCAACCCCATGTGTACATATCTCGATGTGTTGCTGTACATACTTTTGTTCCCTCGTTGCAGAGTGGCAAGGATTCTGAAACGCTTTGTCACATGACACGAGCGTAATGATGCCCCTGTGAGCGCAGTGCTTTGCCTGCCTGCTTGCTTGTGCGTGTCACCGCAGCGTCCCGTGGCCAGGCCCCCCACGGGAACGCGTCAGGAGGTCTAGGGCGGCGATTTCCTTGTCGTTCAGCTCCCACTCCCCCCCACAGAGGTCTTCAGGATCATAGTAGCGCTTCAGGTGTTGAGCAGCGCACACCAGGGTCCCCCCCTAGACGGGGAGAACACCGCACAATTATACGGTGTTCATCCACAGATAGAATCTTGTAGGGCCCGAAGTATGGGTCATCGCTGGTAGAGCGTGGCCAGGCGGGTAGTCGGCTGTGTTGCACCAGCACCCAGTCCCCCTCTCGGTAGGTGGCCGGTACTCGGTGCTTGTTCTTCTTGTTCCACTGACGCTCCCTCACTCTCTGGAGCATAGCCTTGGCGTTGTCCACCTTCGCTTGTTGCTCTTGGACCCACTCACCCACGGAAGAACCGGTGTCCTCCGGATAGGGGGCATGTAGGAACCACGCCGGGCGCCCTAAGAATAGCTCATGGGGCTGAAAGTGCTGCCCTGGGTCGTTGTGGGTGCCGGAGGGCTCGGGGCCGGCAGGACCAGTGGGGCAGGCACGCGAGGAGTCTCCCTGGATGTTGTTATTGGGTGTAGAACCGGACACTCGGACACCAACGGAGGCGAGAGCAGCGACAACAGAAGCAAGGTCCATGCTGATTGTGGTCCGGCAGAAAATCCCAGTCTATGAAGAAATTTGAGGGGAATTTTTCTAAATACATCTGAGTGTCCAAAACTGTCTGAAAGAATTTAAATAATCCATTTATGTAAAATTGTCTGGCCGATCTGGCCCGCGAGCGCGCGTCAGCGGCAAATGGCGATTCCAGCTAAAATAGCGGAATGCGGCGGATTTACGGGAAATGGACCGCGGAATCAAATCCGGCATATCAGAAATATATAGGAAATATCCTGTGACTGAGCTGCGAGGCGGCAATTCCGCCGAAGCAAAGAAAATGACCAAAATGTAGCCAATCTGGGCAGAATGTCTGAAAATCTGAGCAGATGGGGCTAGCCGCACTTACACTCCCCCTCCAAAAACACACTGGGGTGTGTCGCTACGTCAACGAAGAACGTAGTGCGGGTAAGTCCCAGAAAAACATAGAAATGTAGCCTCGATGGGGCGAAATCTGCTTGATCTGACCTGATTTGGGCTGAATTGGCACTGAATCAGGCTGGATGAACCTGAAATGAGACAGAATGAGAAGTGACGAACAATCCTCCGTGCAGTGAAACATTAGGTCAAGGGCTAAAAAGCATGTAAACGTATCGAGAATCGATACCAAACCATGCATTGGTTGAGAATGAGGTAGATTATTGGTGGATTGAGTGGGGGGATCAAGAATTGGAGTGACATCTCAGCGCTCTGGCACAGTTTCGCTGTCGCGGGCACGCTACGGTGTCCTCGCCGAACTCTACATCGTGTTATCCCGCTTTTCTCGTTCTGAAAAGTACAGCATGTGGCTCAGATTTGGCGCATCTGGTGGATGATCACAAGATTCAGCAAAAATGAGAATGAATTTGAGCAGAGATTGAGGGGATTAAGCAATCACAGAAAGGTTAAACAAATACACATGTAGTCTACAGACCTTAAGTGAACCACCGAAGGTAAAGATGTTTTTCCGTTCACTTAGATCTAAACAGATCTTCGAGGAATGATGGGAGATGACAAGGAAATCAATCTAAATTGTCCTAACATGAGTAAATTCCTTGAGATGAAGGTGAAATGAAGCGGAATGTGTACAACTGAAACTACCAACACTTTCGTTTAGACTAAAGTTAATATATATTGTCGTTTATTCAGCTCAATTGTGCTTTCCGGCACGTTGGTTCGCGAGCATCTAACAGATTCTATCAAAATGTGGATCATGTGATGATGCATCATGATGGGACATGCTGGCCCTGGATCCTTGGCATGTAACGCGCTGAAGGTTCACTGAAGGCACTTTACTGACAGTATATAACTGAGAGACACCGAATTTACAGTGGCGGTGGTGTCAATCGACTTGGACAAGGCCAATCTTTCGATGAAGTCCCACAAGACACTTGGATTCACCATTCTCGACAGTTTCTGGTCAAATTGAGCTCACATTGGCGTGTGCCAAAAATACAACGAAGCTTACGGACTTCAGAGGTTGCTGTTAGAAGTCCCTAGAGCTCCTAGATGAATATTGTCTGAACAATTGACGTCTGGGTTTCGTACAACAGTGGCAGAATGATGGACAAACCTGAGAAATTCAAGGTAAATTTGAGGATCCTGGATCTGAATCTGGACTTTGGCGTCAGCATCACAGCAAATGAAGGTGAGATCTGAGTTCCTGGCGTCGCATCTGGTGCAGCCAGTACTACAGGGGTTGCCTGTAGGGGTGAATGTCGCTGGCCAGCGTTTTGATTATGTACATTTGCTTCCATCTGCACGAGTAGCCAAATTCCAAAGATGCACAGACCAACAGAGACAAGATTACCCCGAATCTGGCTGAATCAAGCCTGAGTTTGGTTTTTTCTGAACACGGCAGCACACTCCGTCAGCGTATCTACGCCTTGTCTGCCGAACGGAGACCAAAGAAAAGTTGATTGACGTCAAATTATCAAACATTCGCAGTTCTCCACATCATGACATAAACAGAAAGAATGAACAGTGGATTGAGCAGAATGTGGTAGGATGGCTTCCTTAATTCGGCCACGCACGAATGCATGTGACCACCAACCTGTCTGGCCTGGCCCTCGTACGGCTTGGGCGCTGCAGATCAGCGGCCGAACTTGAAGCTTGGTCCTCATTTGGTTCCTGGGCTGGCCTGACCGCAGGAGGGGGGATCGACGGATCAGCCCTGGAATGTGGCTGCTGAGGGCCGTAAAAGGCTGGATCTCGATTCACCACAGGTCGTTTTCCGTCGCTCTCCACTTGTCTGTCTGGTTTCGACAAACAATCTGTCAGGAGTACACCAATTTCGGGGTGCTTCTTCAGGAAGTCAATGAACCCCTTGGTGTATCCATGGACAAAAGATTGGGCTGGTTCCCAGTTGTTGTGACTGGAATCAAAGCCCCTCCACTCACACAGAAATTCCCATTCGCCCTTGGCGTCACGTCTTGCTTCAACAATCCTCTTGAGTTCGTACTTCCCCCCTTCGATGACCCGATCGGACAAGTGTTTTGCAGTCCAAAAAAGGGGTTTAACTCGATCCTTGGGGGAGGGGATCTCTCTCTTAAGGCGATCGCCCGAAACGTCAATTTCCCTGCTGACATCCACACGAATCCTCCACCTGTTCTCACCAAGACGCGCTGTAACAGCGAATGGCCCCTCCCACAAGGGAAGAAGCTTGTCATCTCCGTCCAGGGTGGTTTCGGATTTTCGAAGCCAAACTCGATCATCGACTTCAAAATTGTGGGGGTTTTTTCGACCTTGATTTTGAACCCAAAGCCAGTCAGCTTGATGCTTCTCGATCAATTTCGACACAGTTTTATCTGCTCGTTGGACTTCGTCCAAAAACAGCGAAGCATCTTTACAGGGGCGAGGATTATTCAACGGCATGTTCCACCAACACTTCTTTCGTCCAAAGACAATTTCATTTGGAGAAAGGCCATGATACAAGGGCGTGTTGTGGTAACGGCGAAGCAATGCGAAGAGAACTTCCATCCAATGGAAATCCTTTTCACTCGCGAGCTCCTTACGAAGCATATTAATTATTGAGCGGCCGGCTCTTTCACCAGGCAGCGCTCGATGCGAGTGGATTTCACATCGGAGGTGGTGGATTCCAAGGCGAGCACACAATTCTCTCCACCATTCGGAGGTGTACTCTTTGCCTGAATCCGTGACCACCTCGGATGGGACGTCCCAGCCTCCCATCCAGGTCTGCGCGCACCACTTGGCGGCAGCCTTGCCAGTCATCGACTCAATGTTGCAAGGCAACACTTGAATGTAGCCGGAATGACGGCACTGAATGAGGAGCACACCATTGACTTTTTTGTTAGTCCAATGGCACTCTTCGTCATCGAGCTCACCGAGATAGAAAAAATCACTCGTGACTCTGTTGAAGAGACGCTCCGGAATAGGATGAGGCCTCAGATGGCCGTGCTTCTTCGCGCTGGGGGGCGTCGAGACAGCACATTGGGCACATCCGGCTGCTACTTTCATGCAATGAGTGTATAGCCTCGATCCAAACAACCTATGCTTAATCATCGACCACAGTCGACGGCCATGTGCGTGGGGGGACTCCCATTTGTGCCACCAGTTTAACACTCGGGGGGCTAGGGCGTCTGGCACACACAATTTACCCTCCATCCACAGCTTCCCCCCATCCAACGAGTACTCAGGAAAAATCCCATTCCTGTGAGCATCTTTGGATTTGAGATTTCCAAAGACCTCTTTAAACATGGGATCCTGCAGGTAATCGGACGCCCAGTCTCGGATGATAAGGGAATCCTTAGGCAGGGGTGGAGTTTTGGCCGGATCTCGACGCTTAATGCCCTGGATCAACCGAAATCGACTTACTTGTCGGGTATAGTCAAACCGTTTCACACTCCCTGAGGAGGGATCGGTGACTTTTTCCACGACTTTCAGCGTTTTGGTGCAGATCTCGTGAGCATGCGCCGGATCTGTGATGGCCGTGATGTCGTGACACGGCAATGCGTGCTGTTTAACAGCGCACTGCATGCATGCACGTCGAATGAGTTTCTTTTCTTCCTGATCCCATTCAATGATCACATGGCGGTCCTGCTCCGTACCATGGATGTTGGTACTTTGCAGCCCCTCTGAGGCGGGGTAAGCCCATCAGCTCAGAGCATCCGCTACCGTGTTGTGTTTTCCAGGCAGATACGACACATGGAGGTCAAACAGAGAGAGAAATTCGTGCCATCTGGCCCGTCGACCAGCTGGGCTCGCGACAGTATCAATGTGTTCAGTGGCACAATACTCCAGAGATCGATGATCCGTCAGGACCTCGACTCGATTGGTGCCAACCCACGATTGGTACTTTTTTAAAGCACAGATGATGGCGTAAGTCTCTTGCTCACGCGGCGACCATTGCATTTGGCGTGGAGCTAGCTTCCGAGACCAAAATGCAAGGAGGTAATGATCGCCGGTGGCTTCATCAACCTGTTCAAGGACAGCTCCGATCGCGTACCTAGATGCGTCGGTTCTAATGTAGAAGGGTCGGTCAAATTGGGGCACATGCAACGTGGCGACTTCGCAGAGGGCTGCCTTCAAGTGATGGAAGGCCTCCTCGCACTCGTCAGTCCACTTGACACGCACCTTTGAACCTGCCTTGCCCGCATCTCTCCCTACCTTCAATAATTCAGTCAGGGGGGCAGCAAATTTGGCTTAATTCGGCACAAAAGTGTGGTAAAAATTGCAACAACCCAGGAATCCTCTCAACTCCGTGATCGTCTCAGGGCGCTTCCACTTCTGAATAGCGACGAGCTTCCCTGGACTGGGTCGTCGGGTGCCATTCTCTAGGAGAGAACCACAAAATTCGACTGATTTTAAAAAAAATTTTCCCTTCTTTGGCCCACAAATCAGCTGATTGGCGTCAAGAATGTCCAAAACTTGGTTCAGCTGTTTCTCATGTAGAGCCACCAGCTCGGCTTCGGTCAGTCCCTCCCCCTCCGTCGCGATGATTATGTCATCTATGTACACACTCACGAAGGCACGAAGCTCAGGATGGGTTGTGAACAGCACATCCTCCATCATTCTTTGAAAAAATGAGGGGGCGTTCTTCAAGCCCATGGGCATGACGGTCCACTGGACTGGGCCACATGGCGTGCACATACAGGTGAGAGGTCTGCTGTCCTTCCTCAACGGCATTTGGTGAAAGCCGTGACGGAGATCCAGCACACAGAACAAACGACCTCTCGCCCTCTTGGCAATTTCCTCCTCAATGAGGGGCAGGGGGTGCGAATCCGCCTTGGTTTCGGCGTTGAGATTGCGAAAATCAACAACCATTCGCCAGCCATCAATGGTGTTCTGGTCTGCAGGCGGTGGCTTCGGGACTGTGAAGGGTGAACAGCACCATTCGCTGGTCATACAACCCTCAAGCCAACCAAATTCCCTGAGATTTCTCTCGATGATTTTTCTGAGTATCTCATGCTTGTGTCCATGATTTTCATAAGGGCGCTGTTTTTTTGCCTTGTACCCTTCACGAAGCTCGATGAAGGCTTCACCGAACTATCCACGGACAGGGGGGTCCTTGATCAACTTTCCTGAAAGGGTTGTGTCCTTCCGTTCCTCAAAAATCTTTTCTCTTGACTTGGAACACAATTCAGTGTCCACCTGATCGCCAGGAGTTACTGTCGAAAAAACTTTGGCGACTTCTTCGGCTTTGGCAGGAAGAATCTTCTTACGGATGTCCCTAAACAGGTCCGTATCAACTGCCTCTTGAAGATAGGTGGGTCTTGTGTCGAAATCCCAGAGATTTTCTTCGCGATCCAGCTCCTCGAAAGGATCCATGAAAGCTTCCACAGGGGGTTTTTCATAAAAAACTCTGAAGTTGCGGCGCGATTGGAGATTTTTCCTCGCCCGTGCACTGAAGATTCTTTTCGATGTCGACCGTATTGGGGAAGAGGGAGACGAGGCGGATCCATTGGACGTTGAATCACCTTTGGTATCTGACGGACAAAAATCAGAAAAAATAGATTCATCATCAGTACCACGCTCAACCTCAGATTCAGACCCAACACAGGAATCTGTACTAGAATCAGCAGAATTAGAGTCAGAAAGCTTTCCATCCACCAGGAGTGCAAGCGAACTCCAGGACCGCTGTGACAGGGGACCTGTGTCGTCCCTGGCATACAGCCTAATCTTCCTGGGAAGTTCGATGTAATCAACACAAATGTCCTGTAATTCCTGAAACCAAGGCTTGTCGTCCCACAATGGCACAACTAAAATTGCCTGGGTTTTATCTTGCTTGATTTTGTGGATGACCTGCTGGATTAAGTGAAACGGAGGATTAATCCACAACTTCTTGTCCCATTTGTGGGTCCAAGCGTCGCTGAAGTGCTTGTCAAAGCGCTTGTTCATACGGTTAGCAAAGGCATCATACTGGGGCCAAAAGGAATGGTGTTCATGAAAGTATTCACAAATTGCATCGCGCCATTTGTCGACAACTCTGTAGGATGAAGAGTGCCAGCGCGAAGGGCGTCGTGGCTGGGAGTCCCTACGAAGACCTTCTAACTCTTGGGAGTAATCGGCACTCCCATTCACCTCTGCAATGGTGACATCTTCACCAAATTTTGGTGTCACTTTTTGCTTCAAAAATTCTTCTGCACTTTTAAACCCTGCGTGCAAAAAACGAAATTCAGGACGCTCCAAGGGACCTGACTCCAGCAAAAAACAACGACGATGACCTACGGGCGCTACCCTGTTCTTGCGAAGCCAAGGATGGCCCAAGTAAAGGTCATATTTTATGTCAGCTCGGTAGAAGTAGTCATCCTTAAGGACAACTTGTTCCACATTTTGCTCTTCCCAAAGGTCTTGAGCGACCAAATGGGTTGATATATAACAACCGCGTTGCCCACCTGCGAGAGAATGTCCAGAAACTCCCTCGAGGGTAACAGGATGAGGCGATTCAAACACGCAGTCGTCGGGTAAGAAGGAATTGGATTGGAGATTTACCTCTGATCCATTGTCACACAAACAAGTGGCGAGGTGGAAATTTTCCTTGCAATCAGAGACCCACAGCTTTGTGACAAACTGACGGGCCCTGTGCTTGGACTGTACACCAACCTCGTCCACTACAACAGAAGGATCCGCTGCCGGATCCAGGGGAGAGGAGACAAGAGACCCTACATCAAGTAATGGTCGATCAGGAATTTGGGGATCATGCCTGAAATCGCCTGGGGAGGGGCGATTTTCGTGGCTCCCCTAGGCGTTCTGACCTCCAGCGACTGCGTTAACATTGTGAACACAGCCTGTTTCGTCGATCCATTCATCTTGGAACGGATCATCCGCTGGATTCAGAGCATTTTCGACGTAATCTCGATCCGCATCAGACACCTGGTCTGCACCTGAGACCTGATCCACACGATGGTTTCCTTTTCCACGTCCACGGCCACGGCCGCCGGATGATGGACCACCACCGTCGCCACGCCCTCTGCCCTTACCAGAGAAGGGGGTTCCTGAAGGATTTCCCTTACCCTTACCCTGTGATCCTGGAGCATTTCCTTTGTTTTGACCGGATTGAGGGGTTTGGCCTGGATTTCGATTTCCGCCTCCGGCGTTGCCATTTGGACTTGTCTGGCCGTTAGGCTGCCCACCGGAACCGGATGGAGTCCGATTTCCTTTGCCTTGGGACCCACCAGGGCCTCCAGTATTTTTGTTCCCACCGGAGGGAGTCGAATTACCCTTTCCCCCCTTGGCACCATGCACCTGTCTGTCATTCCTGTCTGAATTCTGCGAATTACTGACATTTTCACCAATCACCTTGTGATCGTAAGCAGACCATCGGTGATTAGCAGTAGAATGCGTCTTGGCTCGGTTCGTAGAACCTAGAAGAAGACAGATGCTACAATGATCCTGAACATTCCGGGTGTCATTCACCTTTTTGTTGCCCTTTTGGGCCCCATTTTGGGTGTTTTGCTGGGTATTCCTGTTTCCCCCAAGACCCTCATGGAAATTTTGATTGGCGGCGTCAGCGAGCCTCTCAACCTCTTCCCACAGTTCCTGCGGAGTAAACGAAAACACCCAGTTCCTGGCTTTCAGGCGATTGCCATGGAAACTTACTCCCCTGTTGAGGACTTGGACAAACAAGTCCCGATCCTCGTGTTCATTGAACTTGATTTTCCACGTGTTTTCAGTGATTTTCACCTTGGCAAACGACGTGGGGGAGCACTTTTGAAGTGCCTCCCTGACCGTAAACCTGTTGGCCGTGGCGTCAAAGCCATCGATCTCCGCCCACCAGGTCTTGACCTTTTCTTCGGATTGTTTATTCCGAAGGGTGGCGGCGGTTTCGGAGGGGATCTTGTCAAAAATCAAATTTTTCAGCTCGGCACTAGAAAACCTTTCGCCTGAATGTTCAGATTCTTCTACGAGATTCCAGAAGCGCTGTCTCTTGTCCTGCACCTCGTGCAAGATTAATCGAGAGAATGAAGGAAAATTCTTCAACATCTGGTGGTAATTGTCCTCAGGCAGCCGGGATCCACGTACCTCCAACTGTTCCCACACCTCATCAAAGGTAAGGGGGGAACTTGAATCTTCACGATCACTCCAGGTTCTGAGCCAAGTGTTGGCCGGCGCTCCCTCAAGGCAGTCCAGGAGGGCCATCAGGAACTGATCATCCTGGAGCTTTTGAGTCTTAACCCACAGTTTAAATTCCCGTTGGAACTGAGGCCAACGTCTGGGGTTTCCATTATACTTCGGTTGCTTGGCAACCTGACGAAGTCGCAATGAAGTGGGATTTAGGAGTGAATCCAGCCCAACACCGGCCGTAATGGTAGACACCTTGGCGGCATCATTAGCCACACCAGCTCCGGCGAGGGTCTGGGCGAGCAACATCTGGGCAATTGCATTGGAATCAACAGCAGGAAGGGTAGTACGGGAGGCAGTTCTTTTGGCATTCTGAACCTCAGTCCTAGCCTTCGCCGATCTACTCTGTGATCGAGAGATTGTAACCCTTTCCTTTAACTTAGTCCTGCTGATCCTTGCGTCGGTGGTCTTAGAGTCCACCGAAGGAGCAATCGAAAAAATTTCTGTCGCCTCCTCCGACGGTTCTGTTGTTTGTTCCACCGATGATGCGCCCTCAGACCTCATGTGGGTCTTGAAAAGATCTTTAATTCCCAGCGTCTGAATGATGAGTTGCATTTGATCTTTGAGCAATTGGAGCTCAGTATCTCGCTGTAATCTGCAAGAGCAGTCGGCAGGACAGTACATACCGTGTCCTGAAGGGCCTGAGCAGGCTGTCGGACCGCTAATCTCAGTGGTTCGCAGCCAGGAGTCCACTTGGGGAGCTCCTTCAGTCCTAATTTCCAGACTTGCCTGCCTAGCTGCCTCTAAAATTCCTTCCTCAACCGCGGCGGCTAGATCGTCGCGGATGGAAACAGAGGGATGAGGGGCGGAGGGCCCGGCAACCGGTGCCTTGGTCTTCTCCTTCGGGAAGGGGCTTGCCTCCCAGATCTGCAAGAAAATGGCAAAAGATTCATCTTCTTGAGAACACCACCACATCCTGGTATTAATTTCTTCTTGAAGGAGGAAAAAATATTCAAAAAAAAAATCAGAGGCGATTCTTTCTTGTCCTATCAGCTTAGACGTGGCTAATAGACACAGGGCCTCAAGCGCCTCAAGGTTACGGGCCACTTCCGAAGACAAATGGTTGTCCCATTGTGCCCATGAGGCTGGTCGATTATAGGTAGGTACCTCACCTGGACCACCCATCTCAATGTCGTCAATGTCGGCATCAATGGTCACAAAATGTGAACATTGGTACGGAGTATTAGTACCTGCCAGGTCCGTAAGCTCCACCGGAGCGTTGCCATTAGCGTAGGCTGGGAGATTCCAGCTGCTTGATGGCCAATTTCGACTGGGATCTTGATTGTAATCTGGGCCTCCACAGCTGCTGATTTGTGTCCTTCTTGGGCAATTTGGGCTTGCGCAAGGCATTCCTCTCAAGGCCTCGTTCGCACAGCACCACGGGAGCGTGATCGTTACGTCTCCGGAGGTGGCGGAGTCTACGGGGCCGTACTGAGGGGCTAGCTGTGGTTGGGACACCAAAGGAACAACATTCAGGTAGCCTCTGCTACCATGAAAGTGCTGCCCTGGGTCGTTGTGGGTGCCGGAGGGCTCGGGGCCGGCAGGACCAGTGGGGCAGGCACGCGAGGAGTCTCCCTGGATGTTGTTATTGGGTGTAGAACCGGACACTCGGACACCAACGGAGGCGAGAGCAGCGACAACAGAAGCAAGGTCCATGCTGATTGTGGTCCGGCAGAAAATCCCAGTCTATGAAGAAATTTGAGGGGAATTATTCTAAATACATCTGAGTGTCCAAAACTGTCTGAAAGAATTTAAATAATCCATTTATGTAAAATTGTCTGGCCGATCTGGCCCGCGAGCGCGCGTCAGCGGCAAATGGCGATTCCAGCTAAAATAGCGGAATGCGGCGGATTTACGGGAAATGGACCGCGGAATCAAATCCGGCATATCAGAAATATATAGGAAATATCCTGTGACTGAGCTGCGAGGCGGCAATTCCGCCGAAGCAAAGAAAATGACCAAAATGTAGCCAATCTGGGCAGAATGTCTGAAAATCTGAGCAGATGGGGCTAGCCGCACTTACAGGGGCGAGTAGCAAGTAGCTGAACTCTCTTGGGAGTTCATCATCAAGGATATGACGGGGAGTAGTCTCAGCCAGTCTCTGGTGCATTCAGTTTTGCACCATATCCTTACATTCTCCTTGAGGACAGGAATCTGTCGCTCACATAGGGGGTTGCTCGTGTGAGCGTAGGGTATCCCCGTAGACACCTGGACATTGAGGGATCTCAGGACCCTCTTGTACCAGCCGGCATCTGAGCGCACTCGTACATCCTCATCGGAGTTGATCTCCTTGGGCGCCCCATAGACACAAAACCACTCCTCCAGGAGTATCTTGATAGTCTCCTCCCCGGTAATGTGTTTGGTACATGGGAACACCCTGGCAAACCTGGTCAACCCACAGGTTACCACGAGGGCAAAATCATAGCCCCCGAACTTCGGCATCCCCGTGTAGTCCACGTATAGAACACTGTTAGCACAGTGAGGGATGGGCAGGGTCGAGTAGAGACCCCTGTCCCTGATATCCCCTGGTTTGCGGGACCTATACGGGCACTTGTCCACGATAGGCTCCAGGGTTTTCCGCAGTTGGTCGTCAGTCCATGTAGTGTGGAACCACGGCTTGAATAGCCTCAGGGTACGGTCAGCACCCATATGACCACTGGACTCATGGGTCCACTTCAGCAGCGCTGAAATTCTGTCACTGGGTACCACGATGCGGTCCTCGTGCCAGAGGTAGCTCTTGTCCCTCTTCCACTGATCTTGGTTGACCAGGAGGGGTTCAAGGCGTTTCTCCAGGCGCTTGTAGATATCCCCAAACTCCTTCAGGTACTCCGATTGTTGGAGTCCATCCAGGGGGCGTATCATAGTCATGTTGAGATCCAAGTGGACGTCCATACGGCTGAACGCCTCCTTAGCCAGCGCTTCAGACCGGGCACCAATCAGGGCGTCGAAGTTGTTGCGGCTGATGTAGTCTGCACACTCGTTCTTCACTCCCTGGATATGGTGTACCGTCAGCCGTAGTTGGCTGAGGTAGGTCCACCAGCGCCGTAGCTTGGCCTTCTCAGGTGGGGGACCCTTCTGGAAAGTACGGACCGGCTCTTGGTCGCACAGCCAGACCACAGGGTTACTCCCCAACAGTCGTGCCTGAGAGGATAGCACCAGCATACCCGCGAGCGATTCCTGCTCATAGGTGGAGTAGTTCCCCCTGGCCTGGTTCCATTTCCAGTTGCAGTGGCCCAGGGGTATTAGGACCCACTTGTCGTCAGGGTAGCTGTGCTTGAGAGTTCCATCTCGGTTGAGAGTTTCAGTCCCCCATTGAGAAATAGCCGAGTCGAACTCCTCCTTCTCTAGTACTTGCCATTGGAACAACGTTCCACCACCGCCCACATTGCTGGCGTCGGTCACCAGGATAATCTCCCTATGTGCCCTAGGCACGCCCAAGCACTTAGCATTGGCCACCTTGTCTTTGAGCTCGTCAAACGCTTGTTGCTCTTGTGGGCCCCAGCACCAAGTAGTACTCTTCTTGATCAAGTCCGTCAGAATGGCGCTGGTGTAGGTGAAGTTTTTGATATGGCGGCGATAGAAGTTGCACGCCCAAATGAAACTGCGTACGTCATGAAGTCCTCTCTTGGGGTCTTCGTGTCGTACCTTAGCGTCCATCAGGGGTTTGGCCTTAGAGGCCGCTGGGGTCCACCACCCATAGCCAACGTCAAACCCCAGGTAATGCATGGTCTCCTGCATGAACTCACACTTCCCCAGCTTAAGTCGTGTGTGGTTCTCTTGGCAGACCGCAAAGAACTCACCCAAGAGGATTAGGTGATCCTCCTGGGTATTGGTCTCGAGGCATACATCGTCGATGTGTGCTTCCATCTGGGCCCCACGGGATATAAGTTCCTGCACCTTAGGTTTCCCTCGTAGGATGGACAAGATCTTGTTCATCAGCTCTTGGAATAGAGGGGGTGCGTTGGCCACACCAAACGGCATGACCTTCCACTTGAACACCCTCCCCTGAGGTATGATGAACGCTAGTAGCTCCTGAGCGTTGGGCGTCAGGTCCACCTGCCAGAATCCGCTCCTCTTGTCCATCTTGGTCTTGTAGCGACAGGAGGCTATCTTCTCAAGGGTAGACTCCATATTAGGAATGGACCCTGAGTGGTTCAGCGTTTTCTTGTTCAGCTCTCCGTAGTCCACTACCAGCCGTTTGGCTGTAGACCCAGATTTAGCCACCAGGAAACAGGGGCTGCAGTGTTGGGGGTAGTCCCCGTCCTTGTACTCCAGAACTAAGCCAGCGTCGATACATTCTTGTATCTGTCGCTCAATCTCGTCGGCCTGCTTTTTAGGAGCTGGATAGGGTCTCCTGCGGATCTTGTGACCCACGAACTCGGGTTTCAGCTTGAGGTCCATCTGTACCAGCTTGTCACATGAGGCTGGAGGGGGTAGTTCTCCGAACACCTCAAGATACGTCCTTATAAGCGTCTGCACCCGCGGGTCTAATAGCTTGATCTTTTCCTCCATGTCCTCGTCGGAGTGTAAGTTGCTTGCCCCTTGAGTAATAGACGTTGGGAGGTGATCCTCCACCGACTCTTTGCCCTTGGTAGTATCCTTCAACCCTTGGTAGGCATATAGTAGGTCTATTTCAACCATCTCCCTTGGACGAAGGCAATATAGGCACGCTCGAGGGGGTTAACATACACATTCCTCCGAGAGGTCGTCCTCCTCTGGGGTCCTCACATGGGCACCCCACACGCTCTTCATGAGCTTAAGATGTACCTCCCCTTGCCAGGTGGTGATCCTCTGTACGAGGTCCTCCTTTAATTGGGATAGAGCTCCCTTACCTCCTTGCGTCAGTGGCCATGAGCTGGAGGTAGGCTTGGCGTAGCATAGCTTTTTTGCCGGCAACCTCCTCTTGGAGTCCACATACTCCCTTAGCCTGGATCTGGGGTCCAGCTCTTCGTCAACGGAGTCTTCCACCCTCATGGAGAGTAGGGGTTTCAGTGGGGCGAAGTACTCCGCGTTCTCCACTTCTCCACAGAAGTCTGCACGAAGAAGGCGTCATGCTCAGTGTCGTCATCTGAGTGGATAGAGCCTTTCGGAGCTCGGATAGTCCACACTCAGAGACTCCATCAGGAACAGGTACATGGCAGAGAGAGTTGGGGGCGCTGCTGTTAGTCACGACGTATTCATCTCCTCCGGGTCCAGTCTCAACAGCATCTTGAGGTCGTACTCGATCCTTCAACTCACCCAAGGCAAGTCCATCGCTTTCTCGTTGTATAGCCTGGACCAGAGTCGAGTACAGGTCTTCCCAGGGGATGGAGGTAAGACCTTCGTCCACCACACTGAGGATACTCCCCCATCTGGGCTTCCCGATAGGCGTCTTACGCCCCAAAGGCACGTAGATGGCCTCATCAGGTAACCAAACAGAGCTGATAGTCAGCCTGTCCAGGAGGGTTCGCCAGTACTCGTTGCCCCCATGGGCTCCCCAATCGGGGGAACACAGGACCATACGGGAACGTTCCAAGGCCACCTTGGTCAAGACCTTCCCCAGTTCACTGAACCTGGGGTTCCCGTAGCCCATCCGGAAAGAGGGCCAGTAAAATTTGTAGCTGCAGTTCTTCCCCTCGCTGCAGTAAAGGTCCAGGACATGTTGCTTGTCGCTGGCGAACAACTCCACACTCAGGTCTTCTCTAGAGTAACCCAACTCCTTCAGACCTTGGTCTAGGACTTCCCCCAATAGTTGATAGTCCTCAGTTTTAGAGGCCGCCATCATGTTCGAGGGCTCCCCCTTTGATACCCTCAGGTAGCTCGAGGTGTGCTCAGACTGCTCCAGTGGCACGGACTCTCTGCCCTCTCCGTGGTCCACGTAGAGGGGGTAGGGCGCTTGCAGCGTCAGGGATTGTATCTGGGAGTGCTGCACGAAGAAGTCAGTCCCCAATACAAAGTCGAAGGCTTCAGTGTCCATCACATAGAACCAATGGGCGATCGTTCGGGAGCCCATAGGTACCTCCACTTCACAGTACCCGCAGCTGTGCACCACATGCCCATCCCCCATTCGTATAGCCGCGGTGGTCATGGTGTTCTTCAGGCTCCCACAAGGTAAAATTTTCTTGGCCACTATAGATATGGTGGCCCCAGTGTCCAATACCCCAAGGTATTCACGTCCCCCTAGTCGGATACATACCCAGTACACCAAGTCCAGGGCCCCACCGGAGCGTCCCCGTCAGACCTCCGCGGGACAGGTCACCTCGAACCCCTCGCTCCGTAATTTGCGGGCCATCCTCATGAAACGGCTTCTCTTCTTAACGTTGCCGTCATCACCGCCTTCATGCTCACGCTTAGCCCCTTGTTCTCGCTGGGCCTGCGTTTGTGAGCGTGTGGTCGGACCAGACTGCCCCTCAGAGGGCTCCGAGTTCCCCCCTGGATCAGGGTTGGTGTTGCCTCCGTTCTTGCCCGGGTTCTTGTTGTCCTTGTCTGGCTGGCGGTTAGCACCTCCTCCTCGTCCACCTTGACTCTTGTCTTGCCCTTGTCCACGTCCTTTCGACTTGCCCTTGCCGGAATTGTTGCCTTTGCCTTTGCCTGCACCTTTGCCAGAGCCTTTCCCAGGATCCTCACCCTTCAGCTTTGCCGACAGGCGCTGCTTGTGGTAACACTCATCCTCATAGTGCTTCCTCTTCCCACAGAAGGCACAGGTGATAGTACACCTGTAGTGATCCGGCATCTTCGCCTTGGCGCCGGTGTTGGTCTCCTGCTTCTTCCCTTGGACTACGAACCAGTCTCGCTGCTCGCAGTCTGGGGCGTGCTGCAGGTGGCCCTGCTCATCTCTGACATCACACCAGAAGAGCTCCTTGACGTTTTCCATGATACCTGCGTGCTTGGGTGTAGTCCCCTGTCCAAGTCTGCATCCTTGGTACCCTTTGCCTTGGCTTCCAGAGCCTCCCCCTCCAGGACGGTAGTTGTTCAGGTGCTGGTCGCTTTCTTTCTCCAGCAGCAGCTCCAGGAGTAGTACACATAAATCCTCGTAGTGGAGGGCTCTATCCTTGCGCTCTGCCGTTGAACGGCACTCGTCCCACAGCTCTCGGGGGAGCTTAGCCACCAACCAGAAAAGCAGGTCGTCTCTGCTGTAGGAACCGGGCGTCAATCGTCCAGCCCAGTGATCCAGGTCAGCCAATAGCTCAGAGACCCTGCCAGGTTTGGGGTTGTTGGGCAGCACGGCTAGGTTCTGGATCTCAGCCCTGAGGGAGAGGTCGGTTTCATAGGTTGGGTACTGCCTCTCCAAGGCAACCAACACATCGGCAAAGGTGGCGGACCTAGTCACGATCTGCTTCACCTGCTTCTCCAGGTACTTGGTCTTGCAACACTGCAGGAGCAGATCGCACTTGACCCGTCCACTAGCGTGGGTTTGGCCGGTCAATCGAAGGAACCGGCCGAAACTCTCAGCGAACTCGCTGAGGTCCTTGCCTGTGAACTCAGGCAAGTTCACCACGATCTTGGAGGTGGCAATGGCCTTAGCCTCCTGAGACCTGCGTCCCTCAGGGCGCCGGGTCTTCCTCTTCTTCTTTTTCTTCTGCCCACTTGGGTTCTCAGGGTCCTCAGGGTCGGCGTTCTCCGAGGGCGAAGCAGAAGTCATCGACGGCGGCTCATCATCGCAGGGGTCTCCGCCTAGATCACTAGAGCCACAGGGCTCCACATCAACCATTGCCCTCAGGGCTGTCAGCCCCAGCCGGTCCAGTTCGGCTCTCGTAGAATTCCCCACGTGGCTGTAGGGTGGCTGGGCCGTTCTCGGTTCGAAAGGGCTTCTCGGTATCGCTGCAGGGGTTGGCATCGGTCGGCTCCTCAGGCTCCCCAGGGTGTTTGTCAACCCTGCCACCGGGTGGTTAGCCTGTACTTGACGGGGCGAAATTCCCACCATGGTAGGTGACGCTTGGGGCGGATTCAGGGGCTCTAGTTTAGCCCGAATCTCTTGAGTGAGATCGCCCACAAGTTCAGAGGTGGCTCCTCGGAGAGCCTCTTTTATTCCTGATCGCGTCAGGGACCTGTTGGAGGATCCCCCCGATCCTCTACACCTGCTCCCGCATGACTCAGGTCCTCTCCTCAGCTCACTCAGGGTTGCATACCGGGGAACATCCACATACGCTCCCGTAGCAGGTAGACGGTGGTGATAGTCAGCCGCATACCATCGCGGCGCAGAACTGGAGGCCACCGGCTCACTGGTAGTAGTTGCCTCTGCAAACGCAGTGGTAGGTGGGTTCACACCATAGGCAGGGTAGGTAGGCATACCAGTAAAGCCTGTGCCCTCAGCCATAGGCGGGTTGGTTATGGGTGTGGATGTTGCAGCGGCTGGGTCTGGAGTTGCGAGTGTGGTGGTTGTAGGAGAGGGTGATGCGCGGAGGCCAGAAGCCCTTGGTGCGCCCTCGAAGGTCGAATCACTCGTCGGGTCGTGGCCATGGTCTACTCCTTCGTCTGCCATGCTTTCTCCAGCATCCTTCTCTCTCTCTCTCTTTCTCTTCACAGGATTGCTGTCCACGTCCTCGACTGAGAGGGCTCGGAAGGCCGACTGAAGTCCTTCCAGCGAATCATCCGCCACGTCCACTGGCCCATGTAAGGGCAGCGAAGGTACAGCGCTAGGTCCAGGTTCAGGTTCACCAGGTCCTGGCATTGCTGGTGCCTCGCGCGCCGTCCTCACGTCGGTGTCCTCTTTCTTTGTGTCCATATTCGTTCGCCCTTCTAGCTTATATATGACAGATCTCGGCGCACTGGATGTACGGCACGGGGTTGCTGCCGGTACACAGAGACTGTCTGCCTCTTGCTACCAGAAGGTTTTATAGTGATTTCAACACTGTGTGTTTGTTGTGCCTCTCCTGCTGCTTGCTGCTGGTGTAGGGTTCCTGCTGCTTGTTTTTGATGAGGAAAATGTTTTATTGTTGAAATACAACCAATCCAGGATACCCCGAGCCAGAGATACGCAAGTAGAAGAAGATCAGGATCAAAGCATGAAGGGCTGCAGTCACAAAGAGTTAGATAAAGATAACTATCAACAATAGACCACAGCAATTAGCATACATTGCAACTCAGGATGAACTATTTTACATGTTTGAGAAAAACTGATTGGAAAACTGCCCCAAGGGCTCAATCACATCCACAGTGTCATCTTGAGATGTGCACTCTTTGTTTTTGGGTCCCATAGGTGCTGAGGTGGCATGGCTTGTGGCGCTAAGGTCACTGCCATGTCACATGGGATATTCCTACTTAGCTAGGCTGACTGGGTATTGAACCCAGGACCTCTCAAAAAGAGGTGCCCCAGCCCCCTAGGGTGCATACCACTAGGATAGATAAGAATTTATGAGAAAACATAGATAAAATGATAGGGTCTGCCCTTAGTATATCAGTACCTCAGCAACCCAGGAAAAGATGTTTTAGTGCCTATCGCTTGGGGACAAAGGGGTCCACACCACATCCTGACTTAGTGTTTGGTTCCATAGCTCAAAATGTGTTATCACCCATTTTGTTGGGCCAATACTAAGATAAAAATGCATGAGTGCTTAGGGCACCTCTTATACAACTAAAGTATACCCTAAAGCATTGGAAAAGCACTTTTTCTTACTGCTACCAACGACCACCGACCAGGCGTCCGCCATTTTCCAGCTCACCACAACCTACCTGGACACCCACGAACTCCTGGTGCATTCCAGCAAATTGGTCGGGCTAGCTGACATCGGGACCCCCGCCCCCCACATCCGGAAAGGGTGAACCCCTAGTCCTGGAGGACACCACAATCCGCCTGGGAGTCACACAGGCCACGCGGCACCACCACATCATACTCCCAAGCAAGCTCAAAGGGCGCCTCGCCCGGCTACCCCTACTTGCCCGTGGGGGCCTCCTCTCTACGCAGGGCCTGGCATACTTCATCAAAGCGGTGCTCAACGCAGCCATCGGGTACCAAGCCCTGCACGTCCCGCACCACCAAGACGCCCTACGCCACGCCCGACAGCAAGTGACAAAGGCATGGGCGCAAAACGGAGGCTGGCCCACGTCTTTCCCCAAGGAGGCCATGATGGCCCACTGGCGCTACTACGGGGACAATACAGGCGCCGTAGTCAACACGGCCTATGCCAAATACGCAGCGCACCTCCTACACAGGGTGACACACAACCACCAACCCAAGGTTCGCGAAGCGGCAGCCATACGCATAAAAGAAGCGCAAATGGCCCGCAACCTCTGCCCCAGTGGATACTGGCACAACACAGTGTCCCCACCCCCGTGGGCACCGGCATCTGGGCCCTGCTGCAACTCCTCCTACCGCACCACACGCACGCCATGCTGACGAACCACCACTGCGATCAACAGGGGCCACTCGTCGCCACGCACACTGACGTCCACCGACACCCGGCAGGCGAGGTCGACACCCTACGCCTCGTGGGGGCCACCATCACCATAGCATACATCAGCCCGACGCAGATGAAGGTCATGGCCCAGTGCGGCGCCCACCACGCCCCGTTCCTTTCCGACCCGCAATGGCCAGCACGCCGCGTCTTCCAAGCATACCTCCGCGCATGCGCTACGAAGGCAGGGCGCGAAATGCCGGGACCCAAGGACATCGACAGATTTTCCAGCACCAGCACCCCCGGCCCCGCCCGAGGGAGCACGAGACCCCCAACGACGGCAGCACGAAGCAGGAGGAGCCCACCCCGTCAGCCTAAGGTTGGACACCACCCACCATCCTGCTACTAGCACCAAACGGCCACAAACACGCTACCCGCACTGTCCGGCGATACCATGCCCCCTGGTGCATCCCCAAACACAACGCCCCTGAGACCAATGTCCCACCAGTCAGACACAATGACCAGGGCATACCACGCACGTGCTGGCACTGCGGCCCGGCAGCTCTCCACACTCCGTGGCCCCTGCTGCACCTCATCTGCACCCACTACCACACCCCCACCGCCGCCGCCACCGCCGACCAGCAGGCATGGCTCTCCCCCTGGTTTCACACAGTACCCCCAGGCCACCCAGCACACGTAGCCTAAACTCAAACACCCACGGCGACATGGACGTTCACCAACGAGCGGGCAGACCCAGAAAGCGTGGCCATAGAGTACGACCGCTGCGACCCACACCACGCAGGACCTCATGAGGCCTCCATGCGCCCCCTACAGCACAAATGCCCCACCCTCCGCGGCAACAAAGGCGACAAGGAACGGCGACAGACCATCAAGTGCCAGAAGTTCCACCGAATTAGGGGGTACCTCTTCCACCTGATGTACGCGTACGTCATTCAGGGGCGCCCCGACAGAGGCCTCCTCCGCCTCACCCCACGAGCCCAGGCCATCATTACCCAGGGGATAGGCGTCTATGCGTCGCCGCTACTGCAACCCACGCAAATCACCACCAGAACCGCGCAAGGGAACCTCGTCTACGTCTATCGGCCCACAGCGATTGCCCGCCTACCCGTACCCAGCGACACCGACATCATCTATTTCACTGACGCATCCGGCACCCAGCAACGCAGCCGCACAGTCAGTTGTGCCTCTGTGCGCATCAGCCGGCGCGCGGACGGCCTCCACGTGGAAAACCCCACCGGGGCCACCATCTTTGGGGCGTCCTCCCACGGCGAACTACGCAGGTAGGTAGGTAGATAGGTGCACTCGGTCGTGGAGAGGCGCCCCTTGGTTCCCCCTGGCGTCGCCCCTGTGACGAACAGGAAGAGGCTCCGCGCGTGAAGAGGGGAGGCGGCTTACATCCCGCTAGACCTGACTGTTGGCCCCCAACAAAGCGGCCCCGGGCAACACCGGGAGGGCTGATCGCCGCCGGCGTGACGTCCTTGTCTCGCCGGGAGGGTGTGCCCCCGTGCTTGCGCACGTCCCCTCCTTTGGGCGGAACCCTAGAGGTTCACCGGACTTCCTGGCGTATCCCGTTCCCAAGGCATGCATGCAGGTTCTTGGTACTAGGGTTCCGAGGCGCTTGGGTGTCGCACGCTACGCCTCGAGTCCCAAAGCAGTGCAGGCCTTAGGATGCAGCCTTACCCCCGGTCTCCGGATCTCGTTTGGCCGGGTCACCTGCATGGCACGGGCTGCCTCAGTGCCCGGGCTGTGGGCACTGGGTTTCCTACTGTTGTGCGGCGTCTGTGTTTAGGTCCGGTTTGCGTTTGGGTGTGCGTTTTGTTAACCCCGCCAGTCCTGGCTGGGGTCTTGGGTGGGTGTGTTTGGGCACGGTTTGTGGTGTTGTCCCTCTAGTGCCGGCTGTTTGTGGTGTTCGTGGTTGGGCTTAGGTTTCGGCCTGCTTTTTGGAAGTGTGTGGTTTCGTGCGCGCTCTGCTTGCCCCCTGCAGTTTCTGGTTCCGGTGTGCGGTGTGGGCGTGTGTGCGGGGCCCGGGTCCCGACTGTGCCCCGCCCTTCTTGGCTGGGTTGTCGGGGTGTGTTTTTTGCGCTTTTTTTTTTTTTTGGCTTTGTGGTGTCGGTTGCTGGGTGTCCCTGTCCCGGGCCTTGTGGTCCCTGTCCCCCCATCCCCTTTACTTCGGGCTGGGCTGCTGGCTCTTTTTTTTTTCGTGGTGTGTGTCTGCACGTTTCGGTGTCCCTTTTTCCGGTTGGCCGCTGTTCCTGGCTTTGTGTTGCCGGTTTTGGCTGGGTGTTCCCCCTGTGCCTCTTTCGAGGTCCTGTCTTCGGTGCCTTCTGGGTGGGGGGTTTGGCCGCCTCTGGTGGTGTTGGCGGGTGGTTTGGTGGCTGTGGGCTGTTTTCGCGCCCCCCCCCCTCCCCCCTCTGTTTTTTTTTTGGGGGGGGGGGGGCTGCCTGTTCCTCCCTCTGCCTTCCCTGAGCTGGCGCACGCACTGGCCGGCATTCAGTGTGGTCTTCCGGGCTGCTGTTGGCGGTTGCATTCTGTTTGGCCGTGTTCCGGCCCCATGGGTCGGGTGGGCTATGTACACATTGGGCGCGGTGCCCCTCCTTGCCGGGTTAGGTCCTGGCTCTGCTGGCCGGGCGGCTGCGCCAGGCGGCTGCGTGTGGCTCTGGGTTAGGGGGCTGGGGTTGTTCGTGTCCTTTCCCCTCTGCGCTGCCGGATTTAACCTTCTGGGCGGTCCGCCACCGTTGTTGCCGGGCGCGCGGTGGCCCCGTGTGTGGCCTGCGGTGCCGGTGTGTGGCGTGCTGGTGCGGCGCCTTCCGGGGTGTGCGGTGGCTTGCTTCGGTTAGTCCTTCTGGTTAGGGTCAGTCTCGCCGTGTTGTGCCGCTCTGTGCCGCGTCGCGTCGCGTCGTGCTGTGGCGCATTGCACTGTGGCGCGCTGTGGTGCGGTGTGCCGTGGTCTCGCGTTGTGCCGTGGTGGGTCAGTGGAGGTCAGCCTGGCCTGTGTCGTGGTGTGGAGTGCGGGCCGGAGTGTGGCTGGCTGGTGGCTGGGGGGTGCGGTTAGGTGTCTCGCTGGGTCCGTGCTGTGGGGGCCTGAACGTGCCGCTCGGGCTGGTGAATCCGGTAGGCGTCCGTGGGGTTGCCCTCCCTGGGGGCCTGTGCCTTCGTCCCGTGTCCTCTGGGGGTTTTGGTCCCTAGCCCTGGTCGCTGTGGCCTTGCCTTCGTCCTCTTCCGGTGCCTGTGAGGTGGCCCTTGTGGCGGCTGGGGTCGTCGCCTGGCATTGAGGGCGTGGTGGTGCGGCGTGCGGCAGCGTTCCCTGCGGCTTCCTCTGTGGGTGTGGCCCGTTCTCCCCATGTAGGTGTGCCCTCCATTCCCCGTGAGGTTTCTGGTGGCTGGTGGGTGTGCGCTGGTGTAATCCGTACACCGTCCGTTGCTTGCTTCGGCGTTGCATGTTGGGGGGTGCGCCCCCGGGAGTCCTGGGGCGTTCGGTGGGGGTGGGGCGGCGCTGGTCCCCCCGTCGTGGTATGCCCTTCCTGGGTGTGGGTCGTGGCGTTTGCCGTGGTGCCCTTTTCCTCCGCGCCTTGGTCCCCGCCCCTTCCCCTTCCTGGTTCTTGGGTGGTTTCCTGTCCCCAGGTGGTGTCTCTTCCGGCGCCCTGTCCCTATGGGTGCCTGCCCTCACTTGGGGCTCCTCCGTGCCCTCTCGCCTGAGTGCTCCTTGGTGTCCCTTGCCCTCCCCTTGCCCTTGTCCCTCCCCTTCTTGGTGTGGTGGTGGCGGGAGGGGCGGGGTGGGGAGGGGGCGCCGATGGCCCAGGCCCGGGGGTGGGTGCCCTGGAGCCATTGGCGGAGGGCTTGGGGGGTGTAGGGGGGGCGGAGGCCCTGGACCGCATCGCAGAGGAGGGCCTCCCATGCCGCTTGCAGCATGATGGCCTCCGGGGCGGCCCCGTCCGGGTCGGCGGGGGTGCGGCGCTTATCTCCTCGAAGGTATGCACCATGTGCACCCCATCTTGCCTGCCCGCTCCCCCGGTCCACTTCACCCAGCGGCGGAGCTCCTGCAAAGTGGGGGCAGACCACCAGGCGAGGTGGGCGGGGGCCTGGGGGGGGGAGGAGTCCGTGCCCGGGGTCCTGGAGCGGCGGGGGGAGGACGTGGACCTGTGGTGGTGGTGGGGGTGGCGGTGCCTGGGGGAGCGGGAGCGGCGGTGGCGGGGGCTGGGGGTGGAGGACGGGTACGGGCGGAGGGGGGAACGGGAGCGGGAGGCGGACATGGGGCGGCGGTGGCGCGCTTGGTGGCGTCCGGGGGAGCGGGAGTGGTGGTGGCGACAGCTGGGGCTGGTGGATGGCTATGGGTGGCGGGGGGAACGGGGAGCCAGGCGGGGCCGGTGGGGGGAGGGGGAGGTGGACGTGGGGCGGCGGTGGCGTGCCTGGCGGCGCCGGGGAAAGCGGGAGCGGTGGTGGCGGGGGCTGGGGGTGGGGGTCTTGTATGGCCGGAGGGGAGAGGGGGAGGTGGCGATTGGGCGGCGGTTGCGCTCGTGGTGGCGCCCGGGGGAGCGGGAGCGGCGGGAGCGGGGTCCCGGGGGGTCGTGGTGGCACCTGGGGGAGCGGGAGCGGCGCGATTGGGTGGTTGAGGCGCGGTGGCGGTGTGGGGAGTGTGGGCGCCAGGGGCGAGTGTGCCGTGCGGGGGGGGAGCGGGAGCGCCGCCGGTTGCGGGACCGGGCCTCATGGCTCGAGTCCGGCCAGTCAGGAGGCGTCGGCGGGTCCTGGGGGGCTTCGCGTGGTGCCGCCCGGTATTTGGGGGGGGGGGAGGTCCCCCGTCGTCCATGGATCCGCCACGTAGGGGTGTGGTGGCGGCAGCGGCTGGTGGTATGGGTCGAGTGACTGTCCTTGGCGGGGTTGGGCCCGGGGGGGCCCTTTGGTGGTGACCGCGGGGATACGGTTCCTGGTACGGGGGGGGTGGCCCCTGGTGGTAGGTGGGGTATGCGGGTGGAGCGCTCGGTGGCTGCCATCCCATTCGCTGGTGCTGTTCGTGCACGGGGGGTTGTGGCCCGGTGGGGTAGGGTGGTGGGCAGTGGTAGTGGTGGGGGTGGTGTTGATGGAGGTGGTGGTGGGGCCGCTGGTGGTGGTGGTGTTGGTAGTGGTGGGGTTGGTGTTGCGGGTATGGTCCTTGGACCCCTTTTGGGTTTTCTGGTCCCCCCTGTGGGGGTGGTGGGTTGGGCATCGTGCGCAGCCCCTGGGGCTGCACTATGTGGTGGGCAGGGGGGGCGGGTCGGGGGCCGGGCTTGACGGTGACGGTGGCCGAGGTGTCCGACGTCCCTGGGTCGGTTTTGCCGGCGGTGGTGGTGGTTTGTGGGGGATGGATGACGGGGCGCTTGGTGACGGGGATGTGGACGAGGGTTTGGACGGGGTCGTGTTGGGTGGCCGCCTCTGCGGTGGTGGTGGCTGCCGGTGTGAGGGGGGCGTGGGTTGTGCTGGGTGGGGGGTCCTGGCTTGGGTGAGGGTTTGGGTTGGGGTGGTGTCGGTTGCGTTTGTGTCGTTGGGTTTGTGGTGTTGTGTCTGCTCGCGTGGGCGGGCTTGGGTTTGAAGTCGGGTTTGGGGTTGGGGTCCGGTTCCAGGTTGAGGAGGACCTCTGTCCGGAGGTGTGAGGGCGCCGATGTCGGCTGGGGGGTCTTCCCGGTGCGTTACCGGGGTGCCCGAGTCGCCTGTGTGGGGGTCGGGGGGTCGGTGCATGCGGCCGCGGCTTTGGCTTTTGCCGTGGCTTTGAGGATGAGGGTGGCGGGGAGGGGGGGGTCGGAGGATGACGTGGAGGAGGTGGTTGAGGCTGAGGATGAGGAGGAGGTGGTGCATGCGGGTTGGGCTGTGATGCAGGCGGGCTTGTGGGTGGCGGCTTCTGCTGCGGCCACGGCGGGGAGGATGGAGGGCATGTCCTCGGGCTGTAGGTTGGGGGCCGGCGGCTAGGGGGGCCCGGTCGTGACCTGGCAGCCCGCCGGGCCGATCTGGTCGGCAGCGGCGGGGGAGGGAGGCGCGGGGCTGTGGCCTTCTCCTTCTGGGCTTGGCTGGGCCGGGGTCCTGCAATGTGTGAGGTTGTGTGGGTTGGTGTCCGCGGGGGGGAACACTTCGCGTGGGCTGCATTCAGGGGCCGGGGGGGCTGGGCCTGGGTCTTCTGGGGTGTGTGCGGGGGGCTTGGGGGGGCCACTGGGTGGCGTGGGCGTGCTGCAGGGCGCGGGGCTCCCCTCAGTGGGTGTGTGTGGGTTGTTGAGTGTGGGGGGTGGTGAGGGGTGTCTGGCGGGTGGGTGTGTGGCGGGCGTGTGCTGGTGTTCGGGCAGGTGGGGGAGGCCCGTGTCGCGGGGCCCCGGGGTGCGCGCGATGGTGGGCGTGTGTGGGTCTCCGGGTGAGCAGCGAGAGGGGAGGGGCTTGGGCGGGGATTGTGCGGTGGGGTGTGTTGTGTCGGTGTATGTGTCCGCTCGCCGCGGCGCGCTTGCGTGGCCAGTTGTAGGCCGGGCGGTTTGGAGGAGAAGCTTGCCGTCTTCTGCTGCCGTGGCAAGGATTTCGCAGACGAGCTTGGATATCTGCCGGACTTCTTGGTCAGTGGTGGGAAGGGGGTATGCTAGCTTAGGGCTAAGACCCACGCAGCTGAGGACCCTGTGGATGGCGTGGTACCCGCAGGTGAGGGATTGCTGCGGTCTGGGGGGGGGGGTTTGGCCGCGTGTCCGGGCCCGCCTCGACTTGTGTGTGGGCGGAGGGGATGGCCCAAATCCAGGGCATGGTTGCCGTGGGTGGCCAGCGGCACTGGATCCAGTGGGTCAGGCAGGGCATGGCCAATCCCAGGTGGTAGCCCGCCTTCCCTGAGATGATTTGGGCCAGGGCGCGGGCTGGGGGCTTGTCCCCCGGCTGGAAGACGCCCCTGAGGACCCTGTGCTGGGTGGTGTGGTCCGCTACTGCCCCTGGCGGGGCGGTCCCTGGGGCGAGCATGGTGTCTGTCCCTTTGACGGGCGATTGCAGGCCGGGGGACGTAGCCGTAGCGGCTATCACGTAGTAGGGCCCGCGCTCGAGGACTGTAAACCAGACCTCCGGCGGGGGGTGGTCACTGTCTGTAGGTGGGGGGGGGAGGTTGTCGTCTGGGGTGCGGAGGCCAGCGGCGCGGAGGGCGGTGTCGCGGGTTGGTGCGGTGGCCTGTTCCCACTGCTCCGGGCGGTTCGGGTCCGCTGGGTGGTCCTTCTCCGCTGGGGCCCGTCGTAGGCGTACGGTCCCTCGACGCGTGACGTTGATGTCGGTGTCGTGTGTCAGGGACTGGCCCCAGTCCATGGGGGGGATCCAGACGTGCTGGCCGTGGGTGTGTTTGCGGGCTCGCCAGAGTACGAGGTCTACGATGGTCTCGTGGAGGCCGTTGCCCGGGGTGGTCAGGTCCCGGAGGGCTTTGACGGTGAGCTTGGTCCAGTCCTCTTGTAGGCGTTACCAGCCCAGGGGGGTGGTCGGGGCCCTGCCTTGGAGGGTTGCTCGGAGGAGGTCGGGGTCGCGGATGGTGGCCGGTATGAGGGGGGGTTGCCCCGGGTCCGGGGGGGATGGGCTGGATGGGTTGCTGGGGTCTTGCGCGTCTACGTCGACGTATGGTTGGCCCTGGTTAGGCTCCGCCGGGCTGGGCGGTGCCGGGTGGCTTCTTGGGTGTGAGATGGGCCTCGGGGCGCTGTGGTGGTGTCTTGGAGGCCTGGGGATGGAGATGGGGGGCGCGTGCGGGGCGCGGAGTGGGTTAGTGGACGTCTGGGTCATGCACGGCATGGTAATGGATGAGACGCTGCATGTGTTCCCTGGCGGTGGGGTCGGTGAGTTGCTCCGCGTGTGTTAACAGGAGGTGTTTGCAGTGTACCATTTGGGCCGCTGCTCTGCGGACTGCCTCTAGCTGGAGGTGCGCTGCTGCCTCCATGGGGCTTTCCGTGTGTTTGGTGAGGTGTCGGTGCAGGGCGTGTGTCACCGCCCCTCTGATGGTGGCTTCTTTGACCAGGGGATCCCGGAAGAGGTGTTCGGTGGCTTGGTGTGCGTGGCTGTGGGTTGGCCATCCTTCGTGTTGTCGTAGGGTTTCCGCCGGGGACCAGCCCACTAGCGTGTCCCTGCCTGTATGGAGGGGGCATTTCTTGAAATGTTCCAAGTCCTCCGGGGTGGTATGGTCGCACGGGCAACAGGTGTGTTCTTCGGGGACGTGGATGTGTTTGCGGGCGAGCCATCTGGCGACCCTGGTGAGGAATGGTAGTTGCTCCCTGAGGAGCTGGATGCGTCGTTTTTGGAGGTGGGCTGGGATTTTTGCCGGGCGCAGCGCTGAGTGGTAGAGGGGGATTTGCAGTCTGTCCTGGAGCTCCTGGATGTGCGCCCGGCTGTGTGCGTCGCCGAGCACGCGGGCGAAATGTTGGATCGGGTTCGGGTAGTGGTATGCTCTGTCGTGGGAGGAATAGGGGGCGTCCTCTGGTACCCAGTCCGGGGTCTGATGGGGCTCGGGTACGGGGGGTATGTGTCAGAGGTGTGTGTGGTTTCCGCCGAGGTCAGAGATCTGGAGGGCTGGTAGGTGCTTTGTGCGCTGGTGTACTGCCTGGTTGTCGACGTTACCATTACCGTATTCGTGTCTGTGGGACTCTTGTTTCACGATGTGGAGTTGGACGTAGGGGGGAAGGCTGCGAAGGGCTTTTCAGAGCAGCAGTGCCTGGGTGCCGAGGCTCGTCGCGGTGGCTTTGTGAAGTGGTTGCCTTGCTATGTGGAGGAGCAGGTGTGTGTCGACAGTGGCGTCTACCACGAACCAGACCCGGACGATGTGCGGGAGGTGGGCGGGTAGGTGGGCCGGGATCTCGGCGATGGCGTCGGCCATGGCCCCTAGCTCCCCGTGGGAGGAGGCCCCATAGGTGGTGTGGCCCGTGTGGTGGTCCATGTGGTAGTGTCCTCCGGTGTGGGTTAGCTGCAGGGTGGCCCCCCCGGTGATGGGCGTGAGGGCGGATTCGCCTGAGGCGTCGGTGAAGAAGAGCCGGTCCGCCGGTGATGGTTGTGGGAGGCGGCATGGGTTCATGGGCAGGTAGGCGTATATGGCGAGGCCCGTGGCAAGGTGGGCTAGTGGGGTTGTGGGCTGCAGGATGTGGGTGGCCTACACCCCTATTCCTTTGGAGATGATGTGTTTCGCTTGGGGAACAGGCCTATGAGTCCCTGCTCCGGCTGTCCTTGTGTGAGGTAGGAGTAGATGTAGTGGAGGATGTAGGCTGTGTCTGCGTTTAGGTCGTGGCATGTGAGGGTTTGTGTTCGGTGCTCCGGTGTGTGGCAGGAGCGGTGGAGCGGATAGTAGGGGTGCTTCTGCTTTCCCGTTCTGCCTGGCTCGTACATGCTGTAACGGATGGCGACCCCTGCCGGGTCGGGGCGGGGCCATGTGGGTGTAGTGGTGAAGAGCCATTTGGGCGCGTGGTCGGGGTTCCATGCTACCGTGGGGTTGGTGTTGGTGCGGTGGAACCATGGGGCTACCCATGCGTAGGCCTGTGGTGGTAGATGGGTTGTGGGGTGGGTGTGGTGGCGTGCTATGAGGTGTAGTACGGGCCATGGTGTGGTTGGTGCCTCGGGGTCACAGGTCCAACATGTGCGTGGCATGCTCAGGGAGTCATGGGGGACCCGTGGTAGGTCTCGGGCGGTCATGTGGTGTTTTGGTATGGGCCATTTTGCCCCGTGGTGGATGACGGTGGTCTGCGTGGGTTTGGCTTCATTCGGGGACAGTAGTACCGTTAGTGGTGGGACTTGGCCCGTCACCGGGGGGACGTGTTCGTGTTTGGAGCCGGTGGGTGCGTAGGGCGGTGTCACTGGGATGGGTCGGGGGTGTTGCTTTGTGAACTCTCGGTAGGCTGTTTGCATGTCTTTGCTTCCCGGCAGAGTGTGTCCCGCTGCTCGTGCCGTCTGCGTGAGGTACTGGTGGAAGAGGCGGTATTGAGGCCATTCGGGAAGCTGTAGAAAGGGGGTGTGGTGTGCCCCGCTTTGGTGCATGACCCGCATTTGGGGGAGGGTGACGTATACTACGGTGATGGAGGCCCCGACAAGGTCTATGGTGTGGATGGTGCCCTTGGGGTGATGGTGAAGGTCCCCGCAGAGGACCGCTAGAGGCCCTTCCTCTGGGCCCGTGGGGTTGGTGAGTATGGCGTGGTGTGGGGATGGGGGGAGAAGCTGCAGGTGGTTCCACAGGCGCGTGTTCATGTTGGTGGGCATGCCCGTCTGGTGGAGTACCCAGCGCGGGCATGTGTTGCGGGCCCGTTGTGCGGCTTGGAGGCGGATTGTGGTGACCTCGCGGACCTCCGGTGAGTGGTTGTGGGTCATGCGGTGAAGAAGGAGGGCAGTGTGTCTGGTGTAGGCCGCTTTCACCTCGTCCCCTATGGCGTCCCCATAGTGGGGCCATGCCGCTCGGATCGCGCGGGTGGGTATGGAGGTGGGCCAGCCCCCGTGTGCTGCCCATGCCTTGGTCACGGCGCGTGTGGCCGGCTGGAGGGCGGTGGTGGAGTGTGTCAGGTGGAGTGCTTGGAAGCCTTTGGAGGCGTTCAATACCCCGGTGAGTTAGTACGCCAGGCTCTGGTGGGACAGGGAGAGGGCCTTGGTGGTCGGGGACGCATATCTGGGGAGACGGGCGAGGTGTGATTGCAACTTGGGAGGGAGGGTGGCGTCCTCAGGGTTGGCATCCTGGATTACCCCCAGGTGGGTGGTGGTTGTCACGACTTGCATGGGGGGCCCTTGTGGCCCTAGGGTGGGGCGTGTGGCAGACCCCTCGATCATGGCCACTGAATTTGTCGGCTGGACGATGAGGTTGTTGCGGGAGAGGTAGGAGACGGTCACGTCCAGTAAGTCATTGGCCTGTTGGGTGACCGTTGGCCCGGGGTCCGGGGCATGGGGTTCGTGTGGGGTGTGCGCGACCGTGAGGTTCGTGTCGTCCGCGAAGCCCACCAGGGGGGAGAGGAGGGGGTAGGGTGCGTACGCCGGGTAATCCTGCTCGATTGCGAGGGCCAGGGGGAGCGTCACTAGAAGGTACAGAAAGGGGCCCTCTGCTCCTCCTTGGGGGACCCCGCTGCCTGGCTCCAGGAAGGGGGTGAGGCCTGCTCCAGTGCGGACCGTGTATTTGCGGGTGCGGATGTAGCCGGAGGCGACGTTGTAGAAGGGGAGGCCCAGGCGTTTCCACACCGCTTTTAGAAGGAGCCAGGGGGTGTTCGGGAAGGCTCTTTTGACATCGAGGGAGGCGATGATGAGGTTCACCGGGTCCATGTCGGCGATGGTGTCCTGGAGGAAGATGGCCTCGTGTGGGGACCGGCCTGGGATGGCCCCCCTGAGGCTGGCTGGTATGTGGGGGTCCAGGTGGGGGCGGATGCGGCGTAGGAGGATGGTCCAGACGATTTTGACCTCCGTGACCGCACAGACTATGGGGCGCCAGTTGTCTGGGTTTGCCCAGTCCCCTTTTTTGTGGAGGGGGCGGACAACGTTTGCCCAGTCTGGTGGCAGGGGGGTCTGCCCCGTGACGATGTCCCAGAGGCAGTGGGCGAGAATGTGGAGGAGGCGAGCGGGGAGTTTGTAGTATGCCTCCGGAGGGAGGCCGTCATAGCCTGGCATTTTGTTTTGCCGGAGACTGTGGATGGCCTTCCGGACTTCGTGGATGGTGAAGGGGCGCTTTTCCAGTTGCCTCCTGTGGGCGTGGTTGAAGACCCGAGGGAGGCGGTCGATTTTTGCCTGGGTGTCTGGGTCCAGTGTGTCTTGGGTCGGCGTGTGTTGCCCGAGGAAGCTGTCTTGGGTGGCTTGGAGCACTGTGGCTGGGTTGTTGGTGAGGGAGCCGTCCTCCTGCTGGACCGTGGTGATGGTGCGGTGGCCGGTGTCGGTCATGGCGTCGTTGAGGTGGCGGATGGCCTTGTAGGGGACTTCATGTTGCGCATACAGTTTGTGTTCCTGGGCGATGCGCTGTTGCCTGTGGATGTGCCACTGCTGCAGGTCTGCCCTGAAGTGGGCTTTCTGCGTCCTGCAGTGGTGTATCTGGCGGCGGGTTTGGGGGGTGTTTGTGTGGAGGAGGGTTGCCAGTTGTTGCTTCGCATGCCAGCGGTCATGGAGCATGTCCCCTAGGGCCGTGGGCGGTTGGTCGTCGTCTGTGTGGGGGTGTTGCTGGAAGCCGCAGGCGACGGCGGCCGTGCGCATGGCTGTGAGTAGGTCGGTGGGGTCTGGTTGGATGCGCCGGGCGCGGTCTATGGCCCTGTGATATTGGGACCAGGCATGCTTGTCATGCAGTGGGGGCATCTTCAGGGGGGCCCGTAGGCCTTGGTCCGCATCCTCTGGGGGGCTGGGGGGAAGGTTGGGGATGGTGAGGCGGATGTGCAGGGGGCTATGGCCTGTGGGTCCCAGCGGGAGGGGTCCATATCGGGCCTCCGCCCGGATGATGGTGGTGGGGTCGCCATAGCATACGTCGATGCGGGATGGGGCGGCATCTGTTTGGTGGGGGAAGTGGGATGGTTGGCCTTCGAGGTTGGCCGTCAGGTCCACGAGCCCCAGCATTTCGATGGTGTCGCGGACTGCATGGTCCTCGGGTGTGGCCTGTCCCCCTCGGTCCGCCAGGGTGGGGGCGGCGTTCATGTCGCCGATGATGATTTTGGGGGCGAGCATGGCCATCTGGCGGTATGCCTCGGCCAGGGCTTGGAGGAAGGGTTCCGTGGCGTCGCCGAAGGGGACGTGGGCGTTGATGACGTTGAGTTGCCATCCGTCCCCGACGACCTGATAGACACCTAGCCTCCCTGGGACGCTGGGGTGGTGGACGAGGTGGACGTGGATGCCGGTTTGGGCGTATAGGGGGATCCCCTTGTGTCAGTAGCATTTGTACGCTTTCCGGTCCAGGGTATATATGGGGGTGGTTTCTGGGGGGTCGTCGCGTTGTAAGCCTTGTTCCTGGAAGGTGAGGAGGTGGGGAACCCACCCTCGCCCCTGTGCCATCGGGAGCTCCTGGAGGGCGGTTGTGGCGTCCTTGGAGTATGTGACGGCCATTGGTTGAGGTCGAGGAGGTTGATGGTGGCCTCTGTGGGGGCGGGCCGGGGCTGTCGAGGCTTGTGCCCTCGGCCCTTGCCCCGTCAGGGAGGGGGACTGGGGCTCGGTGACTTTTTGCCGGTTGGTGGGCGCTTGGGTAGGCGCGGCGGGGGGAGGCCTTGGCTCCACTCCGGGGGGAGCTCCCCAGTGTATTTGGTGCCTCTGTGGGCCTTGTTCTCTTCACTGCGGAGTCGGATGGGGTGGGCGCTGGTGAGCTCCAGGGTGTGGCCTTCTGGCTTGTCCGGGGCGCTGCTGCCTTGGTCTAGCTCCTTTTGGCGGTGCCAGACCACCCAGATCTGTGGCCCCCCGTTGTCCCCTGGGTCGCGGAGGCGTTACTGGATCGTGCCTTCACACCAGATCCAGTCGCCTGTGTGGTCGTTGCGGAAGGGCTGCTGGACCTTCGCGCCCTTTTCGAATCCTGGATACGCCTCGGGCGGGGGCGGTGCTGGTGGCGGGAGGGAGGATGATGAGGATGCCTGGTCCGGGTGGGGCGTTGGTAATGATGGGAGGGAGGATGACGAGGATGCTTGGTCCGGGTTTGCCAGGTAGGTCGGGTGGGGTGCAGGGGGTCGGGAGGTCGCTGCTTTTCCGGCTTGGTTTGGGGGCAGGTGCACCCCTTTTTCGTCTCGCTCGCTTGGGTGGGACTGGAGGTAGCAGGGCTGGGGGGGCGTGGGGTTTGAAGAAGGGGTGCGTTGCTTGCTGGCCCGGATCCCTCAGTGGGGGTTCTGCCGGCGTTTGCATGTTCGCTTTCGTGTGGCTGCGCATGAGGTCGGCGAGCTTGCGCACGGTCTCCGGGGGATCTGATGGCCATGGCAGTGCGGCCGGGCTGTGGTCGAAGGGGTGGTGAAGGTGGTAGTTCCTCATGGCCTTGGCCTGCATGACACAGGCCTCGGTGGGTCCCGGTGTGTCTGGGCCGTTGGGGGAGCCTTGAGCCCAGCAGAGTGCTGTGTGGAGGGCTTCCCAGGGGGCGCCTTTGCAGCCTGTGAGGGTGGTGGCCTGGAGGAGTCGCTGCCGGCCCCGTGGGGGGTATTCCGGGTCTATTTCCGGGGTATAGGCCTGGGCTGCCATGAGGACTCCGTGTGCCCAGTGGAGGACCCACCATTGGGCGTCCGCTTTGAGGATGTGGATGGCGGTTTGTTGGGGGGTTGTGTCCAGGGTGTCCCACGATGGGATGGCTAGTTCTATCCTGGAGGGGTGGAGGTGTGGGGTGGCCCTGCGGCTTAGGAGGTTATCGATGTGGAATGGGGTGACGGGATCTTTGGGGCCCTGCGGTGGTAGGGGCATCGCTGGGATGGTTGTGGGGTCCCAGTGGCGTTCGTGGGCGGCGAGGGTGTATAGGGCGGCGGTGATCATGTGGTGGGCTTGCCCCTCCAGGACGATGTGGCGCTCCGTGCCGAAGTCCTTTGGTAGGTGGGCTGCGGGGTGGACGGTGATGTTGGCTAGGGTGCGTTGGTGGGCCTTTTTTCCCCCGTCTGGCGCCTGTGTCTGTTTGTCCCCTGGGATGTGCTGGTGTTGGTTTTTTGGTGGGGGCGGTCCCGGGGCGAGGGATTCTACACCGTGGAGGGGGATGGCGTGTTCACTGGACCTGTTGCGCAGGATGTATATGCCCGGGTCTCCCGGTACGGTGCCCAGGTACATGTTGCCCGTGATGGTGGGGGCCGGCAGCGGTTGGCGCAGGGGCGAGGTGCATGGGGTGGAGCAGGGCGGGTCATGGTGCTCACACCGGGGGTGGTCGATGCCGTACGGGGTGACATGTACGGCGAAGGGTCCGACGGCGCGCTGGAGTTTGTGGGGTTGGATGTTGTGGAGGTGCGGCACCGCCCGTGTGTGGGAGCGCCCTTCGCTGATCCAAACGGCGTCTGCCCGCGACGCCGCTGGGTTCAGGCAGTCCGTGGTGATGCCTGTGATCGTGCGGTTGTGGGTGGCATCTGACACTCTGGCGGAGGGGGCGCTGATGCGGGGGATGCTGTGGTCGTCGTGGAGGGTGCGGGCCTTGCGCCTCGCATCGTGTCGGTGCTGGGCCTCCTGGGCGGGGGTGTGCATACCTGTGTGTTTGGGCTTCTTGTTGGGGTGGTCTGCTGTGTGGAAGGGGATGGGCCAGGAGAAGGCGTGGTGGAGCGTGGGGTGTGGGAGGTCCCCCCGTGTTGCCCATGTGTACAGGGTGGCCGCGGCGGCCCCTTCCGCCTGTATGGTGTATCGCTCGTCGTGGCGGCGACGGGTGACGAGGACGTTGGGGGCCGTCAGCTCATACACATGTGTGGTGTGGGGGAGGTGGCGGGTGACGGTGATCTTGGCGGCGTCGTTCTTGCGGGTTGTGGTGTGGGGGATGATGTAGTGGGTCGCCCATTCGTCCTGGGGGGTGTGTTCTGTCGTGTCTAGCTTGAGTGGGGGGTGGAGCGGCTTCGGTGTTGGGGGCTTTTCTTGGGCCTTCGCGTGGGGCGCCACTTTGGTTTCCACCAGGTATTGTGGGTCCCAGGTTTCCGGGGCCCCTACCTGTGTGGCTGCCGCTGCTGCGGCTTGGAGGAGGGCGGTTGTGTTGGTGTCTAGAGGGGGGGCCCCCGGTTGGGGGGTGAGGGTGTCGTGGTCTTGGTATGCCCACCAAATGGTGTAGCCTCGTTGGGTGTTGCAGTGCGGGGTTTGGGTCTGGGCTTGCTGGATGGATAGGGCGGTCTTGATGTCCTCCGCTGCTTGTGGGTTTATGGGTGTGGCGTACGCCCAAAATCCCGGGGTGTGTATGCCGTGTGTTGCTTGGCCTACTCCTCGTATCGGGTGTAGGGTGTGGTGGGTGCGCGTGAGCCCTAGGTGTTCTTGGAGGAGGTCCCCCCGGATGTCCTCCCACCGTTGCTGCCAGGTGTGTGTGTGGTCGTTGGGGGCGGGGTAGGTAATGATGATGGCTTGCCATGGGGTGGGGCCTGGATGTACCGTCATAGGTGCCGACGATGCTTGCGGGGGTATGTTGACGGCGTGGGCGGGGGCTGCTGTTACGGGGTCTCCCTCCGTGGGTGTGATTGTGGCATCGCCTTGGACGGTGAGGAGGAGGTGGTGGCGGCCCGTCGGTAGTGCCCAGGTGGTGGTGGGCTCGGTGATCGAGTGGAGGCGGATGGCCTGGAGCCCTGGTGTGATTTCGTCCCATCGGAGTGTGCCGTTGTGGACCGCCCATTCCCGTGGCAGGTCTCGAAACCCGTTGCGGTCCGGGGTGGTGCGGTGTTGTGGGGGGAGCTCCATTGTGGTGATGGGGTGGGTGAGGGGCTCTGTGCGGGGTTTTTCTTGTGTGGTTGGTGGTGATGGTGCCTGGGGCATCTCTTTGTCCAGTTGTTGTGGGGCTTTCGCCTCCTGGAGTTCTGCGCTGATGGTGGCGAAGACATCTGGGAGGGTAGGGGAGGCGGGGGGGTGGGGTGCCGGATCGTTCCAGGTCATCTGGTATTCCTCCGGGTTCTCGGGGCTTTGCTGTACGGTGATGGCGTCGGTGGCGTTGTCTTCAGGTGTCCATCGGTGTGGATTGTGGTCGAGGGGGTGGAGGGTGATGGTGTGGCGGTGTTTCCAGCCGTGGAACGCTAGGAGGGTGTGAAGGCCGTGTCTAGGGTCCCCGGGCGGGCAGGGGTAGGTTTCGGCTGCTGCTTCCAGGAAGGCGTCCGTGGTGCCTTCCCAGGTGTCTTCCCAGAGAGGGTCTTCCTCTATGCCCCACTCCTTGTCATTCCTTTTCTCCTGCTTCCACCCCTGGAGGGTCGCGTGGTCCTCAGGGAGGTCTCGTTGGATGGACTGGTAGTACTGCTCGGCGTCCATGGGGGCTAGGGTGCTGGCCAGTGTGGCGTAGATGTCCTTTGGGGGGGGGGGGCGGTGGGGGCGTGGCGGCGCGGTCAGGGTTGGGCTCCTCTCGCTGGTGTTCCGCGTTCTGGTCTGCGGTTGACACGGGGGATATGGAGCGTGGTGGCATGGGGTGGTCGGGCTCCTGCGGTTCCGTGGGTTGCTGGTGGGCTTGTGGGCGCGGGGCCGTGGCTGAAGCCGGTTCGGACCCCCGTGGCCATCTTGGGGTCACTTGGGGTGTGTATCTATGTGCCGACAAGCCGCCATTGGCTGATATCATACTCTCCCATCCACCTGACCTAACCTGATGTGATAGTGTGATAGGTTTGGCCATTCCGGCTATGAGCGGCCATATTCAGTACCGAGGCGCCGCCAGCTGAGATCTATATATCAGAATATAAGGAATGAACAGGGTTTTTTTATCACAATGTTTCCGTAATTTTTCCGCCTTCCGTTCTGATGGTCAATGTATCGGCGACTGTCAGTTGGCTCGCGATTTTGCGGTAACCGATTGGTTAACTGTTATTTCCAGATATTTTGGCGGAAACCCCGATGAAGGGTCAGATTTCATCAGTAAAGGGTTCGTTGCTTCCGCGATTTTCTAAATATGCACTCGAGATTTTAATCTGAATTTTTCGCGATGCCGAAATCGGACTTTCGACTTCGACATCCCCGCACTTGATTTGGTCTTCTTCGAGTGGTCATACTCCTTTCCCTATGCCCAAATCAGGTTTCCCTTCTACTTGCCACCCATTTGACTTGGAGATATAAGGGAAACAAAAGTGAATCGTGGGACCACTTTGAAGGGCCATATCTACGCGCGAGTGTGAGGAAGAAGAATAAGGAAGGTTGCGTTGCAAGCGCCTCGGTCTCAACTTATTCTCAGTAGGGTCCAACACCTTGAGTCGTCACACACACTTGTTGTATCATAGGATCATGGTCAACATGGTAGAAACTTGTTCATAGCTTGTTGACCATGTGTCCGGAGTTGATATTCTGACTCTCGAGTGTAGCGCATGAGTCTTGCCGTTGCATAGCATCCTTTCCTAGGTTCCCACGTCCATTTAACCCAAAGTTATGACCATGGAGGGGCATGGCATACCATGGTGGGAGCCAATTTTAAGGGCTATGTGTGATATTGGTAGTATATGTCTTGATATGCTCACGCCCATGTTATATATCTTCGTGTGGCCGAAGAGATGGAGAGCCACACGTGACAAGGGCTTTGCCCATGTCCCAATTGTGGAATTCAAAGCGCTAGACTAAGTCTACCGCGTATGTATTGCTCATGGTATGTTTGGCAAAGAGATCCATGAGTGCACTCCCATTATCATGGGGCATGTAGATATGAGTGGCGAAGGTATCTCCATGCGCCCGATTGGGGATCCAAGTGGGGGAATTGTTCGCAAATGGTTCCAATCATTTGTGTATTGAACCATGAGCGGATATCATGGGTGAGCATAGAGAGATACTATCATGACAACTTTGTATTTGGACATATTTTCATGTTTTTGACCTCAATTTTTGCTCATTTTTGCGTTTTGTGTACTTACCTGGTCGGCGAACAGCAAGAAGCCTATGGGGAGTCTAACCATGGTATGTTGTTCATATGTTGGCATATGCTTTGGAGTTGAAAACCACCATATGCCGGATTGCGTACTCCATTTGGCTTGGCGCACGAAGGATTACAAGAATTGGTCTCAAGATCATGGGCTGGCTTGGGCAGTGCGTGGCGCCCATATCCGAAGGGGTTTCGAGGGTAAAGTGGGGATGTACATGGGCATTAATCTTTGGTCTCCATCCTCCATGAATACTAGACTTTGATTCCATGCATGCTTTGAGCCTTCGGATAAGTGGTAACTTCAATTTTGAGCATATATTTGATGTATGGCCAATATGGTGTGAATTGGCATTTTTTGGCATGTTATGAGTTCAAACTCATGGGGCATATCTCTAAGCCCATTCGACTCCAAGTCCAACCAAGGTTATGTCAGGGTAGGGCAAGATCCTGAGTGCCACTCTAGGCCATGACACGCCACCCCCCCCATTATTGGGCCAGGATTTAGAGGCCTGTGAGTGAACATATTTTTGGGGTTTATGTAGTGACTTTTGACACATGGCATTTAGCCGTCTCATTTGACCGGGTTCAGGGCATCATGTTGGCGAGTCAAGGGAAGGTCTTGAGTCCAGGGAATGAGGGGTCTATGGCTGTGATTGTGTACATTTCCATTTTTCCCCAACTTTGCTTTATTTGTGTTCATATGCCAATTTCAGGGCTTTCCTCTTTGGTGCAATTCTTGTACATGCCCGCCACCGTGAGACGACCGGTGTGCTGAACAGAAGCCCGCAGTGTGGATTGGATTGTGAATCGGGTTGTTGCTGTATTTGTGGGATCTGGTTGCTATTCAGGGTTGAAGGAGGATTTTATTTTCTATATTTTTGGATTTTGGACCCTGGACTTTGAGGGATGCAATCGTTGATCAGGAGCAACTCAGCAGGGGTAACAGGCGGAAGGGGCACAGCGGGGGCCGGTCCTGGTAGGGACCTTCTTTATGGTAGCAGAGGAGGAAGGGCCCGGCGCTACCGGAATCGCGGGTCACCCAAGCCCGCGGCAGGGGACGCCGGGGCTGTGGATACAGACCCTAGCCTGGTCAGGTTGTGGGACTCTGAGAAGCACTCCGAGGGCTATCGGACAGCCTATGAGCAACCTTCGGAGTCGGAGGAGATGGCCAGACCGCCCACAAGGGCGAACACGGCCCCAGAACCCAGCCTGGAGCATGACGCCGAGGCGTTGAAGAGGCCCGCCAGAGCCAGAACGGCGCCTGTGGCCCGGCACACGGAGCCAACGCGGGATAGCATGGGCGACACACCCATGGCGGAGGAGTCCGTGGCGCCGGGAACCGCAGGATGCGTTGGATAAGGTGGAAAGCACGCTGAGTGCCACTGCGAGCACGTGTCCTTCCTCATGGGCAAGTACCCAAAGATGGGGATGGACGCCATCGTGCATCGCCTCCACAGCCTGGACAACGCGAAGGACGGCCTAGAAGAGGACATCGCCGGGATCCTGGATGACCAGTCGGCCGCGGAGAGAGACATGGCGGAGCTGCGAGCGGAACGCGACCGGTACCGGGAGAATCTGGTGCTGGCCCTGGAGAAGCAGCAGCTAGTGGTGGACAGCCTCCTCCACCTGGTGGAGGACATGTCGGGACGCCTGAAAAGGCTAGAGGAGGTACAGCCCCTCGCCTCGGGTCCGGAGCTCCCGGCAAAGCCGGCCGCAGCAGAGCTGGTGGAGCGGGTTAAGACCCTCAGGAGCGCCATGGAGAAACCCATGGGCGGCCCTGCAGAGGCACCATACGCGCCTCGGCGTGTTGACCCGGGTGCCCTGCCGTTTGTCTCATGTTCAGCGAATCCACAATGCTCGGGGAACACACGGCACCGGCTGGGTCCATGCGAGAAGGGCACGTAACCACGGACCCGAGGAGCCTGACGGTACAGATGTCCCATGCTGCCCAGGATCTACCGATCACTACGACTGCCCATGCAGTTTATTCGGAAGAGGAGATCCAGAGCCAGACCATGCAGGGGCAAACCATGGGCAGCGCCGACGGAAGTGGTCGAGGTCATCCAGGCGGAAACCTGTGGGCGAAGGACCCCAATACGGGGATATGGACGGCCGATGGAGCAAGTCCTTCCCGCATTCCAAACCCTATGGGTTCAGGCCCAACTGGACCGCACTCCATGGAGGAGAGGGATGTACGGGGAGTGTACTCACACCCCCCGGCCACAGGTGGTATCCGTCTCGGTGGAGTGGTGGCTGGAGACGTCGGAGACAGCATCAGGATTGACGACCTCAGGGGAATCAAAATCCCCTACTACGATGGCAACCCCTCCAACCTGGATGACTTCATCCTGGATTGAGAGGACTTTGCCGAGGAGGTCGTCGGTGAGATGCGGGGAGCGCCGCGGGACGTGTGGGTATGTCGGACATTCCCACAACGGCTGGCGCTGGACCTGAAGAAGGAGCTGCGGGATCAGATCCGGGAAGGATTGATCCATATGGAGCAGGCCTGCCTCCAGTGGTTGGAGGATGAGAAGCGGGTTGACGCTCCGAACCAGAAGCTGGAGGATTTGTGGTCCATCCCGCTGCAGCTGGACCGCGGTGAGTTGCGGGTCCGGGAGTGGAACCGGTACCTGCAGCAGTACCGACGGAGCCTCAAGCTGGTTGAGGACTGGAACGAGTCCAGCGAGATCCGTCACTTGCTGAAGGACGTTCTCCCCGGCCAGTGGAAGAGGCGAGTGGAGGACGAGGAAAAGAAGCCAGCCAAGAAGCGGCTGGTGGTGAGGATCATGGCGGCGGAGGATACCCATGCGGGTATCATGGAGTTCTTCAGGAGGAACCTGGGCGAGCCCAACCGGATGTTGGGACTGAAGAACGCCATGTACGTGGAGGTATTTGGAGACACCATGGGGCAAAGGTTGCTGCGCCTCAACAACGTGGAGTGGAGGCGCGGGGAGCCGCTGAGGATGCAAGTCATCTTCGCCCGCATGAGCCTGAACGAGATCGTGAAGTACATCACGGTGGAGTTGAAGCTCAATGCGATTAACGAGGCCCACGTGCAGGATCGACATGGTCATGGACAACGAGGCCACCGAGAAGACCGCCATCATCGGGAGATCCAGGAAGACACGGCCAACTCTGCGGAGAATGGTAGTGGAAGTGGCCAAGACCACTGGACCTGGTCCCGAGAGGATCACGAGGAGGCCCATTTCTTCGCGTTTGTGGCGCACAACGTGAGGGACCATGGGCAGGAGCGGTCCAGATGGAGCCGGGTGGGACCCAAGAAGGGAAATGAGCCAAGGAGGATCGGGAACCCACCGCTCTTGTTCCGGGAGTACAGGTCTCAGCACGACGGGTGCTGGGTCTGTTATGGCAAGGAAAACAACCATGCAAACGACCACCGTCAGTGCAAGGTGTATGAGGCCGACAAGAAGGCCTACTTCGCCGCCCAACCCGAGAAGAAGCCCAAGGAGCAGCGGATTGCCGATTGGAAGGCGAAGGGCGGAGACGGGGGAAAAGGCCAAGGCAAAGGCCAAGGGAAAGGCGGAGGAAGAGGCTATGGTGGTGGACCTGGCGAAGACCGACGAGTGAGGTCGATCGAGGAGGTTGCTGAGGACATGTTGAGGACGTTGGGGGAGCTCAAAGCCCAGCAACGTGGTGGACAAAGTCCTGGCGGATCGCAGCCGGAAGGGGCTGCGGGAAGTCAGGTCTAGAGGGCCCCTCACGGGAGTGGGACCTCAGAGGTCTCTCCTCTGAAAATCAGTGGAATCCCAGAGAAAGCGAAGGCACATCGGGTGCCAAAGAAGGCTCCAGAAGAGCCAAAACCACTGAGTTTCGCCACTCCCAACCCCTGGAGCGCCCTGCCAAGGGAAGTTTATGTGGGCAAGGGACGTGGCAAGAAGGAAGGAGTGACCACGGAGAGCCCCGTGGACGGGCAGGACCAGCCCAAGATCTACACCATCCGTGACCATACCCTCAAAGTCCTGATGCACCCGGATGTGCTAGAGTCGCATGCCGTGAGAGTCGTCCATACACCGCATGGCGACGAGCGGCAGTTGCACTTGAAGGTGCGAGTACCGTGCGGACGAGAGGAGAAGGTGGTGGATGTGTTGGTGGATACGGGTGCCCAGGTGAGCCTGGTCCGGAGAGGGTTGTTCAAGGAGGAACTCCTGCAGCCCAGCCAGAGATCGGTCCGCCTGAAGGTCGCCAACGGAGAGATTATGGGTGGTAGCACCCGTGAGGCCACTATCAGTATGGAATTCTGGGAACATGAGCGCTTGAACCGACCTGATCTGGCGAAGAGAAGCACTCTATCCGGGAACTTCTGTGTGGCCGACATTACAGATTGGGATATGATCATGGGGTATGACTTCATGGTGGCAAATGCCATTGGAGCCCTTCCCCATCGCCCAACGCTGGTCCGGTAGGATGATGAATGCCTCACGTGGCTGTCCACGGACTATTCATGCGGATCATCCCAATGGAATGCTGAGGAAGAGGATCGGATGGTCCGAGCGGTGCAAGCTGTGGGTGCCAAGTCCAGAGAAGACCGCGGAGTTCAGCTCACAGAGTATGGAATGGCGCCACAGGTGTATGACAGAATGATCCAGACGCTGGGAGCCGCAGGGCCCGAGACGGACGTCTTCGCTTCCCGGGATGCCCCACTTTTGCGGAAGTGTAGGAGGCATTGGCATCGAGGAGACTCAGCCTGGCACAGGCATTGGGGTTTGAAGGAGTGGGAACCCATGTATTGGCATGGCTCCCTGGACAATACCAGACCCACGGTGGAGAAGATCGTCGCTGATAGGGCGAAGGGGATCCTGGTCATAACCGGCATAGGATCCACCCCATGTCCGCTGGAGTGTCCCAAGTCGACGCTGGACTCCATCACCCTGAACGAGATGTCATTCGGGCCAGAAGAGGAGTTGTTCATCGACGCCAAGGGTGTATCAATGCCCTCCCCGGGTCAAGCGTGGGGTACCAAGGCTTTCCTGGTGGATGGGGCGCATGCCCAGCCCACTGGTGATGAAGCCTTCATCCGTAGGGTTGAGGCGGTGCCCATGCGTGTCATGTTCGAGCCCAAGGAGGGGGCGGATCAGCCAGTTGATGGCATTGACATCCTGTCCCACGCCGAGATCGACGATGTCGTCAACTACATGCGGATGGGGATGCACGACCGCGTGGCAGCCAAGAAGATGCGGGCCATGGTCACATCTCCGCATTGGTGGGATGACAAGATGTTGGTCACCGGCAAGTACGAGAAGGACGAGTTCGTGGCGAGGGTCATGGATCAGATCGCGGACCAATACGATGGTCCGGTTAGGTCGGACTCGCCGACGTGGGATTTTCCAAGAATGGGGGCCGATAGCGACAGTAACCAGCCCGACGCCGCAAATTTCCGAAGATTATGGGTGGGAAGTGCACCCCACGACGATGAAGACGGCATATCGGACGAGGAGAAGTCGGATTCGGACCCGGAAAAGGCCTATACCGCAGTGCAGTCGGTTGTATCGATACCGAAGCAAGCGGCTGAAGAGGCCCAGGAGAACCCGAAGGTCGCCGAGCTGAAGGAGAGGCTGATCAATGCCTATCCGCGGCTATTGAGTGGCGTCGCCAACAAGAAACCTTCCAGATCGTGGGAGGTTTGGCACAGCTAGGATCAAGCTGAAGCCGAACCCCAAGATCTATCGTCATCGGGAGTACCAACTTCAGGGCGATCGGGCCGAGGCCATGAAGAAGTTGTTGGCCGAGTTCATTGAGCGAGGATGGATTGAACCCTCCGACAGTGAGTGGCCCAGGCCAGCCTTTATCGTGCCCAAGAAGGAGAAGGGCGAGTGGAGGTTGGTGGTGGACTACAGGGGTTTGAACGAGCAAACCGAGCACGACTCGTACTCGCTACCTCTGATCGACACCATCCTCCAAAAACAACAGAAAAAGCGGATCTTCACGGTGTTAGACCTGAAACACGGCTATCACCAGATGCCGCTACACCTGGACTCCGGGCCCTGCGCAGCGATGTCGACGCCGCTGGGGCCCATGCAGTGGAAAGTGGTGCCTATGGGCGCCAAGAATGGCAGCGCCGCTTTCCAGCGCATGATGGAGGACGTACTCGGTCCTGTCTGGGACTGTGCCGACCCCTTTGTGGATGACATCATCATCAGATCCGGCACGGAGGACATGACTGAGGACGAGCTCATCGAAGCGCATGAGAAGGATCTGCGCCGAGTGCTCAGCGAGCTGGACAAGCACAACATGGTGTGCAAGCCCACCAAAGCCTCACTCTTCGTGAAGGAAGTGGAGTTCGCGGGTCACGTGGTTGGTCACGGGCAACGCCGTCCCATGCCTGGGAAGCTGGCGTCCCTGCACCACTGGGAGAAGCCCTAGACCATCAGCGAACTCCGATCCTTCATGGGGTTCTGCAACTACTATTCGGGCTATGTCCGAATGTATGCAGAACTGTCAGGGCCGCTGCACAAGATGCTGCAAGTGGGCAACTTCATTGGCCGGAAGGGGCGCAAGAAGAAGCTTGCCTGGACCCCTGAGGCAGAAGATGCGTTCAGCCGCCTGAAGGAGCGACTCCTGGGGCAGCTGGGACTATTCTTGGTGGACCTGGACAAGGGATTTGTGCTACGGACGGAAGCCTCGGACTATGCTGTAGGGGCAGTCCTCGAGAGGATCCGGGACGACGGGTCACACGTACCCGTGGCGTTTTGGAGTCGGATCCTGGCCGAGGGCCAACGACGCACCTGGACCGCGAGGGAGAAGGAGACGTACGCCATTGTTTGTGCGCTCAGGAAGTGGTCTGGCGGCATCGGATTGCAACCGGTGGTGGTTTGCACGGGTCATCAGTCCTTGCAGAGCTGGCACAAGGAGCACGTCGACACCCCCTCGAGACCGGCGGCAAGGAGGGCCTGATGGCATGAGACGTTCGCCAAGTTCGACCTCAGCGTCGTATACGTCCCGGGGAAGGACAACACTCTAGCAGATTGCCTCAGTCGATGGGCCTACCCCGCGGACAGGGCTTGGATGGACATATCCAGCCATGGGGACGCCGAGGAAACCGAGGAGGCCAAGCGCATCATCGAGATGGAGAAGGCCATGGAGCAAGAAGGGGTCAAGTGCTTTGTGGTGATGGCAAACCGTACGGACCTGGCCAAGTTCCGGGGTGCCTGCGTCCAAATATTCGAGAGGAAACCCTCAAGCAATGGATGGTGGCCCCTGTAGAGCTAGTCAGGTCGGTGCTCACAGAGGACTGGTCGGATGACTACGCGGCATCCGAGCACTGGAGCAAGTACTGGAATGCCGTGAGCGCCCCGTCGGACGACGAGTGGTCTGAGGGCTTGACCGCGGATGGGGACAAACTGTTCCTCAAGGACAAGCTACTGGTTTCTGAGAACCGAGTGGAGGAGCTCATTGACCACTGGCACAACGCCCAGCTCATGCATCCTGGTCGGGACAAGATGCAGCAGGACCTGGAGTGGCGCTTCAAGTTCCCACCGGGGTACTACGCTATCCTGGACAAGTACTGCAGCGACTGCGCCGTGTGTTGGGCCACGGAGAGCCCCAACCACTCCACAGCGGGCCACCCGGTGTACACGGCTATACCGGAGGCCCCCCTGCGGTCCGTGGCCACGGATGTATTCGCCATGCCTGAGGTCACCGTGGAAGGAGAGACCTACAACTGTGTCATCCTGGCGGTGGATAGGCACAGTGGGTATATCGTGGCGGTCCCTGGCAAGAAGTCCAAGAAGAAGGACAAGAAGGACAAGCATGGAGTGGGGCTGCAGGCCAAGACCGTCGCTAATGCCATGATCAGGCATTGGCGGACGATTTTTGATGTCCCGGCTGTCATCTGCAGCGATCGGGGCAGTCAGTTTGTGGGGACGTGGTTCAAGACAATGTGCAAGCACATGGGTATTCGGCACGCCAAGACCGTGGCATACCACAGCCGGTCGAATGGCCCAGCTGAGGTGGCCGGGCGGCAGATGTTCGAGAAGTTCCGCCAGCTGCACATCGACGAACCGGGCTGGAATTGGTATAATTCGCTGTGGAGACTACTCCAAGCGTATCACGACCTTCCAGGACCCACTGGACTGTCGCCCCATGGTATCCTGTTCCTACGGGATCGAGTGTCACGCACTCTCCCGTGGTTGAACCATGGCAAAGTGGCCCGGGATGCGAACGCTATGATGGCTGAGGCGGACGACACGGCGGCCAAGGTGTGCAAGGCACTTCAGGACGAGCATGACAAGAGGGCCAAGTACTTCAAGCAGGGAAAAGTCCAGAAGTATGCTCTCCGAGATACCGTGTGGGTGGAGCGGCACCACAAGGATGTCCTGTCCAGGCCTCGGCAGGCATCTTGGTATGTGCCGGGGGTAATCGTGCGGGAGGTCGGGCAGGATGTGTATGCGGTTCGTGTGGGGGATAACAAGATCCTGGACCGCGACCATACCCAGCTCCGTCCCCGAGCACCAGACCCCAGCGGACGTCCCGTCACCTTCGAGTTCACGGCCGGCGATGTGCACTCAGACGACGAGGGTGAGGACGACGACTTGACCGCTGAGAAGATCCTGGCGGACAAGCCGGACCCGGGGACGCCTGGGAGGAGGCTTTATAAAGTCTGTTGGAAGGGATTCGCCGCATCCAGGGATTCGTGGGAGCCTCCGAGCAGTTTCGTGCCGAGGTATACCACGGTCTGGATGGACTATCTGAAGAAAAAGAATATTTCTTTGGATGTCAAGGACGTGGTGGTCCATTTGGTTGCTGCTGTAGCACCGTAATGGATCCCCCTTGGCATTTTTGTTTGTTTCTGTGCTTGGGAGACGGCTGCGGGCGTTCATCTGCGGATTTTTCGGCCTTGATTGGCCATCTACCCCCTTCATTCGATCTCCACATATATATTTCATTGTGGTATACTTATTTAGGTCGACCAACGACGTTTCTCTATCTTTGATCCCCTTGGTCCATGTTGTAGATCAAGAGAAGACCAGATATGGCGTAGGGCACCGATTATCAGTGTCCTCACCCCTCCCTTGGGGCGTGGGGGACGCCTACGACGTGTGTGGGGCCTCCATGTGTCCTTGGGACAGGGCGGGGGGGGTTGGAGCCCATTGGGGTCCTCCCGTCCTCTCTTCAATGACTTCCGAGCGGTAACAACGCTCTGAGAAGGGGGGTGAAGCCGGTTCGGACCCCCGTGGCCATCTTAGGGTCACTTGGGGTGTGTATCTATGTGCCGACAAGCCGCCATTGGCTGATATCATACTCTCCCATCCACCTGACCTAACCTGATGTGATAGTGTGATAGGTTTGGCCATTCCGGCTATGAGCGGCCATATTCAGTACCGAGGCGCCGCCAGCTGAGATCTATATATCAGAATATCAGGAATCAACAGGGTTTTTTTATCATAATGTTTCCGTAATTTTTCCGCCTTCCGTTCTGATGGTCAATGTATCGGCGACTGTCAGTTGGCTCGCGATTTTGCGGTAACCGATTGGTTAACTGTTATTTTCAGATATTTTGGCGGAAACCCCCATGAAGGGTCAGATTTCATCAGTAAAGGGTTCGTTGCTTCCGCAATTTTCTAAATATGCACTCGAAATTTTAATCTGAATTTTTCGCGATGTCGAAATCGGATTTTCGACTTCGACATCGCCGCACTTGATTTGGTCCTCTTCGAGTGGTCATACTCCTTTCCCTAAGCCCAAATCAGGTTTCCCTTATACTTGCCACCCATTTGACTTGGAAATATAAGGGAAACAAAAGTGATTCGTGGGACCACTTTGAAGGGCCATATCTACGCGCGAGTGTGAGGAAAAGGAATAAAGAAGGTTGCGTTGCAAGCGCCTTAGTGTCCACTTATTTTTGGTAGGGTCCAACACCTTAAGTCGTCACACACACTCGTTCCATCATAGGATCATGGTCAACATGGTAGAAACTTGTTGATAGCTTGTTGACCATGTGTCCGGACTTGATATTATGACTTTCGAGTGTAGCGCATGAGTCTTGCGGTTGATTCGCATCTTTCATTAGGTTCCCACGTCCATTTAACCCAACGTTATGACCATGGAGGGGCATGGCATACCATGGTGGGAGCCAATTTTAAGGGCTATGTGTGATATTGGTAGTATATGTCTTGATATGCTCACGCCCATGTTATATATCTTCGTGTGGCCGAAGAGATGGAGAGCCACACGTGACAAGGGCTTTGCTCATGTCCCAATTGTGGAATTCAAAGCGCTAGACTAAGTCTACCGCGTATGTATTGCTCATGGTATGTTTGGCAAAGAGATCCATGAGTGCACTCCCATTATCATGGGGCATGTAGATATGAGTGGCGAAGGTATCTCCGTGCGCCTGATTGGGGATCCAAGTGGGAGAATTGTTCGCAAATGGTTCCAATCATTTGTGTATTGAATCATGAGCGGATATCATGGGTGAGCATAGAGATATACTATCATGACAACTTTGTATTTGGTCATATTTTCATGTTTTTGACCTCAATTGTTGCTCATTTTTGCGTTTTGTGTACTTACCTGGTCCGCAAACAGCAGGAGGCCTATGGGGAGTCTAACCATGGTATGTTGTTCATATGTTGGCATATGCTTTGGAGTTGAACACCACCATATGCCGGATTGCGTACTCCATTTGGCTTGGCGCACGAAGGATTACAAGAATTGGTCTCAAGATCATGGGCTGGCTTGGGCAGTGCGTGGCGTCCATATCTGAAGGGGTTTCGAGGGTAAAGTGGGGATGTACATGGGCATTGACCTTTGGTCTCCATCCTCCATGAATACTAGACTTTGATTCCATGCATGCTTTGAGCCTTCGGATAAGTGGTAACTTCACCTTTGAGCATATATTTGATGTATGGCCAATATGGTGTGAATTGGCAGTTTTTGGCATGTTATGAGTTCAAACTCATAGGGCATATCTCTAAGCCCATTCAACTCCAAGTCCAACCAAGGTTGTGTCAGGGTAGGGCATGATCCTGAGTGCCACTCTAGGCCATGACACGCCACCACCCCTATTGGGCTAGGATTTAGAGGCTTGGGAGTGAACATATTTTTGGGGTTTATGTAGTGACTTTTGACACATGGCATTTAGCCATCCCATTTGACCGGGTTCAGGGCATCATGTTGGCGAGTCAAGGGAAGGTCTTGAGTCCAGGGAATGAGGGGTCTATGGCTGTGATTGTGTACATTTCCATTTTTCCCCAACTTTGCTTTATTTGTGTTCATATGCCAATTTCAGGGCTTTCCTCTTTGGTGCAATTCTTGTACATGCCCGCCACCGTGAGACGACCGGTGTGCTGAACAGAAGCCCGCAGTGTGGATTGGATTGTGAATCGGGTTATTGCTGTATTTGTGGGATCTGGTTGCTATTCAGGGTTGAAGGAGGAGTTTTTTTTCTATATTTTTGGATTTTGGACCCTGGACTTTGAGGGATGCAATCGTTGATCAGGAGCAAGTCAGCAGGGGTAACAGGCGGAAGGGGCACAGCGGGGGCCGGTCCTGGTAGGGACCTTCTTTATGGCTGCCAGTAGGTTTCGGATGGCCGGGAGGATGTCGTAGTCGTCGTCCCAGCAGTGGGCTGCAGCGCACGTCCTGTCGGGGGAAGCGGGGGGGCGTGTTGCGGAGCGGTGTACGATAGGGTGGGCGACGTGTGCGGGTGGTGGCGTGCTCGCTCTGCCCTTCCGTTCCCCGCGAGCCCTGACCCTTGGGGGGTGGTGGTGATGTTGGTGGTGAGGGTGGTGTGGGTGCCGGAGTGGATGATTGTGCCGCTGGCGGTGTTGTTGGCGAGGGTGGTATGGGCGTTAGCGTAGATGAGGTTGGTGCTGGGCTATGGTTGATGGTGGTTAGTTGGTGGGTCAGCTGTTGTCGCTGTCGTCGTCGCCGGTGGTGTTGGCGCCTCTGATGTCGTGGACACTGATGGCGAGGGTGATGGTTGGTGAGCATGGCGAGGCTGACGTATGGGGCGTATGTGGTGTTGCCGGTGGTGTCGATTGTGAGCGTGTTGTTTCCGGCCGTTGGGGCGTAACGTTTGTGGGCCGGAGGTGGCGGTGGTGGCAAGGGTGCTGTAGATGACGGGTGGTGTGGCCCACGTCGCCTCCGGTGGTGGAGGTGTGATAGGTGCCGTGGTGGTGAGGTTGGTGTTGGCGACAGTGGGGTGCCGCGGGTGGTGTATTGGTTGTTGGTGGTGGAGCTCTTCTTGGTTTGTTGGTAGTCGCCGTCCGGCGATGGTGGTGTTGGTGGGGTTCCTGTCCTCGCGCGGGGTGGTGGTGGCGCTGGTGAGTGTAGGTGGTGCCATGGGCGGCGGTGCCATTGACGGCCCGGCCGGGTGATCTGGCAGTGATGCTGACGGTGTGGGTGCGGTGGCGGCAGTGTTGTGGTCGTTAGTTCATCGAGGTTTGTGTCTTTCCGGGTGTCGGTGACACTGATGGTGGGTCGGCGTAGGCGCTGCTGGTCGGTGTGGGTCCGGGTGTGGGAGGTTTTTGAGTTGTTTTGGGCGCTATGGGCTGGCTTTCCTGCTGGTGCTGATCATCGTCTTCTGGCGGAGGGTGATGTCGCTGGTGGGGTGTCCGCTGGTGCTGCTGCAGGTTTTGGGTGTAGGTGTGGTTTAGGGTGCGGCGTTGGTGGGTGGCGCCGACGGTGGGTGGGGTGACTGGTGGGTGGCAGCGGTAGTGGGGGTGTCGGTTGTTGGTGAGGCTGCCGTCGTCAGTGTTTCGGTTGGTGCTGGTGATGGTGTCTCTGGTTGTGCAGATGGTGGGGGGTGGGAAAGGGGACCCGTACCCTGGTGGTTTGTGAGGCTGTCGTGGCTATCGGTGGACGGTGCTGCTTTCCGTGGTGTTCTTGAGGGCGGTGCGGGTGTTGGCCGGGAGTGTTGTCGGCGATGCTCTGGTTTTTAGTGCCTGCGGTTCGTGGTCGTAGGTGGTTAACCGGGCTTTGTCGCTGGTGAGGGTAGTGCAAGTGGTGTCGGTGACTGTTCGGCTGGTGCCGTTTGTGCGGGCTCTGTGGTTGTTGCGTCAGGGGTCGGTGGCGTTGGTGACGATGACGGTGGTGCGTTGGGGGTTGGTGGCGGTGGTGGCGCTCCGATGGTGAGGGTGTCGGAGACGCTGGGTGGCTCCACGTTGTTGGGTTTTCTCCTCGCCCTTCCTGGCGGAGGGTGCTGCTGGTGTCGCTCATGGTGAGGGTGGTGGATGTGGTGGTGTTGCTGCGGTGTTTTGTGCTGCTTGGGTGGTCGGGACCCCTGGTTGATGTTGACGATGCTCCGGGTCATGTCGATGCGGTGGGCGTGACGGTGTGTGCTGTTGCTGTTTCTACCCTTGGCTGGGGGCCCGGTGGGTGGCGCTGGTGGCGTTTGTTCGCCAGCCGTGCTGGCGTCTTTGGTGATGCCGTCGGTGGAGGCGCCCTAGGTGTTACTCTGTGCCGGGGTCGTGGTGGTGGTGGTAGGGGTGATGTAGGTGAAGGTACCTCGGCACGTTGTTGGTGGGGTTGGTGGTGGTGTGGATATTGCCGTGGGTGTTGGCGGCGTTGGTGTTGCCGACCGTGAGGGTGTCACAGTGTTGGCGTGTCTCGTGGTGGTCTGATGGCGTGGGTGTTGTTGGTGTTGGTGCTGAGCGCCGCCTGCGTTTGGGTGGTCGGCGGTTCCGGGCTTGCCACTCGTGGCTGGTGTTTGGCCGGCTTATGGTCCTGGTGGTGCCGGTTGTCTCTGGTGTTGGGTTATTTCCTTCGGCTGTCCTTGGGTCTGTAGTGGCAGGTGCTGCATCGGTTGTGGTCGAGGGTGTCGATGCTGCGGGTGGGTGGCGGTGTCGCCGTGCTGCCGCTGTCGGTGGTGCTGGTGATGGTGTTGGTGAGGGCGCCGCCGGGGGAGCTGTGAGTGTTGGCGTTGTAGGGCGTTGTAGGTGATACCCTGGTGGTGTTCTGACGGTGGAGGCGGGACCTCACCACTCCTGGCGGAGGTTCCCATGGGCGTCGCTGGCCGGTGTTTTGGCCCTTGTCCCCTTGGTGTCGTTGTTGCCGATGGTGTCGTACCGGGTGGTGTCGCCGTGGTGCCTGTCGTTGACGCTCTGGGCTGTTGTTGCTGAGGTCGCACTGTCGGTGGTGCCGTCGGTGATGCCGGTGGTGAGGTCGTTGCGGGCGTTGCTATCGTTTACGGCGTCTCTGATGTTGTTGATGCTGCTGGTGGTTGGTGTGGGTCTGTGTGTTGGTTGTCAGTGGCCTGTGTTTGGGGGTGGGCGTTGGCTGGCTCCTGTGGATCTGTCTAGGAGGGTGTGCAGTAGGTGGCGTGGGCTGCTGGTGATGCTGTTGGTGAGGGTGGTGCCGCCGGTGGTGTGGGTGCCGCTGGTGACTGCGTGGTGGATGGCGCCCTGTGGTTGGTTTGGTGGCGAGGCTGTTGTTGTTGATGGTTCTGGGCGTGTGTCTTCGCCTCCCCTGGCCGGGGGTTGGTGGTTCGCTGGTTCACCGGTTGTGGTGGCTTTGGTTTCCTCTGGTGGCGGAGTTTGCCGGTGGCGACGCTGATGGTGGGGTGATGCTGGCGATGGTGTGTTTGATGCTGTTGGCTTGGGTGATGTAGGTGCTGTATCCGGTGTTGGTCGGTGCGTAGGTATCGTAAGCAATGGTGAGGACGGCGGTGCCGCCGGTGATGGTGATGGTGAGGGTGTTGTGTTGGCTTGATTGTTGGTGATGTTGGCGTTTCCGATGGTGTGGATGCTGTTGGTGGTGGATCTGGGTGCGGGTCGGTGGGTGGCGCGGTTGTAACGCCTTGGGTGTAACATGGTCGCCGGGTGGTTCTTTGTGTTGGTTCGATGTTGGCGAGGGTGTCTCAGGCGTCGTGCTCGGTGCTGGGGTTGCTGGTGTTGCCGACGGGGTCTCCGTTGATTTCGGGTGTTTCCGCTGGTGAGGATGTTGTGGCGTTCGGTTTGGGTGTTGGTGGCGGCGCAAGTGTGGGTGTCGCAGTTCCTGGTCCTGGGTTTGGGCGTGGTTGGTTGGGTGTTGCTGGGTGTGGGCGCTCGCCACTCCTGGCTGAGGGCTTGGTGGCGTTTGTTCGCCAGCCGTGCTGGCGTCCTTGCTGACGCCGATGGTGGGGGTGCCCTAGGTGCTATTTGGTGCAGGGGTCGTGGTGGTGGTGGTAGGGATGTTGTAGGTGACGGCACCTTGGCCCGTCGTTGGTGGGGTTGGTGGTGGTGTGGATAGTGCCGTGGGTGTTGGCGGCGTTGGTGTTGCCGACGGTGAGTGTGTCATAGGTGATACTTGGTGGTTGGCGTGTCTCGTGGTGGTCTGATGGCGTGGGTGTTGTTGGTGTTGGTGCTGGGCGCGGCCTGCGTTTGGGTGGTCGGCGGTTCCAGGCGTGCCACTCGTGGCTGGTGGTTGGTCGGTTTGTGGTCCTGGTGGGGTGGTGCCGGTTGTTTCCGGTTTTTGGGGAGGTTGGTGCTAGGGGTGGTTGGCGGTGGCGCTGTGTTGCCGCTGGCGGTGGTGCTGGTGACGGTGTTGGCGAGGGCACCACCGGCGGTGCTGTGGATGATGTCGAAGGCGAGGGCGCTGTAGGTGATGCCCTGGTGGACGGTTGTGTTCTGACGGCGGGGGTGGGACCTCGCCACTCCTGGCGGAGGTTCCCTTGGGCGTCGCTGGCCGGCGTGTTGGCCCCCTTGGTGTCGTTGATGTCGATGGTGTTGTACCGGGTGGTGTCGCCGTGGAGGCTGTCGTTGACGCTCCGGGTTATTGTTGCTGAGGTCGCACTGTCGGTGGCGGTGTCGGTGATGCCGGTGGTGAGGTCGTTGCGGGCGTTGCTATGGTTTACGGCGTCTCTGATGTTGCTGATGCTGCTGGTGGTTGGTGTGGGTCTGTGTGTGGGTGGTCAGTGGCCTGTGTTCGGGGGTGGGCGCTGGCTGGTTTCTGTGGCTCTGTCTAGGAGGGTGAGCAGTAGGTGGTGTGGGCTGCTGGTGATGCTGTTGGTGAGGGTGGTGCAGGCGATGCCCCGGGTGGTGTGGTGGGTGAGGGTGGTGTTGGTGGCGCCGGTGGTGTGGGTGCCGCTGGTACCTGCGTGGTGGATAGCGCCCTGTGGTTGCTTTGGTGGCAAGGGTGTTGTTGTTGATGGTTCTGGGTGTGTGCCCTCGCCTCCCCTGGTCGGGGCTTGGTGGTTTGTTGGTTCACCGGTTGTGCCGGCTTTGGTTTCCTCTGGTAGCGGTGGTTGCCGGTGGCGACGCTGATGGTGGGGTGATGCTGGCAATGGTGTGTTTGATGCCGTTGGCTTGGGTGATGTAGGTGCTGTAACCGGTGTTGGTGTGCATAGGTTTCGTAGGCGATGGTGCCGGCGGTGATGGTGTTGGTGAGGGTGTTGTGCTGGCTTGATTGTTGGTGGTGTTGGTGTTTCTGATGGTGTTGATGCTGGTGGCGGTGGTTCTCAGTGCGGGTCGGTGAGGGGCGCGGGTGCGGTCGTTGGTCAGTGTTGGGTGGCTTCTTGTGTTGGTTTGTTGTTGGTGAGGGTGTCTTAGGTGTTGTGCTGGGTGGTGGGGTCGCTGGTGTTGCCAACAGTGTCTCCGTTGGTTCCGGGTTTTTCCGCTGGTGAGGGTGTTGTGGCCTCCGGTTTGGGTGTTGGTGGCGGTGCTGGTGTGGGTGTCGTAGTGTCTGGTCCTGGGTTTGGGCGTGGCTGGTTGGGTGTTGCTGGGTGTGGCCGCTCGCCACTCCTGGCCGAGGGCTTGGTGGGTCCACCTTTGTGTCCTAGCGGTGTTTCTGGCGGCCCTGCAGCTCCCCTGGCAGGGGTTGCTGGGTTCTTGTTCTTTGGGTTTTCGTGTGTTGCGCGCGTTTGTGGTGCGGGCGGTGCTTGCGCTTTGGTGTGTGGTGTGCGTTTTTGGGGCTCGTGTCGGTGGCGGTTGTGGTGGTGTGTGTTATGTGCATGCGCGGGCGTGTGTGCGGTGTGTTGGTGGTGCGTTTGGGTGCCTATCCTCGCCTTTCTGGGCTTGGTTTGGCGGCTCTGTGTGGGTGTGGGGGCTGTGTGTCGTGGCCCCTCTCCCGTCTCTGCTGTGTGGTTCCCCGCCCCCCCTGGCTGGGATCTGTTGGTGGTGTGTCCCCCCGCCGCCCCCTTTGCGTGCCCTCCCTCCTCTGTCTCTTTTCCGCGTCGCTTGGGGCGGTGTTCCCCTGGTGCCGTGCCCGGGCCTTCCCGGCTGTGGTGGGTGGGGGGGGGTCCTTGTCGTCAGCTCGGGTCCCTTCCCCTGATGTTTCCCCTCGGGGGGGCTGATGCTTGCACTCCCCGTCAGGGTGTAACTCTGTTGTACGGGCCGTCCATTTGTACCCGCTCGGTACAAATGGACCTGCTCCGTAGCCAGGTACTCCAGCCGTTCCCCACACCGGGGTCGGGTACACTGTGGGTCGCAGGGGAGTCCTTGCGGGATAGGCATGTCTCTTGCCTGCCCCGATGGACGGTGTGCCCTACCCGCAGCCCCTCGCTGGGCCCAAACCGCAGTACGTGCCGTGGGGAGTGCTCTTGGTCAGGCCCATTGCTCGGCCCCCAAGGCCGGTGCCACCGCGGGCCGCCGACCAACGGTCCCGGGCGTATCCCACCTTATTGCGTGTGCTCAGGTGGGGCCGATATGGTCACCGGGGGGGCCCCCAAACCCCTGAGGTTGGGTCCCTCGCCTGCGTCTTCCGTGGGCCCTTTTCGTCCCGCCCCCCTTTTCGCTGTGTGGTGTGCGGTGGTGGGTTTCCTGTCTCTCTCGGGTGGGGTGGTGGTGGTGGGGGGCACTTTTCGTTTTTCCTGGCCGTGTTGCTTGTGTGCGTGTCCCCACCTCCCCTGGTTGTGGTTCGCCGTCGGTGTGTGTGTTCGTGGCGCGGTGCGTGCGCGCGTGGTGTCTGTGTTGGTGTGTGTGTCGTGCGTTCGTGGTGGCATGGGTGTGGGTGTGCCTTCCGTGTGTGTTGGTGTGTGTGTGTGCGTCTGTGGGTGTGTGGCCGGGGCCGGCTGGGGCTTGCTGCTGGTGTGGGTGTGGGTGTGGTTGGTGTGTGCCGTGGTCTGTCCCTCGCTGGCTGGGGTCCGCTGGCGGCCGTGGTGTGTGGTGTGTGGTGTGTGGTTTGTGATATGTGGTGTGCGGCGGTGGTGTGTTGGTGGGGTTGTGGCTGGTGTGTGGTGTGGTTGGTCCCTCGCCACTCCTGGCGGAGGTTCCTGTGTGCTACTCCCCGCCACTCCTGGCTGGGTTTTGCTGCCGGTGGTGGTGGACGTCCCTCTCCACTCCTGGCTGAGGGTCCCGGGTGCGGTTCCCCGCGACTCCTGGCTGGGTTTCGCTGTCGGCGGTGGTGGGTGCTCCTCACCTCTCCTGGCTGACGGCCCCGGGTGCGGTTCCCCGCCACTCCTGGCTGGGGTCCGCTGGCGGCGGTGGTGTGGGGTGTGTGGTGTGTGGTGTGTGGTGTCTGGTGTGCGGCCGTGGTGTGTTGGTGGGGTTGTGGCTGGTGTTTGGTGTGGTTGGTCCCTCGCCACTCCTGGCGGAGGTTCCTGTGTGCTACTTCACGCCACTCCTGGCTGGGTTTCGCTGCCGGTGGTGGTGGGCGTTCCTCGCCACTCCTGGCTGAGGGTCCCGGGTGCGGTTCCCCGCCACTCCTGGCTGGGGTCCGCTGGCGGCGGTGGTGTGTGGTGTGTGGTGTGTGGTGTGCGGCCGTGGTGTGTTGGTGGGGTTGTGGCTGGTGTGTGGTGTGGTTGGTCCCTCGCCACTCCTGGCGGAGGTCCCTGTGTGCTACTCCCCGCCACTCCTGGCTGGGTTTCGCTGCCGGTGGTGGTGGGCGTTCCTCGCCACTCCTGGCTGAGGGTCCCGGGTGCGGTTCCCCGCGACTCCTGGCTGCGTTTCGCTGTCGGCAATGGTGGGTGCTCCTCGCCACTCCTGGCTGAGGGTCCCGGGTGCGGTTCCCCGCCACTCCTGGCTGGGGTCCGCTGGCGGCGGTGGTGTGTGGTGTGTGGTGTGTGGTGTGTGGTGTGTGGTGCGCAGCGGTGGTGTGTTGGTGGGGTTGTGGCTGGTGTGTGGTGTGGTTGGTCCCTCGCCACTCCTGGCGGAGGTTCCTGTGTGCTACTCCCCGCCACTCCTGGCTGGGTTTCGCTCCCGCTGGTGGTGGGCGTTCCTCGTCATACCTGGCTGAGGGTCCCGGGTGCGGTTCCCCGCGACTCCTGGCTGGGTTTCGCTGTGGGCAGTGGTGGGTGCTCCTCGCCACTCCTGGCTGAGGGTCCCGGGGGCGGTTCCCTGCCACTTCTGGCTGGGGTCCGCTGGCGGCGGTGGTGTGTGGTGTGTGGTGTGTTGTGTGTGGTGTGTAGTGTGTGGTGTGTGGTGTGCGGCGATGGTGTGTTGGTGGGGTTGTGGCTGGTGTGTGGTGTGGTTGGTCCCTCGCCACTCCTGGCCGAGGTCCCTGTGTGCTACTCCCCGCCACTCCTGGCTGGGTTTCGCTGCCGGTGGTGGTGGGCGTTCCTCGCCACTCCTGGCTGAGGGTCCTGGGTGCGGTTCCCCGTGACTCCTGGCTGGGTTTCGCTGTCGGCAGTGGTGGGTGCTCCTCGCCACTCCTGGCTGAGGGTCCCGGGGGCGGTTCCCCGCCACTCCTGGCTGGGGTCCGCTGGCGGCGGTGGTGTGTGGTGTGTGGTGTGTGGTGTGTGGTGTGTGGTGTGCAGCGGTGGTGTGTTGGTGGGGTTGTGGCTGGTGTGTGGTGTGGTTGGTCCCTCGCCACTCCTGGCGGAGGTTCCTGTGTGCTACTCCCCGCCACTCCTGGCTGGGTTTCGCTGCCGGTGGTGGTGGGCGTTCCTCGCCACTCCTGGCTGAGGGTCCCGGGTGCGGTTCCCCGCCACTCCTGGCTGGGGTCCGCTGGCGGCGTTGGTGTGTGGTGTGTGGTGTGTGGTGTGCGGCGGTGATGTGTTGGTGGGGTTGTGGCTGGTGTGTGGTGTGGTTGGTCCCTCGCCACTCCTGGCGGAAGTTCCTGTGTGCTACTCCCTGCAACTCCTGGCTGGGTTTCGCTGCCGGTGGTGGTGGGCATCCCTCACCACTCCTGGCTGAGGGTCCCGGATGCGGTTTCCCTGCCACTTCTGGCTGGGTTTCGCTGTCGGCAGTGGTGGGTGCTCCTCACCTCTCCTGGCTGACGGCCCCGGGTGCGGTTCCCCGCCACTCCTGGCTTGGGTCCGCTGGCGGCGGTGGTGTGTGGTGTGTGGTGTGTGGTGTGTGGTGTGTGGTGTGCAGCGGTGGTGTGTTGCTGGGGTTGTGGCTGGTGTGTGGTGTGGTTGGTCCCTCGCTACTCCTGGCGGAGGTTACTGTGTGCTACTCCCCGCCACTCCTGCCTGGGTTTCGCTGCCGGTGGTGGTGGGCGTTCCTCGCCACTCCTGGCTGAGGGTCCCGGGTGCGGTTCCCCGCCACTCCTGGCTGGGGTCCGCTAGCGGCGGTGGTGTGTGGTGTGTGGTGTGTGGTGTGTGGTGTGTGGTGTGCGGCGGTGTTGTGTTGGTGGGGTTGGGGCTGGTGTGTGGTGTGGTTGGTCCCTCGTGACTCCTGGCGGAGGTTCCTGTGTGCTACTCCCCGCCACTCCTGGCTGGGTTTCGCTGCCGGTGGTGGTGGGCGTTCCTCGCCACTCCTGGCGGAGGGTCCCGGGCGCGGTTCCCCGCCACTCCTGGCTGGGTTTCGCTGTCGGCGGTGCTGTGTGGTGTGTGGTGTGTGGTGTGTGGTGTGTGGTGTGCGACGGTGGTGTGTTGGTGGGGTTGTGGCTGGTGTGTGGTGTGGTTGGTCTGTCGCCACTCCTGGCGGAGGTTCCTGTGTGCTACTCCCTGCCACTCCTGGCTGGGTTTCGCTGCCGGTGGTGGTGGGCGTTCCTCGCCACTCCTGGCTGAGGGTCCCAGGTGCGGTTCCCCGCCACTCCTGGCTGGGGTCCGCCGGCGGTGGTGGTGTGCGGCTCCCCGCCACTCCTGGCTGGGGCCCGCCTGTTGTGCCGGTGTGTTTCGCGGGTGGGGGTGTCCCTTGTTGTGTGTGTTTGTGGTGTGTGCGGGTGTGCGCGATGGCCGTGCTATGTTGTGTGTTGCGTGTTTGTGGTGTCTGCGTTGTTGGTGGTGTGGTGTGGTGGTGCGGTGGGTGTGTCTTCCGCGTGTGCTGGTGGCCGTGGTTGCGTGTGTGTGGTGTGCCGGTGGTCTGCGGTTTGGTGTCTCCGCCCCTTGCCTCTCCTGGCCGTGGGCCGTGGGCGTGGGTCTCCGCCACTCCTGGCTGGGGTCCACTGGTTGTGGTGGTGGGGGCCCTGGGTGCCCTTCTCCTTGGTCTTGGTGTGTGTGTGTTTGCGCTGTGTGGCCCTTCGTGTTGGTGTGGGTGGCGTGGGGGTGGGTCGTTGGTGTGGCTGCCGTGGGTGTGTGTGTGTGTGCTTGCGGTGTGTGGTTGGTGGGGTGTGTCATACCTTGGTTGATTCTCGTCGTCGGTCGGCATGGTCGTGTTCAAAAAGCAGAAGAAGAGGTCCTGTAGACGTGTAGCAGAAATGCGTGGTATGCGTGACGCGTATTACGTACCACTCTATTTGTCCCACCGTGTTTTCTTCCCCTGTAGGGAGAGAGCGTGTGCAGGTCTTTGGGGGGTTGGGTGGTTTTTTTTGCGTGTTGTGCCTTGTCTCTCCCCCTCTTTTTTTTTCTTTTCCGTAGCGTCTTCCATAACATACCTCCTTGCCTTGCGTTTCCTCTATACAGAGGGCGTGGAAGGCGCCTTTGTGTTTTTTTTTTCCGTAACATACTTGTCATACCTTGTGTAGCTTCTTGTTGTCATCCCCTATAGAGAAAGCGTGTGCTTGTTTGTGGGTGGGGTGGGGGTGGGGTTTCATACCATGTTTCTCCTTTGTCTTGTCTCCGTCTTCTTGTATCTTGCGGCCTTGTGTACGTTTGTGTTTTCGTGTGCGGTCCGTCCCTTGGGCGCCCTCCCTCGCATTCTTAACATACTTGTTTGCCATACCATTGTTTCCCCGTGGTTCGTGGCCACCCCCTATGGTGCGAGCGTGTGCGTGTTTGCGGGCGGGGCGGGGTGGGGTTTCATACCATGTTTCTCCTTGCTCCTGTCTCCGTCTTCTTGTACCTTGCAGTCTTGTTTATGTGTGTGCGTGTGTGCGTGGTCCGTCCCTTTGGCGCCCTCCGTTGCATTCTTAACATACTTGCTCGCCATACCATTGTTTCCCCGTGGTTCGTGGGCATCGCCTATAGCGAAAGCGTGTGCACGTTGTGTGGGTGGGGCGGGCGTGGGGTTTCATAACATGTCTCTATTTGACCTTGTCTCCGTTTTCTTTCACTTTGCGGCCTTGTGTACGTTTGGGTATGTGTGCGTGGTGTGATCCCTTGGCGCCCTCCTTCGTATTTTTAACATACTTGTTCGCCTTTTCATTGTTTCCCCATGGTCCGTGGCCGCCCCATACCTTGTGCGCTTTTGTTGTTTTTTTTTTTGTCGTGTATCTCGCGGTGCTCGGAGCCTATGGAGGAATATGGGGGATATATGGTTGTGGCTTGTGTTTGTGGGCATGCCTTATGACGTGCGTGGTGGTTCGTCGTTCTTTTTTGCGTGCGGCGTTGTCCCTTGGGCGCCCTCCTTCGCAACATACTTGGTTTTCTCATCTACGCACGTGTAGCGGTGGATATTATATGTGGGATGCATGGGGCCGTAACATACTTGTTTGTCATACCTTTGTTTTCCCGTGGTCCGTGGTCGTGTTTTCTTTGTTTGTGGTTTGGTGTTTCTCCTTTTGTTGTGTTTCCTTCTTTTTTTTTTTGACGCGCACAAGCCGCCTAGCTCCTATGGCACGCACGTTGCTAGGTGGTTTGGAGCACGCAATGTTCAATTTCTTCATCGTCGCGGCTCGCTTGTTCTTGGTGTTCGCCTCTATTCATCTTCTTTGTTGTTGGAGCGCGCACAAGTCCCTAGCGCCTAGGACACGCCCTTTGCTAGGTGTTTTGGGGCAAGCAACGCTCATCTTCGTCGCCCTCGCGACGCTGTTGTTCTTCGTTTTCTGTGAGTGTCCTCAATTTTGCGACCTCGTCAAACAGCGGCGCAAAACTTTTGTGGGGGTTTCTGAGGTCGGAAAAATCGATTTTGCGCTTTATTCTTTCTGGTTGTGCGTCTTTTTCTTGGTTTTTTATTTTCTTCTGCTGCGATCGCGCGCGACACGCCACATGCTAAGCTCTGGCGAGCTACACACCCTGGCGGACGCTGTCACCGCCATACCACCACCCACAACGATCCGGCTCCGCAACATCTGGGTAGTCGTGGACGCCAGTCGACATCCACCCCACCAGGCGCCTCGCGGACCTGCCCCTCCACAGGACACTCGTATCCGGCCTCACCACACAAGCGTTAGGGCTATGGATGGCCTTCAGGGGCATGCACCCCCAGGACACCCTTCACATCGTCAGACAGGATCCCACTGCTACACATACGGCAATGGACGCGCAGACACGCATGCCAAACACCAGAGCACCAACCACACCCCACGGCTCAAACACGTACGACTAGACACCCCACACAACAGCCACCTGCAGCACCTACCCCCGATACCCTCGGCCACACAGCCCCCCCAATGGATACCCGAGGGCACGCCGTACACGGATCGAGACAAGCAGTACCACTACCCCACACCCATCCAACAGCTGGCCACCACGGTGGGCCACCCAGCGAACACCGAACTCCTACAACGCCTCAAAGACTCCGTCCGTACCCCCGTCTACTACTCAGCCATACACCCGGATAGCCTCCCAGCACACCTACAAAAACCCCGACTGCAACTCGCCCTCAAACAGCTTCCCCTCCTCACCGGATACCACCGATGGTACGCATGCCGCTCGATCCACATCCCCGCAAGGTACACCAAATGCATCTGTGGCCACGCCAAAGAAGAGACCTGGGACCATTTCAAGACGTGCCCCCTGTACCGGGGACAGGACACCCTCACAGACTGAAACCCAACCCACACCATCGCACAGCACGCCGGATGGCCGACACGGTTCCCGGCGACCAAACAACTCGCCACCATCCTCAAGCAAAGGGAGGTACTTGAGGCGGTCCGCAGGGGACTCGTCCCCACTGCCGTCTACACCTTGCTACGCACCCACGCGGAAGACCCCCAGGCCACAGCAATGCACATGCAACGGACGGCCGTTGCCAAGACAACGTAGCAGCTCAGATACCGAACCCAGAGATACCTGCAGCATGCGGCCACCCTGCTCCCGACAGACCAAGCCCACCTCCTCAAACTCCTGTTCTACCAACCATGAGAACCTGCCCCACGACATACCACCCAACATGGGACCCCCACCACGCCTACACACCATCCACCAGGCACAACACCGGCACGGCACACACGAGCACCACAGGCACCGCACACACACCCACCAGCATGCGCGCGCCGCAAGCCCCCATTCCCCCAAACCACCGTCTGTCCACAGGTACCGCCAACCGCCAGCCACCGCATGCCCCCTCTGCGTGCGCCAGCGGCTACCACAGACGGCCCTACCCTCCAACCCAGACCACTGGGTCTGCCTAGGAGCCGCAAACCGCCTCACCCACTGCCCCGAGTGCGGGGACCTCAACCCCCACCACCGCGCGCGGCCCGCGGCCCAGCCGCGGCCCCCCCCGCCAGCAATCCCAGCCTCTTCGGGCCACTCACTGACGCCCTCCAGAACCACCTGGGAGGGTACCACGTTGCGGACGCGGCGAACCACGCGTGGACCATAGCCATGGCCCCGGGCAGCACACCCCTGGCCCCCCACAGCCCGCCCCTGCGCCACAGCGGGAGCAGCTTGAACGTGGCGGCCTGCCACGTCCTTCTCGCCCTCTACCTCCACCACCATGACCTCCACCTCCCAGACCCACAGCTCCCGGCCCCCAAAGCAGCAGCACCGACGCCGGAAGCGTAGGCGGACACGGCACCAGAGGAGATAGCAGCCCACCTCCGAATCACTTGCCGCCGGTTCAACACCGCCCTCCGCCGACGGAAAGGAACATCTTACCCACTCAGCGCACTCGTCTACCCAGCACACCCCCCCCTCCCCACGCACCTGGAGCCCCCGGAGGGCTGGGCGTCCTTTCGGGACGCCCACCTGGCCGCCCCGGACGAAACCACCGCCGCACAGATGGACCCCGCGGACCAGCGCGCCTACGTCAGAGGCCTCGAGGCGCGCCTCAGAGAGGCGCGTCGCTGGCACGCCCACTCCCCGTCGCCCCCACGGGAACAGGGGGGTTCACCCGCCCCCGACACCACCAGTCCAAGAAGACCAAGACAGGTCATGGGGCCCGCCAGCGCGCCTGCCAGCAGGGCGCAGCGCCCCGACCAGGACCCGGGTCCAGCCACGCCACGCCACCCCATGCCCAGACCCGCGGGGCACACCAAAAGCACCGCCCCCACCAGCACCCACCACCACCAACGTACCACAGCACCCTCACCCGGCAGCCCAGCCAGCAACCGCCGCCTACACACGTCCACAGCATGCCAGGACCACCATTCACGCAGAGCCAGGGGACACGGCACCAACAATACCACCACCACGCCCCCGTCCCTCACAGCCCCCACCCCGCGATGCCCCAATACTACAGCAAACCCCACCAGCTGCATCACCACCACCCTCCAGCGCAGCCGGGCCCCACAGGCCACCCAGCCCCACACGGCACACGTCACCGCACCACACCATCACGTGTACCACCACCACCAGCCCCTGCCACCGCATCCATCAACACCGTGGTACCACACACAACCAACACACCCTCAACACCACCACCACGCGATCCAGCACCTCCTACCGCCCCCACTACACGGGCTCATGACATACGGACCACCGTACACCCCCATGGACCCGCGGGGAGCTGCGCACGCGCACCAGCAGCACCAGGACCTGTTAAAAGCACCCCACCACCACCAGCAGCCCCCCTACCCACACCCCATACCAGCAAGCACCATCCACCGGCAGCCACCCACTACTTACGGACCACAGCCCCGCCCAGATGTCCATGCGGCCGCCTCCCACCCGTACCTCGGCACCGCAACCAGCCAGGGACCACAAGGACCGTACGGCACGCGCACGCAACACCCAGACCACTCGGCGGGACGCCCAGACTCCCAACCAGCGCTACACCCACCCCCGCCCCCCCGGCCACCAGCAGTGCCACCCCCACACCACCACCCCCCCGCCCCCCCTCCGAGACGAGGCCAAAGACGCACCACACGGAGACCCCCACCAGCCGATCGATTGCGATGCCCCTGCCGACACACACCACCGCGAGTCCCCCCTCCCGCGGCCAGCAAAAGAAACCCCATCACCAGACCCCACATTCGACAACGACGACCAACCCGCCGAACCCACACCACCCCTCCATCACACCCCGCACCACCAGCCGCCGCACCGGCCGAACCCTACGCCCTACACAACCCCGAAGCGGAACGGCAGCACCTCCGGGGACTCAGAGACCAGGAGGTGCTACGCCTTCGTACCTCAGGCACCACCCAGCACAACCCACCACCCTAGTCGAGGCGGCCACCCTGGGGGAGGGCGTCCGAGACTTCCTCTTCGACGCCTTCCTCCGCGTCGCCCGACACGACCGCCCCCCACTCGCCACCCCTGACAGCGAGAGCCCGCCCCCCACAGGGAGCCGGATCTGGGTGCCTACCAGCGACTGGTGGCCACACCTAGTCGGACACCCCATGCTGGGGTGCAATGGGTTTTTCCTGACAGGTACACAGTGTTCACTTTTTGACAGATTTTCTTTGATTATCTTTTGGATTTTTGACAGGATTGTCTGTGACAGACCGCGCCAGAATACAAGCGCGCGCCAGATGCCGCGCCAGATAGTCGCTGACGACAGAAAACAGATAAAGACAGAAGTAAACATTAGATGTGTGTTGAGTGTACAAATAATTTTTCGGCATGCATAAATGTAGATTTATTATATTTTAGGATTTTGTGTTGCATGCCAGCATGTTTCTCCTGCAGGCATGCAAATGGAACACTGTTGTGCTCTATGACTTACGAAGATGCAGAATGAATTACTATGAATCAAGGCCATAGACCTGCCCTTTTGTGCTTGCAGGGACACTCAGGGAACCGTGGATGAGGAGACTGGTAAAATTTTGCGACGAGATTTTGAAGAGCAAAAATCACGTGATAGGAAAGAGAGACAAGAATGAGTCCACTCACATTCCATTTGCATCCGAGAGTGGGCAACGAAGGCGGCCCACTGACGCGAGCGTGAAAGGGATACACGGTGAACCAGGCATAGCCGAGATTGCGAGGTACGAAGGAGAAGACAGTGATGAGCATCCAGCGACAACGTGAATCGGTGGCAGAGGCAACAATCCACCAACTACGGCAGCTACTGGCGCCTAACAGTTTGCTGAACGCTGCCACGGAGTGTACATGGGTTACAGATGATGAGAACGGAGTACGGCGTCAGTTTGATATCGTCACAGGACGGTGGAGCTGGAAGATCAATGGTGGTTGGAGGTATGAGCAACCACAACAGGCGGCCGCAGTGCCCTTTAGGGAAAAAGAACTGCGAGGCTTATTGATCATGCGTGAAGTTCAACTGAGAGCGCCGCACTGGGATTCACGGACAATGACAAAGGACCAGATCGTGCAAATCTTGCAGCTCAGAACGGCGTGGAAATGTGATCCAAAGGAGACGCCGGACACCATGGTGTACAGGGTTTGCGCAGAGCACGGACTGGAACAAGTGGATGAAAAAATGCCAACGACGCACGGGTCGGTCGTCAAGGAAGCCTAACCTGTTGGATATCAAGGACCTGGGGATCCAGTATGGGATTATTATGGATTTGATCCGGAAACGCCGGGAAGAGAACCAGAAGACGGGGAAGTGCTGCGAACAACGCGCCGTGGGAAGGGGAGAACAAGAAAACCCAAGAAGGAGCGCGTGTCACGGCGTGACACCGGTCAGGAGTTCTGATATGGTACTGTAATTAAGCTCAGTGCACCTCTCCACACCGACCCCCACCATTTGTTTTTATTATTGATATTTGTGTGATTCTTTTTACCATTTGATAGTATTGGCGTCCGACGTGCCCCGGTGAGTGGTCAGGAAAATACTCCGGCGCCACTGGGGAACCTGAACCGGGCTGGCGAGTGGTCAGGAGTCCTACTGACTTGTCGCGTGTGTCCCTGGACAGCGTGGAAAGAATAAATTGGAACGAAGAAACCGACGCACCAAAAGAAAAAAATAAACGCAGAAATCGTTTTTACTGACCTCAAATCCCCCCCATGAATTTTTGCGCCGTTGTTTTGCGAGGTCAGCAGCGAAATCCATACCGCCATACCACAATGAGAACAGAGGGGAGAGACGGACAAGACAGTGCAACCCGTGCGTACGCCAAAACACCTAGCAATATGCCTGTCGTAGGACTAGTCGGATGGAGCATGGACACGAAGAGCAACGACAAAGAAGACAAAAGGTATGTTCCGACGCGGCGAGGTATGGAGCCGCCGAAAGAAGGCCGCGCCCCAAACAACTACCAAACCAAAGCAGCACAGGGACAACGCGGTGAAAGACAAAGTGAAGACCTCGTGACTCAACTACGGGTACGGCACGGATAAACATGGTAAACAAACACAAGTAAAAGCGCTTACTCTTGGACGCCGCAAAAACCAAAGAGTGGAGTCACCAAATGAAAAGACGAAATCAAGACTAAACTAGACTAGGGTGCGGCAAGGACAAACAAAGTAAACGCCAAACAAACACAAGTAAATGCGCTTGCTCTCGGGCGTCGCCAAAACCAATCAGTGGAGTCACCGAATATAAAGCATAGCACGCTAACAACCGAAGGAGCCTCTCCTCTCCCCTTGTCTATTTATGCCACATGGTGCCTACCTTGAACAAGGAGCCAACCGACATGACCAACACCACGGAGCGGAGCAAACACCGGACATGACAAAGAACCGACGAAACAACACGCCGCTAAACAGCAGGCGGCAACGACACAACACCAAAGAAACATGAGAACACCGCGGAAAACGACTAAAGGACGAGTACAAGGCCGCGCTACGACACCAGCAAGGAGGCACAAGGCAAACAAGCACCGAACAACCACACATGAAAGCGCATGCACGGGAGTGCTGCCAACAATCAAAGAATGAAAACGCCAAGTGCAAACTGTAACACATTAACTACCGGTGCAACCTCTCGATCCCATATCCATGGCCAACATACCAAATGGTATGGCACAACCCGCGGAGCCAACCGAAGTGAACGGCATCACGGAATGGGGCACGCGCCGAACATGGCGGAGAACCAATGGCACAATACGCCATGAATCAACGCACGGCAACAAGACATGACGCTGGGTATCACGAATACACATACACGGCTCACACCACCGTACAACGCCACACAACAACGCAACAACACCATGTACCGAGACGAAACACATACCCAAAGACCGCACAACACCGATCACAACAACACAACGCGGCACCACAAAACACCACAACGAACACGCCACCACAAAAACGCGGGAAAACCGCGACAAACCACGCCACACGACATCACCCAGCGGAGCTACATGGCACCACAATGGAGCTACGTAGCACAACCAAGAAGACAAAACCACAACACCACGCAACGCGGAGACACAACACACGACAACAAACCCGACAACATGGAACACAACACCACAACCAACGGCAAAACAACGGTGCGCAACACAACGTGTTATACAACGCAACCAACCGACAAACGACAACACACCACATCGAACAACGGTACCTGACTCCACACACCAACATCCAACCCAACGCACCAAAACACTACGCGACAACACAGCACACCACAACGCAACGCACGCCAAGACACATAACGCAACAAGACGAAACCCAACACCAAAACAACCCCAACGCGACACGCTAAAACGGACACCATGAAACACACAACCCAATACGCGCACACAACGACACACGGCACAACGGAGCAACGCAAAGGTGGGCGCAACACGGGGAACCCACCTGGAACCAACACAAAACACGACGCGCCACCACGCACCACAACCGCACACTACTACACACAACGTCAACACCACCACCAACAACAACCGGACACTACCATATACCAACACCACGACATGACCCGGCACAGCGCAACACACTGTGACGCGCCACACAATACCACGGCAACACGCGGTACCGTACCACAAGACGGCACTCGACCAACACGGGCGTTACCCAACAACGGCACACAACACGCAACACCACAACCCAACGGCAGCCACACGACACCACACAACACAGCGCAATGCTACACAATACGACCAACAACAAAAACAACATAAACCGCGGCATGGCACAGCCAGCGCCCGGCACCGCAGGACACCACCTAACGCGACACAACGAAACAGCACAGCACACACTACGACACGACGCAACGCCACGACCACACTACGCCGCACAACCCCACGCCGGCCAACACGGCGCGACAAGGCAACAAGAATACGCAACGCCGCGCCACGAACCACAAAAAAAAAGGCCGCGACCCGACGTGACCTGACCCCACATCTTATGTGCCGCAGCACCTCCACATGGCTGCTGCTGACCGACGATAAAGAGCGCCATTTGTACCGTGCAATACAGCAGGCAAACAAGATCCCGGAGACGCCGACACCAAGGGCAAGAGGTATGCCACCTACCAATCCTGTAAGGTGCACACACGCATGCGACAACACGCGGCGGAAAAATGGGAGGTGCACGTACAGGCGAAGCCTCCACACCCACATACGTGACACGCAAGAAGACCACACACGCAATGCAAACACAGAACACGATGGAGCAGGAGCACCAGGACGACGACGCCCGGGGGAAACCCGCAACGCCGAGCACGCCATCAACAACCACCCAAGGGGGGACACAACGCCCCACCGGCCCCGATGATCTCGGAGACCCCTGAAGCAGGAAGCACGCACCAGGCACGCCACACCCACATCCCACCAACGCGGTACACGGCGAACGCCAGGATCCAACGACCCACGACCACACGAACTATGACCCCGGCACCGCCGACGCACCCGAGCCCCGGGGGGGGGAGACAACACGGGGGGGAGCGACACGACGCCAACAGGAACCGAAACCAGACCAAACCCTATCACAACGTACCGACTACAGTGCCACCAGCCGGACCGCAAGTACCGTAACACGCCAGCGTACCCCGAGCCAGGACCGCACGGAGTATAGCCAAAACACATACTACAGCCACATAACACGGGGAGACGCCTGCGACCCGACACAAGAACCGGCCCCGTCATAACACACGGACTACAGCGACCGAACCATGAATCAATCCACAAACACCGCGCCGTGCAGGCGTACACCGAGCCCCAACCACACGGAATACAGCGCCCAAGACACGGACCGTTGCGGCACACCTCACCACGAGGCGCCATACTGCGACAACCGGGACGAATCCCCGGGACCAGGGCCACAAACAGAGACGATGGCCGCGGAGATAACACAACCAAGCCCACCGGAGGACCACACACACGAAGCACCGCTATCCGTGTCCAGTGGCACCTCCGGCACCGCGATGGACATCCACTCCCAACCACCCACCCCTCCTGAGGCCCATGACCCACCCCTGGAGTCACTGCCCAGTGGCCTCGACATTTCCACGAACCGCGACCCCATGAACCTGGACAACGACCCACTGCAGGACAGCATCCAACGCGTGCTGCAAGTGGCAGCCGACGCGCGCCAACAACCCACATGGAGCCTATACCGGGCACTCAACGAAGCAGATCAACGAATAACAAGCACAGGAAGCAACCGAGACCCAGGTGCATACATCCGGGAGCTGCTGAGGGACATACACCACGCCCAGCAACAATCACCGGAAGGAGTGGTGGTACAGGGACGAGAGACCAAAGCTGGAGCGTGGACGAACCTCACGCGGGCCCCACACGCGGAGAAAGCCCTGGATTTCATCCAGGAATCCGACGCCCCGCCGCCAGCAACCCTCGAGGAAACAGCGGAGGCTCTCGTCCTCACCCTACACAGTTGCACACGGGGCCACACCATCGTCCTGCATGCCAAGACAGGGCCCCCCTACGCACGCACCGCGACATGCCGACCAAGCATTGCGGCCACGGGAGAAGCCCACCTGGAATGAAAGCCCGAGCGAGAAGATGACGAGTACACCCTAGTGCACGCCACCCGGCACGGACATAGGGAAGAGAAGGAGCCTACGACCGAGCCCGCCGCGACCCCCCCACCGAGACCAACCCCCCGACACTGGACCCTGTACCGACAGCTGGCCCATGCCCGCACCCTAGCGGAGCACAGTATCCGGCCGTACACGGAGGTTGCATACGTGGAACGCATGCTACAAGACTGGACCAAGTACGAAACAGAGGTCCTGGAGGGACATACGGGCCCGCCGGGCGCCACGTCCCGCACAACGTGGGACGACATAGTGCCGGACGGAGACATCGGAGCGCTGGCTACGACCGTTCGAGCCACGTTCGGAGACGGCTCCAGACCCGACCACCCGTTTGGAGACAACAGAAACCCCGCCATCACGAATGCCATCCTGGCCTACCACAGCTGGTCCACTCAGCAAAGCATCCACCTCCACACCCCGCACGATGACCCACGCGAGTGGCACCCTATTGGGCCACCAGCGCTGGAGTTCTACCTGCACGAAGATGCGGCCACCGGAGCACACAACATCACCAGCCTTCGACCCACAATGCCACAACCGATACCGGAGCCACACATACCCCCCAGTCCTACGAAACCCCAAACGCCCACGCGACACGAACACAGGCCCCCCCAAACAAGGACACAGCCCGGCAGCCCACGAAAAGGCCGAACCCCCCAACGCCACCACAACCGTCCAACAACCCGACAAGCCTCTAACCTTGCGTCACGTCCCAGACAACTACCAACTACCCCGAGGGGGGAACCACACAAGGAGCACGGCAACGACATGGCGACTACCGACAGGCACCATCGATTGCCAGAAAGTCCTCCCACGGATAGCAACAATGGCATCCATGCGCCTCGTTGCGCCACACCAAGTACACCTAACGCAGGCCACGCACCTCTTTCTAACCACCCAGGGCACGGCGACCATGGAAGGCACGGCCCTGGACGACGACGACCAGACGCCCCAGGCGAGACCCACACAAGCGATCTGGATAAAAGCGACAACGGGTACCGACATTACCCTCGACCCCGACCTGGAGTGGATGGCTATGCACTACACCCTGGACTGCACCAAGGACGACCCCGCGCTGACGGAATGGCAGACAAGGTGGACCCAGAAGCCAACCGCCTCCACGAGGTCGCCCTTGACGACACCCTCACGCCGCAGACGATGGAACCCGCGGGACGTACCGCCCAGGCACACGGGGACCCCACCAATCACACCCTCTGGCACTACCCCACTACCATACACCCAGAAGCGGTAACCCAGATCAAAGAGACGCTCTCTCTAACCCTCCCGGACACCCACAACGCCCACCAGCCGGGGAAGTTCACGGTATACTGGAACTTCCTAACAGACACCGGCATGGTTCCCCAGGTCGCTGAGCCCCCACTGCCCCCTACCGTCACGGCACTCGCCAAGGCGGCTCAAGCCATGGCGCACAGGGAAGGTGCCCCACAGGACTGGACACCGAACGTCCTTGTCGAACAATGCACCCACCACAACGCCAACAAAGCACAGCAGGCTGGACGCCAAATACACCCGCCATTGCACGACAAAGATGATAACCTCCAACCCCACAGCCCATGGATGGTACACTTCATACTGGAAGACCATGGGGACAAACGAAAGGGCAAGGAAGTACAAATCACTCACGCCCTGGCACACACACACCTCAACTACACCGTCCCCACCTCAAATGCACTAGTCACCTACGGCGAGGCACGGAAGTCCACGTACAGATTGCAGGCCGACACCGAGGGCAGGGCATACACAGTGTACACTTGGGCAAGGTAGGGGGACCTACCGGCCCCCATCTGGCACCCGGACCCGTCCTGGCACCAACCTCTCCACGGGAGACGAGTACCACGCCAGAGTGTTAAGCCAGCGGGGAAAAACGCCGCCGGAACCCACGACAACCCACCCCCCCTAAACATCATAAACTCCGCCCTCGCAAACGTCAGAATGCCTCTCATAGACACGGGGTGCCCTACCCCAGATGACACCACCCACCGCCGAACGTGGGGCACCATCAGAAGGACCCTACACCACGACATCGACCGCGACCAAGCCACCTGGATTGATCAGGGCTCTGTCACCATCAGGGTGGGGGGGTGGTTGAACACCCTAAGCCCCAACAAACTACACAGGGTGGCGGGGCCCTACATACTATATCCAGTACCACACGGCATGGATGGCCCCTGCCCGGGGCTGCGACCCGGGGACCCCCCCTGCGGCCACCCCTGCCCCCACACACTGTTCCAACCATTGCCCCCACAGCCCGCCCCACTCCCAGGTATATACCTAAACACGATAACAGGCGCCAAAGGAGTATACCTCACGACGGGCGACACCACGGGCCAAGCCGTCCCTCTCGATCAGGTACACCACATGGCCCTGGGGCCACGACTACCCAACGCCGACAAACCGCGGAACCCGTTAGCGGGACGCGGCGCACGCGAACCCAGACCAGTGGACCCAAACGCCCCAGGCCCCGACAGGGCGCTACTCCACCTCACCATGAAACACACGGCCCAACTCCCGACCACCCTGGCGGGAGAAAAGTACTTCATCGTGGAGGGACTGACGGACGATGTCATCACCCCGGCAGCCAACACCCTGGCGGCCACCACGGACCCCTGGGACGTCGCCGTGGGCCACCCCACGGCGCGTAAGGACAAGGTACAGGGCACAGAAGACACCCTGACGCCGGACCTTATGAACCACCTGGTGACCCTGACCAGTCCACCAGAACAACACGACCGGAAAACCAAGGGTCCGAAGGTCGCTGACTGGGCGGTCTTTAATGACAAGCCCCCGGATACCCCCACGGTGACACTAACGTGCCACCAACACACATGGTGGGTGGCGCGGTGGAACGCCACGGGCACAACAGACAGGGTCCACACATTCACACCGGCAGCAAAGCCGGCGACCCCACTGGCACTGGGCGACCGTTTTAGCCACTCCACCCACCAAACCAACCACCCCAGGGCGCACTGGCTAGCCCTCAAAACGGCGATGCACTGAACAGTGGATGCCCCAGCCACGGACACCACGCTACCCGAGACATGGCTTACACTCACGCACAACCTGGCGGCCTATGTGCAGAAGTACGGGACAGCACAGGCGCAGCGCTGGATGTCCTGGCCCACGGACACGGAACGAACTCTCAAACTCCGCTCCACCAGCCTACAAGAACGCACGAATCGACTTCGGGGTATGCACAGGCCGCAGGAGGGACAGGGACCGGCGTACAGCATATTCTGACGCGACGCACCGAAGCCAGCCCCCAAACCGGCGCCAGAGCAGCCCCAACCCAAACCGAGGCCCCGCCCGGGGGGAGCGGACGCCTCAGCCCGCAGGGCCAAACGGCCCAAACCGGAGCCCAAAGTGGCCCCAGCGCCGCCGCCACCCGATCCGCAACCGAAGCCGAAGGCCCCAGCATGCCCGCTTTTCGGACGGGCGGAACGTGCCGCCATGCACCCTGAATGGCCGGACGGCGCAGAAGTACAAGGAGTATACGGAACCACGCTTAAAGGGCAACCGAAACAATTTGTACGGTTCCGGGGCAAGATACAGGGCACACTGGCCACACCGGGCCAACACGGCAACCTACAGCTGAAAATCAAGTGGCACGCACTCCCAGAATGGGGCGAAAAAGTGGAGACCTCAAACCTCGGACTCTGGGACGACCGACAATTCCCGGAGTGCCCGGTGCAGCTCCGCACACCCGCCAACCAGGTACCACCGGGCACCGTCTGGACGGGTGACGTGCCGCAGACATGGCTGGAGGAACCGGATATACCGGAGGAAGAGAGGATGGCCGCAGCGATCAACCACAAACTGCGACTAGGACAATGACTACTACCACGCCGCGCCGGGGACCCCCCAGGGGCCACCAACACGCGCGCCCCCGAGGTCAGAACTGCGCTCGTCACTCTCATGTCCCTCAACGAACCGGGCGCCCTGTACGAAGCGACCAAAGCTCCGGACCTACAAGATGTACCCATCATAACGAAATGCGACCCGGACGCCATGGTGTGGCAGGAGCAGGCCCTCAAAACCCAGACAACCCACCCCAGCTTAACCCCCATCCTCACCAGGACGGGACACCAATACCGTACAACATGGGTCAAGGGGGTTCCCATGTCCCACAAAAGTGAAGTCCAAGTACACATCCACCACCACCTGGGGGTGGAAGGCCGCCTAGCTGCATACGAACTGGTAGGCCCAACGTGGCAACTGAATGTCATCAACGTGCACGTCCCCTTTGGAGACGCCACGGAGACGTTCCTCGAACATCTCATGGAGGCCTACCGACAACTTGCCATGATGGGCCCGACTGTCATCATAGGAGACTTCAATGCAGCCCCATCAGCGGACGATCGCGGAGGACGACCAACGCCCGAGGACGCAGCGGTACAAGTGGCCATGCAACATCTAGGCCTGCAGGACCTCACAGCCTCTCTACGAGGCCAGCCCTCACACAGACCACCACAACCTGGCGCGGCAGATTCCCGCATCGACCTCTGCTACGCGGACTCGGCACACGTCGAGGTGACGCGGGTGCAATACCACGACCTGCCATCCAAGATCACCGGACACCGACCCCTGGAGGTACAAATCAAGGTGCTTCAGGTACCCCCGGCCTCCAGGGATGGCATGAACCACGAAGAACAACCACCCATCCAACCGCCAGGAGAGAACGACACCCACGGATGGGTAGCATACTACCGCACGGTACAACGCCTCCTGGGCCAGCAAGACAAAACGGACCTCAACCTCGCCATGCGACAGGCGGCCACGGCATGCGGCCTCAGCGGGCAGCGCAGAACACAGGACGACGCCACCCTGCATCAAGACCTACGATCCCTGGTTACAACCATATGGCACGACAAGCGAGCACTGCACACGGCAATGCACTCACATGACCTGCAAGCCCAACATGACGCCCAGGAAATCCAAGCACGACTGGAAACCGCACGCCAGCAACTCAGAGAATGGCACGTCCGCCTGGCTAAGGAGCTGGCGCAAGAACAACAGCGCTACTTCGAAAACCCCCAACCCTACAAATCACTGAAACACGTGGACAAGGTCCTGGGGGAGACGGGCCACTGGGGCATCAAGGCGGTACGCCTACAGGACAGCACAGTGACCAACGATCCCAAGGTGGTCCTGGAAGAAGTCCTCAACAGCTTCCTGCGCCAGCACAACACTGAGGATGGCGAACTGTCAGCATACACAGAGGAACTGATATACCACCTGCCGAAAGTCTACAACCAGACACAGCGACGCGACATGCACCGAACCCCGTTCACCATTCGGAGGCTCGATGAGGTGTTGTACAAACTACAACCGGGGAAAACTCCGGGAGTGGACGGACTCCCGGCGGAGCTCTACCGTAGACTACCACTGAACCTGAAGGGACACTTAGCCGCGCGCCTGTGGGATATTGCCATCGGGAAAACGGACGTGCCAGCCGACTGGGCGAACCTAGTACACCCGCTCTATAAGAAAGGCGACTGGGCGAACCCCGACAATTGGAGACCCATCGTGTGCGCCACCACGGGGGCCAAACTCATATGGATGCTCATCCTCAAACGGGTGGCCCCGGCAGTGTACCGGGCTGTACCGCCCACCATGTGGGGGGCCATACCGGGTAGGTCACCGTTGGAGGCCATATTTATGCAAGATGCTGTGGTGGACATGGACCCGATCAGCCTCATCATCACATCCCTGGACGTCAAGGGGGCCTTCCCCAACACCCCGCACCGCCTTCTACGGGCCGTCTGGGAACACATGGGACTCCCCTTCCAGGGCTTCCTCCAAGCATACCTCGCCACCCGCATGTACGCCGTGAAAACCGACGTGGGCACCACCCCATGGATCCACCCCACCAGTGGGGTCCCACAAGGGGGTGCGGTAGGCCCATTCCTCTTCCTACTCGTCACCCTCCCCCTGGCGTTTTACATCCGACACACGTACCGGGACGTGGCACCATATCCCCTACGGACCACGCTCCTAGCGTTTGCGGACGACATGGCGGTGGTGACCGCCACCGCGCGCCAACCCCTGCCGACCACCCCGGACCCCGCCAGAGCCACCGGGGTCCTTCACGTCGTCACCACCTATCTGGAGGGCAATCAGCTGCTGGTACACAACGTGAAATCTGCCACCATGGTACACAATGCACCGCCGCCACCCCTCCGCCCCGGGGACCTGCCCATGGACCCAGTAGACACGGCCACCTACCTGGGAGTCCAGCAAGCGGCCACCGCAGGCGGGGTCACCCTACCGCCAAACCTGTTACGGCAGCTGACAAGGACACTGGTTATAGCACGCATCACAGCACTCTCCACCCAAGCCCTGGCATACTTCCTACAAGCCGTGCTCAACGCAGCTATAGGATTCCAAGCCTTGCACCTAACGCACCCCCAACACATGCTACAAGCGGCCACCACCACAGTACGACGAGCGTGGACCATCCACGGCCACCGGCCCACGTCACTGCCTGCAACGGTGCGTGCGGCATCGCCACCGTACTACGGAGACAACACCGACCACCTCGTCCACAATGCGTACACAGCTCACACTGCGGCCCACCTGCATCGTCTCATGCACAATCACGAGCCGGAGGTACGGGAAGTCTTCACGCTGACGCTGCAGGAGGCCCAGTACCACCGCAACACCTGCCCCCAATACATACTTCACCAGCGGGGTCTCCCCACCAAGGTGGGGACCCGCATATGGAACCACCTACAACTCCTCATGCCCCACCACAACCACGTCATCCAAACGAACCATCGGTGCAGGGAAACGGGCCCTCTGGCGGTCCTTCACACCGATGTGGGGGAGGAACCAACGGGTAGCACCACCACTCTGGACCTGGTGGGCACCACCCTCCACCTCGTACGGGTCACCCCGAACCAGATGAAAGTTCTCCAACGAGTGGGCACACACCACGTCCCATTCCTACAATACCCGGAGTGGCCCAACAAATCACTCCTGGAGAACCACATGCGCAGTGCGGCCACCCAAACCGGGCACCCCCAGCCAACAGATGGGGAAGTGCGTGAGGTGTACAACCTGTTTTGGATCACGCACAAACGACCACTGCCACCGAGCCCACCGCAAGGGAACCAACCCCACCACCGGCCACCGGAGCAAGTGGAATATGTACCCGGCACCACGGTACCAGCGGTACTCCTCCTAGCACCCAACGGGCTAAAGACCACGTTGCGGCCGGGCAAAGCGGGGGGCAATCTGTGGATGCTACCGCCACCCATGGCGCGCCCCTTCTGTCCGCCGCCACTATCGCAAGACAAGCTGACGGGCACCCCCACCACTTGCTGGCGATGTGGGCCCCAGGCGCTGGCCGGCCCATGGCCCCTCCTCCAGTTACTGGCGCGCTACCACCCCATGCCAACGGCCCACGCTACCCCGGAACAGCACCGGTGGCTGCGCACGCACTACGAACAGGCCGCAGAGAGTGACACGGCCATAGTGACGTGGGACCCCAGCACCAAGGCGGAATGGAGACTCTACAGGGGCACGTGGAACACCCAGCACCCAGCCATCACCTTCCCGGTGATAGCCAAGCACCGCAGCGCCACGCTGGAGGCCCCAGCCTGCCCGGTCAAACACCGATGCTCCCAAGTACAGGACTGGCAGACGGTCGAGTGGACCACATTCCACCCGCAGACAGCATACTTACTCCAGTACGTGTACAGCTACCTGACACAGGGCCATGAAAGGAACAATGACTATGTCCGCATGAACCCGGCGGCAACCGAGATCATCCGCCAGGGGTTGGGGGTGTATGCTACCCGGAGACTCCGACCGGACACCAACACGCCATGGGCCACCACGGAACGGGGGGCACACATCCATGCCAACCAACCAACGATGCCGTGCCGCCTGCCGCACCCGGACAACCACACCACGATCATCTTCGCGGATGCCACCGGCACTACAAGCCTCACCCTGGCGGCCGGGGGGGCGGCTTTAGAGTTGGAAGTGGACACGACAAACCGACCGCACCAACGCCACCTCACGAGGGCTACCATCTTCAGGGCCTCCTCTCACGGAGAACTGAAGACGCTGGCGATCGTCGTGGACGCCGTCAATGACACCCACCAAGCGCCGCGTGACCAGACGCACCATGTGTGGGTAGTAGTGGACGCAGCGGTGGACTTCCAAATCGTCCGCAGGCTGGCGCGGCAACCCTTGCACAAGGCGACTGACTCTAGCCTGGCAACCAGGCCCTACACCTCTGGACAGCCCTGAGGCGCCTCCCCAAACACGTCGTCCTGCATCTCGTCAAACAAGAATCTCATCAGTATAGCCTGGGCAACGGACACAGAGACCTGCACGCCCACAACCAGCTTGCCGAGCACATGCCGGACGGCGAGGACCCACCGCTACGAGACCACATGCACACACACCTCCAGCACCTGCCACCCATCCCACGCCCCGGGGAACCACCAGCCTTGGTGCCAGACCATCGCATTATTAACGACACGGGGAGGGCATACCACTACCCACAACCCATCCGCACCATGGCGCACATTCGGGGCAGTCAAGCCGACAACGCCATTTCGAGCCGTCTCCAACACGAAGTGCGCACCGCATTGTACTTTTCGGCTCTGGACCCATCCCTAATGCCGGTGCACCTGCAGACACGACGTGCCCAGCTCTTGCTCGAGCGCCTACCCCTTCTACACGGGGTGGCACGCTGGTATGCCCGGCGAGGTATAGACATACCCCCGGAATACACCATATGCCCCTGCCATCTCCAACAGCCAGAAACATGGGAACACTTCAAACGCTGCCCATTAGCCCAAGGGGACAACCACCTGGCCACATGGGCACCGGAGAACACCATCACACAATACGCCGGATGGGGCCCGGCCACGCCACCGGCAAATGAGGTTTGACGCCTGATGCGGCAGCCAGAAATCAAGGAGGCAGTGCTCAGAGGAGCGGTGACACTCCAGCTTTACAGGGTCGTCGCCGACCATGCCCCAGAACCCAGGGCCAGAATACGTCACATGCAGCTCACCGCCGTCAAAAGGGCGGACGCACAGCTGCAGCACCGCGTCCAAGTATACACACAGGAAGCACAACAAACATCCCACGACCGCCGCACGTACTGTAATCACCTCATCCACTACCAACATGCGCAACCTAGCGACTAGCCACACACACGGGCCCGCGGCAACAGCCAGGCACCTACCGTAGCACCGCCCGGAGCGCGCGCGCCCCCTCCCCTGTAGTGGCCCGATCGTCCTGCGAACGACACCTCTCGTCAGGATGCCCGAAGGTGAAGCACCGCATCCACGGCCGGGGAACCCATGCGGGGTCTGCATGGAGGTGAACGACGACAACGGCAACCCCCTTCGCGGGCATGACCTCGGCTGCGGCGGCACGGAGCAGCTGCACTGGTTCTGCAGCCCGTGCATCGCGAACTTGTGGTCGTGCCCACTCTGCCGGCGCCCGCACCGACTCTGCACGGCTCCGCCGCCGCGCGAAACGCAAGACGAAGACCTCACACTCCAGACGCTGCGGACTCTGATCCGGCAAAACGTCTGGAACGACGGCGCGGGGGAGGACAGCCCCGACGCCGAGTGGTTGGACGTCCTCACCGACGAGGACCCAGCGACACCCCCCTGGCGTGCACCAACCTGGGCGCTGCCAGACCCGGACGCGGACCCCACGGTTTACGTCCCCGACCACGAGGACTACAACGACGCGCCACGGGGCAGTCTGCCCCCCATTGGCAACCCGCCCGGCAGCTCGGGCTACGTCAGCCCCACGAACCAAAAGAACTACCGCAACATCGTCGTCATCCTCACCACCCGCCTCCCGATCACCTTCGGCTGGCTGGTGGGGGACGCGGAATGGGCCATGGGCATCGCCCGCGGCGCCCATGGCGCCGAGTGGGGGGATTTTTTCCACCGCGGCAGAGCCATGACCCCGGGGGCGACCGGGAGACTGATGGCGGCCTACCTCACGTGGAGGGGCATACCCCCTCCACGCAGCCTCGAACCGCTGATACAGCGCACCCTGCAGCCGCACGTCCCGCCACCACAACCGGGCACATACGGCAATGCAGCGGTGGCCAGGATGATGGCCAGAGGTACCCGGCTCGACGGCTCATCCTACTCCCCCCGGAGAACCACCGCAACCATCACCACCCCCCCGCCCCGATCCCGCGCCACGACAGCGACTAGGGCCACGAACGTACGGGCCCAAACGTCGGCCGCAACGTCCTCCACATCCCCCGACCCATCCACCTCCGCCCCCCCCATACCCGCCGCCGAACCACACCAACAACACGCCGCCGACGCCACGCGGACTACAGGCGGACCGGCACCATCTAGGGCCGGCACACCAAAGACCCCCCCACAAGAGCGTGCGTCCAAACGGGCGGCGCAACGACAACCAACATAACACCACGCGGCCACAGGGAGCCGGGGACACCTAGCATCACCTGCCAGGAGCGGAGCCCTACCCGGCCCCACGAATACGGGGGCGGTGGGTACCCAGCCCGGGCAGCCCCCCGGCACTGCACACCCGCACAGGGTACCGGCCGCCAGCCCCACAGGGAGCCCGCAACCCCTAACACCACCCGTCGCGCCTGCGCACAGCCCACGGCCGGCAGCCAGCCAAGCGGCAACAACACAGGCCCACCCGGAACCCCGCCCGCACCATGGCGCACCTGAACGGCCGGCAGCGGACCCAACGTACAGGCCGACCGACAACCTCCCCACACGGACACACACCGCTACCCCGACCGACGCCACCACCGCCCGGCCCTCCGACGCCGGGCACCCCCACACCCACGGCCCCACCGGGGGCCTAACCCCCCAGGCTTCGGCAACGTCCGGCACGGAGGACCTACCGGCTACAACGAACGGCGGGTCGGTGCCCCAGCAGCACCACGCCCCACCAACCAGACCACCGGCACGACCGGCAGAACCGTCATCTCCCGGCCGCCCGGCCCCCGGCCCAGGCCCCAGCCCGGATCCGCCACGCACCGCCGCCCCGGCGGACGCCCCGCAGCCCGCGGACCAAGGGGGCCTACCCGAGCCGCCAACCGTGGCGGGAGGCCACGCCCGGGGGGCACCGCCGCCGGCGGACGATGGCACCGAACCGCCTACACCGCCGACCCAACCGCAGCGCGACGCGCCCGCGGTGGGCGCGGAAGGACTGCAGAGACCCCCGCAACGAACGCCGAGACCAGCACCAATGGGAGAACCTGGCGGGGGAACGGACCCGACATCAGTGCGGAATGCCGACCTGACGAACGACATGGCACACGGAGGAGGCGAGGCATTGGCAGATGGCCAGCCTGACGCGGAACCCGAGGGGCCAGCTCCGGACACCGGGTATGCGGACGGCCCCCACCGGCCCTCGACCGCGGATCACGCAGGCGCCGCCCCCCGGGCGCACCTGGCGGCCCGCGCAGACACAAGCACGCCAGGGGAGGCGCTGCCGCGAGATCCACCGGAAAGCAGCGCGGGGTCAGAGGCCCGGGAAACCACACCCGACATGCGCCAGCGGACGGACGAAGGAGGAACGTCACCCAGCGGGCACAACTGCGACGACGACTCCTTCGATGCCTTCATGGACTCCTGCAGGGATGACCCCCGGGCGGTCCCAGCACCGGAGATGCCACACGTCCACCCGGAACCGCAACGCGACCAGGCGGACGATAGGCCCCTCACGGTGCCACAACAAGCGCACCTCCAGCGCGACTACACCACCCTGGGACAGATTGCCGCTACGGGCCACGGGCAGACGACCGCGAGTGGCGCGGCGGACCGGACTATGGACGAGCGCAACGCCCCGGATGAGGGCACGCGCGTGGAAGCGGCCACCAACACCGCGAGTGAGCCTGTCGCCCCACCGTCAGGGGCCGCCCTACCCTGGGGGCGGGGACACCTGGACTATGCACGCTTGGAGGGTGACGCCGGCGACCCCAGCGAACAAGCAGAGCAAGAAGCGACCCAAGACCTAAGCTTCTGGATCCCCAGGCTTGTCACAGGGGAGCAGCTCGAACTGGCGGTCCGCATACGATGGGTACTTTCTTCGTGGTCCCGCCACCTCGCGGAGGGAACACGCACCATGGCAGACGTCACGTTTGGACATCGGACAGGGCACACGCCCCCCGCCACCATGGACCGCCCCGACCAATGGCGCTATGTGGCCACCCGGCTCATGGCGCATATGGGAGGCTACAGCCCAGATGAAATGAACGGACTGCACTGGCGGTGGCACCAGCGCGCCGCCCTGCGCATCCGTGCGGCCATGCAGGACCATAATATCTGGAACATCCCTGGATCACCGGGCCACCAGGGACACGCCTCAGGCCACCGGCGGCCGCGGTCCAAAGACGTCCGGAAGCCCCCCAGACAGGCGGCGCGCCGAAACTCACCAGAACACCCACGGGGTCCACCACCCGGTAGGGGTTCCCCCTCTGGCACATACAGCAGCCCCCTGCGGCCGTTCGCCCCACGGAGGAGCCCGGGCAGTCTCAACGCCTCGAGGGTGCAAGGCGACACGCCGGAGCAGCGCCAAGAAACGAGGCACCCTGGCCGATCCCGTCGCCGCAGCCGCACGCCGCCCCCCGCAGCGCGACGAGTCGTCTTCAATGAGGATATGGACAGGGACCACACACCTATGATTTTAGCAGCTGTTTTTCCCAAAATTCAAAAAGTCAGCAAAAGGCAGATTTTCGCGGGAAATGACCTACTTTTTTGATTTCTACGGCCCCAAAATAGGGGGGGGGGGGGTTCCTCCTACCCGGCTTTTGTCCAAAAATATCAAAAACCCTGAAATTTGGCCTATTTTGGGGTATTTTTGCCTGCTCTGGGCTGGTCCTGCAGAACAGTGCTGCACACCAGTGTACCTGCCTATAGAGGATTTTCGACAGAAATTGCCCTTTTGTTGGGATTCTCTTGCCCCAAAATACGGATGGGGGGGTTCTTCCCACCCGAGCTTTCTCCTAAACCATCAAAAACCCTGGAACTCGGCCTATTTTGGAGTACTTTTGTCTGTTGTGGGGTGGTGCTACAGAACAGTGCTGCACACCAGCGTACCTGTATCCTATAGTATAGGCACAAAAATACCATGAAAAGAGGTTTTGTACCCAAAAAGACCAAAGGAAACCTTTTTTCTTTTATTCTGCACGCTCAAAATAGAAGAGGGGGGTTCCTCCTACCCGATTGTTCTCCAAAAATACACTGTTTTTGGCCAAAAATTGGCAATTTTTGGCCATTTTTGGACTAAAACTGTTTTTTTTCTGTGCTGACGGCCCTGCAACACCCAATAGGTTGCTCCAATACAATTCCAAACACATTTCACTGGATTGGGCACCCTAAGAATAGGGTATGGGGCCCTAAAACTCACGACCCCGGCTAAAAAAACACTATTTTCGGCAAAAAATTGCCAATTTTTGGCCATTTTTGGGCGAAAACTGTTTTTTTTTGTCCTGACGATCCTACAAAACGTTCGTGCATTCAAATCCAAGGAACCACCAACGGTAATGAAAACAAAGGACAACAATAACAACCTAAGCCCCAAAAATGTGTGTGTACGGTGATAGGCACGCAAAAGCCTACCTATGAACCATATGGAAATGGACCACAAAAGGTGCAGAATAGGGCCAAAAACACCTCAAATGTTCATCTTTCATCCCATTCTTATGCACATACTATCATATTTTATGTAGTTCTTATCATTCAAATGCATACAATACCAACCCAAGCCCCAAACATGTGTGTGGACGGTGATAGGTGATCAAAACCCTACCTATGAACCATATGGATATTGGGCCCCATGGTGCATGAGAAAGGGATGAATAGCCTAGAATAAAGGCAAAACATCGCTTGTCATGTAGGCTTCTACCAATGGTGATGACAATTTGTTCATATATCACCTCTATACCACCTCTTACAGCCCTGTAAGGCCCTCTATATGGCCTCCATAGACCCTAAAACCATGTAAAAAAGTGGTTTTTGGGTAGAGAAGCGTGAATTTCTCCAAATCTGTGCCTGCCAATCTGGATTTTTTTAGGTCAGCAGCAAGGTATTTATCTCGGGAACACGCTCATGCCTTTACTTTGCTTCCAACTGCGAAAAAAAGTGGACTTTTTGGCGATTTTCTATTGCGCACGGCGGTCGGGAATCTGAAACTCGCGTACGCGGCAGTTGCTGACAGTTTATCTGCGGCTCCAGCTTCAGCGACAGCATAATTTTAATAAAAATTTGAGAAAACATAAAAACAACAGTACTACTGTGTACAGTTTGATATCGCGGTTCTGAAAATGCATGATTTTGAATTTTGGGAAAAAACAGCTGCTAAAATCATAGGTGAGGGGCCCCCGCGACCCCCAAGCTCGGCGAACATCATCGACCTCCGACCCCAGACGCCGGTCCAAGAGGCCCCGCACCGAGCGGACGCACATCCCCACCATTCTCACGCCGGCCGAGCGCGAGCGGCAAGCAACGCTTTAAGCGGACCCTCGCCAGACGGCGGGCGAAGCGTCCAGCTCATCTGCCGCCTCCCTCCCGGGGTCAGCGGCGAATCCGCTACCGAGAGGACCACACGCCACGGACACGCGACCAAGGGAGCCCGCGCCCGACCCCAGCCCTACGCAAGGGGCGGGGGGGCAGCCCTCCCCGCAGTGCAGAAGCCGCCAGGCCACGGAGGGCACGTCGCGGCAGCCGGGACACGACGCGAGCGGACCAAGGGCGGACACAGAGATGACGGGGACCTCCAGCCCCCAGGAGCCCGCTGGCCCGCTGCCCACCGCCACGCCCTGCTCGATGCCCCGGCAACGGGAACCCCCCACGGAGTACGTGCCTGGGGGACAACCGGGCGCCACCTCACGGCACCCCTCCCCGGCTGACGCGGCGCTGGACCAAGACCGGGTGGCCATGCCCCCCCCGCCCCCCCGACCGCCACAGCAACGGGGCATGGATCCCTTCGACGACGCCGAACTGAAGACGCTCTACGACATCCACGCTTCCACGCCCTCGAGCGAGCTGGTGGCCACCCTCCGGGAACACCTCCGTAACGTCGACCGGAACAGGCTTTTCGCCGTAGTCCCCCTGCCACATGCCCCGACAACCCAAATCTTTGTGCGACAGCTCCAGGCGCTCGTCAGCCCCGGGACACAGGTCTCTGAGGACCTCATTGAAGCATGGATCTGGTGGTTCAACACCCACCAACCGGCCCAAGGGGGCGTGTGGGTCCCACACCTGGGCTGGGTACACACCCTGATAGCGCCACCGACGGACCCCAGGCCCGCACCCAGAACCGGAGGCCGGGAGCGGGCCGCCCCACCACCGAGACCAGACAACCCCATCGTATCCCACCGCATGAGTGCCTGGAGGCATGGGAAAGCGGGACCGCCCGTAGCAGGGGGCACAACCTCACGAACCTGACAGCGCACTACCCGGAGACGACGCGCGCAGCACCCCCGCCGCGCGAACCTGACTCCAGTACCATCGCCATGATCGTGTTGGAGAATGGCCACTACTACCAGGTGCGGATCATCCCGCACCCGCAGAACAACAATTGGAGCCTGGAGGCCGTCGACTCCATGCTCCGGGCGACCACGGGCCTGCCGGACAACCCTACCCCCCTGCTCCCAAACCAACCCCCGGACCCCCTGACGGCCATTGTGTCGGGGGCGGCAGGCACCTGGCACCCAGGCCATGCCCTCTACTGCCTCTGGTGGTGGGCGCGGCGCCGCTGGCCGCACACCAGGGCGTGGTCAGCGGCATGGAGATTCTACCCCGACGGCCGGCAGCAGATGGAGGCCATCCCGGAACCGACGGCGGAAACCCCCACTGAGCCCAACCTATGCCCCGTCTTCGCGATCCACCAGATCCGGGCACTGGCGCTGGGTGGGCAGCTGCAGCCCGCCTTCCGCACTGAGACGGAGGCCCGGGCAGCGCACGCGGCCCTGGTGCACGAAATCTTCAGTGCCCTCCGCAGTGCCCTTGTACGACGTACGGGTAACCACCCAGGGCCCTGACCCGCGACCAACCACAGGACCTGCAGCAACCACGCACGGCCGCACGCGCACAGCACGAGTCCCACACCAGCCACGCGCAGGGAAGAAACGGTGCGGCGGACCCGGGACCGCCTCCTCCAACCAGAGGGCCGGACGATGACCGTCGCGCCAGCGGCAGCGGGGTCGGCCACGAACCACAACGACCCCGACCGGCCAGACCTCGCCCAACACGACCCCTCGTACAACCCAGCAACGCGCGGCCCCGCAACATGCTACGGCACCACCCGTCGACCGGACACACCAGCGGGGACGGCGTCCACCTGCCCAGCACGCACAACAGACACCCAAGGAGTGGAGGCTAGCCTTAGCAGCCCACGCTGTCGGACACAAATACGACCCTAGCGACCTCTTCCCAAATCCCCTGGACGAGGGCCGCACTTCCCGGACCTCAGCGACCCGCCTGCAACAAGGAAAGGGGGCAGCGCCACACCCGGGACCGCCATCCCACCTGACCCTCCTCCCCCACGTAACGGGTCCGCGCGGGGCCGGGCAAAGGGGCCAGCCACACACGCGGAGCCCGGGGTCGAACCGATGACCACGGGGGTGTTGTCGAACAGCGCACGCCACCGGATCCGGGCACTGGCGCTGGGCGATTGACGGCAACCCGCCGTCCGCACTGAGGCGGAGACCCGGGCGGCACGCCCAGCCCTTGTGCACGCAAACTTCAGTAACCCCCACGGCGCCCCGGTGCGATGCATGGGACGACCCCGCAGGACCCTGAGCCGCGCCTGGCGACAGGTCCTACCGCGACAACCCGGTGGCACACAGCCGCGCAACACACCCCGGCAACACCTGACGGTCCGACAAACCGACGAAACGGACGTCAACATGCCCGACACATGCAACGGATGCCCGGAGAGTGGAGGCCAGCCTTCGCAACCCGTGGTGTCAAGCACGCACGGAAACCCCACGACTTCCTCCTACAACCCCCCAGGGAAGGGCCACGCTTCTCGGACCCCGCCGCCCACCTGCAGCAGGTAACGGGGCGGCGCCACGCCCGGACCCGTCCACCCGCCTCACCCTCCTCTCCCGCGAGCCGGATCCACAAGGGGCTGGGCAAAGGGCCCGGGCAAACTCGCGGAACCCGCGGCCGGGCCGATAACCACAAGAATGTTAACCAACCACCGGCCAGAGTATTACCGTCCAGGACGAGCATCCGGAGATAAGTGCACTGCAGGGACCAGCGCGCACCTCCGCCGGGGATTTGAGCGCCTGGGACGCGTAAGGTTACGACACGTATAACCTATGCGAATGGTACGAGGGGCAAACCCCCCGCAGACAGTTAACAGGGTCCATGAGAGGGAGGGGGGCTGCAACACTACCCGGTATTCCTGTCCTCCACAACCCTACCCGGGGCATGCGGGGGGCCACAAGCTCACCACACGGGGCCGCGCCGACCCCCCTGCCAACAGGCACGGGTGTGTTACGCCGAGCCCAACCCGTCACGTCGGACGGAGCGTCCCGACACCACAGCACAAACCGAACCACCCTAACCATCCTAGCCAGCACACCCGGCACCATGACACAGACACGCCACCCGAATGACCCGCAACGCACGACACAAAAAGGCGCACGGCAGACAGACGGGCACGAGCACGAGCACAGCACCACCGAGCTGGAGCAACGCCCTGGGGCTCCCATGGGGAGCACAGGGACACACCGAGGGGGACCGGCGGGGCCTTGCCACCGACGGGGGGTGTACATATGAGTGGCACAAGCAAAACTGGAAGTACGGCTACAGAGCACCACGAAATACCGGATAATGGATTGTGCATGCAACACTGCCAGGGCGGGGCAGGGAACAGGGCACCGACAGGGGGAAAAAACTTTTTACAGCGGTCCGACCACTTGTCATGGCTTTTCTCCCCCGCGGCGGGCGGGCGGCGCACAGTACAAACGTACCGTGCCGGCCCCACACACCTGGCACCGACCAACATCACAACAAGCAGCACACCTGCACACAACAAATCCGACTGCGCGAACGCCCGCTGCGACGACAAGGAACGAACGCCGAACAAATCAACCAAGAGGCGACTAACACGACCACACACCGCCACAACCACTACAGCGGACGCAACGTGACCGTGAACAGACCGCGCGCGCACCGACCAGGGCCAGGCTGGCCGGGCGTGCATGGGCCGGTGCGAGAGCGACAACCAACGAGCTAGCGACACCGTAGCGAGCCGCGCCCCCCGACCACCATGGCCACAAGCACAGAGGAACACTGCGACTCTACCGCTGCGGAAGCGGCCCACGAGCGTTCCCAAACTACACTACACGACACTTGTACAAACCAAGACGTCACAAACCGACGCAGACACAAACTTGCTGGCTAAACGGGCAGGATTCGACAATAAGACCACCGGCAGCATCGCAACGGAACCCACACGAACCCGGCCGACCATGAGGCGGCCACGACAACCACGCACCAACCACACCACAGCTGCAGCGACCACTTGACCGTAAACAGACCACACGCAAGCCGGCCAACGCCGAACCAGCCAGGCATGCAGGGGTCGAAACGGAAACGGCGCCCAACAGGTTGGCAACACCGTGGTGCGCCACGCCCACCGACGATCGTACCCACGAACACAGCAGAACACCACAACGCTGCCAATACAAACGCGACCAACCAACGGTAACAAACTACACAACACTACACTTGGACAAACCACGACGCCAATGACCAGCACCGACACGGGCATGCCAGCTGCATAAACAACATGCGGCGGAACGTCCACCGGCAGCAGCGCAATGGAACCCACGCAAACCAAGCCGACCATAAGGCGGCCAAGACGACCGCAAACCAACAACACCGCAGCTGCAGCCGCCACTTGACCGTAAACAGACCACACGCAAGCCGGCCAACACCAAACCAGCCAGGCGTGCACGGGTCGAAACGGAAACGGCACCCAACGGGTTGGCAACACCGTGGTGCGCCACGCCCACCGACGATCTTACCCACGAACACAGCGGAACACCACAACGCTGCCAATACAAACGCGACCAACCAACGGTAACAAACTACACAACACTACACGTGGACAAACCACGACGCCACTGACCAGCACCGACACGGACATGCCAGCTGCATAAACAACATGCGGCGGAACGACCACTGGCAGCAGCGCAATGGAACCCACGCAAACCAAGCCGACCATGAGGCGGCCAAGACAACCCCAAACCAACAACACCGCAGGTGCAGCCGCCACTTGACCGTAAACAGACCACACGCAAGCCGGCCAACACCAAACCAGCCAGGCGTGCACGGGTCGAAAGGGGAACGGCGTCCAAAGGGTTGTTGACACAGTGGTGCGCCGCGCCCGCCGACGACCATGCCCACGAACAAAACTTGGCTCTACCATCACGCAACCGACCATCCTACATTAACAAACTACACCGCAACCGTACCATACGACCGACCAACCGGCCACAACGGCCTACTTCGAACCCCCGGCCCCCCGAGAGAGCGCAAGCTCGACCGAGTCAGGAGGTGTGACTGTGCGCCACGGCATGCGAGTCCCGTAGCACGTGCTTCTTCAAGTCGCCTCACACCTACTGAAAACCAACCCAGGTAGGGGTGCCTGCAGGACAGGGCCTCTGGCCTGGCTCCGGGCCCCTGGGCGCCAGAATCCCGAGGTTGATGAGGATCTGCGGTGGGACCCTCCCCCGCGTATCATCCACCCACAGGAGAGGAATCTGAGACTTCGGTCGAACATGGGTTACCTCTCTGGGCAGAACCCGCTGTAGGGTACTGCTCGCGGCGACCGCGCCCTTCCCCCATGTGGGGGAGCCGCTTTGTGGGGGCACGTGAAGTAGGGCCGTGGGTGGGTGAGCAAAAGCCCCTTGGTAAGTCCCCCCTGCGGGGCAACCCCAGTCCCGAGTCGACCTACCTACCTACCTACCTTGCTCCGGCACCGGCAGCAAGACTTTTTGTGGGTTGGTTCTGCACACTCCCCCCCCACACTGGACAGACCCGCGCCACCTTGGGGCCCACAGGTTTTGGGGCAAGTGGCGAGCCGAGGGTGTTCAGGGTGGGAATGAGCGCCAGCCCCACAGGGACGACCATTGCTCTGAAGGTCCTGGAACGACAGCCCTGATTGCGGTCCGGGATGGCATGTATGCGGTGGGGCCACATCGGGTGAGAGGCGGTAGAATTCCCGCCACGGTCGCCACCGTCAGATGGGAAGGCCGTCCTCACATAGAGCATGGTGCAGGCGCATGGACCCAGGGAAGCACAAAAACCACACCCACAACAACCGTCAGTGCGGGAGCTGACTGCAGGACTTGAGAAGGATCCCGCTGCAGGTCGGCTGTCTGGGGCACACACCATTTTTTTTTTACGCTGAGCACGATCCCCATCTACAGCCTAGTGCGTGGTCAGGAGCTTGCTCCGGCGCCATTGGGCAGCGAACAGGAGGAGACAGGCCACCAACGCACCACGCCCACAACCCCCCCACCTCCACAGCGTCGAGGTACATGCATTGGTTTGTATTTCTTGCATATCGTTTGTTTCCCCTTGCCTTTCTTCAGGATTTTGCACTGTCCTGCAGAGATTGACAGCCCCCTACCTTCATTTACCACACCTACCACACAAGATCACGAGGAATGACTGAAGGGAATGCGCGACGTGCGGCGGCTGACGTCAAGGGGTTGAGAAGGCGCCTATGTACCATACGCTAATGGTATGCCACACAATGCCAGTGGAGACACCATAGAAGAATGCCGACCCCTCCCCCCTGCGGAGGAGACCGGCGATATTTCTCTGAATTGCCTGTTGTTGTTGTGATAGTGTGTAATCTACCCTTGTGTATTCTGTTGCAGAGCTCCAACAAGCCCTATGGGGCCCACATGTATCGCACAAAGTCGCCCCCCCCTACCTTGGAGGTAGGGGGGGGGGCAGGGGGGGGGTAGGGGGGGCAAGGGGGGGGTAGGGGGGGGAGGTAGGGGGGGGAGGTAGGGGGGGGGAAGGTAGGGGGGGAAGGTAGGGGGGGGAGGTAGGGGGGGGGTTAGGGGGGGGGCGACTCCGCGGGTCCTAGGACGCCAACTACCCCCCCCCCAGGGGCCTCCGGCCGACAGTTAGTTGTCAAAGGTATGGGCCCATGGAGCCAACGGGCGCCGAAGGCGCCCAATGGGGTTATGTAGCCACCTTGCCCACTTGTGGGCTCTTTTCTGATTCTGCCCCCCGCTCTGAGGCGGTGAAGATCCCCTAGGCGGCAGGGGTTATATAGCCACCCTGCCCCATCCTTGCCCACAAGTGGGCCAATTCTGATTCTGCCTCCCCGCTCTATAGCGGTGGCTATTTGAGCGTCTGGCCGTACTAGAGACCCATACTTTGGTATACTAGGGGCCCCTAGGGGCGTCATGGTGACCCCCGGCGTAGGTTTTGACTTCTGATTTTGTTCCCTTTGTTGGGGACCCCCGAGAATGAAGGGGTAATGTAGCATTTCCGCCCCCTTTTGGGCCCCAACCGTCCGGTGCTATTGAGGAAACTGGGACAATCTTTGAATCCACGCTTTGTTGCGTGGTGCATCAGGGTTACACCCGGCGTAGGTTATGACTTCTGATTTTGTTCCCTTTGTTGGGGACCCCCGAGAATGCAGGGGTGATGTAGCATTTCCGCCCTCTTTTGGGCCCCAACCGTCCGGTGCTATTGAGGAAACCGGGACAATATTTGAATCCACGCTTTGTTGCGTGGTGCATCAGGGTGACCCCCGGCGTATGTTTTGACTTCTGATTTTGTTCCCTTTGTTGGGGACCCCCGAGAATGCAGGGGTGATGTAGCATTTCCGCCCTCTTTTGGGCCCCAACCGTCCGGTGCTATTGAGGAAACCGGGACAATATTTGAATCCACGCTTTGTTGCGTGGTGCATCAGGGTGACCCCCGGCGTAGGTTTTGACTTCTGATTTTGTTCCCTTTGTTGGGGACCCCCGAGAATGCAGGGGTGATGTAGCATTTCCGCCCTCTTTTGGGCCCCAACCATCATGGTGAGATGTAGCCAATTCGCCGAGACCGGCACTTGAAGATCCCTGCCTTGAGCTTTCATACCCCGGCTCGAGGAGGAGGCAATCAGGGGCTTGAAGATCCCTGCCTCGAGCTTTTCCCCAGCTCGAGAAGGAGGCATTCAGGGGCTTTCTTTCTTCCTTTCCTTTCTCATAGGCGTAGGCGTAGGCAGGGGTGACGTAGCCACCTTGCCCACAAGTGGGCCAATTCTGATTGTTGCGTCTGTTGCGTCGCGATTTTCTGCGTTTTCCGCGGGGTTACAAGTGAGACTGGTTTACAGGGTTACAAGTGAAAGTTACAAGGCAAGGGCATCATGCAGCCTGTGCATTTGTGACCACGGCTTTTCCATCACCCATTCTACAGGATATTGTGCATCACCATGAATTAAGATTCAGTCGAGGACGAGGTTACAACATATGTTGCTCGCTATGCAGAGCACTATAGGCAATTCTGGTCGCATCCTTGGCCGACAAGGCCCATCAATGCACTGTTGGTAGACTTGCAGACCGTGGGAATCAAGGCAACTTCGATGCATGTGTTCCGCGCCCTCAATCGCTTGCGTCAATGTGGCGTTTTGGAGTTGACATACCAGCCACCGATGTATTTGTTGCCGTTCTGTGATGCCTGCCACGCGTGCGGCGGGAATCTGGAAGCAGCCCATGTTACCACTCTGGAAGTATTGGGGAATCCTGAGGTGCTCATTCCGCGTACCATGTAATCCGCTCTGCCAATGTTGTAAGTACCATATTGCGTTCCCGTTCTTCCTTAGGGGAGGCCGAAGGATATTCAACTTGTTAAGGGCACCTGTACTTCGTGCGACATACACTATACCTACGATGGTTTCACCGTTGGTGGTAAATCCTATCGACTCACCGAGGAACGGCCATACATGATGGTCACGAATAGGTGTGTGCAACGTCCGTTTTTGCGTCCATTTCCAAGATGTGTGACTACAGTGCACAACATCTGTGCAATATTTAGGTCCGTCTTGCGCAAGCGCGAAATCGATGACACGGAAGTGAGTTTGACGCTGCAACATGCTAGCTTCCACACACAACGTCTTGTGTTGGGGATACTACCAAAGATTTTGAAGAAGGGTTTGTTCTTGCGTTGGGCCATGCGCTATCACTGAGAGCAGATGGTGCAGGACGTCATGCCCGATACGGATCTCCGGGATGAGTCACTCTTTGAGATGTTGAACACCCGCATCCGTAACAATGGAATGCCTTCGCGGCACCATAGGTGTGTGTTCACTACAGTGGTGTTACCCTTCGGTTTGGTGGGTGGACAACTACCATCTCTTGTTTGCGTCATGTGTAGGTGCACAACAGCGGGGCCCCAGCATGTGAGGCACATGAGTTTCAAGAAGGCTGGGGACGACAAAGTGGCATACCTTACTGCAGCTCTCCAGAGGTTTGAGGAGGTGGTGATTCTGGACGGGCACGAGAAGGTTTGCCGCCGTGTGTGTCAACATCAACGTGGTGAGCGGGGACTACATCCAACAACAGGCTTGAAGATCCCGTTGCAATGCTCCCAATGGCCTGACAAGACTACTGGTTCTGCCTACTGCCGTGAGCATAAACCTGTGGATCAACCGGTCGTTCCCAAACTTTTGGATGAGAGCGATGATGAAGAAGATGAGGTGATTGCCCACCGTACGCGGACCGAGCAACAACAACAGCCGACCAAGCCCAAGACTACAAGCACAGTGAGCGACGAGGTTTGCACGAAGACCTTCGTTGTGCACCCGGGCAAGACGTCCGGTCTGCTAGCAACTGCTCGGCCTTGCAACTGCATTATTGAGTTGTCGGAATTGATACAGCCGGAGTCTACGCACGATGTCCTCAACTGTGTCCACGCTCTGCGGGAGGATGGTGTCGTCATTCATTACGCTGGGTATGACACCGGTTGTCACTGCGACCAATCCGTTCGCAAGCACAAGGTTTCGACTTTGGAGGACGTGATTTGGTTTGTGGACAGGTATACTTGCAATCATCATACCTTGCCATAACAAGGATACATGCAATGCATGGATGAAGCTTCTGCTTCTGTTGCCCATAGGTTCCACGAGGTGAACCACAGATGTACGAAGTACGATGCAGACGACATCCCTGCCTTGGAAGGCGTCAACAGTGAGGCGTGCGAGCAGATCTTCGTATGGTTGTCGCGCTTCAAGTACATTGCACCTACCATGAATGATGTCGTGTTCTTCTTCCTGCTTTGGAACGTTTGTGAGGCCCACAATCGCTACCTGGGGGCAGGGGGCGACCCGGCTGGCATCTTGAAGCCTTCTGCACCAACTGTGGCACGTGAGGAGCGGCTGGAGGATCCCCTTACTTGGATTATTTTGATCTTTGAGCCGACAGTTGACGTTAGCTTGTCGAACTTCCTTCTGCGGCAATCGGCGGCCTTGCCCCGGGCAATGACCTATGCGTCGCCTTCCCCCAACACGCTCCCGGCTAACAACCCCGTCGCACACTTGGCACGCCCGGTTACGTCAACGGCATCGGGTTCATCTGGTTACGTGGCCATGGGCTCCGTCTCGCGGCGCATTGGGTCCAAGCGCGGGCAGCCCCCAAGTCCAGCGTCAGCAACATCCTCACCGGCCCTAAAGCGAGTGGCCCTTCATCAGCCCAACGTGGACGGTATCGCGAAGCAGCTGTTTGCCACCGATTTGAAGGGGAAGGACGATCCTTTGTCCCCATTCAGTGCCGAGTCTACATCTTCCTGTGGTGCTCCTGTTGGTGCTGCAGGTGTGTGGCGGTAACCTAACGCCTTGGAAGCACTTCTCCGTTCCATGTTGCCATCATGTTACTCTTATCATTGTAGGTGAGGCAGCCGCGGAAAAAGAGGCCACTGTTGAAGAAGGTGAATTGCACGGTGATGACGCGATGCCAGATGAGGCAGCAGCTCCTGCACCCCTTCCTCCGGGCCGTGCCCCTAAGGCCGTGGCACAGAAGAAGGATAGCGAAGGTTCCAGCTTCGTCGTGTTCCTGCTCCGTAGGTTCGCTGACACTTTACGCATATCACGTTTCCTTTCGTCACATGGGTATGTTTCGTCTTTCTAGTCCCCGACAAGTTGAGGCACAATGAAGTGGTAATGTCGGAGGGCGTCAGGAATCAGCTGAGGACCCTTAGTATTGAAGTTGGGGGTTTCAAGGAGTGGGATGCGGACAAGGAGGCGCAGGACTTCCAAAAGTTGCGGGAGCCACCCTCCGGTTTGTCTGTGGCGAACTACGACAAAATTGTGACCTTCTTCTTGTTGCCCTTGCGTGGCAACGAACCCATCGCGGTCCGCCCGGTGATAAAGGGCATCGTCGGCAAGGGGCAAGTGAAGTGCCCAAGTACAGTGGGTGTGTACAACTACACATGCGTTGCGAACGGGCCTTTTGTTGGTCGCAATACATCTCTTCTTTACTTTCGTCCGTTTGTCCTTGCAACAGGTAAGGCCGTGCTGCTGCGCTTTCAGTATGAGGGGATGTTGCTGCTGCTGACGAAGCAGTCCCCCATGGCACCGCTGCCTTCGCTGTGGATCGTGTTGTTGCCTGTGCGTGGCCCAACCCCCATTATGCAGCAGTATGATGTGGAGCAAGTCGACTGGAATAAGCGCGTGCAGCTGGTGCCGCCAGAAGGATTCTTGCTGCCGAACAAGACCGTGGAGAAGCAGCAGCCGAAGGTTGGTGTTCCGGAGTAGTCGGTGAGCGGTGTAAGTACGTGCTGTCTACATCACCGTCTACTTGCATTTATCGCTCCCATGGTGCCATTGGCACATGGTGCCCATTGGTTACACACTGTATTTAAGTTTTCACCTGTGTCCTCCGTTGTTTGAGTCCATCATATATGGCACCTTTTGCGTGGGCCGCTATGCCGTGGTATTGTGTTCCTACTGCGGTGGCTTGTCGCTTGTCTTCTGCATTCTTTGGTGTGCCGCCATGCTTGGGACCCTGCGTCCATACTCGTTCTTCTGTTCATAGTCACGTGTTGACTTTGGTGCTGCATACGGTGCAGCAACACATCGGACTCGAGTGGTAGCAATCACTCACCATGGGTCGCAGTTGGTGTTTTGATTTCGTGGCTGTTGTGCTTGCATTGGTCTCCTCTTTGCAGATGGGGTGGAGGTGTTTGGGCGAGAAGGGAGCCCTAGCAAAGAACGGTTAGGTGGTGCGTAGGAGTGAAGTTCTTTGAAGGGCCACAGGCAAGGCGGTACGCACAGAAGGCGGGGCGGACACAAGGCGGAACACACAAAAGGCGGTCTGTGGCCACCACAGGAGTCTTGTTTTTTAACGGGCCACAGGCAAGGCGTTGCACACACAATGCGGTAAACACAAAAGGCGGTCTGTGGCCACCGCAGGAGTCATGTTAGTTAAGGGGCCTCAAGCAAGGCGGTGCAAACACAAGGCGGAACACACAAAAGGCGGTCTGTAGCCACCACAGGAGTCTTGTTATTTAAGGGGCCACAGGCAAGGCGGTGCACACACAAGGCGGTGCACACACAAGGCGGAACACACAAAAGGCGGTCTGTGGCCACCGCAGGAGTCTTGTTATTTAAGGGGCCACAGGCAAGGCGGTGCACACACAAGGCGGTGCACACACAACGCGGTAAACACAAAAGGAGGTCTGTGGCCACCGCAGGAGTCATGTTAGTTGAGGGGCCACAGGCAAGGCGGTGCACACAGAAGACGGAACACACAAAAGGCGGCCTGTGGCCACCGCAGGAGTCTTGTTATTTAACGGGCCACAGGCAAGGCAGTGCACACACAAGGCGGTGCACACACAAGGCGGAACACACAAAAGGCGGTCTGTGGCCACCGCAGGAGTCTTGTTATTTAAGGGGCCACAGGCAAGGCGGTGCACACACAAGGCGGTACACACAAAAGGCGGTCTGTAGCCACCGCAGGAGTCTTGCTATCTCAGGGGCCACAGGCAAGGCAGTGCACACACAAGGCGGTGCACACACAGAGCGGAACACACAAAAGGTGGTCTGTGGCCACCGCAGGAGTCTTGTTATTTAAGGGGACACACACAAGGCGGTGCACACACAAGGCTGTGCAGCCAAAAAGGCGGTCTACCAATGCAAGGGTCCGGGTGTGGTGGGGGGCGGGGGTTGCTCGGGAAGGGCGGGGGGGTTTGGGGTTTGGTGGTGGGGGGGGGGGGGGGGCAGGTAGGAGTAGCAACGTAGGGGGGGGGGAGACGGGGTTGGGGGGGAGGTAGCGAGGGGAAGAGGTAAGCGGGGGGAGGTAGGGGGGGGGGAAGGTAGGGGGGAGAGGTAGCTGGGGGAGGTAGGGGGGGGAGGTAGGGGGGGGAGGTAGGGGGGGGGGTAGGGGGGGGTAGGGGGGGGTAGGGGGGGGTAGTGGGGGGGCCTGGGGGGTGGTAGGGGGGTAGGGGGGGTAGGGGGGGGTAGGGGGGGGTTAGGTAGGGGGGGGAGGTAGGGGGGGGGCGACTTCTTGCATACTATCGGGGCCCAAGGGGGCAACAAGCCAGCAAGGCACACCAAACCCACCAGAGCCGAAGTTGAGGAGTGAAGTCCAGCTCAGCACCAACGCAAGCGACCAAGAGCAGAAGTAATATAATTGAAGAGACCTCCACGTGTACATACTAAGTGGGTTAGCGTGACACTGTAGAGTGCAGATTGACAAAAAATATTATGCTGCTCGGTTGTACTTGTGTCTGGTTGCACAGGGGCAGAGGACAGACTCCAGACCCCCCCTATGGCAGTGAAGACAGCCCGGGTGCGGACACTACAGGCAAAACCCATCAGGCTTTTTTTCAGCCAAAATTCAGGGTTGCACCCGTGATTTTCGTCTTGGGAGGGGAGTGCAATGGGTTTTTCCTGACAGGTACACAGTGTTTACTTTTTGACAGATTTTCTTTGACTATCTTTTGGATTTTTGACGGGATTTTCTGTGACAGGCCGCGCCAGAATACAAGCGCGCCCCAGATCCCGCGCCAGATAGTCGCTGACGACAGAAGACAGATAAAGACAGAAGTAAACATTAGATGTGTGTTGAGTGTACAAATAATTTTTCGGCATGCATAAATGTAGATTTATTATATTTTAACGATTTTGTGTTGCATGCCAGCATGTTTATCCTGCAGGCATGCAAATGGAACACTGTTGTGTTCTATGACTTACGAAGATGCAGAATGAATTACGATGAATCAAGGTCATAGACCTGTTCTTTTGTGCTTGCAGGGACACTCAGGGAAACGTGGACGAGGAGAGTGGTAAAATTTTGCGACCAGATTTTGAAGAGCAAAAATCACGTGATAGGAAAGAGAGACAAGAATGAGTCCACTTACACGGGGCGGGTGGACACGAAGTGCCACACCCGCTATCACGAGCCCGACATGGCCCACTCCCCACACACCGCCACCCCTGGCGACACCAAAGAGTGGGAAAGGGAAACATGGGTCGCCCGGATGGCCTCTCTGAGCAACTTCAGGCACCACGTCCCGGGAGACGTCCCCACCCCCGACGACCAGCAGCCAGCCCCCTGCACCTACATGACCCTCATGTACAATAGGCACTACACCCTCTCCACCACCCACTACCACGCACCAACTGGCCACTGGGTGGTGCACGGCACCGACTCCCTCCTCCCCGCCGACTACGCCCCCCCCCGACACAACCCAAGCCCTGACACGTACACCAGGGAGGAGGAGCCTGACGACCCCCACCTCTGGGGCACGTGGGACGCAAGTCCCTGGACACGCTGCTCTCCATCCGCAGCGGCAACCAGGGCCTTGGTAGGGCAATATATTGCCTGGCCAAGTGGACCCAACGGACCTGGGGGATCCCCACGGACCGGTGGCTGTGGAAGGTCACGCTGCGCCCCCAGCAGAGGGAGGCCCCCCCCAACCGCAAGGAACCCACCCACCCCGCGCCCCACCACCCCACAGCTCTGCCCGTACATGGTGGCAGCCCGCCTCATGGCGCTGCTGTGGCCGGGTCCAGACACTCCAACGAAAAACTACCCCCACCTCACGGAGGAGGACATGACCGGCATCCAGCGATGCTTCTTCAGCACCCTCGACTACCTCCAGCAAACGCACCCACACGTCCTCGAGCAGATGTGGACACCCCCCTGATAACCCACGTGCCCGCACAGCCGAGACAACGCCACCACACCGCCACATGCACCTACACCGGCAACGGCACGCACGGCTCACCAGGGAAAGCGCGCGCGCACGCCCGGTTCCCGAAGCCGCACCCTCGTCCTCATTACTAACAGGATGCAGCATCCAACGCCCGCCCCCGCAGCCCAGGGCCCCCCGCCGTCCCCCACAGCCCTCTTCTCTGCCTCCAACTCCACAACCTCCACCACCACAACCACCTCATCCGCCACCACCACCACGTCCTCGTCCAGCATTCCACCCCCCAAAGCCGCTGGGGAAACCTCCCACACGGGCCACCAAACCCGACCCCACGGCGAGCAACCCCACTGCTGCCAAGGTCCGCGCCCCAACAAAGCCTGCGCCCGCAGCCCGGCCGAAACCCAAGACCGCCGCCAAGCCACCACCCAAACCCCACGCGCGCCGCGACCGCAACCCGCAGCCAAACCCAAGCCTAAGCCCAAGCCCGGCCCCACGACGGCAGCGCGAGCCCGACCCCCCGAGGACGTCCTCTACGACATTTGGCCCCAGCGATCCCAGGCCCAGCGGCATCAGCGCCCAGCACGGCGCCCCCCCACGTTCACCGACGCCGCCGCAACCACCTTCATGGTGGAGCGCGCCGCAGCCAAAGCGCAACGCGCTTCGTCCCGCCACCTCCCAAAGCCCGCACGCCAGGCCCACGGACCACCCCCGACCACACAAAAACAGCGTCAGGGTCCACCGGCAGCGTCCCCGCCCCCCTACCAACCCTCGGTGTCAGCCCACATACAGCAAATGCCCCGCTACTGACGCGTTCCCGTGGGGGGCCTGGCCACCGGACGCTGCGGTGGACATGCGCAAGTGAGCAGGCAGGCAAAGCACTACGCTCACAGGGGCATCAATGCGCTCATGTCATGTGACAAAGCGTTTCAGAATCCTTGCCACTCGGAAATGAGGGAACGAAAGTATGTACAGCAACACATCAGGATATGTACACATGGGGTTAAGACTGGACTGGGGTAAGTGCATCACAGGACAATAGACACTCTATCCTAACTTGTATCCCGATCCCAGGTCCGACCCTCTCAGTGGCTGGTGGGGGCGGGGGCTCAAACACAACCCATGCCCTGCTCAGTCCGGACCCTGAAACCCTGCCAATAGGGGGTGTGTCCCGCCCAGCCACAGGCCAGTTCCTGGAAACCAAGGGGCTCCAAGGTCAACCGACAGTGGCTCCCTATGCTCCCTTAACGGCAGGTCCCAACTCCTCTCTGAGAGAGAGATATGGCCCCGCCATTATCCCCTAGGAGTTGGTAGCTGAACATGGGCTGTTTCAGCCCAAACTGATATTAGCTCCGAAAACTCCAAAATTGACCCCTCGGCCGGACCCGCCAGAGGTAGGGACGAGGCAACTGACCCTATGCCCTTCGTGTACGAACTCCCTGGAACCCTCACCCAACCTGGTTCCCTCTGAGGTCCCGGCATCGGGGCGCCACGGGATCGCCAAATGGGGTCAGGATGCCCAAAATGGCAAAATCGGCCGTCTTGGGCGACCGTCCAGGGTAGGAAATCTTGGCGATATTGACGCGCCAAGCCTTGATTCACAACTCTTGATATCCCCCTTGGTCCCATGCCTTGGGTTATCGCTTGCTGTCAAGCGGGCTGCTTACTGTTCACCGAAGGGATGACCACACGGACGGGGCAGAAAGCAACATGCGGTGCAAAGGGGGGATCGCGGATCGCACCAAAAGTTGAATAACTCCGGATGAGCCGGAGGAGCAAATACGAAACTCAATGGCATTCAACCCTTGGTCATATGCTACAATATTCGCCCTTCCTTCCTGGCTAGATCCCGTTCCCAATGGAGATATGGTAATTCCAATATGGCATACAATGGCAAAAACAGCGAAATTTGGCCAAAATGGCCCGCACTCATGATTCCATATCTCCATGGCCACGGCGAGGATTCTTCCAACCGAAAATGCTATGAACACATGGGACTTAGGTCCCAAAATATGCCACTTGCCAACCCTCATGATCGCCTCTAGCTATTTTTCCCATTGGAGGGAAAGTGACACACAAATGGGGCAGAATGGCAACATACCCCAAATTGGGTGACTCACAACTCTCCCATCCCGAGGAGAGGCCACATGGGGAAACACCGCATTCGATGTGGGTTTATGTGCCCTCTCCGAATTGACCTTACCCTTGGTCAAGTGGCGCACGCAACCTCGGGGGTGAAATCAGGGGGAGAAGGAGTTTGTGGCCATTATGGGCAAAACGGCCAAAATTCACCCAAAAGTGGTCCCTCCAAATATCGTATCTCCGTATCGCAAGACAAAGGAGCCTCGGGCTTTTGCATGGATGCAAACCGAAGCTTTGCTTCCCTTTTGCAACAAGGGTTGAGGTTCAAAGCATGATGAAAGCATTTTTAACACCTCAATCCTTGACGCACACTATTTATGGGAAAAAGTGCATATATCGGCGATATTGGCATGAATATATCTTTGGGACCTTGAGGAGCAAAAATATGAGTAAACACTTTTGGGGTAGGCCCATAGGAGGTGCTCTCAAATATGCACACTATGGTTAGATTGTCTCCGCCCACTCGTGTCGTTAGTGCTTGCATATGAGCGCGTGTGCAAAGAGGCAGTATGGCACGCGTGCTCACAAGGCGAAATTAGATAAAATAGAAGACAAGGTTGTAAAAATCAACCAAGCCATCCACGATGTCCTTCGTGGTCTCTACTTTACATATTGCCTTGGTACGAGGCTCAACTCCCCATAGGCTTCGAGTACGAGCCTCGGGGGTTTGGCCATTTTGGCCTAATTTTCGACCAAAACTTGCCCTCTTTCGAAAATAGAGTTTTGGTACGCATTGATTTGCGTGGAGCCATCGTTGAGTTGGCTCGAAAAACGAAAATGGCCTCGGGCTTTTGGTCTTGTGAGCATTGTGTTTGGTTATTAACGTTCATGCTCACAAGGCCACAAAGTTAGCATTTGCGCACGCAAACGACTTGGGTTTGCGAGACCCATAGGCTGCCTAAAACACCGCCATTGCCCGCTTCCCTATACAAGATGATATGCCCGCGTGAAAGGGGCATGGATGAAAGACATAGGGGGGGAATGTAGGGTTCCGTCCGAACTCATGGTGCTTGAGAACCATGAGTTCGAGCGATCGACGGAAAAGCTTGCGCGCTGATTTTCTCGAAGACGCAACGGCGAAAAATTCTGGCGAACACACCAGATGAAAGTACATTAAAAACCCTCTAGATTCCTCCCTTAAGTTCTCTTAGAACCTCAAAGGTACTCGAGAAAAGTCCAGAACAAAACTCGCCACGGAGAAGCTACGAAGGCGCGCGAACAGGCGACATCAGGCGGCGATTTCACGCCAATTAGAAATCGCGGTAGAAATCGGGTATTTCACCGATTTCCGACGGAAAATCGCCTAAGACAATAAAATTATGGTCATTCTACATCGATTTATTGGTTAGAAATCGGATTCCAGATTATGCGGGTTAGAGAACAGGGATATCCCGCTGACAGCCGGTATCAACGGCTGCCGCACGGGTGTGACGGCTCACAGGCCTCCGGGCCATGGGCCATAACGGGTGTGACGGCTCACAGGCCTCCGGGCCATGGGCCTTAGCTTCTGGGTACCGCTTCACCCCCCTCCTTAGAGCAAACCCTGGGGGGGGCTCGATAACACCCAAGCATGGCAGCGGGTACCCAGGACCATCCCCTAAAGGGGGGGGGGGTGTCACACCCTCACTTCAGGCTGATCTGCAGGTTAGGCTGCCCAAATCCCACAGTAAGACAGGTACGGTGCTGTAGCTGTTAGTAAGTGCAAGTATAGTATCAAGTATCAAGTCCCGGGTCCTGGCGGCGATTGTTCGGCATCCAAAGGACCCGTTAACCCATACCAGGCGCACCGGGTGCCGGCTGCTACGGTCACTACCACAGTGGCAGTGGCATACACGGCCAACATAGGCGTCACACGACGACCGAGGTGGTCCCACAGGTCGAGAGCGACCACAAAGATCCATCAGGCTACCCCAAGCTTCCCAAGGCCCGCCGGCTGGCGGAGAGTCCCCACGGGTCCTTCCTCGGGCGCACCTTGTCCATATCCATACGACGCGAGTCCAGAGTGGTACAGCCGAACAAGCTCCTCCTTAAGGGATCGGGCATCAAGGCCGTCTTTTCCCTCGCCCTATTACCACGAAGGCCATACATGGGGGAGTCCTCATGCAGTGTGGGCGGAGGCGTCGACTCCTCAAACCACCAGTTTCCCAGGCAGACTGACCGAGGTCAGGAGCACCGGAGGCCGCCATCCGACTGCAAGTGCGTCTGCGAGTCGGTAGGCTCACACTGGGACTGACAGTGGCGGACCGCTGGGAGTGTAGTCAGGCAACTGGGCTTCCCGCCTGGCACCATCAGGATCTCCACATCACAGCGAATAGGGCACACGGTATCACGGGCACTCAAACAGAAGAATCTGTACTTAGGTACTGGTCCAAGCTGGACCATATGTAAGAACATGTAAACAGCGACTCAGGGCGCCTTTGTAGTCGATTCACATCCCGTCGGGGGAAAAAGAGTCCACATCCCAGTGATGGGCTGACAAAGCTGAACATACAGAAACACATATCCTGGAGGGGCGGAAAAGCAGAACAAGCGGGGTAAAGAGGCGTGTAAACAGACTCTGGACAGAGCGCCAAACCACGCCCCGGTTAGGATAAGGTATATGCAGGAGGGTGGACAGGAAAACGCCTGAGTTCAGGCCATATATAGTCTCGAGACACACGTCGACTGGTCTGGATTCCGCAAGTGCCATGGAACCAGACCACACACCAAAAAATCGCAATGCCGATGACAGCGGCATCCGTTGCGCAACGTCGTATGGGCTTCAAGGCCCCAAGAGCTCAGAAAATATGAAGGTCAGTCGCCCTACCTGGTTTCCCAAGGATTCAGCAGGGGGGGGAGTGACAAAAAGAAGAAGAGAGGGGCCATCCTCCTCTGGATTCAGCAGGGGGGGGTATATGGCCACTCTGATGGCAGGTCACCGGAAGACGTAAGAGAGCAAGCAAGTAAGGGACGATCCGTCGACCTCACAAGCGCTCAAAATGCATCAGGGGAGAGCTCAGGGCGCTGATCAGGCACCCCTGGCTGCAATCGCCCGGGTGAGTGCTGCCAAGTCCGAAACGTGGATCTTGGTCTTGTGCTTGCGGATGTACTCCATGAAGGGAGTATTGACCCGCGGCACGAACGAGGAGACGGGTTCCCAGGTGTCGTGGGACGGCCCATACCCTCGCCAACGAACCTTGAACTCCAGACCTCCGGGTGCCGAGGCTTTCGGACGCTGAGCCAGGATCTTCTCGACGGTATAGTCGTCCTGCTCAGCATAGTCCTCGTCCGAATCGGCCTCATGTGCGGCATAGCTCAGGGACACATGTTGGCCACGGAGGTCGGGTTCCCGCACACGGAGTTGACTCTCGTGGCGCTCCCGGAACTGTCCGTGACCCACCCTGATGCGGTAGGTGTCCTCACCAATCCTGCGGACCACCTCTCCGGGTGTGAACCAGGTCCATGTGCGGTGGGTGCCCATAGGGCGGGGTCTGATCACCCACACCGGGTCTCCCACCCTGAACTTCTGCGCTGTCGAGCTCGGGGCGGACTTCTGACGCTCAGCATGCTCCTTCTCGAGCTGCTGGCGGATGTCCCGCGCCGTTTGCTCTTGCCGCGCGAAGAATTCTTTGGCGTGCATAGCTATGCCATCACCAGACAAGGGAAGTCCCCGACCAAGGGGGTCCCTGCCGAACAGAATTTGGTGAGGGGACAAACCACCCGGCGTGGGGGTGTCATGATGGGCCTTCAAAGCAGGCCACATCTCCTCAAACCAGTTCCGACGTGGATTGGTGATGTGAATCTTGCACAGCTTCTCAAACAGCTGCCGTCCAGCCACTTCAGCACGGCCGTTAGACCGGCTGAGATAGGCGACGCTCTTGGCATGACGTATTCCCATGAGGGAACACATAGCCTTGAACCAGCCACCAGTAAACTGGGGCCCTCGGTCACTGCAAATGGTGCGGGGGATGTCAAAGACGGTCAGCCAATGACGAATCATCATGACTGCCACTTCCTTGGCAAGCAACCCCTTTTTGCGTGCCGGAACGGCTACAACGTAGCCGCTGTGGCGGTCCACACAGAGAACCACACAGTCAAAGGTCTCCTTGCCAATGTGCACTTCGGGCATGGAGAAGACGTCCATGGCCACGCTCTCCATGGGCTGGTCAGGAACCGGGGTCCATTGGGCTTCCCCCTTGACGTTCCGGTTATCGGGATTGCAGGCCTGACAGACCGAGCAACCCTTTCTGACCTTCTTGATGGCGGTGTAGAGAACGATATGGTCGATCTCGAACCGACGCTGCATGTCAAGGGCTTGCTTCTTGACCCCGGGGTGCAGCATGTGGTGGTGCCAAGCTTCACATAGCTCGAGCACCCGGTACTCCGGTACTAGCAGCTTACCATTTCGGTAGAGCTTGCCATCTTCCTCAGTCAGCCCCTTTGGCCACTTCTGCCCATCATCAGGGTCGGTCACAGCCCTATACTCGGCCGCAAAGGCCCCAGACTTGGCGTAGTCATCGGTCCAGTCGTCCTGGAGGCAAGACTCCGGGAAGAGATGCTTGTCGGACTCAGCTCCCTCAGGGGCGAGTACTCTGACCGCTCTGCTCACCCTCTTTCCGAGGGGGGCATCCGCAGCCATGACGACGAAGCATTTAACACCCTCCTCCTCCATCAGGCGCTCCATCTCAATGATCTTCTTGGCCTCAGCGGTCTCAGCCTCATCGCCATGGGCAGAGATATCCGTCATGCCCTTGCTGGCGGGATAGGCCCACCTACTGAGACGGTCCGCCACGGTGTTATCCTTTCGAGGAATATACACAACCGTGAAATCGAACTTGGCCAAGGTCTCATGCCATCTTGCCCGTCGGGAGGCGGGACCTGAGGGGGTGTCCACGTGCTCCTTGTGCCACGACTGCAGACTCTGATGGTCGGTGCAGACGGTGACGGGATGGAGAGCTATGTACCCAGCCCATTTCCTGAGAGCCATGACGATGGCATACGCCTCCTTTTCTCGGGGCGTCCACGTCCGTCTCTGGCCTTCCGCCAGGACTCGGCTCCAGAAGGCCACGGGCACGTGCCTCCCATCGTCAAGCACTTGCTCCAAGACAGCGCCAACGGCGTAGTCGGAAGCGTCGGTGCGCAGGACGAACCCTCGGTCGGGATCCACGAGGTGCAGACCCACTGCGGATAGCAGCGCCTGCTTCATCCCCTCAAAGGCACGGTCGGACTCAGCTGTCCAGACCAGCGCCTTCTTGGACCCCTTTTTGGTCTCCTCTCGGTTGCCCTTGAGCATGGTCGTCATGGGGGCTGCATACTCGGGATACATCTTGATATACCCCGAGTAGTAATTGCAGAACCCCAGATACGCCCGTAGCTCAGAGACCGTTTTGGGCTTTTCCCAGTGCTCAATCGCAGCCACCTTGCCAGGTATGGGCTTTCGCTGCCCGTTCCCGACTACGTGGCCAGCGAAGACTACCTCGCTTACCGCAATGGTGGCCTTGTCACTGCTGCCCGTGAGTTTGTGCCGAACCAGAAGGTCCAGCACTCGAGTGACGTCCCTTTCATGTGCCTCCAGGAGCTCCTCGTAGCTCATACTGGGGTCCCTGGACGCGATGATCACGTCGTCCACGAAGGGGTCCGCACAGTCACGCACCGGCTCAAGCAGGTTCTCCAGCATCCGCTGAAAAGCCGCATTGCCGTTGGTAACGCCCATGGGCATCACCTTCCACTGGAGAGGTCCAAGTGGGGTGCTCATGGCTGTGCAGGCACGGGACTCCTCGGCGAGAGGCATCTGATGATAACCATGTTTCAGGTCAATCACCGTGAAGATCCTCCGCCGGTGTTGCTTTTGCAGCATGTCCTCAATGAGGGGCAGCGTATAGCTGTCGTGCTGCGTTTGGGCGTTTAGCCCGCGGTAGTCGACCACGAGCCGCCACTCACCGGCCACCTTCTTGGGGACGACGAAGCACGGAGAGGCCCACTCGGAGTGGCACGGCTCAAGCCAGCCTCTCTCGATGAAGTCACGGAGGATCTTCTCCATGGCCTCTTTCCTCTCGCCCCTCAGGGCAAACTCCCGGTGCCGGTACACACGGGGGTCCTGCTTCAGTCGTATCTTGGCCTCGCCATACGGTCCACGCACCGGTGGGGGAAACACAGGCTTACCGCTGAAGAAGGTATCACCATACTTCTGCTTCAGCCTGGCCCTCAATGCCTGAATCTTGGGGCAATCATCGGACTCCGCCTTGGCTTTTCCGGGCACCTGGACCACGGAGCTTACTTGAGGGCTAGCGACCCCGCTCGTCTTCGGCTCAGGTGGTCTTCCCAGGTGGCCCAAAGGGCCATCTCTGGTCTTGCCTCGGAATAGGTCGCCGTAGGTGGGTGGGTTACCCCCGATTGGTTCGTCCTGGCTGGACAATTGGTCCAGCACCCTCCGTACGAAGGTGTCCCCATCATAGGAACCAGAGACGATCGAGTCCACTTCCCACCAGGCTTTGTCCTGGCCTTTGCCCTCACGCTGGTTTCCCCAGTCGTGAAAGGGCTGATCCATATACCCCTGAACCAGATCCAGCTCCTCTTCAGTGAGGGGGTCGTCCGATTCTCCGATGTCAACAGGGGGAACCGCAAAGCATTGCCTCCAAGGCTCCGCTATGATGCGGTTGACACACACGAAGTCCGTGGTGTCGGCCTGATCAAGGCCCCCATCCACATAGTGGAATTCCGTTGGCCACCTCTGGGGTGGCATGGGCTGTCCCTTAGCGTCCTGATAGACACTCTCTCCAGCCGGTAGGACGACCTTGTTTAAGGTCATGTTGGTCAATGCGGCTACCCAATGTCGGGTACTTTCCTCCTCGGTGCATCCCATAGGAACAACCAGCACTGCCTTGGAGCGGTCCTTGCGAATCTTCGCTATCGCTCTTGGAATGTCCCATCGAGGGCAATGGATCCACATCAAGCCCTGATGCGGACCCCAGTGCTTCTTCCACGCGGAGTCCTGTGCGCTCCAGTACTTCTCACACACCCGAAGATGGGCGGAGGTTCCTGAAGAGAACGCATCCAGGGCCAGATCCGACGCTCCCAGGTCCGCGACCACTCGGTTCGCCACTTCCGGCATTACGCCGTACTCCTGGTTTGCTGGCCCAGTGGGCTCAGTGTCCAGCGCGGCCACTTGGAGCTGATTGCGTTCGGGGTGGATACATTGGCATTCCACATGGTGCTCAGGTGACGAAAGCCACGAGAGCTGGTTGTCCTGGTACAGGGTCATGGAGGCCTGGGCCGGGAGAACGCCGGAGTCCGTCTCCGTCATGAAGTCGTACCCAACGATCATGTCCCAGTCCATCTCGGCCTCGTAGAAGCGTCCGTGCAGGAGGATTTCCTTGCCGAGGTCTGGGCGGCTCAGCTCACGATGGTTCACGAACTGCAGCCCAATGGCCGCTTCCTTCGTGCCTCCCACCATGTACTGGCCGTTCGCCACCTTCAGCCTGACAGGTTTCCGACTGTCGGTCAGACACTCTGGCGGAAGTAGGCCAGCCTTGACCAAGCTGACCTGAGCGCCCGTGTCGACGAACACGTCGAAGACCTTTTCCACTTCCCCGCATAAGGCACGGACCTTAAGGTGCAACTGCCGCTCACGCCCCACTCGGCGGACGGCGTGCAAGCTCAGGATCTCCGGCCGTTCCAGAAGCTCAGCAAGCGACTGGTGCAGGTAGGTAGGTAGGTATCTTCGGGAGCTCGGGATGCCTCCTTTGACGGTGCAGGAAGAAGGTCTTACCAAGGGGACGTCCTGTCCCTCCCACTGCCCTATGTTAGGTGCCTCTTGATCCGCTCCCGCATGTGCTTGGGAAGGCATTGTCGCGGCCACCCGGTCCATGTGTCCCAGGTGGGAGGGTGTCCCCACATGTGTCCATGAGTAGGGCCACATGCCCCCTCCTTCGGGCGGCAGCTCTGGGGGCTGCCCAGCCGTGTGGAGTATCTCTCACCACAAGGGGTATTGCTCCCGCCTGTCTACGGTACGACCGCCTCACCCTTGTGGCTTGAGTTGCGGGGCCGCTCCGCTTGGCAGGCGACCCCCTCCTGGACCGTGTACCGGCTCGCCTGTCTCCGGTTGCATCCATGGCTCCGGGTGACGTTTGCCATGGTCCCCGGCCACTCCAGAAGCTCAACAAGCGACTGGTGCAGGTCGTGGACAATGGGCTCAGGCTGCCCATCTGCAGCATCCAGCTGCCGTCCGGGTGATCCTCCGATACTCTCGGATAGATCTTGTAGTACATCAAACACATTCTTGGTCGCGAAGGACGGACGGGTGCAAGGGTTCGTGCCTTCACTTGCCCTCACCCCGCCTCCGCGACTGGGTGCCGGACCGGGCCTTCCGCCCGCGGCAGTCCCCTTGTGCTTATCGACTCCCGACTGGGATGGTTCGGCGCTTCCCACGTCACGATCCTGCGACCGCCCTAGCTGGGGCCCTTGGCTGCAGGGGATCCGCTAGGGGGCGTCGGTTGTGGAAGAAGGGGTGTTCTCCTGCGCATCAACCTCGTTGACGCCCTTCTTCCTTCCCTTACGAGTAGGCTTCTTGTCCTTGTCCTTGTTCTGGTCGTTCTGGTTGTTCTCCTTGTTCTTGTTGTCCGACCTGGGGACCCAGTTCCTCTTGATCTCCTGGATCTCCTTGGCCAACTCGGTCCCCTGCGACACCAGCTTGGAGAGCTCGTCCCTGTCCACCTCCACCTTGGCTTCCCGGATACCCGCGGGCGCACGCTTCTCCGACCCGTGCGCCTTCTTGTAAGCCTCCGTGTCGGCCTGGTGGGTGGGGCATGTTCGGTGGTCATGGTTGAAGCCTTTCTTCCTCCCATAACACACGAAACAGCCCTGCGGGTGAGCTCGTATGAACTCCCCAAAGGACAGCGGAGGGTCGCCAATGCGGCGAGGGTCCCTCTTCTCCTTCTTCTTCCAACCCGGCTGCAGAGGCTTCCGGCTTCCCCGGTTGTTCCCCGCGCTCAGGTTGTTGGCCACGAAGGCGCAAACTGCCACCTCGGCGGGCTCATCGTCGGCGTCATCGTCGACGAGAGTCTCGTCGCCGTCGGCTCCCGCTGGGTCCATGGCAGCTTCCCCGCCAGGTCCCTCGCCAACGTAGTTGACGTCGCGGTCGCCGGACCTCAACCCGCGGGTGTGGTGGAGGTTCCGGTACTCCTTGAGCACCTCCTCTCCAACCCACTCCAGGATCTCGTCGCAGCTCATCCGCGCCGGGATGGCCTGCAGACGGATGGTCTGGCCGCTCAACTCACACTGGTCAAGGCACCACATCGCGGTCTTCTCGCGATCGCCCGAGACGGTGATGAGGAGAGCGTTCCGCAGGGAGTGCCGTTTGACATCCCGGGCCACGTTCTTCCTCGTCCAAGCCACCACGTCCGTATGATACTCTTTGGGGAGCATCATCTTGACCGTGTTGTTGGACTTGGCCCGCTTGGCTTCCTCCTTGGTGACTCTCTTGATCCATGCTTCCGGCAGCATGGAGAGCAGGCGAGCCTGCTCGTCACCCTCGGTCCAATCCTCCACGTTGCGGCGGAAGAGGGTGTAATGCCCTCGGAAGTCTCGCCAGTCCCGTAGGCGAATCTCCCGTCCATCATGCTGAAGCTTGATGGACTTCCACCGCTTGGCAGCCACCTGCGGAGCGTCCACCCGCTCCTCCTCGTTGAGCCACTTCTTGGCTTCCTTGAGGGTCTTGATTTTCCCCTCCTTGGTCGCCACGAAGTATAGCTCTCCGAGCACTTCCGGCAGGCGGTACCTGAACCGTCTGAAGACATACTTCTCCGCATCAGCGGGATGCATGTCCTCAGTAACGGTTACCCCCCAATCGTCCAGGTTCGCCAAGAAGCGGTCGAGGTTGAGGGGGTTGCCGTCGTACATGGGGGGCTTGATGTCCTTCAAGTCTTCCCACACGGCGGCATCCGCGGCCTTAGAGACCATGAACGCCGGCCGCTAGGTCGACCAAGGTTCCCATCGGCCTCTCCCACGGACTCCCACGGCCGCCACGTCCATCTCCTCCATGGAATCCCTGTGGCTACGCCGCGGTTCCTCCATGTACGCTGAACCCAGATGTTCACGCCGTACTCCTTCCATGTATGCCTCCTCATCACGGCGCCGGCAGCTGCGCTCAGCGGCCTCCCGTCGTAAACCACCTGGCAGGCTGATGTCGAACTCCTCCAGGTCCAGATCCAGGTCCTCACCTCCGCCGACGTCCCACTCCACGTCTCCTCCGGGGACCTCATCCCTGAGTCCACCATAACGTCCTCCAGCCATTGGGATTGGCTCTGGGGCAGGTGCCGGGCGTCGGGGGCGTACAGGCGTCCGCGGTGAAGCACGGCGGTTGTGGTAGTCCGAACTGAGCCACTCATCACGCCAATCCTCACTGCCACTCCCGGGCGGCACACGCTCGTTGCGGCGGCCCGCGCTGTGGTGAGAGGGGGCGGTGAGAGAAGGGGCACTGGCGCTGGGGCGACTCCTGGGGGCTCCGCCGGGGGCGTGGGGTCTGCCTGGACCTGGTCCGGGTCCCCAGCCGTTGTCCGACGAGCCAGACTCCAGGGGTGGGTGGTCGCTGCCGACGCTCCCACGGGCTTCCAGCGCGTCCAGCCTCTGCTGCAGGCCGCTGATGACCTTGGTCAGCGACTTGGTCTCGCCCCTGGCGATGTCCAGCTCTCTCTGCGCGCGCGCGGCGACCCTGGCGATGCGAGTCATCTCGCCCTTGCCCGTGTCTACCTCGCGCTTGAGGAACTGGACCCTCCTGCGGAGGTAGACAATCCACCGCCAGGTGGTATCCGGGTCGCCGTTCCCTGGTGGGTCGTCGGGGTCCCCAGGGGGTCCTCCAGGAGGGCCTCCGCCGGGTCCGCCCGGTCCAGGGGTCCTCCCCCGCCCGGTGGTCCGCCTTCAGGGGGTCCACTTCGTGGGCGTCCTCCAGGGGGTCCTGATGGTCCTCCGCCAGGGGGTCCCGGTGGGTCTCCGCCGGGTCGCCTCGGTGGGTCCGAGGATGGGCGCTTCTTCGTGATGCCGAAGTCCATGTCGTCACCCTCGTCCATGTCGCCCCACCTGGGCGTCTCGGTCTCGGAAGACTCCGAGCTCCGGTAGGGAGGAGGGAGATCCTCATCCTCACCTTCCGGTTCCATGGGGACGTCTCCGCCTCCTCCGCCCGTCCAAGCCACCACTTGGCGATGTCGGCGGCCTCGTTCATCCCCATCGCTGCCGGTGAAGAAGGGGTCACTGTCGTTGGGGTGTCTGCCCGCTGGCCTCCGTGGCCTCTCGGGGGTCTTCCCCTTACCCTTCCTCCGTCGGTGGGCGGTGGGGCCACTGCTCCCACTGCTGCCCGTGTCGGCCTCATCCAGCGTCATCTTGGAGGAGGCGTCCCCTTCGAAAAGCTTTCGAAGGGTCTCCACTCGTGATCCTCCCCGGGGAGTCTCGCGGCGGAGTTTGGCCTCTGCCTCCTCCATTGCGGCGGCGGTGGCTGCGGCGACTCGCTCTTCGGCCTCCTCCCGGGCACGAGCCGCCTCGGCTTCCCGGATCTGCTGCAGCCGCGCCTTCTCCGCTTCCAACGCCGCTAGCTCCGCCTCCGTCTTGGCCCTGTCCTCAGCGACCTTCCGTCGCGCGGCCTCGATGGCGTCCTTCTTGGCGGCGTCCGCCTGGGCCTTAGCCGTCGCTTCGGCGTGGGCACTTTCCTCCGCCTCCTTCTTTGCCCTCTCTTTGGCAAGCGCCTCTTCCAGCGCCCTCACCTGGGCCTCCTTGCAGGCAATGGCCTCCTGCGTCAGGCGGGCTTCCTCGTCAACTGCCGCCAACTCACCGTTAACCTGGGCAGTCGCTGCCCCATGGGCGGCTACGGCCGTGAGTCCCGCCGCAATGGCCGCCACGGTCTGGGCGTGGATGGCCATGCCATGCGCCCACTCTGCAGCCTCCTCCTGGGCGATGCCAACGGCGCCCTCCACGGCAGAACTGTGCTGCTTGGCCCGTTGCCGGGCAACCCGAAGGTTGCAGGGCACCCCACAGGCGCGCTCACAGGCGCGCGCCACGTCCCTGTGGTCGGGAGCGACGCTGCTGCTGGAGCTGGCCAGGTCGGCCGGCATCCTCCCGCGGTGGGCCGACTCCACGTCGCTGCTGGGGCCTGACTTCCTCAGGAGCAGCGGACGGGGCTTGGCCTGGGTCTGCTTGGCGACCTGGATGAAGTCGCCAAGGGTGGCATGGCCGGGGTGGTGACCGCCATTGGCCCGTTGGGGACTGGGGGCTGGGGTTCCGCCCTTGGCGCCTTGGGCGGCTTCGGCGGCCCGGGACTCCTGGTACTCCCGCCACTTCCGGTCCCTCTTCCTGTCCCCGGCGGACCGCTTCTCCTTCCCCGGAGACGCGCTGCTGCTGACATGCAGCCTGCGGTCGCTCCCCGGGTCCGGGAAGTTCTTTTCGATCATGTCCCACATGGAGACATTGATCGAGGCGCCCGACGGGTACTCGTTGGAGTTCTCGTCCTCCTCAATCCCGTCGGGGCGCAGCCCTTCGCCGGGCCTGTCCGAGCGGGTGCAGGTCCTCCAGCGCCTCTGCTGGAAGCGGAAGGCAAACCCTTCCGCCCGCAGCCAGTCCTCCACGGCCTGCAGGCGGTCGGGGGCCATGTCCGTGCGGAGCTCGGAGCTCCCGGGCATGCCGCCTTTGCACTGGGGGTGACTGTGGCGGTAGTGCTGGTCCCAAACCAACCCACGCAGTAGTTGTGCTGCATGGGGGTGGGGCCGAGCCACGTCCTACCCGCTTCCTGCCAGTTTACCATGGCAGCGGGGGCGTAGTTGGTCTTGAGGTCCTTGGTGTGCACTCGTTCCCCTCAACGCACTGGTCCTGGTGGTGTTTGTTGAGGCGGCTGCTGGAGCACTGGACTGGGAGTGCGGCTGGTGCTGGTCAGCCGGTGGTTGCGGAGGTGGTTGACGCGGCCTTGCTGGTCGGCCGATGGGACTGGCTGATGCAGGAGTCCTGGTCTGTGCACCTCCTTCACGGTCGCGGCGCGGTCAGGGCGATGCTCTGGACGGCGCTGCGGGCTCCGTGACGAACTCGGCGCTGTCGCTGGGCGGCGCTGCGAGCCGCTGCGCTGCGCTGCGAGCTGCGAGCTGCAAGCTGCTGCGCCGCGCTGCTCGGGGTTGGTGGCCCCGAGTGGCACGCGAGGGATGGGTAACCCCGCGGCGGTGAAAGGCTTTTGACGCGTTCCCGTGGGGGGCCTGGCCACAGGACGCTGCGGTGGACACGCGCAAGTGAGCAGGCAGGCAAAGCACTACGCTCACAGGGGCATCAATGCGCTCATGTCATGTGACAAAGCGTTTCAGAATCCTTGCCACTCTGAAATGAGGGAACGAAAGTATGTACAGCAACACATCAGGATATGTACACATGGGGTTAAGACTGGACTGGGGTAAGGGCATCACAGGCAGGGTTGGTACCGTACGCCGTTCATGAACGCGTACCGTCCGCGAACGCGTACCGTCTGGTATCAATACCGCACAGTACGTGCGGTATTAGAGATGGTGCCGCAGACAGGCACCGCATTGCAGCACGCGCGCACGCTAGACGGAAAATTGCCAGATGAATTGAAATATTACGAAAAACACGCTGCTGGATCGAAAGTTTACTACCGATGTTGGTAATTAGCATTATTATGCAATACGGCACCACTTTTAGTCTTGAATCGTAATGTCACAGTTTTGGGAACATAAGAACGAATTCTGCTAATACTAGTATTGTTGTGACCGCGTTGCAAATGCGCATTCAGCGGTGTATGAGTTTCCAGCAGCGGTGCCGTGTACGCTGAAAAACACTGCTCGCAAGGTTTTAAACCCCTCCTTTTAGTTGGGCCATGTGAGGACTTGCAGCGATCAGCGTGATGACCACCCTACTGACGGGCGGCGTGTATGTTCGGGCCTCAGCCCCTCTCCCTGTGCAAGCGCAAGCCTCATGCTCCAGTGATGCATCCACCAACGAAGCCTCAGCAATGGGCATAGAATCAGGGCGAAGCAGCCCTGCGCGCACTGCGCGGGACTTCAAGGCGAAGCAGCACTGCGCGTAAAGTCAAGGCGAAGCAGCACTGCGCGTGAAGTCAAGGCGAAGCAGCACTGAGTGAATTCATGAGCGTAGAATCAGAGCGAAGTAGCACTGCGCGCACGCCCCGTGAAGTCAGGGCGACGCGTGAAGTCAGGGCGACGCAGCAGTGCCTGGGGCGACCTCCGCGCTGCGCCCAAGCGCCAAGGTAAAGAAGCGTCGTCTGCCTCCAGTTGTATTCGCCAGAGGTCTTGTTTTCAGTGTGTGTCACGTGCGTGTGCCTGTCATTCACATGCAATGAGTGGATCTGTAAATTTGACTTTGGCCTCTGTGCCTCCATCAACCCTGAGGCGTGGCATGCATGTGTGTATTGATATCCTGATGTGTAGCCTTGCCTTTGTTTAGCTCTGTTGAATCCTGGGACCCCTCTTTCAAGGCCCACGCTTAGCGCTGGACCAGGAAGAAGACAGTGTGCAGTAAAGTCGACGTTAAAGTATTCTTTGTGTCTGAGTTGCAGGGCAAGACAGGGTAGAGCTGAAAAGTCATTTGCACGGTGTTTTAAGAAACATTGTCTTTTTGGCTAAACTGCAGGCAGGGTAGTGCATAAAAGGGAAGCAAACAATTTAAGGTGTGAATCATTTGCAGGGTGTTTTGAGAAACATTTAAAAGCAGGTCTGTGGTAACAAATATTTGTTGAAATTTTCTGGTGTTTTTAGGACAAAAGTTTGGTTGTTGGAATCAGCTCAAATATATCGTAAAACCAAGGATTCGGCGGACATTTAGTGGTGCCTACTGGGTCTTCATTGGGGCTAGGCGATACCATACAGGACACCGGAGTACTGTATGGTATAGATACCGAACGGTACACGTACTGTATGGTACCAACCCTGATCACAGGACAATAGACACTCTATCCTAACTTGTATCCCAATCCCAGGTCCGACGCTCTCAGTGGCTGGTGGGGGCGGGGGCTCAAACACAACCCATGCCCTGCTCAGTCCGGACCCTGAAACCCTGCCAAAAGGGGGGCCGTCCCCCCCAGCCACAGGCGAGTTCCTGGAAACCAAGGGGCTCCAAGGTCAACCGACAGTGGCTCCCTATGCTCCCTTAACGGCAGGTCCCAACTCCCCTCTGGGCCAGAGATATGGCCCCGCCATTATCCCCTAGGAATTGGTAGCTGAAAATGGGCTGTTTCAGCCCAAACTGATATTAGCTCCGAAAACTCCAAAATTGACCCCTTGTCCGGACCCCCCAGAGGTAGGGACGAGGCAACTGACCCTATGCTCTTCGAGTACAAGCTCCCTGGAACCCTCACCCAACCTGGTTCCCTCTGAGGTCCCGGCATCAGGGCGCCACGGGATCGCCAAGTGGGGTCAGGATGTCCAAAATGGCAAAATCGGCCGTCTCGGGCGAACGTCCAGGGTAGGAAATCTTGGCGATATTGACGCGCCAAGCCTTGATTCACAACCCTTGATATCCCCCTTGGTCCCATGCCTTGGGTTATCGCTTGCTGTCACGCGGGCTGCTTACTGTTCACCGAAGGGATGACCACACGGACGGGGCAGAAAGCAACATGCGGTGCAAAGGGGGGATCGTGGATCGCACCAAAAGTTGAATAACTCCGGATGAGCCGGAGGAGCAAATACGAAACTCAATGGCATTCAACCCTTGGTCATCTGCTACAATATTCGCCCTTCCTTCCTGGCTAGATTCCGTGCCCCATGGAGATATGGTAATTCCAATATGGCATACAATGGCAAAAACAGCAAAAGTTGGCCAAAATGGCCCGCACTCATGATTCCATATCTCCATGGCCACGGCGAGGATTCTTCCAACCGAAAATGCTATGAACACATGGGACTTAGGTCCCAATATATGCCACTTGCCAACCCTCATGATCGCCACTAGCTATTTTTCCCATTGGAGGGAACGTGACACACAAATGGGGCAGAATGGCAAAATACCCCAAATTGGGTGACTCACAACTCTCCCATCGAGAGGAGAGGCCACATGGGGAAACACCCCATTCGATGTGGGTTTATGTGCCCTCTCCGAATTGCCCTTACCCTTGGTCAAGTGGCGCACGCAACCTCGGGGGTGACATCAGGGGGAGAAGGATTTTGTGGCCATTTTGGGCAAAACGGCCAAAATTCACCCAAAAGTGCTCCCTCCAAATATCGTATCTCCGTATCGCAAGAGAAAGGAGCCTCGGGCTTTTGCATGGATGCAAACCGAAGCTTTGCTTCCCTTTTGCAACAAGGGTTCAGGTTCAAAGCATAATGAAAGCATTTTTAACACCTCAATCCTTGACGCACACTATTTATGGGAAAAAGTGCATATATCGGCGATATTGGCATGAATATATCTTTGGGACCTTGAGGAGCAAAAATATGAGTAAACACTTTTCGAGTAGGCCCATAGGAGGTGCTTTCAAATATGCACACTATGGTTAGATTGTCTCCGCCCACTCGTGTCGTTAGTGCTTGCATATGAGCGCGTGTGCAAAGAGGCAGTATGGCACGCGTGCTCACAAGGCGAAACAAAAAAAAATAGAAGACAAGGTTGTAAAAATCAACCAAGCCATCCACGATGTCCTTCGTCGTCTCTACTTTACATATTGCCTTGGTACGAGGCTCAACTCCCCATAGGCTTCGAGTACGAGCCTCGGGGGTTTGGCCATTTTGGCCTAATTTTCGACCAAAACTTGCCCTCTTTCGAAAATAGAGTTTTGGTACGCATTGAATGGCGTGGAGCCATCGTTGAGTTGGCTCGAAAAACGAAAATGGCCTCGGGCTTTTGGTCTTGTGAGCATTGTGTTTGTTTATTAACGTTCATGCTCACAAGGCCACAAAGTTAGTGTTTGCGCACGCAAACGACTTGGGTTTGCGAGACCCATAGGCTGCCTAAAACACCGCCATTGCCCGCTTCCCTATACAAGATGATATGCCCGCGTGAAAGGGGCATGGATGAAAGACATAGGGGGGGAATGTAGGGTTCCGTCCGAACTCATGGTGCTTGAGAACCATGAGTTCGAGCGATCGACGGAAAAGCTTGCGCGCTGATTTTCTCGAAGACGCAACGGCGAAAAATTCTGGTGAACACACCAGATGAAAGTACATTAAAAACCCTCTAGATTCCTCCCTTAAGTTCTCTTAGAACCTCAAAGGTACTCGAGAAAAGTCCAGAACAAAACTCGCCACGGAGAAGCTACGAAGGCGCGCGAACAGGCGACATCAGGCGGCGATTTCACGCCAATTAGAAATCGCGGTAGAAATCGGGTATTTCACCGATTTCCGACCAAAAATCGCCTAAGACAATAAAATTATGCTCATTGTACATCGATTTATTGGTTAGAAATCAGATTCCAGATTATGCGGGTTAGAGAACAGGGATATCCCGCTGACAGCCGGTATCAACGGCTTCCGCACGGGTGTGACGGCTCACAGGCCTCCGGGCCATGGGCCATAACGGGTGTGACGGCTCACAGGCCTCCGGGCCATGGGCGTTAGGTTCTGGGTACCGCTTCACTACCGCCGCCACCGCGAGTCCCAACCAAGCCCCGAGGCGGAGTCTGTGCACACGTAGCCAGGAGTCCACATCTGTCCGCGCCCCCGCTCGCCACGCACCCCCACGGCACAGGACTACGAGGAATCCCCCAGCCCCGCCAGCGCCACCAGTCCCCACGGCCCCATAACACCCACCCACGCCCACTCCTCCGCCCAAGGCCACGGCCCCACCCAGGGACAGTGGTTGCGGCGCTGCACCCACACGCAGCTCTGGATGCTGCGGAAGTGGGCCCGGGCAGAGCCCTCCCTCGAGGGCCTGGTCCACCGGCCCCGCAAGGGCTTGGCGGAGAGCCGCCGCCTCCAGCCAGCGGGGGGATGGATGCCACAGGTCGCATGGGAAGCCATGCTGGCCGATGCGCTCCACCCCCTGGGAGTCCACCCCCGCAACCTCCCCGCGCCCCAGGACAACCCGTATGTCCTCAGGCGCCTGCGGCAGACCCTCCAGGAGACGCGACGAGAAGGCAGACGCCTGTGCGACATCATCCCAAGCCCAGCCCCGCACACACCCACCCCCTCGCCTCCCCACAAGCGCCGGCGCACCGACAACGGCGGCACCTATAGCACACCAGGAGCCCTGCGCGCCACACAGCACGACGCGCCTGACTCCCCGGCCAGCAGCGCCACCACCTAACCCTGATACCCAGCCAGCCACCGCCGCGGGGCGCCGCGCCAAGCCCCGCCCAGAAGACACCAAGCGAACCGGAAGCCGAAGGACGCCAACGCACACGCCAACGGGCACCGCTCCGCCCAACGGCGCCGAACCCAAGCCCGCAGCCGTCGAAACCGCCTAACCCAGCCGAAGCACCAACACGAGTCAAACCCGAGCCGCACCCCATAACCGCTAACCCTTGACTCCTAGCCAAGCCCTCCAAGGGAGCAACATAGCCACAATGTAAGGATTTCAGCGACCTATAATGGGCAGTTTTTGCCTATGTTAATCAGGACTTTTGCTGCATTATTTTTGCTTTATTTCTACACTAATTTCAGTGGAAAACAATGTAAAATACCGCTGAAATCTGTGTTTTTGCGCCTGCGACGCGGCCCGAAAGTCGCCGTCGCTTACGCTTTCTGGAGTTTTGCAGATTACGATCTAAAGCAATTTAATTGTTTTTCCTGATTGATCTATTGTTTTTAAGCATAGGCGGATGGTACGGCACCATCCCGGCGCCGTTCCGCGGTGGTCAATTTTGGCCAAGTAGGCCATGTTCACGATTTTTTATAAAATCGTAGGTAGCTCAGATCCTGAAGTTGACCACACCAAATCAAAGCGCAACAGTGGGGCTTTACATACATATGATGATTGGGTTTCAAAACGCCTCGGTGCACCGGCACCACGCACGCGTTGGGAGGAGTCACGTGAATTTCATGTATTATATTGAAAAATCTTTTTTTTTTCAAGTTTTGAGCTCAAAACTCAGGACTTTCTTCAGTTTTATCCTGATCTAACTCAGCATCCTGATTGCGACAACCCCTCGGCACCAAGAGCAAGGCCGACACGTCGTCGCTTTTCGAGTTTTAGTATAGTTTTTATGCTATTTTTATAGTATAATTGCTATGTGCATTGTTACATGTTTGTGTATGTAAAAACACATCATGTTCTACCTCTTCTCTATGTCAGGACATGTGAAAGGGATCATTTCGAAATCCCTTCGGATTTCGTGGTCATGGCCTTGGCTTGCACATCGTCGGTATTGGGGATTTGAAGGAGGTTTGTTTGTATGTTTTTGGGGAAATGTTGGATGTATAGGCCAAAGCCCAATTCAAGGCAACAAAGGACTTCAAAAATTATTACAATTTCGAAACGCGCTCAGCAACGACGACGACGACGACGATGACGCTGTAGACGGCGACGAAAAGGTCCCTGATTGGCTACGAGAAGAAATTAGTGAACCCCAATGACATGTCCAAGAGGGTTCTTCACGGCAACACCATGTAAGGACCATTTGACCTAATTGAGACCAAGACCAAGGACTTTGACGACCTATGAGACCAGCAGGATCCTCGTAGCGCTGGAGAGAACACGACGACAAGCTGCAGCGCGAGGATTTTACTGGTGTCAGCGCTTGGATGGTTTTCAAGATTACTCCAATTTTTTTTCGGATGGTTCTCAAGATTGCTCCAAGACCAGTGGAATATGGTGCCATGGACAGTGTGGCATGGACATCCGTTACCCTCCAGCAGGCCCACTGAGCTGGCCAGAGCCCAAGGAGATCATGAAGGTCAAAGAGGGAGCCAAAGAAATTTCACAAAAAATTCAGGAAAAATTTAATGGTGTGGGGCAAGAAAATTGGTTACCACAATTGTAATCATAATAGCTACTCAGGGCCAGGATAACTGGTGACCTGTGTTTCTTTCTGTATTTATTTGTGGGCCACAGATGGGACTATTTCACAGAAAGTGATGCACAAACTGTGAGTTATTGTGAATTTGTTTTTGTGTTGTCTTTGTTTCAGGGTCTAGGGTACTCAGAAGTGCATTTTCTTTCCATTGTTGACTATTTTTTATTTTAAATTGTGTGCAGAGGTCATTTTTGATGATTCATTTCTGTCCAGGATTGCAGAAATTGTGCTGTACTGTGATTGAGCCTGGGGGTCAGAGGACCCTATGTGTGAGGCACTTGTGAGTGCCATGAGTGGTGTGTGTGTAGACATGTACATTACATGCGGGTACCAGAACCCAGCGGTGCGTCCTAAAATCCCAGGTCCGGGATCGAAGTAAAAATCTGTGTTTTATTTATTGCTCCTCGGCTTATCTTTATAGATTCAGCCACAGAAGCACCCATTTTCTGTGGGTGTTTTTGAGCTTGGGAGGGGAGTGTTAACCGGTGGAGCAATTCAGTTGCGTGGTTAACACCCAACCCAATGCTTTGCATTGTTCCCACCCAAGTTAACCACTTGAGGTCGCTTCTCCCTTTCTTTTATTTTTCAGCCTGAGATGTTCTGAGGGCTTGGGAGGGGAGTGTAAGGTTTTCAGCGACCTATAATGGGCAGTTTTTGCCTATGTTAATCAGGACTTTTGCTGCATTATTTTTGCTTTATTTCTACAGTAATTTCAGTGGAAAACAATGTAGAATACCGCTGAAATCTGTGTTTTTGCGCCTGCGACGCGGCCAGAAAGTCGCCGTCGCTGACGATTTCTGGAGTTTTGCAGATTACGATTTAAAGCAATTTCAATTTTTTTTCCTGATTGATCTATTGTTTTTAAGCATAGGCGGATGGTACGGCACCATCCCGGCGCCGTTCCGCGGTGGTCAATTTTGGCCAAGTAGGCCATGTTCACGATTTTTTATAGAATTGTAGGTAGCTCAGATCCTGAAGTTTACCACACCAAATCAAAGCCGAACAGTGGGGCTTTACATACATATGTTGATTTGGTTTCAAAACGCGTCGGTGCACCGGCACCACGCACGCGTTGGTGGGAGTAACCTGAATTTCATGTATTATATTGAAAAATCATTATTTTTTCAAGTTTTGAGCTTAAAACTCAGGACTTTCTTCAGTTTTATCCTGATCTAACTCAGCATCCTGAGTGCGACAACCCCTCGGCACCAAGAGCAAAGCCGACACGTCGTCGCTTTTCGAGTTTTAGTATAGATTTCTCTGCTATTTTTACAGTATAATTGCTATGTGTATTGTTACATGTTTGTGTATGTAAAAACACATCATGTTCTACCTCTTCTGTATGTCAGGACATGTGAAAGGGATCATTTCGAAATCCCTTCGGATTTCGTGGTCATGGCCTTGGCTTGCACATCGTCGGTATTGGGGATTTGAAGGAGGTTTGTTTGTAATTTTTATGGGGAAACGTTGGATGTATAGGCAAAAGCCCAATTCAAGGCAACAAAGGACTTCAAAAATTATTACATGTTAACCCTTGGAGCATTTCAGTTGCGTGGTTAACACACAACCCACACCCATAGCCCACACAGCCGCCTAACCAGCCAGCACCAAAAGCAAAGAGGCAACTAGCCAAACCCACCCTGACCCGTACCCGTGTACATCAGGACGCTCAAGCAACACCCCTGGGGCGCGGCCGCCACCAAAGCACCGACGACACAAACTAGAGGACACAACAGTATTGCACCGCTGCACCAGTTGCCCATGCCTATGCCTGCAGTGTGCACGCGCCCCCTTTTCCATTTTTAAAAAAGAAAAAAAAAAGACGTCAAAACAAAACAAATACAGAGCAAAAAAAAAGGACAGAAAAGAAAATTGGGGGCGGGGGAAGAGGGACACAAACATCAACAGCACACGCGCACCGCACACACCGCGCACACCGGTGAACAGGCGCCACGTGGGCCAGGACACTGCACCCAGGGCAGCAAAGGGACAGGACACCACGGCCTACACCCCCGGGGTCGGACGCACTGGGGCGACCCAGCCGGCCCATCGGGCCAGTGGCAGGAGCGGTACTCCAAGGCCGCTGGTCCGAGCCCGGACAGGCTGCATCGGGGAGCATGGCAAACGTTGCCCGGAGCCATGGAAGCAACTGATGACAGGCGTGCCGGCACACAGCCCAGGAGGGGGTCGCCTGCCAAGCAGCGGGGTCCCGTAACTCGAGCCACAGGAGTGAGGCGGTCGTACCGTAGACAGGCGGGAGCAATACCCCCTGTGGTGAGAGATACTCCACACGGCTGGGCAGCCCCCCGAGCTGCCGCCCACAAGAGGGGGCATGTGACCCTACCCACGGACACATGTGGGCACACCCTCCCACCCGGGACACCTGGACCGGGTGGCCGCGACACTGCCTTCCCAAGCACCTGCGGGAGCTGCTTAAAAGGCACCTGACCTAGGGCAGTGGGAGGGACAGGACGTCCCCTTGGTAAGACCTTCTTGCTGCATTGTCAAAGGAGGCATCCCGAGCTCCCGAAGATACCTACCTACCTACCTACCTCTGAAATGATTGAAAAACTTGTTTGGCCAGAAATATTGCACTAAGATCTTCGACGGTTTACAATGTACGTGGCGCCCCACTTCCACATCTTAAACGCGGATGAAGCGATAACACGATCAATGCATGAAGCGACATCAAGATCAATGCAGAGCCTGTGCAGTCCCTACCCAAAGAACCAGTACAAACCCTGATGGGATCACGGTGTAGGCTGCAAACCCAACTGTGAGGGCGCGGCGCTATCCATTCAGATATTTGTTTGTACCCGGGCCTTTGAGCGGGCAGTGCGTGCCAATCGCTAGTTCTACTTTAATACTTTAGTACTTACCACTTGCCCAACGTGGCAAACTCACCAAGAGCTTGCCATGTAGGTGAGAAGGGGAGGACATGGCACCCCGTGCGAGCAACAAGACAAGGGTAAGGCCGCCTGTCCCATCCGAAGTCATTCGTCCAGCGCATCTAAGACACCACGTGAGGCCACATGGGCAAGGCGTCCACTTGGAGGGGGTAAATAACGATGAAGCGCTTCGTGGGGCTCCGGGTGGAACAGCTGGGTGGGGGAATTTTCGGGATGACTCGACAGTCGATGAGGCGCCGGCGCTGAAGGGCGTCACAGTCGGCGCTGCAATTTTGCATCTTGAGGTTCGAATCCCTCTCGGAACAATTGTCAGATCGCTCCACTGATGGCAGTGATCGCTCCACTGATGGCAGCGATGGCTCGTTGATGGCAGCGATCGCTGCGATCGGCAGAGCGATCCAGCACTGATGCCGGAATCAGGTTTCGAACCCACGCAAGGCTCAAAACCACCATCAAAATTGTCAACCCGCTATTGACTTTGCTGGTAGCTATGTGCTAAATTTTAAGTGCAAAACTTCATGTAACTTGTAATAACATAATTTAAGTTAACCTTACACAACCAAATTAAATTTAAACCTTCATTTAACCAGTAATAACTCAATAATAATAATAATAATAACCTATTAGCTTCGCATCGTCTACTTTAGTGGCAAAATAAAACTCAAGATCTTATTACTTGCAACTTGTGGTATACTTTCAGTATTGGCCGTTGGGGGTAAGACTGGAGCCAAGGAAGGGTACAAGATAAGTCCCAGTGGTCTTGATGCTCTTCGCCGTGTTTGTAGTACATTTGGAAAGAATACTCCATACCGTGCGGTGACACGTACATGGGGACGCAACTTGGAGGGTTTCTGTCTTCGGTCTGTTGTGTGCTTCGACCGCATTGGCCCAATGTGAATGACATGGTGGCACAACCGCTTCGGTATGAATTACAACAACTGAATGCCGACATTCATCAATATACCCAACATGCAACCTTTGCGGTGCTTTCTCCTCAGCAGCTGCAACATTGGAATGGCTTGGTGGAGCGTTCCGTGCTGTTGCATACTCAACTCTAAAACACGGGATGCGGTTGAATGGAAGTGCGTCTCCTTATTCCAATTGGTGCGAGTTTTGTTGGTTTTCATGTTTGTTCCTAAGTGCATTATTCACCTTATACATAGATACAAGTCTTCCAATCAATTTGGAGGTGTCCCCTCCAGCTTAGGGTAGGGTTGGGGTTAGGGTTAGGGTCACCGACCTGGTGGAACCAGTCTTGGTTTTATAACTCTTTTTAGTGTCTAGGGTGGCCCTACCAGGTTTAGCAGCAGCAGCAGCAGCAGCAGCAAGCAGCAAGCAGCAAGCAGCACGCGCGAAATGGCTAAAAATCAGAACTCCGTCGTGGTGTTTTGGATTTGGCTGAAATTTTGGTGGATGGTACCTATGGGTGTGAAGTACAATCACACAAAGTTTGAGCAGGAAACTCAACAGTGGCGGCCGGGAACGGGATTCACAAGTGGCGGACCTCGGTTCCAAAAACTGCAGTTTGAGGCCAAAAAGAGCCATTTTTGGGCCAAAAAACCCCTGGAACACATTCAAAACGGCCAAACGAAGGGAAACGGTGGGTACACTGCACGTGCGGCTTGACTTCCCCGTGTCAACCAGCTCTTTGCGGCCCTCTAACTCCATGATATGTCCCGGAAACGGCCCAAAAAGGCCCACAGAAGCTCCAAATGCCGACAGCCACAAACCAAGTGTAGGCCATATCTTTGGCTACATGGCTCAAAATGCGATTCCGAGGGCACCTATTCCACCCGCAACCCCCCACTTTTTGTGGTTTCCACCCCTCAGAATTGCCCAAACGGACGCCTACCCCCCAATACCTAGGCCCACTAGGCTGCGGCAAGCTGCAAGCTCAAGCCCAAACAGGTGGGTGCTCAAATGGGTCAACAAGGTCCAGTAGGGGCAAAAAAATGACTTTTCTCCAAAATGATCCTAGACCATGTGCGACGCTAAAACAAGTGTTTTTGGACCGTTTTGAGCTTGTGGTGGCCCATTTTGGTCCTCCGAACCTCCCAAAATGCCTTGAAAATGGGCTGTTTTGGGACCAAAAATGGGTCCAAAATGGGTCAAAAACGCAATTTTCCAGACCTCATCCTGGACCATTTGTGGTGCACAAACGGGTGAAATGAGCCCATTTTGAGCCCATTGTGGGGCATTTTGGCCCCTCAGAAGTCGAAAAAGCCTTGAAAGTGGGCCTCGTGGTGATGGGGTTCACTTGCAAGCTCATTTCACTTTGTCAAGAGCCATCAATTTGTGAATCATTCTTGATGTCCCTCACCAGTCATAGCTGATGTTCCCTCCACCACCAGCTCGGTCCCAATATTCAGTCTTGATTAGGGTTAGGACTGGCGTTAGGGTTGTCTTACTATTTTTCGCCATTTTTCATTAGGGCAGGTGCATTGTTGGTGTTTTGAGGTTTTCATGTCTCTTCATAAGTGCCTTATTCAACTTATGCATAGATACAGGTTTTCCAATCAACTTGGAGGTGTCCCCTCAAGGTTAGGCTGTGGGTCCCCGATCTAGTGGAACCAGGCTTGGTTTTATAACCCTTTTTAGTGTCTAGGGTGGACCTACCACGTTTAGGAGCAGCAGCAGCAACACCAGCAAGCAATCAAGCAAGCAAGCAACACGCTCGAAATGGGTAAAAATCGGAACTCCGTCGTGCTGCTTTGGATTTCGGTGAACTTTTGGTGCATGATACCTATGGCTGTGAAGTGCAGTCACACAAAGTTTGAGCAAGAAACTCCAAGCAGGCGGCCGGGATCGGGATTCGCAACTCGTGGACCTAAGTTTCAAAAACCGCAGCTTAGCGCCAAAAGCAGCCATTTTTGCGCGAAAAAAGCCTTGGAACAGATTCAAAACGGCCAAACGAAGGGAAACGGTGCATACAGTCCACGTGCGGCTTGACTTCTTTGTGTCAACGAGCTCTTTGCGGACCTCAAACTCCGTTTTATGTCCAGGAAAGGGCCCATAAAGGCCCCCAGAAGCTCCAAAAGCCGACAGCCACAAACCAAGAATAGGCCATGCCTTTGGCTACATGGCTCAAAATGCAATTCGGAGGGCACCTACTCCACCTCCAACCCCCCGCTTTTTGTGGTTTCGAGCCCTCCAAATTGCCCAAACGGACGCCTAGACCCCAATACCTAGGCCCACTAGGCGCCGGCAAGCTGCAAGCTTAAGGCCGAACAGGTGGGTGCTCAAATGGGTCAATAGGGTCCACTAGGGGCAAAAAGATGACTTTTCTCAAAAATGATCCTAGACCATGTGCGACGCTAAAACAAGTTTTTTTAGACCGTTTTGAGCTTGTGGTGGCCCAGTTTGGTCTTCCAAAAAATCCCAAAATGCCTTGAAAATGGGCTGTTTTGGGACCAAAATGGGTCAAAAATGGGTCAAAAACGCATTATTCCAAACCTCATCCTAGACCATTTGGGGTCCACAAACGGGTGAAATCAGTGCATTTGGAGCCCATTTTGGGGCATTTTGGCCCCTCAAAAGTGCAAAAAGCCTTGAAAGTGGTCCTCGTGGTCATGGGGTTCACTTGCAAGGTGATTCCACTTTGTCAAGAGCCATCAATGTGCGAATCATTCTGGATGTCCCTCACCAGTCATAGCTGATGTTCCCTTCCCTACCAGCTCGGTCCCAATATTCAGTCTTGATTAGGGTTCGGGCTAGGGCAAGGGCTAGGGTTAGGGTTGTCATACCATTTTGAGCCATTTTTCTTTGGGCCGGGTGCATTCCTGGTGTGTAGGGGTGGCTACATCTACTCATCTGTCACTCTGTACCTCTGCATGCAAGTCTTGCAATGAGAACCAAGGTGATTTGGTCGTTCTAGGTTGGACAGGGGCGAATCTGTGCATTCGCCTCTTTTTTTAAATTTTTTTCTCTATGGGGTCCAACCTCTATGAAGTTTTGATGCACGACCGCCAGAAGCATGGTCGGTCGAGCGGTTAGCACATTCGCCTGGGGAGAGTGCGGTAGTCTGAACCCTGCTGGCGGCTAAAAGCCACAAGCTGCAACAATTGCAGAGGGGCCGCCTGTGGATGCTCCAGAAGGTGTTGGAAGTCAACATAGTTGCAGAAGTCAAGATAGTGTTACACAGCCACCTCCATTTACTACTAATTTATCTACCATTGATGAGAGGCAAACAGTGGACACACCACACATCACAACCAAGCATGCCCTTTGTTGCAAAAGAGTGGAATGTTGCCCTCCTTGGTTCCGGCTCCAACGGAGGAGGAACAAAGAGGGGTTGCAATTCTTGGTGTCAAGGCATGCACAACATTTGTTGTATCCATTTACTGCGCATGGTAGTAAAATGGCTATAATTTGCTATGTCAATACCAGAAGTAAAGTTTCAAAAATTGCATGTTGTACCACCAGGCGTGCCAGGCGAGGCGCATTGGTTATTTCTACATCTTTCAGGAACGGGTATTTCCATGCTCCGGGCTTGAATTACACCCAAGCCTAGCAAGATGCTTTCCGTACATTCATTCATACATCGTTCCAGTTATATAATATGCAGTAACAGCAACGCCACATTTGAGTTAAACTAGACGAAAAGGGTCTCTCCTTTACTTGCTCGCTGCAAGTATTATGCACAAAAAGTGATAGGTGGGGTTGCATCATATAACTCGTTATTCCATTGGATAAGCAGGTGTAGGTAAAGTGGAAAGGTTTGCTACATCATACAAAGAAAGCAAACAAGTCAACTTGCAAGCGCTAAGCTTACAAGATTCATCAATCGCATGGGAGACAAGAATGCTGTACATAAGGGACATGACATTTCCGGATACAGTTTGCAATTGCCATCAAGTAGACAACAGTGGTACAGCTTTAAAAGGTGTATGACGCGCGTGTGACATGTCAAGAGCCAACTGTATGGGATATTCCATGTTGCAACAAACAATTAATGCAGTCATTTATGAGACAGTGAAGATCAGATTGCATTGTGCTCTATTGTGTTGTGTCTCTAAACACTACTTCCGCAGTGTGCTGGCTTGGGCAGAGGTTTGTAGCACGCCACTGGCGAAGCAAACGGGCACTACAAAGCGAATCACACTGATTTCGCTGTAGCACCCTTCATAGTGCCTACAGACAAAATGAAACGTATTTTGAAGCATTAAACATACAAAACATTCATGGATCAATCAACAATCTGAGTATCTCTACATTCAGATCTACGTGCACGCGCTAAGCGCCTTGAGCGCGCATGTGACTGCTGCACTCCCCTCCCAAGACACTACATGGGGAGTGGCTGAGACCTGAAATTCTGTAGCAGTCACATAGGCTACATACACCTAAACAAATATGTTTCTCGGGCACTGATAAACTGCTTGGCCTTTTGTAATTGATGCTTGGAAGGAAAAAAAAATTTATGTTTGTTGGGATGCCACTTGTTCCATTGTTTTGCCTTCTATATGGTGATCCGATGCTGAAAAATCTCAGAAGTCTATTTTACAAAACTCAGTGGGGCCACAAGCAAACAATATCACAGTGCAATGAAATAACAGTGCACCATCAGAATAATGTACACCATCTTGCACAAAGAAAACCCATTAATGCTAATGTACAAAGCCCATTCACTGAAGTCATACATAACTTAAGTTACTTCTGAGATTCATTCACCTTGCAAGGATCCTCGAAATTGAACTCCCGAAAAACAGAAGTCCATGATTGCATTTGCATACGAAGGCTTGGAACTTGTCAAGAAAATGGTGGCATACCATGTCAATGTTATTTTGACTCGGATTCTCAGTAACCCTGTTTTTTCTGACCTTCTTGCGCTTCGACTGCACCTGAAAGAGTAGCAAACAGGGAGGAAGGAAAGTTGGTGTAACCTTTATTAGGGCCCTACCCATTCCTTGGGTGGCCCACCCTCTTTATTTGGTCACCGATACATCACATAATGCAGTGCGGGCGTGTCTGCACATATATATCGGCACACCGCCGTACAGAGCACAAATACACACCCTGACGCAACCCTTGTGCTGTGTGTGTCGTTCACTATTGTTTAAGTGAGACCCACACACCTGATCTAAAGGATCAGTCACAACTCCATTTCCAAGATTCCCAATACACTGGTACACACACACACAGCAGAGCGCACGCACTCAAACACCGTGGATGTGCATACACACGCGTGAGCGCAAGCACTCGAACGCTAGGAGCGCAAGCACTCCAGTACACATATGCCATAAATTCAAATGTTCAGTCAGACTCATCAAAAGCGCCAAAAACAAGGCAAAGGTGCATGTTCTAGCAACCGTTGAAGCACAAAACAGTGCTTTTCGGACCAAAATTGGTCGTTGACACAAAAGTGATTTTGATATTCAGCTCATTTCAGTGAGATCAAAGCCCAAAACTGGCCAAAATTGAAAAAGAAGCGCGCACCAACACACGGAAACGCCCACGCGTAACCTTTAGAAAACTTTCAACTTCATCGTTGACGCGTTCGGGGCCTCTGCTATCCCGAATGCAGCACGCTCGGCGCCTTCTGTTCTCCTCTCAACCTTGTTCTCGTCGGCTCATTGGTCGCCTTTCTTCTTTCTGCGGCCCCTGATACGTTCGCCGCGTTGCCGGCGGTGCTGAGGTTCGTCCATCGCAACTTTGTTGATCTTCGGCGCCAAAATTGCGTCCTTTTCTCCTTGAAATTTCGCAGCTTTCTCCACTGTCGCTTCGGCAGCAGTTCTCTTTAGCAGCGCCACCCCAACCTTTTCGCGTCCACTGCCCTCGTGTCGCTGACCACTGATGCACACTGCATTGAGCGCGGCAACACGCACAGCGTCAACTCTTTTTTGTCCCTGCCGTGCTCGGTACTGCTTTGTGGAAGCAGGCCCGCCCAAACATGGCGGCAGTCCTGCATCCGCCGCAGGCTCGTATTTTGTGTCCTCGTCGACTTGTCGTAGAAGTCTTACAAACGTCTGCTCGGTGTCGCATCTTTCCTGCGCTGCAAGTTGAAAAAAGGCGTCTTCAGTATCCAACTCTTTCAGAAACACTTGTAGCTGCTGTCGGTGCGGCGCATCCATCACCTTTAGCTGGCAATATACCCTGACGGCCAAAGCAGTTGAAGGGGGGCAAAAATACCCAAACCTGCATTGAAATGCAGCTGGAGTGCTGCCCGTAAGCTCCGCAAAAATTGTTCTTGTTGTCGTTGATTCTCTTGGCCACCCTTGGCGACGAAAACCACAATACCCAAAACAGCGAAATTGTAGCAGGCCACTGGCGAAGCAAACGGGCACTACAAAGCGAATCACACTGATTGTGCTGTAGGACCCTTCATAGTGCCTACAGACAAAATGAAATGTATTTTGAAGCATTAAACATACAAAACATTCATGGATCAATCAACAATCTGAGTATCTCTACATTCAGATCTACGTGCACGCGCTAAGCGCCTTGAGCGCGCATGTGACTGCTGCAAGGTTGGAGAGTAGGGTTGGGACAACAAGAATGGATATTGTGAAACCATTGAAAACATCGGAGCATGTGTCAACTTGAGAGAACAATGAGAACAAACGTGATACCGTTGGTGAGGAGGGCTGATAGCGAATGGTGATGGTGCAACATCACGCATTTGTCACGCCACACTAATGACCGTGCAATGGGTATGTTTCTGCATGACATGCAAATACAACTATAAAGATGTCTTTCGGCTCGATTGCAAAGTGTAGTAAAATGGATGTGTTGGGTTGTGCAGCGGTGATAATGGAATAATAGCAAGGCTCAATAGGATCACATGGGATGGAGAATGACAAGGGAAACGAACAGATTATCTTACTTGTAAGCAATGTATCCTTGCTTGTAGGCGTGTGCCTAGCCAATGTCTAACTAACCCCAAATGCAAATCACCTCGGATTGCACTAATTGGTCTACACGATGATCTAACATTCACCCTAACCCCAACCCTAGCCCTAACCTTAACCCCAACCCTAACCTTTTCCAAGGCGTAACTGCAGGCCTAAGCCTCTCCCTACTGTTAAAGCCAAGTATAACTCAAATGTTTCTGATGTTTCTATAGGTTGTATCCCACATCCAATGTGAACTCTGCACTATCTGCTGAAACTCACTCTGAATCTAACCTTAATCCTTATCGTAAACTCAAAAAACCACTCTTTTACTACAACAGCAATCAAGCACAAATTTAACCCAAAGACCTACACAATTACCCTAATCTTAATGCTAACCGTAAACATAACCCTAGCCTTAAGCTCAATCCTAACCCAAACCCTAACCCAAAGCAAAACCGCAACCATCACCCTAACTCTGATCATAGCCAGGCCGCTTCAACCCGCACCCCTTTTCTCTCCCCAACTACCCCTGCGTAAACCATAACCGTAACCGTAACCCAAGCCATGTAAAGCTAACCCTAAACTAGTTCGTGCACGAGGAAAGGATACATGACGCCATGCCGTAATACAATGTGGCCGATACCCCCCCCCCGGCCACCAACTAATAGTGCATGTTCGCATACGGAACCATGTAGTCGAACGCTTTTGTGTTTCCAGTTGCCCTTGCTCCGGCGCCGCGGCGCCTTATTTCGCCATAAGGAACTTTAAGGCGACGCAATGGTTTCTTAAGTCACCTTAAGGCGACACCCCCCCCCCCCAGGTGGAGGTAATGCCGCCCCATGGGTCTTGTTGCTCCAGCGACGTGCCTGCCGTGGCACGCGAGGAACAAGCCGCTCCGGAAGGGGACTGCAGAACGGCAGACACCAGAAATGGGAGGTATTCGTTGTTGATTGTCTCGCTGAAATTTCCCAGGCTGATGGTGTACGTCAATTATCGGCGCTTTCTGCACTGTTCATAGGACCTCTTGTTCACGAATCATGGGTTAGCCCCATCGTCGGGGTTTGTTGTATGTCGGGCGGTGCATTTGTGCTTCTCCAGAGGTCAAGGATTGGCCGGCTTCAGGTATGGCTGTATTTTGCTTGCTGAATAGTGCCCACTAACCAGTTCACCAAATCTATACCAAATCTGCAACGCAAGCATCTTGATTGAGGTTGCCTTCTTTGTCTTCCTGCGTCTTGCGTCTTGCGCAATTGTGTTGATGCTCACGCAAGGTTGAAGCTCCGGTCGAATCGACAAATTTGTTGGAAGCAGCGGATTATGCCAATCTTGCCAAGCTTATGGACCACTTCCTTCAAGGGGTGAAGTCGTTTGTGAAAGGTTGGCTTCAACGAACTTTCCTACATGTGGCATTGATGACGCTTGCCATCTTTGCTTGCATGGGACCAACGCAAGTGGGGTGGCGCTACTCCATCTTTTTCGCTCTCGCATTCTTATGGGGGGCCCTCACGTCCACCGCGTTAGGTTTGTCCCCTCTACTCAGATGACAAAGCGCCACCATATTGTTGGAAAACGTTAACATCTTTGCCTGGTGCCATGTGTTTGTAGGTCGGGTGAATATGGACTTTGCCACGTCGGCTAGTGGGCCTACGGTTGCCACGTCGGCTAAGGGCTTGGGACAAGGATTCACTACCGCTATACGTGGAGGTGCAGCCGTAGGATTTATCCCTCATGTATTGGGTTTGGCAAATCTCTACTTGTGCTTCCTCGTACTTGGGTTGGTTATTGAGGACCGCCGCCAATCTATGCAAATCTTGGTCGCTTATGGTGTGATTGTTGTAAACCAATGCGGCGTAGGTTTTAAGTGGCTTTGTGATCTCCTAGCACCAATCCACACTCGCGAATTGAGGTACATACCACTTTGGTGCCACTCACAAATAGGCTTTTGTTCATCGCGCATTTGAATCTTTGTATCCGTTCAAGTATTGCTCACATAATCAAGTTGGTGCCTGTGTTGTCCTAGGTTTGGGATGCTCTTGGGTTGCGCTACTGAGTCGAGTCGGTGGTGGCATTTTCACTCAAGCCGTTGACATTGGGGCGGACTTGGTGGGAAAGCTTCGAGACAACATTGCCGATGACGACCCCAAAAACCCAAGCGTTATTGCCGATTTGGTTGGTGACAACGTTGGTTGTGTTCTCGGTGTGGCAAAGTTTGCGAGGCTTGCAACCTCGGCCATGCAATGGCCCCCTCCGTTTAGTCGTTTTGCCTCCATCTTTGTTTGTGTGATGCCCCACGCTTCTTTGTGCATCATTAATAGGAATGGGATCTGATTTGCTAGCTTCCGTGCTTGAGAGCACGTGTGTGGCGCTTGTCATATCGAGCAACATTCCAATGTTGGCGGGCAATTGGGTGTCCTCCATGTATCCCTTGTTGGTGTCGGTGGGCGGCATTATGGCGAGCATTCTTGTGTCATGCTTCGCTACGGAGCGCGCACAACAAAACAACAGGAGCGACCTCGAGGACATAGAGGTTGTATTGAAAAACCAAGTGTCGTTGTCCGCCTATTTGGCCACCATCATACAGCTGGCGGTTGCCATCGTTTGTATGCCTTGGAATTTCGAAATACAATTTTTGAACGGGGACAAACTCCAGGTGTGAAGTTTGCTTTTAGTCTCAACTTCAAAGTTCCACGGAACTCCAATGCCGTAATTCAAGTGCATAATATGCTATGGTAAGCATGAGCAACCAAGTTGCAAACATTGTGTTATGGGTTAGAAGAGGTCGGAGGTGGGACTTCGCATGTCCCTTGGTTCACAACCACAAAGGGAGGCAGTGGCACCTCCCACAATAGTGGAGAGATGGTACTAACGGGGGGGGGGCTAATTTTTAGCTCCAAAATTGGACTATGTTAGCACTGTACCAAGGTACCAATTTTCAAAGTACGCATTACGCATCATGTTAACACGCCCCAACCAGTGCCGGGTCCATGTGACACCACAGTTTTTGCCAGCTTGAGTATGATGCCTTGTGTGGTCATTTTGACAACCATATGTCATGCAATTCGCAACATCTTTGTAGCATGGACATTGCAATCCACATGGAATTTGATGATGTTGTGTTATGACCGTGGCAAGGGCCCGAGGATACAGCAGCCACGGATATTTGTCGATATCCCGGGCATATGCCACAAATATCTGCCGATATCCCGTGGGAGGTACCCAAACCCTAACCCTAACCGAAAAAAACTGAAAATGCACTTGGCAACCGAAAAAAATTATTCCTATTGTTATTTTTCTTCTTTATTTCGTTTTTATTATAATTCTTCAATTTTTGCCATTTCTTAATGATGATGGTGATGATGTCATTGCTATGCAAGCCGGTTTTTCTAGTTGCAAAGCGCACTTTTGGTCACTCAGCAGTTATGACGATATAATTAGAGTATCACGAAGAAGTCAATTTAGACCATGCAACCGTTGCCATCATTTAGTGTCTTTCTTCAATATGAGCGTGAGATGTACCGTTCGCGTGCATGGGCGGCCCCAGCCACACCTACAAAGGCCCCCACAAGCCAAGATCTCACAGGCATCCCATCTCCTTTCGACTCTGCTAGGTTAGAGGGACCACCCACGAAGGTTCGCAAAGTTCAAGTGCCAAGCTTCGGTTTCCTCCAAAGCATGGATCGTGGACATGTGAGACATGTATGACCGAAATGATTGGTTCCCAGTAGTTGGCACCATGACCTCATGATATTTGCTTATTTATGGCTAAGTGTAGGGAACAACGTCCCTTGGCATCACATTTTCGCATCTCGTGTTTTGAGCTTGCTCAAAACACTAGTTTAACTAATTACCTCTACATTAGGCATTTGTCCGTTTTGTCCGGAGTGCCTGAGGCAAGCACTTATGTGGCATTGAGCTGTTGTGTATCGTGCATGCACTAGGGTTAAACGATAGAGAGCACATTGTGTAGTGGACGTCTATCAAAACTTTCCAAAATTGTTGGCGTCCTGAATTGTTGTGTTGTGCATGGCTCAAGTATGCAATGAGGGAAAGGGAAGGGTTGGGCGCATCTATCCCGTGGCATATGCCACGGATATCTGCCTATATCCCGTGGCATAGGCACAGATACCGACCGTGTTGTGTGTTGTGTTATGTTGTGTGGTGTGGTGTGGTGTTGTGTGGTGTTGTTTCGTGCAAGCATCTTTGACAGGGGTGTAGTGTATCCCAACATGAGCCGAAAAGCTAGACCCCATGACCTCATGAACAACAGTTTTGTGCAGGGTGGACGTGCCAAAGGCAATAGAATTGTCCGTGTGCCGCACACTCCGAAGGATTGCTACTATTACCATATTTTGTTAGAGGAGTATATTGGCGCCTTGTGCATGTGTTCAAGGGCCGCACTTGAACAGGACATGGGTATTCAGCAAACTAGCAAGGTGGAGTCCCACTTGTGAGGTCGAAACTCTACTATGAAGCATGTGGGCTGAATTTCACTAGTGCAGACAGAACATTGGGCATGCTTTCGTTTCTAGACCCAACCCCAGTGGTGCTCAAAGTGCTTTGCGAGAGCCGAGGCTCTGTGACACCCCTCGAGTCTGTGACTCCCCTCGAGTCTGCTGCTCAGGCCTGTTTGGGGGCAGTTCTCAGGGGGTTGTGCCCCTACTGCACAGCACACCTGAGCCCCAAAGCTGCCATTTCTGGAACGTAGGCGACAACGAAGGCCCATGGGCGGAACAGCTTTCGTCCGAGTTTCGTTGCGCTTTTCAATCCTCGCCGGAGGCCGCGGATTTTGCGCAATGGAGTGGTTGTTTGCATGTTCAGTAGAACAGGTTTTTGTGGGAGGGTGCGGGGGAAAGCGGCAAACACCTCGTGACAGGCAAGCGAGTCATGATTTGAAGTTGTGGGCATGTTGTACTATTCATTTCTCCGTTGGACTTCGTTGTTGTGAGGCCCTTGCGTTTCTTTCTCGACACTAGGCGAAAGACATGCTGAACTGTCATAGATTGCCTTGGTGTTGGTGGATTGCCCACCCTCATGGCCTGCTCTTCCTTGATATCTTATAGGTGCAGAATTGGCATTGCTTCATAGCTGTTGCAATGGGTATTTGGACCAGCCGTGCGGTTGCAGCTGTCGCTGAGCATTACACTTCCCAGGCGAATCACCCGGTGAAAGATGTTGCAGAGGCCTGCGACACTGGTGCGGCCCACACAGTCCTCTCTGGTTTGGCTCTGGGGTACAAATCGAATGTTTTCCCGACAGTCGCCATTGCTTTGTGCGTGTACGTGGGCTACAATATGTGTGGGTTGCTGGGTATGTGATCCTCGCAGATTTGTTGGCTGTTCGTTGTGCGGGCCCCAGACATGTGGCTTTCTTTCTGGGTGCTTGTGGGCAGGAGGCAGATGCACCAGGCAGCAGCAACTAGTAGCAGGACTCAGGAAGCAGGCAGCACCGGTGTGGGGCACCGGGGAGCAAGCGTTGCAATTACAACGCAAACGTGACCTGACTGGACACTGGTGCTCATAGTCGTACCGTTTGGATTACTTGTGGGTTATGGACGTGTGGAGTGTGCGTCGTGTATGCATCATTGGCTGTGTCTTCGCGTCACGACAAACCTTCCGTAGGCATATCCCTCTCTGCACTGGGAATATTGTGCACGGTAAGTATTCCCATGAGCAACATGGGTTACGATGCGATCAGTGCAAGTGCCGGTGGACTGTCGGCGTTGGCCAAAATGGACCGGACAACCCAGAACAGAATACGTGATTTGGATGCCCTCGGGAACACAGCTGCTTGTGTCAGTATGCGCGTGCCGTAATCCCAGGCTCGAACCCATCCGTTTACTCCCTCTCCTTTGCCTGAGCGACGTAGTCGGTCCATGCATTCTCCCTGTCCCATTTCTTATGACTAAGGCATCTTGCAGCACATGCAGCGTCGTTTCCTCGTGTCAGTGACCACTCTGCAGTCTGATTCCTCATCATGTGGCTCCAGTCCGAATCCCAGCCTCGAATCACTGCCGACCGTCCCCACAGACCCCACCCCAAATCTGAGGCTCGCTGAACATGGTGCCGCATCCTCATTGTGATTGAACTTTCTGCTCCCTTTCGAGCAAGACCGCTTCGCTGCAGGCTGCTTGCTATCTGTTCGTCGTGTCTTATCCGATAGATTTCTATCCCTCTTGTTTGAACGGTGACAGCGATCGGCGTTCTAATGGTTGAGCTATGGTTTCGTCTTTGCTACAGTGGGCTTGTGTGCCGCGTTGAAAGGCTGACATGGGATTTTTCCGGTGCTTGGACAAGAAAATCGGACGGCCAGGAAATCGTTGCTCGGGATCCTTCGAATGGTGAAAGATGCCAGGCTTGGAAAAAGACATGCAGTGTACGCTTGACCAGACCAGACCATCGTTGAGCGCACGCGCGTGGGCGTACGTACGCGCCCACACCACACACACAGACCCGCGCACCTCCACAATCCTGTACCCACGCATGCGAACCCGCACCTGTGCGCACACGCACATAGTGGGCAGAAAGGTGGAAATACCCGCAGATGTGATGTGCAGGTATGAACTGAGTGGTTTCCAAAAAGTGATTTGGGCGGCGCGTGCACGCACACACACACACACACACACACACACACACACACACACACATACACACTGAAGTGACACTGACGCGTTGCCTTCCATGCGCATGCAAACCATATCAATCGGTACCTACAGACGTGACAATCCTGGTGTTCAGAATGGGACAGAGCTCAGCAGAGGGCGTCAGTGCTCCACAGACAGGAGCGTAGAAAGCACCAGGCAGCAAAAGGCGAAGTTTTGCTGTCCGAAGACGAGCCGCACAAACACACACAACCCTTGCATGGCCATGGTTGGCGGGTAAGGAGCACAAAACCTCAGGAACCCGTTGCAACTCTGCATCCTTTGCTCCGGAGATCTGTGCGTTCCTGACGCTCGACCTGTAGCAGCAATCCCATTTCTTCTGCCTGGCCTGCGACGTGGCTTTCAGGGGTAGCGAAGGGTGTTGTTGAGATGAAAGAAAAAGAAGAAAGCACAAAAGCAGAAAGGGCGAGATCCCAGCCACTGCTTGCACCACTGAAGGATCATCCTGACCATCCCAGAGGACCTGCGCTTTTCCAACCTCGCACCACCGAGCCTGGGAGGACCCATTCCCAGCCCTGGCATTGCCGCAACACCGCCGGTGGACCACCGAGCACATGCATGGTGGTCCACCGCTTGGTATCTCAACACACCTGTGGGAGAATTTTGCCCCTCTCCCCCCAACCAACCAAAAAAATGTGTCTGTGGACAAACCAAATGGATATTTTCCTCTTGAAAAGCCAAACCAGTCCGTACACCTGCAATTGCCAACGAGCATGTTTACTGCAGCAACGCCCTCCCCAGTCTGTCCGCAAGCCAAGGCACCACATAGAAGAAGCAAGGTCCGATATACAGTGAGCAGCAGTGTGGTCTATCGCACATCATGAGTCATCCACAGTGTGGAGCTTTTCCCTCACAAAGTTCAGGAATTATGTAGTGGCCGCCTTCTTTGCTAGGGTTGCATAATCCGCGCCTCCCCAATTGGTGTCATAGAGCAGTGGTTCAAGGAAGTTGCTGGGACCTTGCTACCTCTGAGCCTACAGTTCGGGGCTGGAATGGGGACTGGGCAAGAGCTGCTGTGCACATGAGAGTCTGCTCCATTTTTGCAGCCAAAGCATTTGCACATTGCTCTGCTGCGCTGGTTTCCATCGCTTTGTACGGGGCTTTCCTGGTCCGAATTTTTGAAGGATCTAAGAGCCATGGCATTGCTGTCAATATACTGGACCCACGAACACTGTTTGGGCTCCTGTTGGGTATGCCATTCCTAGTGCCCTGTGAACCGCAGTAGGTCCAAAGGAATATCCAGACCTGTGGTGCAATATTTTCGCGGAAAGCAGATGCATGGTGGACAACTCCCAGCATAGGGTACCACGGTACAGACGTCAGATGCACGACAGTATGACAGCAACCTCATTTGCACATCCATGAATTTTGTGTTTGTGGCTTCGCCCCACTCTTTGGCTCACAGGGGGTGCCCAGCTGCAGCCCTTGAGCCCAACCCCTCCCCCCCAACCCCCTCCCCTTAAAAGGGCCAAAATGTTTAGAAGATCCGGACCACATTTAGTCCAAATTGGCACCGGAAATTTTTTTTTCAGCATCTGGCAAAATTTCGATTTTGCCCCATGTGTGTATACTCAAAATGTTTAGAATTTCATGGTGAATCCAAAGATGCATGCAAAACATGAAAAAAATTTCTGACCCCTGACCTCCCCCCTTCAGCCCCCCAAACCTGGATGCTGGGATTGGACCCCCCAGGGGGTAAAAGTTTATTTCAAAAGCCCCACATACATGTGTTCACAATGATCAGTGCAACGAGGGGATCATTTTGAGGCTTACATCTTGGTGTACCCGGGACCCAAGCCTGGCTGCCCCCCGCCACCCCCCGCGCACCTCCCCTTTCAGGGGGCCAAAATCTTTACCGGGTGTCAGGGTCAACGGCTGCACCTGGGCATCCCATGACTTGGCTCCGTGGGTGCCGGACATTGGGAGGCACCCACATACTCACATTTGGCTTGATGGCAACCGTGGTTGCTGTGTACCAAAAAAAGTTGCTACTGAAATAAAATGCTCTAAGAGAACATTGGTGGCAACCATGGAAAATGCAAAGCATTGATGCTGAGGGCACTCCCAAATACTGCTTCCCAGTTGCCGGGATCGAAAATTACTGTAGATCCGACTCCTCACCTGCCTGCCACACCCCACCCTGTGGTTTTGGGGCAGACCGTATTATGCTAAAGAGGCACTAGCAAGTTTGTGGGATATGTCACATTTTAGTTGTCCCCCTTTGGGAGGCCCTCATATGACAGGTTTATGCATGCAACCACGCCCCCTCCTCGATTTTTGAACTCTGACACTGCAGGGGTTATGAGGCCATCTCCTCTCTTCTTCAGGGACCCTGATGTGGCAGGGTTTATGCAGGTCTTGTCTCCTCTCAGCAGGATCTGACACCATAGGCGTTGTAGCCCCGTCTTCTCCCGGCTTTAAGGGCACATAATATGGTGGAGGGTGTGTAGCCCTACCTCCTTCTTGCTTTGGGACCCCTAAACTGGCAGGGTTTATGTAGCCTGTTTTCTCCCTTCTTTGCACACGCCTAATAATGTGCATGGGTATGAATCCCTGTCTCGTTGTTGCTCTGGGTTATGCCAAGGTGTATGGAGCCCCATTTTCTACCTGTTTTCGGGACCTGTGATTAGGCACTGGTTATGCAGCCATGTCTCTTCTTTACTTCAGTGGGCCCTGATATTGCAGGGGTAGCAGGGTTTCTGTAGCCCCCTCACCTCCTTGTATTGGGGAACCCTGATACAGCAGGATTGTAGGAGCGTCTCCTCCTTGCTTGGGACCTTGATATCGCAGACGTTATGTCGCCAACGTTATGTCCCCTGTTCCCTGCTTTGGGGACCCCTGATGAGCACAAGTCATGTAAACATATCTCCTCTTTGCTTTGAGAACCCCTGATATGGCCACAGTTATAGCCACATCTTCGCCTTACTTGGGGCCTTGATATGCATCAGCTACCTGCCTCCGTGCTTTGGTAACAAGGTAGAGGATGTGAAGTCCTCCCAATATGGTAGGTTTTTTGTAGCTCCGTCTCTTCTTCACCGAGGGGACCGTAACATCGGCAACCCCCCCCCCCTCAAAAATTGTCGGCCGAATTCGGCCTACTTCGCCGATTTGTTTTGGCAATTTGTGGGGTTTCTGTGATTTTGCCGATTCGTTCTGCTGACTTGTTGGGGATTCTGTGATTCTACAACATCTGATTTGGAGACGGCACTGTAAGATGTGCATCATTTACTTGGGGACACTGGATAATACCTTTTCCTCCTACATTTGTTGTTCAGATTGGCACCATGAAGTGTTTTTACTGACCACAAAAAGATGCGTCTGTGGTCCCCTGGGATTCATTGTCCCCCACTGATCAATTTTTTCTGCGGGACAAGTACCCTGATGCTGGTGAGGGGGCGGTTTGCGATTTGTGTGTTCGCTCTGCACGGCTGTACCACGCACCGGTCGCCAATCGTTTCCCATCCAATTTGCTGCAACGCCTGCGGCGTCGCAGCTCCGCGCGCCGGCCGTCCAGCCGAGCCACCTTCCTGCCGACTCTGCTACTCCCGGAGTAACCCGAGGAATGACCCCCGTGACTGCCGTAACCGGGCCGCCAGTAGAGACCCCGGTGCCATGGGAATACCCTACAGGGGTTTGGGCTTTATTACCCTGGTCGGGACGACCCATGACACCTCACTGTGGTATGCGGCGACCCGGGGCAGGTGGGCGAAGCTTCACATCTCCATTTGAACCTCGTGTACGGGGGCAGTACGGCTCACCATCAGGCCGGCACGACCTGTCACCTCGTGTTGGCCGTCACACTCCGTCTGCCGTTGCCGCACACCCAAGCCATGAGGAGACTACTTCCCATGAGCTGCTACCACCGTTGTGCCCAGCATATGGACGGCATCAAGCACATCCACCCCTCCCACACCCGGTCAAGCACCATCACCCCTGACTCCCACAGCCTTCTCACCAGATCCACTGTGATGCCACAACCAAAGAACCCGCGAGTCACCGTCCAGAGCCGCCTACCACAGCAGTAGGGGCAGGGCCGCCGTCGGTTCACCGGGGCACCGCACCCCATCCACCCGGACGCTCCTCAGGTCACCCTGAATCGCCTTCCAGGCACTGGACGACGGCTGCCCAGAGTGACGCATTGCCCACCTTGCTTTGGGCCAACCCCTTCTGGCGCGCTCCCGACACGACCCACAGAGCGGGGCAGAGGCACACTGATGCACCCAAACCGGCACCGTCTCTCCGCACCCGCAGCACTGCAGCGGGAGCACCGACCGTGATGGGACGCAGCTGTCTCCACAGCATTGTGACCACAGGTCCTGCCACACATCACTGCACGCCTCCAGGCGGCGCATTAGCGCAACTGCCAGCGCGCGTGCAGTGGCACAATGAAGCGAGCTTCGTCTCGCCTCCTCCCATGTGGACACCGAATCGAGAACTGGCCGTCCGCTCGACGTCTCCGAGAGGCTATCTAGTAGCCGGGGCCATCGCACCACCTTGAGACGTTGCTCGTTGTTCGTCAAGAGCTCCCATCCACAGTCCTGCACGATCTCCCCGATAACACCAACCCCGGCCACTCCTGGGCCCCTGGCTGATGCGATTACCATGCGATGTTCCCCCGACCGAGCCTCGATGACCGCCCCAGGCCTAAGGCATCTAACGTGTGACGGGCGTCGGCAGCCACGTTGTCATCTCCCTGCGGTGGAGATAACAGCACCTCCGTGATGTGGCCCTATGCATCATCTCCCCGGATCCGTGCAAGTTGCTTGGACCCCACCAGTACGGCCGTGGACCGCTGCCCTTTGTCGCTGGAATGACCCTCCGCAGCTGCCGGTCATACAGCCATATTGCCCCCACATCAAGCATGGTGGCCACTCCCAAAATTGGGAGGTTGCAAAGCGGTTGCTGGAGGACCGGCAGCACTTCACGGGTCCAGCCCGTGATGTTTCCAACAACCGGATGGTCGGTGAACACCTGGAGCCAAGGTTCACTCCCACCGTCAGGGCTTCGTACCATGGTACCACGTACCGTGGCCCAGGACTGTGCAGACACCATACGGGACCGCTCCCGGAACGCAGCATGATCCTGAACCATCCAGGAGTCGATCCATTGGCCAAAGGCCTGTGCCACCGCCGCCATCCATTAGGGGAACGAGGATATGGCCTCCTCGTACGTGATGTACGACTTGGATACCAACAACGCATGCAGCGGTGCCCTTTGAAAGGCCGCTTGTAGGTTGCCGGGGAGGCCACCATACGGGTTCCACGGTAGCAGCTGCCGCACTCTCCCCGCCGGCGGACAGAAGGGGGTGTCACCCCGCAGGAACGCGTACACGGCTCTTCTTTGATCTTGCATCGGTAGCTGCATGATCTGAGTGAGCCAATGGTTCCTCCGGGGGTACACATCTTCCCCAATCTGGATCATGTCCTCCATGAACAGCTTGGCCTTCGCCGAGTCCCGGGATGACGCCGCCCGCACATTCGCGAAGAGCCGTTTCAGGTCTCCGGGGACGACGCCCGTCATCAGGGACCCCGTCCACCTACAGTTGTGTTCTTTCCAGGCCAAGAATTCCATAGCTATGTCCGTCAGGGGAAGCTCCGCAGTGAACTCCTCCACGCGCCCACACAGGAGCCGCGCCACCGCTTCGTCCCGCGCACACAGCAACCGCATGTGGCCAAGGTCCTCGTCGGGCCCCCCGCAAAAGATACAGGGGTGCGCCGGGATCACCGTACGGGTAATTTTTTGCCGCCACCGCCGCAGGATTTGCATGGCGGATAAGCGGCCATCACGCGCTTGTAGCAGGTTCTTGTGGGTAGGACCATGCTGCACCGCTCCCAGGGGTAGCGCCTCACAGGCACCAGCCAATGGTGTATGGGCCTTGGTGCGCGCTGCCAAGGAGCGCCACTCCATCTCCCTAACCTACTGGAGGGCCTGCATGGTGGGTACATGCGGCTCGAGCCCCCCATCGTCCCTAGGCACCAAGAGGGTGGCATGCTCCTTGGGCAACAGGCGATGTACAGGCGGGGCCTTCGCGTGGGCCGCAGCGAAGTCCGGCTCTTCCAGCGGGACCGCTGCCAAGTGCGAGCTCTGTCTCACTACCAAGTGGTGCGGCCCCCAGATTCTATGTGGCAGCCGCCAGAGCCCCTCCATAATCCAATTCAACGCATGCTGGTTTACCAGATGTGAGGCCGGCCCTTTGATGCCGCGGTATAGGGCCTCCTGTGCCCTGCGTATATGCGCCCCAATGATGCAGGCATCCACTATGTGTACCGTGCGGTCCGATGGGTGTGTGTGCAGCAGGTACGCCGCCGCCCCGATGATCTCCGCCTCTGGGTCGGTGCCACGTATGGCTCCCGTCCATGTGGGGCTGCCATGGCTCGCCACCGCCACGTTGGTAGCCCCGTCTTCTTGGGGGGAAGCATCAGATGACGTGACCGTTGTCGCCGCTGGTACCCAGCGGTACCCGTGGGGTTCCAGCCACGCCACATCTGAGTGGGGGCTGTGCACTACCTTTCCCAGGGATCCCGCATTGGATGCAGTCAGCTTAGTGGATAGGGCAGCCTTCGGCCGATACACAGCATGCGGCCGCCAGGACACGTCGCACCCGCACCCCTGGTACACGCTAGAAGACCCAATCTTGATCTAGCCTAGAACGCTCTAGCTAAAATGTTCTGGCCTAGATTAGATCAATACTAGAACGATATAATGGCTACAACATATCCCAATTTCTTCGTTGCTCCGCCATGCATGCTTGCTATTGTCCGTAGTGCATTGTTCCATGCTTCCTTCGTTCCCGCTTAGATATTGCACATTTCTTTGCACTGAAACGCCCCGCCACTACCCCCATTGCTCCCTCCTCAACCGGGAAGGATACTTTTCTCTTGTCTAAGGCACTACGGGAGTTGAGTGCCGTGTCAATGATGTCTTGAATCACCTAAACACGAGACATGGGGGGTCGTTAATTTCGTTCTAGTCTAGTCCAATCTAGCGTCTAGTCCAATCTAGCGTCTAGCGAGCAGTGTTTGAGGCCGACTAGATCAAAACTAGAACGAGTGAAAGGCACTAGATGAGAGGAGTACCTCCCAATTGCTCGTCCACAACGTCCCAAGGGTGTCCATGGCCTTGTCATCGCAATTGGCCATGCTCAACACCCAAAGGCCCGCCAGGGAGCGGGCCAAGCGCTCGAAGTTGGCCAAGGAGATGGTGAGTTGGGTCCAATTGCCCCCGGCCACAGGGTAGGCATCTCCCCGAACGATGAACGTCAACAGGAAGCTGCGGTTGATCGACCGCACCAAGCCCAGCCGGGAGAGGATGTATGTGACCCATGAGGCGAAGGGCCATGAGATCCCGGTGGCGTTGGGCAACACCGTGGCAACGGGGTCATCCAATTGCACCGGGGCGACCAACTCCTTCCAATGGGCTTGGAAAGCCCGCTCGGGACAAATTGGACGGGAGTAGGGGCCACTAGGGACGGTGCGGTGGTACTCCAACTTACGGAGCGTGTAGAGCTCCGAGAGGGTCCTCCACGAGGACTTGGGGCCCTCATGTTGAGCACTAGTTCACACATGGCGGTGGGGGGAAGTAGGAAGGCGGCGTATGCCTCAACGGCGGCCTTGCATGTTTCGTGGTATGGGTAGAAGTGGCGGAGTTCACATATTGGAGGGCGTTGTTGAATGGCCGCCGTGCTAGGGGGCATGATAGCGCCCACGTGGCCAAGTAATGGCCCACCCGCTCATCCTTGAGGTTTGAGGCCCCGGGCTGGTCCAATGGGGGGCCTCCAAGGAGGAGGCAAAGGTGATCCTCGGGGGGGATCAACCGTGGACGCGACAGGTGATTGGGTTGTCCACATGCCTCCAAGTGCGCTCCATGTTCAATGAGGGGATATGCAATGCCCCAACGAGGACTTGGGAGGGTAGTGCTAACCAGCGGACCATGGAGGGTGATGAGGCCAACTACACGGCCTTCCTCCTTGGGACGCCATCCTTGCAAGCCGCCGGCTGCAGTACGCAGCCCATTTTGAAATTGCCACGTGCCTGGGCCGTCTTGTGCATTTGGCACTTGACAATGGCCATGGGCCGCTTGTTGGGGGAGTTTGTCGACCGCAAGGCTAGGTCGGTCACCCCTGCGCTCCGTCAAGACCCTCAAGTTCTCCTGTCGGAGAGGCGTGCAGGTTGGAGCGTTTATGGGTCAGCATCCCCGGACGGGGAGGAGACGGCCAATTTTTTTGACGCATGGCCGGATATTGCTAAGTGCCTCGGCATTAGGCCAAGCACGGCCAAGTACAAGGCCATCGCGAACATGTGGGACCTGCTGCAGGCCCTCTATTGTACATATCAGGGCCCTAACCCATTGAATTGTGCTGCTGTGGCGCGCGATTTCCGGCGCCACTGTACTGTTGGAACAGCATCATGGTATCTACTAAGCCTTGAGCAGGATGTAGATACCATGTTGCACAACGTTAAGCCATTTGGCCTGGCTGTGTTCTCCGGTGACATTTCGGAAAGCATTAACCGCTTTCTGAAACATGGTCACAACGAGCACATCAACAGGGGGGGGGGGGGGGGCTGTCGGGTGGAGGGGGTGGACGGGGTGTCAAGTCGTCAGTGGTCGGCCATCCATAGGGAGGCCAATGTGCAAGCGCAGTGCATGACATGGTTGTTTGCGTACTTTGACGTGTCGTGGGTTGTGCATTGGGGGCCGCGGTCGCAAGTGCCATGCTCGGGCAGGGATGCCATGGAGGTAAGGAGGGGCCAGGGTCAGATGGAGGCTTCCCTGAACCAGAGTATTTCGCAACAAGATGGCATCGCAAGAGCGGTTGGACGAGCTGGTGAGGCAGGTATATGGCGTGCTGTGCGTTCTAGCGGTGATCTAGGGAATCGTTCTAGTCTTGATCTAGGCACCAAGATCGGCCGCTAGATTGTCGCTAGAACGCCGCTAGAACAGTTGCCTAGAACGCCGCTAGAACGCTCCTCTGCTACAGAATGCAGCGACCCAGGCGGGGAGTTGGCGGCGGTGGTGGCGAGGGTGAAGGACGAGGAGGTGCACGAGGTGGTGGAGGTGCACGTGGAGGGGGAGATGGAGGAGGCGATCGTGAAGGAGGAGGAGGAGACGAAGGTGGTGGTGGCGGCACCGGCGGGGGGGGGGTGAGCCCGTGGCTCAGGGGGTTGATGGGGTCGAGGGATGCGGGGGCCATCCAGGACCTGCCATGGGACCCGGCAGTCCTGACTGGCCCCCATCCCCCAAACCTGGACACCCCCCTCCTCGTCGCCCCGGAGAGTCCGGTATGGACTCTCCGGTTTTTGTTGGTGCGGGTGCACCACCGGCTGTTGGGGGCGGGGCTGTGGGTATGGGTGGACGGGGGGGGGGGGGGGCTTGTCCACCTGGACAAGCCCCTGCGCCCGGGGGTGGTCGAGGGGTCGTGGGGGTGGCAAAGTGAGTTGCCGGAGCCGGGGCAGCGATGGGGGGAGGTGGGGGACCCCCCGAAATGGGGGTGAAGATGTTTGAGTTGGCGCAAACCAACATCTTCATCCCCGAGCGGAAAAAGGGGGGGGCCACCCACTGGCGATTCGTCGCCCATTGCTGGCAGGAGCTGGGCTTTGGGGGGGGTTGAGTGGGAGGGGAAGGCCTGGGTCTAGACGCCGACCTGGTCGGCGCTGCTGGACTTTTGGGGTTTCAACCCCGAGGCGCCCAACCGGGGGTGTATGCCGGGGTGGTGCACGGCATCGCCTCCCGGCCCAAGTCCAAGCCCAAGCTCGCAGCAACCCCCGCTGGGGGCCCCCCGCAGCCGCACCCCCCCAACCCCGCGGACGCCTTCGCCAAGGCACTGGGGGCCATCTCCCCCGCCCTGGACCGCCAAGGCACGGTGTGTTGTTTGCGTTCTAGCGTTGATCTAGGGAACCGTTCTAGCGTTGATATAGCCACCGCCGTGCCGCCGCCGCTAGAACGTCGCTAGAACGCCGCTACAACAATTGCCTAGAACGCCGCTAGAACGCACCTGCATTTTTTTTGTGCCTTCCGGTTGTCAGCCTGCAGACGTGTGGAGCCGACCCCCGCGCGGTGCGCGTGGAGTGGCGCGATGGCGGAGGGCGGACGCGCCTCATGGGGGTCACCGAGTTGAGCCGGATTTTGGGGACGAACCCCAATTTGGCCCTCTCGGTGCTGGAGGGTTTGGGTAGGTGGGAAGCGGACAGGAGTGCGGGGGACGTGGACCCGCAGCGCAAGGGTCGGGGGAGGTTGGAGGACCGGGGGGAGGAATGACAGCAGCAGCAGCAGCAGCAGCAGCAGCACCAGCAGCGGGCGGAACACCCCCCCCCCAAGGCCCCCAACCCCCCCCCCCCCCAAGGCCCCCAAGAAAAGACCCCGCCCCCGCCACTTCGAGAGTAGCGACGAAGAGGCGCCCCCCCCCCCCCAAGGGCAGCAGGGCAAGCCCAAGGCCAAAGCCAAGCCGCAAGCCAAGGGCAAGGGCAAAGCCACACACACCCCCCCAAACCCCAAGCCCCCCCCTTGCAGGAAAGGGGCCGGGACCCCTATGGGAATCTGCCGGGTGTGGGGGACACCCGGTATGTCCTTTGGGCGGAGGGGGGCAATGGGGGGACCGTCAGCCAGGTGACGGTGTTGGGTGATTGGGATGAGGAGTTGGACCCGGGGGAGTGGGGGCTGGTGTCGCAGGGGCCCAATGGGGAGGGGCAGGGGGGGAAGAAGGGCAAGAAGGGGAAGAAGGGCAAGAAGGGGAAGAAGAGGAAGCGGGAGAAACAGGGGGGCACCTTCGGGGTGCCGGGGGAGCTCTTCTTCCTCACCCGGGCGGAGGCCCACCTCCGGGAGGCCTTGGAGGCCGGGGACAACGGGGACAACGGGGATGACGGGGATGACGAGGGGGACGAGGGTGGTGACAAGGGGGAGGGGGGTGACAAGGGGGGTGAGGTGGGGGGTGAGAAGGAAGGGGACCCGGGGGGGTTAGAAGGGGGGTGCCGGGAGCAAGGATGAGCCCCGGCAACCCCCCACCACGCAGGAGGGGTAACCTGCGTGTCGGGACTCGCGATTGGGGGGGTGGGGAGGCAGGGGGCAGGGGGGGGGGAATTATGCTATTCGCATATTTTCGCATAATTTCGCATATTTTTTCGCATATTTTGGCTCCTTGCCTCTTTGTAAATTGCGCTGTGTATGCTACTGCTTATCCTCGAGCCACTGTCTTTTTGTGTCGTGGCTGTGTGTTTCTCTGAGGTTCAAGGCATCATCAGTCAATCCATCACCACTGCTGCTGTGAAGAGATGTGGTCACACGCATGTGTTGCATAGTGCAGACAGATCCCAGTTTGCGTTATGCCGCTGGGATCAACCCTCGGATAGGATTCTCCGGTTCCCTTTAGACACCATAATTTCGCCAACTGAGTTCCAAAACCCCACTTCTGATGCCTCTTTTGGAGAGCGTACACAGAAGAAGCGGAAGCGGGGGTTGGGCAAAGGCGGGGCTGCAGCAAATTTCTGTACCATGTTGGTTGCCTCCCGCATGGCACAATTTCCCAACGAGCCTTTTGAGGAACGCGTGGGTTCACTCAACCAATCAGTGATGTGGTGTCTGGGCTGTGGCAAACCGGTCTCCCACCAGACCAAGACCAGCGTGAAGCAACATGTTGATTCCCAGACTCATGAGAAGGGGAAGAGACCTTGAAAAAGCAAAAAGCGAAGAGGGAGGCTGCTGCCACAGAGGAAAAGTAGGTCCCGCAAATGCGAGTAAGCACCCTTCGGCAACCAAGTTTGAGCCATCTCCTGAACATCCATGCTGAGCGGTTTGAAGTGCAACATGATGCTGTGTTCACACCGTTGGCTTGTGGCATACCCGTTGAAAAACTGAATCATAAGATTTTCAGGGTTTTCTTGCGGAAGTACACGACCGTCGAGGGCTGTTTGTCCGAGTTGGGTGGCGAGTTTCCAAAGCACAATTGTGTTCGTTTGCAGGATGGCCACCACGGAGTCATTGCGCAGAAACTGAGGGGGGTGCCGGTTGTTCTGATGTTTGATGAATGGACTGATGAGCGCGGTGTGGCAGTCCTGGGGGTTGTTGCCCACTGTAGGAAATTGAAGTTTTGCATTGACGTCAAGTTTCTTGAAGGTAAAGGTCCAAACAATGGGGTCGAACATACCGAGGTTGCGAGCGCAATGATTGCTGCCCTAGCCACAGTCTCCATCCATCCAGATCAGGTACGATTTCGCATTATGGATGAGGGCTCGGTCATGGTGGCAGCGGGTGACCATATCTTGAAGAAAGTGTGGGAAAATTCAATGTGGTTCCTATGTTGGGCACATAAACTTCATGGTGTCGGCGGTGTTACAAAGGCCACTGAGACGCTTAATGACAGCTCAGGAATTCTGTTCCGATCTCCCGGCTTGGTCCGTCCCTCTACACAGGCAGCACGCCGCCGCCGTTGGCGCTTGCACCACAAGGTGGAAGGGAAAACTACCTTTCCGCCACAGGTTGGGGAAACACGGTGGGGAAGTTGGCGGGATGCAGCAGATTGGTACACTGCGACTTGGACCCCATGGTGCAGGTTTGTGCATGCTGAGGTCCTGCGCAAGCCATGGAAAGGCAAAGAGGAAGACACCAAGCCCATCATGTATCAAATTGATGATCTGATGCACAAACGGCCGACCGGAACACAAATTCGCCTGTGTTTTGTCACCGACCACACCACTGCCCTCATGCGAGCTCTGAATTTTGCGCAGGATGACGGTCCAACCGCCTGTTTCCTGTATGACAAAATAATGGACGTCCAAGCTGATTGGAGGGACACAATGCACTCCAAAACTCTCTCCCCACGAATCGAAGAATGCCTAAAGGTATTGAAAAATGGTGAGAACCTGCGCACCCGCTTGTTGGCCGTTGTCAAGGACTTGGCATCTGCTCTCGATGACCGCCTCCTGAAGGAGGCAACGCAGCTAGAGTTTTTTCGGCAGATGCGTGTATTGAATCGTGCCAATCTTAGTGACATGTCCACTTCGTTAGCAGGTTACCCCTTGTTGGGCCTTCGGGGTGTTCCCAATGTGCAGGAAGATTGGAATGTGTACACACGCACCGAGAAGCGTGACATCGAAAGCCCAGAGGGTTTGGTTGAATGGTGGGAGAGCAGGCAACCTTCTGCATTCAAGGATGCAGTTCTGTTTCTCATTCTGCTCCCCACTTCGAGTGGAGCGGTGGAGCGATTTTTTTCGATGGCAACCACGGTCACAGATGCACAGCATGCCTTGAGTGACAATGTGCGCCGCATGCGTTTCATGGCGGAGTTCAATGGTGATATTGAACAGCGTTTGGTTTAGGAATTTTGGTGCCTGCCATTGACCGTGTGAGGAGTGCACATGGGACCACTTCCAAAACCCCTGGCCTTGGCAGCATGCATGGCACTGCGGCAAATTCACATCCCTTCGGGGCGATGCCAGTGCATGCCATGACTAAAGCTGCGGTCTTTTTGCCTTTACAGATTTTCGAAAAAGGCTTGGAACCCCCATGATGTGCCTTCGTTCAGCTATTGGCAAGAAAAAATGATCGCATATTTTGTTGCATATTTTTCGCATATTTTGACATACTTTTCGCATAATTTCACATATTTTGATATTCCGTTTCATCGCATAATCCCCCCCCCCCCTGCAGGGGGGCTAATCGGGCTAACCGGGCTAATCGGGCTAACCCACCACCAAGTGACCCGGCGCCGGCCCACCAAGTGACCTTCCAAGTGACCTATGGGGTGCGGTGGGGGGCCAACCGGGCTAACCGGGGGGGTGGGGGGGGGGGGGACCCGGCGCTCCGTGAGTCGGGTCCAACATCGTTACCCTGTGATTGGCCACGGCTGGCCATGGTAACCGGGGCAGCTTCTCTTTGAGGAGTGGCGGGACATTCATATATCTCGTTCTCGCGGCGTTCTAGCGAACCGTTCTAGCGGCATTCTAGCGACACTCGCTAGAACGTCGCTAGAACGCCACTAGAACGAAAAAATTTTGGACTCCAAAATCAGGTGAACCCAGTGAAATTGTGAAAAAAAAAAGTATGGGCCCCCGAGTATGGATAGGGGGGTCCAGGTTAGACACCTCATCCCCCCCCCCCCCTGCAGGGGGGGTATCCCCCTCTTTTTTTCGTTCTAGCCGCTCTAGCCGGTTCTAGGCTAGAACGAGATTGGGTATTCTCGCGTGTACCAAGGGCAAACAAACTTGATGGCGTCAAGGACCGTGGTATACTCCGCCCCCCCCACCGCCGTGGAGCGGGAAGGCTGGTACACCACCACAGAGCACTGTTCCACCGCCCCTCCGTCGCGCAACCATGTGACGGCGACATGCGGATCATGCGGCACGTTGACTATCCGGACCACCTCCGCGACCGGACAGTCATCAGCATCCGAGACGGGGCCGGCTGGCAGCAAGAGGACAATTGCCCACTCCGCGCGCCCACACACCGCCTCGCACGCCCTGCGAAACGCGGGCCCTCGGTGCACGACCCACAGAGGCGGGGTGTCAATGCCGCACCCGGTATGCGGTGCTAGCAGGGGGACCGACTCCTGATCGTCCTGTTGTCTGTGACCGTCGAAGACGTCACCCAGCAGGAACATGAGGGCGGCCAGTGGCACAAACGGCATGGATGGTCTAGGGTTGTCCGGGTCCTAGCTCCCATCCCTATATCCGCCTACCACATATGCATCACCTGCAGCGGACTGCCCGGTGCGCTTGCTCGCCTTTTTGCGGCGCACCGGGTGTATGAGACGATGAGTCAGGGGACCATGCATCTGCGGCCGGAAGACCTCTTGGAGTCCTGTCAACCATTCGTGGTCCAACTGGGTGGTTTGGACCCCAGTGTGAGGAAGGTGCAGATGGTCCTCGTGACACTCCCGGAGCCGAACGGCCCAGTGCCCAGGCTCGTTGCACGGGAGCTGCGCATGCTGAAGGTCACTCGCGGGATGTGTGAGGGACCGCACCGGCGCATCCGTGCGGGGCCCGGACAGCACGCAGATGTCCCTACCCTTGAAGGTGTAGGATGTGGTCGCCCACTGCTGCCCCGTGCATTGCACCTGCGGCAGGTGGGCGTGAACGCACGCGTACACCGACGCCGGCATGAGGAGTCCCACTCCTAACGTCCCCATCGCTCGGAGCACCCTGTCAATCCACGTGTTCCCCGCATGCATTGCGAACGGCGTGGAGGGTATCAGGAACTGACCGCATACACCGTACTGCATGTGCAGATCTCGGAGCATTCCACAGCTCGCTCCGGACTACAACCGATCGATGGTGCGTGAGTTGAGCCAAGGTCGCCACGACGGAGTCACGGCATATGACCCGGACATCCTCCAGCCCAAGCCCGTGACCAGACCGCACCGCCACGTTGGATAGGTCCTTGGGCAGGTTCTCGAACTGCAAGGCCGCAGCTTTGATGGCCGCATTCAACTTCACCACCGTCTCCGCTGTATCTGATAGGTACGGCGCCGCATACCGCATGATGCCGCCTACCACAGCCGCCATCACCTCATGGGGCACCGACGCCGGCCCTAGTGTGTTCTTGCACCAGCCCAGGAGAGCTTCGCATTGGAGTACATATTTCTCCTTCATGGATGCCATCCCCCTCGGATCAAGGCGTAGGCCCAGGTAGGGTACCGTGCCTTTGGCCTGCAAGCAGACCCAGGGAGCTGCCGCATTGTTTGGGTTTAGGCACACCATGATCGAGGGGATGCGATTGGTGGTGGCATACACACACTTGCTGACGTTGAGGGACATGCCCATGTCCGCCAAGTATTGAGTGATCACCGCTGCATACTCCAGGAATTGCGGCAAGGAGTGTGCTATCACCAGGAGGTCGTCACCATACGCTTGCACCAGGGGTGGCACAGCGTGGCGGGCATCGCCTTGGGCCTTGCTGGCAAGGCTTGGCAAGAGGGGCTCCAGGAGGAGGAGGTAGAGCACGGCGCTTTCCGCACTGCCCTGCCGCAGGCCCCGGTGGAGATGAATGCTCGGCGTGGGGCCATGTACAGTGACAATGCGCACCGTGGAGCCGCGGCTGAGGGTACGGAAGAGCTTGATGAGCTCCTTCGGGACTCCCATGTGGCGGGGGAGAAGTGCCAGTGCCCCATGCGGGGCCACGTCAAAAGCCTTGGAGACATCAAAGGCCAGGACATGATTATCCTCCCGTCCTTAGACTGGCACCTTGGGGCCGCCGCCGTGGATCCCGGCCTGGCTCCAAACTGCCAGTCCGTGGCCCACCCCTTACGTGCCAGGACTGCCGTGAACCTCCTCATGAGGGAGGTCATTAGCATCGGCATGTCCTGCTGCCCCAACGCTATAGGCCTGTACTCGTCCAAGTTCCCCGTGGCCGTGCCTTTGGGCATTAGCAAGATGATGGCCTCATGCCAGGTTTCCGGGACCTCCGCACCACGCAGGATGGCCCTGTAAGCGTGCACCAAGAGCCCTTGTACTGGCTCAGGGAGCTCCGCTATGAGAGCTGCCGTGACCCTATTGGACCCCGGCGCCTTGTCGTCCGCCACTGCCTGCTTCACGGCATCTTTGAGGTCTTGCAGGGTATGGTCTTGTACCGACCTCCATTCTTCGGGCACTCCCCGAGGGATGTGGGCCCCGACCAGCCGTTCAAAGGCCGGCACGTCCACCAGTCTCTTGGCATACAGTGGCTCCCGGTACCTCTGAACCTCTCCGATCACCTCCGAGGCCTCCATCAGCACCTTCTCCGACTCCTAGACACGCACGGACCACAGGCATGAGGGGGCGTAGTTAACCACGTTGATGGCCCCCCAGATCGCCGTCCATCGGAGCTGTAGATCCGGCACCCTGCCCCGCCAATAGTCCTTTATGGACCTGCGCCTGTTGCCCACGAGGACACCTCTAAGCTCCTCCACACGTGCCTCAAGTTGTTGGAGCTGCTGGTCCAAAGCAGCGCGCAAGTCCTCCACGGTGGCGGGGGACAAGTCAGGGTCCACCTGCCGGAGGTGCTGCAGCAAGGCAGCCGCCTCCCGGGAGTGGAGCCCGGCCGCTCCCGCATCCCGCTCTCACAACTAATGGGTGCGCCATGCCAGGGCTTGCTGATCCGAGACGACCTGAGACAAAGACGCCTCCGTCTCCGCCTGTCCATACGGATATTGCGGGTCCATGCCGGACGGCATGCGCACCCCCGTCACCCTGGACACCTCGTCGCGGAAGGCATAGAGCAGGTCAAAGACCGCCTGCACCTTTGGCGTGCCCATGGTGGCAGTGTTGTGGTCTGACGAGAGCCACCCTTGTAGCGCCCGATCTTCACAGGCCTTCCGCAACACTGCCGCCGCCGCCTCGCAAACGCACGGGGTGTCCGGGCGTGTGGCGTGCACCCTGTTTTGAGCTCGTGAGTAGCCCGGCCGTGTGATCCTCTCTTTGGCAGCCATACTAGTGGAATGTCAAGGACTACGGGGCCATGGTCAGACCCTAGTGACGCAGGAGACCTTCTCGTCGCCACGTGCGGGCGCTCAAGCACCGCCATTGCACCAGCGGCGAGTTGAGTAGGAAGGAGTCCAGTCCATGTCTGCTCTCGTGGGTCGTTTGTCCTCCTCCGCTGCTGCCCCCACCATGTGGAACCCGCATTGCTCCCACAGAGCTTGGAACCTCTGTGTGGTGGGGTGCCCCAGGGACTCCAGCCACACGTTGAAGTCCCCTGTGAGGAGCATTGCCTTCGTGCCTCGCGCGCTTTTGGCCGCCGCGTACATGGCCATGTCGGCCCAAAAGGACGCCTTAGACGGCCAGGAGTCGCCACCACTGCCCGGGCCATGGACGTTGTTGACCGTAAGCGTGCCACCCGCGGTCACCACATCGAGGGCCATGGCCTTACCCAGCACAATGTCCACAACGTCTCGAACCTCCTCCGCAGCCAACACGTCCGCTCGAAGGGCAATCAAGAGACCGCCACGTACCGCCGCCGCCGACGATGCCTGGGCATCCAGCCCCAGGAATGCATGGTACCCATGGTGATGCCACTGATTCTCTAAGTGTACCATGCCTTGAGGGTCTTGCAGGCCCGTCTCCTGGAAGAGGCCCAGGATGGCGCCCTCAGCCTTCATAACGCCCGCCGCTACTGCCTCACCGTCGAGCATACCCGGGGCCACGGGCACGCCGTCCCCTCGCATCGAGCCTTGCACGTTCCAGGACAGTGCCGCCCGGGTGTCGGAGGCGGGGTCCCTTCATGGCTGCGCCGCCGGATCGGGGTCCCCCGCCGGGTCCAGGTCACTTGAAGGAGGGGGACCGCCCGCGCCTAGTGCAGGGGGCCAGTGCGAAGACCTTGGCACCCGACCAGACGCCGACCCTCACCGTCCACCCGTTGAGGGGCTTGTCGCCGGGTGCGTTCCACGAGACACTGCGGTTGACCGCGTGGTCCCACCGCCTGACGCACCCGCTCCCGTGCTCCCTGCCGAAGACACCACTGCAGACCCCCGCGCCCCACTCGACGTCGCCGACGGCGACGCCCCATGCGCCCCCACGGGACGGGCTCCCGCAGGCAACGCGAGCGCCTTGGACCTTGCTTGGGCCGATGCTAAGGGCCCCGCCACCCCTCCAGGCATAACGCCGTTGATCATGGAAATCGGCTGATCACGCTGAGCTGGGTCGGAACCGTGATCTCGCGCCAGATGGTCCACGAGGTCCTTGAGGTGAAGGCGGGCGGGCTGCAATTGTTTGCCGGCCCACCACGACTAATGGCCCGCCCCCTCCAGCTTGGACCACGGGCAGACGTTGAGCTCCTTGGACCCACGCTGCTCCCTGGCCAGCTCTCCCCCGCAATGCCGCAGCACGTACCTAATGTTGGTGTAGTTGCCATACCGGTTGGGGAGGCCCTTCTTGGGAGGCGGCTTCAGCGCTGCCTTCGGGACCGCCTTCGCCACGGCGGCCGGGGGGGCTGCGGGCCCAACCGGCGCCACACTGGGCAGTTGCGGCAGGTGCAGCATCCCCCGCACGGGAAACTGCTCCTCCACCCAGCGGCGCCACGCATCGGCGAACGTCTCCCGGTCGCCCTCAACCTTCCACCTTGACATGGAGAACGCTCGGAGCCACGGCGCCACGTTCTCCGCCATGACCAGGCGGAAGGCATCTCCTCCACTCTGCCTACAGAACGGACCGCGGCTGAGCCCACCGCGGTCCCCTGGATATACAGGGCCGTGCCCCCGTCGCCACTGAGGACAACGAGGTGCAGGGCTTCCAGTTCGGCACGGCGGACCGTGACGGCGGTGTTCTCCCCACGGTCGTGCATGCGCAGCGCTGAGGAGTGGGGCTCCAGCGCCACAACGACCCAGCACCACGCCCGCGATGGACCGTGCAGCAACACCAGCGAGGCCGCATGCCCGTTGTTGGACGACTGCGCCGCCGGCGTTTTTGGGAGGGCCTTCGACAGACCCTGCAGCGCCCTCCACATGGCAGCCGCATGCTCAGCCTGCCACATGTTGCTTGGGGCCACGGGCAGACGACCTGCCCCGGGACTCGCGGTGGCTGCGTCACCTCAACGAACACAGCCGTAGCGTGCGGGACGTCCCCGGTTGTGCACCTGTACGCCCTGCACACGGGGCCCAGGGACCGGAGGCATTCCCTAAGCACCCTGTAGCAGGCCGGGCCCCTAGACTGCTGCCTCGTGAGCCGGCTCACGGTAACTACAACCCATTTCAGGCCCCCTTTGTCCACCCGAACACAGAACCAATACTCCGCCCCTTCCAATACCACCAGCTTCCCCATGTCCACCTCATATATATATATATATATATATATATATATATATATATATATATATGTATATATATATATATATATATTTCTGAGTGTCTATTTTTTTTCGATGTCTTGCAGATATTTGTGATGGATCCCCCCCGGCGACCAGGCGCCGCGGGGGGTACAGCGAAACCCTGGCCGGGGGGCAGCCGGGGCCTACCAGGGCCGCGCCCCCCGCGGCATATGGAGTGGCTGCCCGCGGCGGCGGCTCCTGCGGGGGCTGCGGCAGCGGCGGGCGGTCACAGCGTGGAGCCAGCCGGCCCGACGACGCCGCCGGAAGGGGCCAGGTGCGTGCCTGCGACATGCGTGCGACATGCCTACACAGTGTCCTGCGAAGTATTCTGCGTAGTGAAGAGAGGGGAAAGGGCAGGGCAGGGAGGGAGGGGCCGGGTGCGTGCCTGTGACATGCGTGCGACTTGCCAACAATGTGTCCTGCGTAGTGTCCAGCGAAGTGTAGAGAGGGAAAAGGGCAGGGGAGAAAGGGGGAGGTAGGGCGGAAGTAGAGAGCCGCAGGCTGCGAGCCGGTGCGGACGGAACCAGGGCGCCAGGGAGCGGCAAGGTGGAGGGGGAGTGGGAGGGGTGCCTCGCGTATTGCTCCGCGAAGTGTATGCCGGGAGGGTAAAGGGAGGACGGGGACAGAGACACCGAGGGCCAGGGACCAAGGGACCTGGGAAGGGGGGCACGAGAGGACAAGGGAGGGCGAGCAGACAGGGGGCAGGACAGGGCCAAGGAGCCAGGGCAGAGAGAGGGAGCAAAGAGGGAACGCTGCCACGCGAATTGCTCCGCATTGTGCTCGCGCTGGCCGGAGGGCAGAGGGGCAGGGAAGGCAGGGCAGGGAAGAGGGCGTGCCACGGCGGCATGACGGAGCGAGCGTGGGGCAGAAGCACAAAGGTGCCCCACAACCGAGCGAGCCGCCCGCAGTGCGCGGGGGCACGGGACAAGGCGGAGCGCCGCGGCACGCTGCCGCAAAGCGGTCCACCCCCATGGGTGCAGTGTCCTGCGTAGAGTCATACAACGAGGGCCAGGTGCGTGCCTGCGACATGCGTGAGACATGCCTACACAGTGTCCTGCGAAGTGTTCTGCGTAGTGAAGAGATGGGAAAGGGCAGGGCAGGGAGGGAAGGGCCGGGTGCGTGCCAGCGACATGCGTGCAACTTGCCTACAAAGTGTCCTACGTAGTGTATAAATGTAAGAGTAGAGAGGGAAAAGGGCAGGGGACGGAGGGGGAGGGAGGGCGGGGGTAGAGGGCCGCAGACTGCGGGCCGGTGCGGACGGAACCAGGGCGCCTGGGAGCGGCAAGGTGAAGGGGGAGTGGGAGGGGTGCCTCGCGTGTTGCTCCGCGAAGTGTATGCCTGGAGGGTAAAGGGAGGACGGAGGCAGAGACACCGAGGGCCAGGGACCAAGGGACCTGGGAAGGGGGGCAAGTGAGGACGAGGGAGGGCGAGCAGACAGTGGGCAGGACAGGGCCAAGGGGCCAGGGCAGAGAGAGGGGGCAAAGAGGGAGCACTGCCACGCGAATTGCTCCGCATTGTGCTCGCGCTGGCCGGAGGGCAGAGGGGCAGAGAAGGCAGGGCAGGGAAGAGGGCATGCCACGGCGGCATGAAGAGCGTGGGGCAAAAGCACAAAGGCGCCCCACAACCGAGCGAGCCGCCCGCGGTGCGCGGGGGCACTGGACAAGGCGGAGCGCCGCGGCGCGCTGCCGCAAAGCGGTCCAACCCCATGGGTGCAGTGTCCTGCGTAGAGACATACAACGAGGATCAGGTGCGTGCCTGCGACATGCGTGCGACTTGTCTAAACAGTGTCCTGCAAGAGGTAGAGGGGTAACAGAGCAGGGGAGGGAGGGGGAGGCAGGGCGGGCATAGAGAGACGAAGGCCGCGGGAGGGAGCGGTGCGGCATGCGTGCCACAAGCCTAGAGACCAGGGCGCCAGGGGGAGGCAAGGTGAAGAGGGAATGGGAGAGAAACCACGTATTGCACCGCAATGTGTATGCAGGGAGGGTATAGCGAGGACCGAGACAAGAAGACAGAGAGCCGAGGACCCAGGGGCCTGGGAAAGGGGGCGAGGGAGGACGAGGGAAAACGAACACACGAGGGGCAGGGCTAAGCCAGGGAACGGGAGTAGAGGGGGCCAGCAAGGAGGGAGGGTTGCCTCGCGAATTGCTTCGCACCGTGCTGGCCAGAGCGGAAAGAGGGAGCGACGAGGGGGACAGGGCCATGCTCAGCGTTAGGCGAGCACAGGGGGCGAGGGAGGGAGCAGCGGGGGCAGGGTAGGGGGTAGTTGCCATACGTCGTGCCGTGCGCCATGCGTGTCCAGAAACCGACTCTGACCTCAATCATGCGTCACATGACGTCAGTCAAGCCTAGAGCAGGATGCAGGAAGCGGCACGGGGGGACGGACACCTGCGGCGCCATCCGTAGGGCCTCCCGTGCAATGACCCAACCTGTGGCGCAGAGGGGACACGCGCCAGTGGCGCCATCCACTGGACCCCCTGCGCCTGTTGCAATATGTGTGACGCAGAGGGGACGGGCACCAGCGGCGCCAACCGGTGGGCCCCCTGCGGCGTAGATTGTGCTGAACCGATTAACTAGGTGGCCAGGGGATGCCACAAATGAATCCCCCGTCCGTCTCCCCGCGTCTCTGCCATGGGACCACAGGGGCCTCCATCGCGCTGAGGGGTGGCAGAGGCCCGGGGGACGAGAGCGCCCCGCCGCTTTGTAGCCGCCACTTCTAGCGGACTGATACCACGGCACCGGTATCAGGCCGCTCGGAAGTGGATACACAGGCACCAGGGAGAGGATGGGCAGTCGCCCCCCCCCGGGCTGTTTGGTGCCAAAACAGGGGCCCTCCCCTCGACCAGGGCGGCGGATGGCGCAAGAAGCCTTCGAGGCGTACGGTAAGTCCTCCCCGCTGCCCGCACTTCCTCATTTTCCGTTTCCACCCGGGTACGTCCCTCCTCCAGTAAGTATGGGCACAGGAGGGAGCAGGCACGGGACACTGAGCACCATGCGGAGACGTGGCGACTACCGCCGAGGGGCAACAGCGGCTGGTGATCCCGGGGTGCGGAGCCTATACCATGGAGAAGGGCGGGAAGGCCCAAAGGGAAACCCCCCCCCCCCGCGGCAGCCAAGTGCCTCACCCCTTGATTGTGTCGTGCCTACGTCATGCCTGCGACGTGCGTGCAAAGAAGGGGATACGACAAGGGCGCCCCTACCCCCCCCCACCCAACCCCGCCCCCCAGAGGGCGGGGATTGCGGGTAGGGGGGGAGCGAAAAGCGACCCCCCCCCCCGAGGGCAACGCGGCAGGGTGGGGAGGCAGCGGTAGGAGGGTGCGGGACGAACCACACGACCGTGCCCGAGGGGGGCACGCGCCGTGCAAGCCCCGGCGGGGGGACCACTGGGGGTGCGAGCGTAGGGTAGAAAGGGCGACGACGGGAGCCGCGAGGCATGCCCCCACCCCCTGCAGAGGGACGGATGCCGCGCCTCGTGCCTGCGGCATGAGAGCAACGAAGGGAAAACGACAAGCCCCCCCCCCCCCCCCACACACACCTCTGCCCCCCCAAGGGTGGGGGATGCAGGAAGGGAGGGGCGGACAGCGGCCTCCCCTCCCGAGGACAAAGCGGCAAGGTGGGGGAGCAGCGGGGAGAGGGTGCGCGACGGACTACACGACCATGCCCAAGGGAAGCAAGCGCCGTGCAGGCCCCAGCGGGGGGGGCACCGGGGGAGCGGACGCAGAGTGGGAAGAGCGATGACGGGGGCCACGAGGCGTGCCCCACTCCCCAGCAGAAGGACAAGTGCCACGCCATGTGCCAGCGCCGTGCCTGCGAGGTGCTTACGCCGGAGGAAGGGCAGCGAGGGCGCCCCCCCCTCCCCACCCCCAACTCCCACACCCACCAAGGAAAGGGGCGAGGGCAGCGAAGGGATGGCGAGGGGACAAGGGGGGTGACGGTAGCGGGAAGCGGACCCCCCCCCTGAGGACGCCGCGGCAGAGTGGGGAGGCAGAGGAACGAGAGTGCGGGACAAACCACGTGACCGTGCCCAAAGGGAGCCCAAAGGGAACAGGGGGACCGCCGGGGGTGCAACCGCAGGAAGGGTAGGGTGACGACGGGAGGCACACGGCAAACCCCCGCCCCCCCAGCAGAGGGACAAGTGCCGCGCCTCGTGCCTGCGCCGTGCTTACGACGTGCTTGCGCAATAGGGCGGACAGCGAGGACGCCCCCCCCCCCCCGCCCCCTTCTCCTCCACCCACCCACAAAAAGGGCGAGGACAGCGAGGAGACAGCGAGGGGACATGGGGGGGGGGAAAGAAAAAAAAAGAAAAAAAAACCAAAAACAAACAACAAAGGACACCAACACGCCAGGGCAGGGGCAGATAGCAGGGGCAGACGGGACATGGCGGGAGCCAGGGAGCACGGCAAGGGCCGCGGGACAGGGGGACGCCCCTGGGGACGAAAGCAGGGAGGCAGGGACCAACACCACAACGTACGGGGGGGAGCCGGGGTGACAAGGGCCCGCGAAAGACGCTGGTGAGGTACCCGACCTCTGGGGTTTGGGGGCCCCCCCGGTGTCCGTATCGGCCCCATCTGAGCGCAAGCAATAAGGTGGGTTACGCCCGGGACCGTTGGCCAGCGGCCCGAGGTGGCACCGGCTTGGGGGGGTGGCCAATGGGCCTGACCACGAGCACTCCCCACGGCACGTACTGCGGTTCGTGTCCTGTGAGGGGCTGCGGGTAGGGCACACCGTCCATCGGGGTAGGCAAGAGACGCGCCTATCCCGCAAGGACTCCCCAGAGACCCACAGTGTACCCGACCCCGGTGTGGGGAAGGGCCGACGTACCTGGTTACGACGCAGGTCCATTTGTACGGAGCGGGTACAAACGGACGGCCCGTACAACAGAGTTACACCCTGACGGGGAATGCATGCATCGGCCCCCCCGTGGGGAAACTCCCGGAGAGAGGGACCAGAGCCAGCGTCGGGCGCCCCCCCCCCCCCCAACCCTGCCTGGCAACAAGCCCGCCAACAACCGGGCTGGGCCAAGGGGCACACCAAACGGGCACAACCGGGGGCAAAGGAACACGGAAGGGAAGAGGGGCGCGCAAGAGGGGTGCGCAACTGTGTCGTGCGAAGTGTCGTGCAACCATAAGCCAGCAGCAGGCGGGACGGGCCACAGAGTCCACCCGTTCTCCCGTGTCCTTAGCTCACATAGCCTTCGTTAGCTAAATGTCACTATCTGTCCCCGCCAATCCCGCGCAGTTGCCAGCTTTCCGGCGACGTGCCCGGCGCCTGGTAGACACAGTGTCTGATCTCGTCAGACACGGGCCGCACACGTATGCGGCGTTCCAGGCGCGCGTGGACGCGGACCGTCCGGCCAGGGACAACGGATGGGACCACTTCGTCGACGCCTGCTTGCGGCAGATGTTGGCCCGCGACCCCCCGACCGTACAACGCGCCCGACGTTCAGGCGCGGTTCGCAGCGGGCACGGTGCCGCTCGGGGTGCACCTGCTCAACCGACTACTCCGATGTCTACAAGATCTCGGGCAGCTCGAGGACGCGCAGCGCGGGCGGCCCCCAGTGGGGTCGGCGGGGCAGCCGGGGTATGCGGCGCTGGGTGCGTTTCCGATGCCGCCGCCCCCAGGCCTCGGGCCCATGCCCATCTCGCCCTTTGGGGCTCACCACCACCACCAACTCCATCTCCATCACCTACTTCATCACCCCGTTGGGTTCCCCATGATGCAGCATCACTTCCCACACCAACACGTACACCCGACAGCTGTGCCACAGCCCCCCGTCCATCTTCACCATCACCACCAACTGGCAGCTGTGCCACAGCACCCCGTCCACCTACACCATCACCATCACCATCACCGTCCGCACCAGCATGTGGAGTACCCGCATCCCCTGCCCCAGCAGCACCCACGACCGCCTCAGCACACAGTGCCGGTGCCGGAACCGGTACCGGTGCCTGAGCCGGGGCGGAGCGCCCAGCAGCAGGGGGTGTCGCAAGGGGCTGTGCCACAGCACCCCGTCCACTTTCACCATCACCGTCACCATCACCTTCCGCACCAGCAAGTGGAGTACCCGCATCCCCTGCCGCAGCAGCACTCACGGCCGCCTCAGCACACAATGCCGGTGCCGGAACCGGTACCGGTGCCTGAGCCGGGGCGGAGGGCCCAGCAGCAGGGGGTGTCGCAAGGGGCTGGGCCACAGCACCCAGTCCACCTTCACCATCACCATCACCATCATCGTCCGCACCAGCATGTGGAGTACCCACATCCCCTACCCCAGCAGCACCCACGACCGCCTCAGCACACAATGCCGGTGCCGGAACCGGTACCGGTGCCTGGGCCGGGGCGGAGCGCCCAACAGCAGGGGGTGTCGCAAGGGGCTGTGCCACAGCACCCCGTCCACCCTCACCATCACCATCACCATCATCGTCCGCACCTGCATGTGGAGTACCCTCACCCCCTGCCCCAGCAGCACTCACGGCCGGTGCCTCAGCACACAATGCCGGTGCCGGTACCGGTACCGGCACCTGGGCCGGGGCGGGGCGCCCAGCAGCAGGGGGTGTCGCAAGGGGAGGCACGTGGCGTGCCCCCGGGCGAGGCGAGGAGAATGGGGGCACCTGCGGCTGCGCCACCCCTGGCGGTGCCCCAGCCGGAGTTTCCCGCGGCGGGGTCACCATCGCGGACGGTCCAGATGCTGGACCCAGCCGTGCCGCGCGAAGCCCCGCCCGTGGTGCCGACGGACCCTGAGCCAGTGGTGCCGGGTGGGGGTCTGCCCCCGACGCGTGGGATGCAGGGCGCGGCCCCCATGGGGAGGACTACGGCGGGGGAACGAGCGGGGGATGCAGCGCAGGAGGCGGCAGTGGCTGGCCCGCGAGACATCAACGAGCTGCTCGCGCAGGCCCTGGAGGAGTACCGGAGGACAGCCGTGGGGAGTGGGGGAGCCGCGCCGGAAGGGGCTGACGCCGGCGAGCTGATAGCGCAGGCGCTCGCGGCTGTCGCCCCGAGGACGGAAGGGGCCAAGGAGACGCCGACGGAGGCGGTTTCTTCGGGGGGACAGGACGCGGGGCGGGGTGTGCCGAAGGCGCAAACGCCGGCGGAGGGCGGCGGGGTTGTGGAGCCCCGTGGGGGACGTGCCAAGGGGGAAGGAGTGGAGGACTGGACGTGGCAGTGGCGGGAGTGGCGCCATGTGGCACCCGGTGAGCCGTGTCCGGCGGGGTTGGCGTACCGCATGGATCTCCATGCGGGCAACAGTTGGGCCCGGCTGCCCGCCAACCTGCGGGCACGGATGGACGCGGCGGAGGCGACAATGGGCGGAGGCGCTGACGAGGGGCCTCTGGCGCCCTTCCCGCCGCGGCCGGACACGCCGCCGGCGGTGGTCGCGGCTGGAGAAGGGGCGGAGGGGGAGCAGGAGGAGGAGTGCGAGGGGGACGAGGAGGCATACGGGCCCGGCGAGTCGGCGCTGGCCCTCATGTTTGAGGACGACGCCGGGCCCGACGTCTACGCCGGCATGGACGAGGACCCGGCCAACGAGCCGCTGCGGCCCATGCCCGCTGCGGTGCCGGCCCCTCTCCTGGGGAGCTGTGAGCGGCGGCACTGCAGGTACCATGCGGCCGAGGGCGCCCACAGGCACCGCCTCACGGGCACGGGGCAGCGGGAGGCAGGGATGCTGGCGAGCGCCCTGGAGCGCTATGAGCTCCAGCGCCCAGGGCAGGTCGCCCGGGAGATGGCCCTGGCGGCAGCGTCCCCGGACAACGGCCAGGTGCGCTGTGTCCAACTGGGGGATGCGCGGTCCTGGGTCACCACCCCGGTGATGTCCGGGCGGCCGAGCCCCAGGAAGGCCTCCCCCTGTCGGTGCGCCTGTCCGTGGGGCGCCTGCTGGGCGAGGCAGGGCTGGAGGACGTGCGGCGGGAAGAAGGCCTGTACGTGGCCTTGTGGCGAGGTGGGGCTGACGCTTGGCGTCGCGAGCAGGCCGTGCGGCCCCTCACACCCCAGGCGCTGGGGTCCCATGCGCTCCTGGTGGCGTTGCACCGTGAGGGTGCAGAGGTCGTGTTCGACGCGGACCGCCTGCTGCTGACCGGGGATGGGGCGGTCCTCGTCCCCACCACCAGCAGCTACCGCCTTGAGAGCCGCGGCGGTGACCTCAAGCTGCTGGTGGTGGTGGGCACGCGCCTCGACGGGAGCGCCGCCCCCCAGGGGTCCGAACACGCGATCCCGGTGGGGGGTGACGAGGAAGCAGGCCGTGGCGGTGACGGGGTGGGGCAAGAGCAACCCACGGGGGAGGAGCAGCAACAGGATCAGCCGGAGGTGGCCGGGGAGGAGGTGGACGTGCAGGCCATTGTGGCGGCGGCCCTGGCGAAGTTCACGGATGCTGCGGGCCCGCCGCCGACGACGGAGGCACTGGAGGAGGAGGACCAACGCAGGAGGGGTGAGGATGCACAAGTCGCCATGGAGCAGGACGAGGAGCCGGAGTTCAAGGGTGAAGAGGCACACGGCGCCGGGGAGCAGGACGAGGAGCTGGTGATCGTGGGGGCGAAGGAGGCGCGTGAGGTGGGTCCACGGGAGCTGGGGGTGGCGGATAAGGCTGGGCCGAAGACGGGGGAGGTGGAAACCTGCAGGCACTGGGCCAAGGGGTGGTGCACGCGGGCAGATGCCTGCCGGTTCGCCCACCCCCAGCCGCCGGTGCCGCGGGGAGTACCCCAGGAATTACTCCTGATCCTCCAGGCCATGGCCCGTGTGGGGGCCCTCAGCCTGGACCGCAGCCAGGGCCACGGCCGGGGCCACGGAACGTTGCTGCAGGAAGCGGTGGTAAAGGCGCAAGGGGGAGGGCTCCCGGCGGTGGGGTATGCGGTGGAGAGTGGGGGCCTGACCGAGTGGGCGGTGGCGTTGCCATGTGGCATGGCGGCCCTGCTCACTCCGTTCCCGGTGGTCCTGTGGAGGGACGTGGTCGCCGTCCACGAAGCCAATCTGGGATGGGTGTGCACGTGGCACACACACCCCGCCGGCATGGACCCTCGCGAGTGGCAGGCTAAGGCGGTCGTGACGTACGTGTCCTGGTCGTTGCCGGCAGCGCCGGGTTCGTGGGCGCAGTGGTGGGACAGGGCGCTCAGCTGGGCGAAGGATGGCAGTGCTGTGGCGGCCTGCCCTGACCTCCCGCGCGAGCCCGTCTCAGTCCAGCCGTGGACTGTCTCCCTGCATCTCCCCACGGTGGCGGCTCGTCTTGCGGCCACAGACCCGGAGGTCTCGCTGGGAGACCGAGAGGGGCCAGGGCTTCGCCTGGGTCGGGGGCTGGAAGTTCGCACCGCCCGCCTCCCCAACCCTGTGGACGGGGACATCCTGGGGGGACTCCAGTTCACGCGGGCTGGCGGGGCTGATGTGTGGACCGCTGTCCATCGCCAGCTCCCAGACGCGTGGCCCCAGGTGTACCGGCCCCTTGGTCACGAGCGTCTGGTGGGAGTGGAATGGCGCGTGTGGGCCGCCAACGGCCCGTGCCCACCGGTGGTGGTCCTGCCCAGGAGAACCAACCACCCCAGCTGGGAGACCGTGGCGGTCTTGTGGGGATGGGTGGCGGTCCGTGGGGCCGATGGCCACGTCTTCACTGCCCCAAGGGGCACGGTGATCGAGACCGACTGGGGGACAGCGTTGCAGCTCACGGCAGAGCCCCTGACCACGCATGCTGTGGTGGCCGTTCTCCAGTGGGGTGCAAACAAGCCACAGCCCTGGCGCGATCAGGTCGCTAGGGCTGTCTGGCGGGACCTGCCGGTCCTTAAGGCCGCCGTCTGGTCAGGAGGAGCAAGGCGGCATCTCCCGGGCGCACTCCCATGGCTGCGGGGCTGCGGAGACGCCTCTCCCCCGCCAGCTGAGTTGCGGGGCGCCCTGGAGCACGTGTACTCCAAGCCCAGGCACCACTTCCTGGTGGCCGCGGACCATGGGGTGGAGCTCAGCGACGACGTGGTCGCGCTGGCAGCCGACGTGGTGCAGTGCCTGGCCCCCCATGCCATGATGCTCCCGAGGGAGGGGTGGGAAGGCCAGCGGCACGACCAAACCCCGGCTGCCCTCCTCATTGCGAGGTACGTCGAGCTGGGGGGCTCAGAGGCGGTGTACCTCGACCGGTTGGGGACGCCGGGCATGCGGCACTGGACGGCCTACCACCTCGTGGCCCCTGACATGCGGTTGGCCGTGGACCCGCTGGGCCGGCCTGTGGTGTCGGGGCCCCGCCCCAATGGCCGCACACGTGGGACTTGGCGGTCCGGACGATGCGCATGGCACCCAGGGGCCAGAGGGCGGGATGGCCGGGTGCAGAGCATCTGCTGGCGGAGGCCCGGGTGGCACAGCTGCAGCAGCCGGCCGGCAACACCAAGGACTGTGGCGTGTGCGCCCTCATGTCCGCCGTCGGTACCCTCCTCAGGGTGCCGAGGCCGGGCAACCTCCTGTCCGCGTTGGACAGGCGGTGGGTGGCGGCGGTGGTCCTCAACAGGGAGATGGGGCCCATCGCGCGTCTGCCGTCCCTGGGGGAGCTGCCTGCAGCGGTGTTGGAGGCCCTGCCAGCGCCCCGCACGCCCTTGGACCTGGCGAACGTCCCGCACAACGTGGGGCTGCCCGGGGCGCGCATGCAACATGCCCTGCTGTGTATGGCGGCGGCGGCGGACGGGGGGATGTCCATGCTGGCGACGGTGTCCCTGCAGCACGTGCAGGACGCGATGCAGCAGCAGCGGATGCATGCCCCCCAGCCGTGGGAAGAAAGCGCCAAGCGGTGGCTGAGGGTGGAGAGCGTGCCTTCCACCCATGCGGTGGGCATGGCGGATATGGGGCGGCTGGTGGTGTTGGAGGGGGCGGAGTATTGGGCCTGTGTTCGGGTGGAAACAGGGGGACTGGAGTGGGTCATAGTCACCGCGTGCCGGCTCAGGAGGCAGCAGTCCAAGGGCCCGGCCTGCTACCGGGTGTTCCGGGAGTGCCTCAGTGGGCTGGGGCCGGTGCGCAGGGCGCACAGGTGCACGGCCGAGGACATCCCGCCGGCGCCGGCGGTCTTCGTGGAGGTCACGCGGCCGCCGGTGATCCGGGGGCAGGACGTCTGGCCCGTAGCCCCGAGCAACATGTGGCAGGCTGAGCATGCAGCTGGCATGTGCACGGCGCTGCACGGTCACGCGGCGGCCCTCCCCAGGGCCCCGGCGGCGCAGTCCTCCAGCAACAGGCCGGCAGCCTCGCTTGCACTGCTGCATAGCGCGTCGCGGGCGTGGTACTGGGTCGTGGCGGCGTTGGAGCCCCACTCCTCGGCGCTGCGCCTGTACGATCGCGGAGAGGGCACGGTGCTCACGGTCCGCCCCGCCGACCTGGAGGCCCTGCACCTTAGTGCACTGAGTGGCGACGGGGGCGACGCGCTGTACCTCCAAGGGACCGTGGCAGGCGCGGCCGCGACACGCTTCCGCCGGCAAGGCGGAGGAGATGCCCTCCGCCTGGTCATGGCGGAGAACATGGGGCCGTGGCTCCGGGCGTTCTCCACGTCCAGGTGGAAGGTCGAGGGCGACCGGGAGAAGTTCGCCGACGCGTGGCGCCGCTGGGTGGAGGAGCAGTTTCCCGTGGGGGGAATGCTGCACCTACCGCAACCACCAGGCGTGCCACCAGTACGGCTTGCGGCACCCCCGGCCGCGGCGGCGAGGCAGGCCCCGAAAGCGGCGCCCAAGCCGCCGCCCAAGAGGGGCCAGCCGCCTCAGTATGGCGGCTATGCCAACATTCGGTACGTGCTGCAGCACTTCGGTGGTGACTTGGCCACGGATCAGCGCGGGACAAAGACGATCAATGTCTGCCCCTGGTCTCGGCTAGATGGGGCTGGTCACTGCACTTGGAAAGCTAGCACGCACTGCCGGCCTACCCACCTCCACCCCAAGGACTTGCTGGACCACATCCAGCGGGACCATGCGACTGATCCGGCGCAACGGGACCAGGCGCTGGCCATGCTGGCTGGCGTTATGCCGGGGGGCCAGGCGGGGCCCTTCGCGTCGGCCCAGGCGGGTTCCAGAGCGCTCACGTTGCCCACGGGTGCCCGCCCTGCGGCGGAGCGCGGGGCGTCGCCGTCGGCGGCACGATCTGGAGCGATTGGGTCTGCAGCACGGCGTGGGGCAGCGACTTCTACGGGGAGTACGGCGGCAAGTACATTCGGCGGACAGGCAGAGGGGGAGCCCGCCGCATCTGCCGGGTCTCCGCAGGCGACGACCGCCTCGGGCGGAGGCCCACGGGGTCAGGGGCCACCTCGCCGGCCGCTCGCGCCGGGTGCGGGTGGTCCCCCTGAACCTGCTGGTGGCCCCTCTCCGTCCAGTGATCCGGATCCGGCGGGGGGCCCCGATCCACACGTGCAGCCATGAAGGGGCCCAGCCTCCGACACCCGAGCGGCGGTGTCCTGGAACGTCCAGGGCTCGATGCGGGGGACGGCGTACCAGTGGCCCCAGGTATGCTCGACGGTGAAGCGGTGGCGGCAGGCATCATGAAGGCCGAGGGTGCCATCCTGGGCCTATTCCAGGAGACCGGCCTGCAGGACCCACAAGGTGTGGTGCACTCCGAGAACCAGTGGCGTCACCACGGGTATCATGCGTACCCAGGGGTGGATGCCCAGGCGGCGTCGGCGGCGGCGGTGCGCGGCGGGCTCTTGATTGCCCTTCGGGCGGACGTGTTCGCCGCGGAGGAAGTTCGAGACATCGTGGACATCGTGCCGGGCAAGGCCATGGCCCTCGATGTGGTGACCAATGGTGGCACCCTCACGGTCATCAACGTCCACGGCCCGGGTAGCGGCGGCGACTCCTGGGCGTCTAAGGCGTCCTTCTGGGCTGACGTGGCCATGTACGCGGCGGCCAAGAGCGCGGGTGGCACCAGGGCCGTGCTCCTCGGAGGGGACTTCAACGTGTGGCTGGAGTCCCCGTGGCACCCTACCACGAGGAGGTTCCAAGCCCTGTGGAAACAGTGTGGTTTCCACAGGGCAGGCCCGGAACGGGAGGAGGACAAGAGGCCCACGAGGGCAGGGCACCGACTGGACTCCTTCCTTCTAAACTCGCCTGTGGTCCCATGGGCGGCGCGTGAGCGCCCTCAGTTGGCGCCGGGGCGGTCTCCTGCGTCACTGGGGTCGGATTATGGCCCTGTGGTCCTGGACATCCCGCTAGCGGTGGCCGGCAAGGAGAGGGTCACCAGGATGGCCTACTCGCACGCCCAGGGCAGGCTGCATGCCATACGCCTGGACTCCCCGGGGGTTCGTGAGGCGGCAGCGGCAGTACTGGAGAAGGCCTGCGGGGATCGGCGGCTACAGGCGTGGCTCTCGTCAGACCGGGACACTGCCACCATGGGCACGTCGGAGGTGCAAGCGGTCTTTGACCTGCTCTACGCCTTCCGTGATGACGTGTCCAGGGTCACGGGAGTGCGCATGCCATCGGGCGTGGACCCGCAGTACCCGTACGGGCAGGCGGAAACGGAGGCGTCGTTGGACCAGGTCCTCTCGGATCAGCAGGCTGTGGTGTGGCGTGCCCATCAGCTGTGGCAACGGGACGCGGCGGCGGCCGGACTCCACTCCCAAGAAGCGACTGCCCTGCTACAGCACCTCCGGCGAGTGGACCCCGACCTGTCCCCCGCCTCGGTAGAGGACCTGCGTGCCGCATTGGACCAACAGCTCCACCAGTTGGAGACACGCGTGGAGGAGCTGCGGGATGTCCTCAGGAGCAACAGGCGCCGGTCCATCAAGGACTAGTGGCGGGGCAGGGTACCGGATCTGCAGCTCCGATGGACGGCGATACGGGGGGCCATCAACGTGGTGAACTATGCCCCGTCAGGCCTATGGTCCGTACGCGTCCGCGAGTCGGAGAAGGTGCTCTTGGAGGCCTCGGACGTCATTGGCGAGGTCCAGAGGTATTGGGAGGCGCTGCACGCCAAGCGGCCAGTGAACTTGCCGGCCTTCGAGCGGCTGGTCCGGGCCCACTTTCCCAAAGGGGTGCCGGAGGAATGGAGGTCGGTACAGGACTACACCATGCAGGACCTTAAAGACGCCGTGAGGCAGGCCGTGGCGGACGACAAAGCTCCGGGGTCCAACCGGGTCACGGCTATCCTCATAGCAGAGCTGCCTGAACCGGTGCAGGGGCTCCTGGTGCATGCGTACAGGGCAATCCTGCGGGGTGCGGACGTCCCGGAGTCCTGGCACGAGGCCATTATCTGGCTGATGCCCAAGGGCACAGCCACGGGCAACCTGGACGAGTACAGGCCGATAGCGCTGGGGCAGCAAGACATGCGAATGCTCATGACTCCCCTCATGCGGAGGTTCACAGCTGTTCTGGCACGCAAGGGACTGGCCGCGGACTGGCAATTCGGAGCCATGCCGGGCTCCACGGCGGCTGCCCCGGTGTTCCTGGCCCAGCGCAGGCTGCAGCGTGGGCTGGAGGAAAACCACGTCCTGGCCTTCGATGTGTCGAAAGCTTTTGACACAGCGCCGCACGGAGCGCTGGCGCTCCTCCTGCGCCACATGGGTGTCCCGGAGGAGCTCATCAGGCTCTTCCACACCCTCAGCTGCGGGTCTCTGGTGCGCATCGTCACCCCGCACGGCCCGACGCCCAGCATACGGCTCCACAGGGGCCTGCGGTAGGGCAGTGCGGAGAGCGCTGTGCTCTACCTCCTCCTTTTGGAGCCTCTCCTGCGGAGCCTCGCCTGTAAGGCGCGGGGAGATGCTCGCCATGCGGTGCCACCCCTGGTACAGGCGTACTGTGATGACCTCCTGTTGATAGCGCACTCCCTGCCGCAATTCTTGAAGTATGCGGCGGCGATAGCGCGGTATCTCACTGACATGGGCATGTCCCTCAACGTGGGCAAATGCGCCTATGCCAATACTGCTCGCATCCATTCGATTATGGTACACCTGAACCCAGGGGACACGGCGGCCCCATGGGTATGCTTACGTGCCAAGGGCACGGTACCATACTTGGGCCTGCGCCTCGATCCCAGGGGGATGGCGACCATGAAGGAGAAACATGTACACCGGTGTGAAGCTCTGCTGGGCTGGTGCAAGAACACGTTAGGGCCGGCGTCGGTGCCTCATGAGGTGATGGCGGCTGTGGTTGGAGGCATCGTGCGGTACGCGGCGCCCTACCTGTCCGACACGGCGGAGGCGGTGGTCAAGCTGAATGCTGCCATCAAGGCTGCGGCCCTGCAGTTCGAGAAGCTGCCCAAGGACCTGTCCAACGTGGCGGTGCGGTTAGGTCATGGGCTACGGCTGGCGGATGTCCAGGTTATATGCCGCGACTCCGTTGTGGCGACCATGGCTCAGCTCACCCACCACAGGTCGACGACAGTCCGGGATGAGCTGCGGGCCATGCTCCGAGACATGCACGTGCAGTACGGAGTGTGCGGGCAGTTCATGGTGCCCTCTGCGTCATTCGCCACACACGCTGGCAATACGTGGGTGGACAGGGTACTCAGAGCGATGGGGACGTTGCGCGTAGGACTTCTCATGCCATCGTCGGTGTACTCGTGTGTACACGCCCATCTACCGCAGGTGCAGTGGGTGGGGCGGAAGTGGGTGTCCCAATCCTATACCTTCAAGGGTAGGGACATCTGCATTCTCTCGGGGCCCCGCACAGATGCGACGGTACAGTCCCTGACTGATCCCGCAAATGACCTCCTGCATGCGCGGCTCCCCTGCCCTACGCCTGGGCACTGGGCTGTCCAGCTTCAGGAGTGCCATGAGGACCACCTGCACCTTCCGCATGCGGGAGTAGGGCCCCACCAGCTGGACCACGTGTGGCTCACGGGGCTCCGCGACGTCTTCCGGCCGCAGCTGCCCGGTCCGTTGACTCACCGGCTGATACACCCGGTGCGCCGAAAGGAGGCCAGCAAACACAATAGACAGTCCGCTGCGGGGGACGTGTATGTGGTGGGCGGATACAAGGAGGAAGGATGGGACCCGGCCAACCCGGGGATGTCCATGCCGTTCGTCCCGCTGGCCGCCCTCCTGTTTCTATTGGGGGACGTCTTTGAGGGCTACCAACAGCACGACGATCCGGCGTCCGTCCCCCTGCTCACTCCTCACGCCGGGGGCGGCATAAGCCCGCCACCACTGTGGGTTGTGCACGGGCGGCCAGCGTTTTCCAGGGCGTGCGCGGCGGTGCACAAGTGCAGAGAGTGGGCAATTGTTCTTCTGCTGCCAGCAGGCCCAATCCCGGATCCGGACGAGTACTCGGTCCCGGAAATGGTCCGGATGTCCAACGTGCCGCACGATCCGCACGTCGCCGTTACGTCGTTGCGTGATGGCGGCGCAGTGGAGCAGGGGTCTGTGGTGGTATACCAGCCTTCCTGCTCCGCAACAGTTTGGGGAGCGGAGTATACCACCGCCCTGGACGCCATAAAGTCAGTCTGCGGATGTGACCTGGCCTCGAGACCACATGCGGTGTATCGACCGAGGGTGGTCCTGTCCCTGGAGCTCACGGCCTCCAGTGCGGCGTCCCTGGGAAAGTTGGTGCAGAGCCCCCACTCCGACGTGGCGTGGCTGGAGCCCCACCGGTACTGCTGGGTGCCGGTGGCGACTAAAGTCACATCGTCTGACGCGTCGCCCCAGGGAGACGACGCCACAAACGTGGCGGTGGCCAGCCACGGGATCCCCACGTGGACGGGTGCCATCTACGGCACGGTCCCGGAGGCAGAGATCATAGGCGCGGCGGTGTACTTGTTGCACACGCCCCCGTCAGCGTGCAAAGTACACGTGGTGGATGCGTCCGTCTTAGGAGCGCATCTCCGCAGGGCGCAGGAGGCCCTGTACCGTGGCATCAAGGGGCCGACATCACATCTGGTCAATCAGCACGCACTGAGCTGGATAGTGGAGGGGCTGCGGCGGCTGCCGCGCCGAGTTGGGGGGCCGCACCACTGGGTGGTGAGGCACAGCTCGCACTTGGCGGCGGTCCCGCTCGAGGCACCGGACTCTGCCGCGGCCAGTGCAATGGCCCCGCCTGTCCATCTTGTCCTGCCAAAGGAGAACGCCATCCTCTTGGTGCCGGGGGATAATGGTGAGCTCGAGCCGCGTGTGCCATCCATGCAAGCCCTTCAGCAAGTCCGGGAGATGGAGTGGCGTTCGCTAGCGGCACGCACCAGGGCGCACACGCCACTGGCTGGCGCCTGCGAGGCGATGCCCCTGGGAGCTGTGCACCACGGCCCAACGCACAGGAATATGCTGCGGGCACGTGACGGTCGCTTGTCCACCATGCAGGTCATGCGACGGTGGAGACAAAAGCTCACGCGTATGGCAATACCAGCCCACCCCTGTATCTTCTGTGGGGGGCCGGAGGAGGACATTGGCCACATGCGCCTGCTGTGTGCGCGGGACTAGGAGGTGGCAGGGCTCCTGTGCAGGCGTGTGGAGGAGTTCACGGCGGAGCTACCCCTGACAGACAGGGCGGTAGAGTTCGTGGCGTGGAGGGAGCACGGCTGCAGGTGGACTGAATCCTTGATGGCGGGTGTCGTCCCCGGGGACCTGAAGCGGCTGTTCGCTGCGGTGCGAGCGGCGTCGTCCCGGGGCCCTGCCAAGGCCAGGCTCTTTGTGGAGGACATGGTCCAGATTGGGGAAGATGTGTATGCCCGCAGGAACCATCGGCTCACCCAGATCATGCAGCTGCCGATGCAAGATCGAAGGAGAGCGGTATACGCGTTCCTGCGCGGTGACACACCCTTCTGCCCGCCGGCAGGGAGGATCCTGCAGCGTCCGCCGTGGAACCCGTTTGCCGGCCTCCCCGGCGACCTGCAGGCAACCTTTCAGAGGTCACCGCTGCACGCACTGCTGGTGTCGCGGTCGTGCATCGAGCATGAAGAGGGCCTGTCCTTGTTCCCTCACTGGATAGCGGCGGTGGCGCAGGCCTTCGACCTGTGGATCGGTTCCTGGGTGGCGCGGGACATCACGACATTCAGGGAGTGGTCCCGCGTGGTGTCGGCGCGGTCGTGGGCCCAGGTGCGTGGTACCAAGGTGAGAAGCCCTGACGGCCAGAGTGATCCCTGGCTTCAGGTGTACGCCAACCATCCAGCTGTGGGGAACGTCATGGGCTGGCCTCGCGAGGTGCTGCCGGTCCTTCAGCAACCTCTGTGCAGTCTCCCAATCCTGGCGGTGGCTGTCGTACTTGACGTGGGTACGTTGTGGCTGTATGACCGGCAGCTGCGACGAGTCGTACCAGCGGTCACGGAGCAGCGGTCCATGGCGGTGTTAACGGGCTCCAAGCAGCTGGCACGGGTACAGGGCGACGACGCGCAGGGCCACGTCACGGAGGCCATGTTCTCTCTGCCAGAGGGGGACGACCACGTGGCTGCCGATGCCCGTCACACCCTTGACACCCTAGGCCTCGAGGCGGTCATTGAGGCTCGGGCGGGAGGACAACGCTTGGTTCTGGCATCCGCCAGGGGCCCGGAGCAGGACGGGGTTGATGTCATCGGGGAGGTCTTACATGACTACGGTTGGGAGCTCTTGGCGCATGGCACACACAGTCCCAAAGTGGCGCGGTGGCCCCGGCTGCTTGAGAGCCTGCCGGTGATGCCCGACGGGCGACCGATACTCCGCCCGGTGTCCACGTGGGAGGAAGCGAGGCGCAGCCTCCTCAGTAGTGCCACAGCACGCACGCTGGCGGGTGCCTTGCTCGGACTCCAGGACACGTGCTGCGATGTATGGCAGGACCTGTGGTCGCAGTGTTGTGATGGTAGCTGCGTTCCGTCGAGGTCTGTGCTTCCGCAGCAATGCCACGGGTGCGGGGAAACGGTGTCAGTTTGGGTTCATCAGTGTGCCTCCATCCCGCTGTGCGGGACATGTAAGGAGCGTGCCGATAGGGGATGGCCTAAGGCGAGGTGGGCACTGCGGCACTCTGGACAGATGTCCTCTAGCGCCTGGAAGACTATCCAGGGTGGCCTGAAGAGCGTCCGAGTGGAAGGGGTACGGTGCCCTGGAGCGCCGTCTGCGGCCCTGCCCCTGATGTTGTGGTGGGCGGCTCTGGAGGGCGACTCACGGATACTCTGGTTGTGGCATGGCGGAGGAAATGGTGACGGCGTGGTGGGGGCCGGGGGTGATGCAGATCGATGGGATTGGGAATTGTGGGTGCACCAGCTACCGTCCCTACGCTGGACGCAGCGGAAGGGGTAGCGCCTGAGAAGCAGTGCCTTCACGGCTTGATTGTGCGGTACTGGCAGGCGGCGTATGACGGCCAACGCGATGTGACAGGTCGTGCCGGCCTGATGGTGAGCCGTACTGCCCCCGTGCATGAGGGTCGGACAGGGATGCTTCACCCGCCTGCCCCGGGTCGCCGCATACAACAGTGAGGTGTCATGGGTCGTCCCGACCAGGGTAATAAGGCCCAAACCCCTGTAGGGTATTCCCATGGCACCGGGGTCTCTACCGGCGGCCCGGCTACGGCAGTATTGGGAGTGGTTGCTCGGGATACACCGGGGGTGCACGGAGTTGTCTGGGGGTTACGGCGTTGCGGCGCCCCCTGGGAGTGTTACACGGGGTTACGGGGACAGCCTGCAGGCCCCGGGAGCGGCGACGAGGCGAAGATGTGTGCGTAGAAGGGTATGACAGTGGGGTCGTCAGGGGGACAGTATGGCGGGCGTCGTCGAGACGGCGTGGCAGCCTGGGAGGAGCAGTCACGGGGGGCACGTGGGGTTCCAGGTGACGGAGTACTGGAGTCTTGGGGGTAAACGCGGCGGTACTGGGATCCGTACGGTGGGGCTACGCGGCGGTACTGGGGAACCGTACAGTGGGGGAGCAGCGGGGAAGTTCCAGATGACGGTGTACTGGCATCGTGGGGGTATACGCGGCGGTACTGGGGACCGTATGGTGAGGGTACGCGGCGGTACTGGAGGGCCGTACAGTGGGGGCGCTACGGGGTTGCATGGCGGTACTGGGGTGTCCCCCTGACCCCTGTAACAACTCAGGGGGAGCGCGGGGGCATCCCCTGGCCCCGTTAACAAACTAGAGGGACCGTGCCTGCGGGCATGTACATAGTCTAACCTCTGACCATGGCCTTGTGGTTGCGGTGGTGCGTGTCGTGGCGGCTCGCAGGTTGCGTCGGCGTGGCAACAGCGGTACTGCGTGGCGTCGTAGCGAAGAGTATGCGGTCGCCACACCACTGTAACGGCTTACCCCTCGGGGGCGCCGGTCCAGTCGGCTAGAGGCGAGGGGGGAAGAGGAGCGGCAAGCTGAGTGGTCCGGGGGGTGGCACGCGGGCCAATGCTATAAGTAGGCTCGCCACGTCGTCGGTGGGGGCCGAACCTGCGGCGTGGCCGCTACTGTGGCGGAAGAGGCGCAACCACGGGACCTGGCCAATCAGTGCACGTAAGGGTCAAGGGTAGGCGCCAGGGCAAAGTATGTGGGCCAGATGAGTTGCACCTGGTTACCACAGCCTGGAGCGAGCCTCTGGTGGGTACCCCTACAGGGGGTCGATAACCAAGGTACGGCACCCACCACCCCGAGTCCCAGCCAGCGATATTCACGGGTTGCGCCACTCCCGTCGCGTAGCGGCCGGCGTCCCCCCCTGTAAACCCTCAAGTTATATTATACGTGGGCAAGTGGATGCCTCGAAGCTGATTGGGTGCTGGCCCCCGACATGGAGTGCCGGCATGGTATATATCTGGGGTGTGGGAGCAGCTCAGGGCCACGGGGACGTGGAATTGGTACCGTGTTTCTGTACTATACTAGGGGGATGGTGCGGTGGGTCGGTGGCGTACATTGTGGAGACATGGGAGCGATGAAAGCTGAGGGCCAGGCTAGGCTGGAGCCTCCCAGAAATCCTGGCTATGCACATACGGGCTATTGCGTGCTGGCAGTGGGGTACGTGGAGTCAGGGGTGGTGGGCAATTTCGAGAACACAGACGGCAATGGATTCCAGGGGGTCATGGGTGATGGATGTCTCCAGGGTGGCGGGGGTACGCGAACGACGGTGGGTCAGCTCTCGCTTCGCCGCATGCGTGCTGCCTTGTTCCTTGGTTGCCGCTTCGCGACGGACAGAGAAGCCCTTGCTTACTACTTGTTGCGATGCTGCTGCGTTGCTTTGCCTTGCCCCCATACCCCCGGCGAACAAACGGGCCAGCGCCCGTCGCCGTTGCTAATGCTAACGCCATGCAGTTGCCACTGCCCCCAAAGCCTGGTTGACCGGTATCCCCAGTCCTCTGGGTCCTCCGTCATGCTGTGGGCCACCTCAGGCAGCCCTGGGACCCACGGGATCGAGCGAGGCGGGAACCACCAGTCGGCGCGAGATGCCCGGTAACTCCAGTAGACGGCATGATAAGTGGTTATGACTATGACTATGACTATATATAAATATATGTATATATATATATATATATATATATATATATATATATATATATATATATTCCAATCTACACCCCTCTCCCAACTCTAGGTGGCTCCACCACACGGGTCTAAGGTACGTGTGAAGGGCACGAAGTGGTGCATACATGTGGTGGAAGGGGCTAAACTCGGTCGAAACGGGCTCAAAACGCGCTAAAAAAACTTGTTTGAGCATCCCAAATGGTCCGGGAGCACTTTTGGAAAAACGCGTTTTGGACCCATTTTTGACCCATTTTTGGTCCCAAAATGGCCCATTTTCAAGGCATTTTGGGAGTTTCCATGAGCCAAAACCCGTCGCCAGGGGCTCAAAATGGGCTAAAACCACTTGTTTGAGCATCATAAATGGTCCAGGATCATTTTTGGAAAAAACGCGTTTTTGACCCATTTTTGACCCATTGTTGGTCCCAAAAAGGCCCATTTTCAAGGCATTTTGGGATTTTCCATGGCCCAAAACGCGCCACCACGGGCTCAAAACGGCCTAAAAACACTTGTTTGAGCATCCCAAGTGGTCTAGGAACAACTTTGGAAAAAATCATTTTTTTCGCCCCGGGGACCCTGGTGGACCCACCGTTGGCCCCCACTGTGCGTGGGCTGGCCGGCCCTCCGGCTGCACCAAGTGACCACTGGTACGGGGGTCTGCGTGTCTCGTTGGGCGATTCTGAGGCTTGGAAACCATAAAAAGTGGGGGGTTGCGGGTGGACTAGGTGCCCTCGGAATTCGTTTTTGAGCCACGTAGCCCAAGATACGGCCCGTTCTTGGTTTCGGGGTGCTGGTGCACATTGCGCAGTTTTTGGAGCTTTTTGGCGCCTTTTTGGGCCGTTTCTCGGACATATCGTGGGGTTAGAGGGCACCAAAGGTCCCTTGGCCACGAGAAAGTCAAGCCGCACGTGCAGTGCAGGAGCCGTTTGCCTTCGTTTGGCTGTTTTGAACCCTTACTAGGGCTGTTTTGGGCGAAAACTGGCTGTTTTTGGCCCAAAACTGCGCAGATTTGGGAGGGCACCTCCCAACTTGGCGCCACCGCCGCGGACCGCCACCGGTGAGTTTCTGGCTCAAAACTTGGATTTGGCAAGGGCATCACCTAGGCTCTAGGATGGCTAAAGTAGAGTTAGGCCCGAGGCGTTGGGAAGATGCAATGGCCAAAACGACACGGAGACGTGCTTGTTGCTTGTTGTTGTTGCTTGTTAGCTAAATTTAAGGGGAGAGGGTTGTAGTAATATATATATATATATATATATATATATATATATATATATATATATATATATATATATATATATATATATATATATATACATATACATATATATATACATATACATATATATATACATATATATATATATATATATATATATATATATATATATATATATATATATATATATATATATATATATATATATATATATATATATATATATATATATATATATATATATATATATATATATATATATATATATATATATATATATATATATATATATATATATATATATATATATATATATATATATATATATACCTATATATCTACCTTAGCCATCCTAGAGCCTAGGTGGTGGCCTTGCCAAATCCAAGTTTTGAGCCAAAAACTCACCGGTGGCGGCCCGGGGCGGGGGCGCCAAGTCGGTAGGTGCCCTCCCAAATCTGCGCAGTTTTGGGCCAAAAACAGCCATTTTTCGCCCAAAACGGCCCTAGTAAGGGCTCAAAACAGCCAAACGAAGGCAAACGGCTGCTACACTCCACGTGCGGCTTGCCTTTCTGGTGACCAAGGGACCTTTGGTGCCCTCTAACTCCACGATATTTCCGAGAAATGGCCCAAAAAGGCGCCAAAAAGCCCCAAAAACTGCGCAATGTGCACCAGCACCCCGAAACCAAGAACGGGCCGTATCTTGGGCTACGTGGCTCAAAAATGAATTCCGAGGGCACCTAGTCCACCCGCAACCCCCCACTTTTTATGGTTTCCAAGCCTCAGAATTGCCCATCGAGACGCCTAGACCCCCGTACTAGTGGGGGCCAGCGGTGGGTCCACCAGGGTCCCCAGGGCGAAAAAAATCATTTTTCCCAAAGTTGTTCCTAGACCACTTGGGATGCTCAAACAAGTGTTTTTCGGCCGTTTTGAGCCCGTGGTGGCACGTTTAGGGCCATGGAAAATCCCAAAATGCCTTGAAAATGGGCCATTTTGGGACCAAAAATGGGTCAAAAATGGGTCAAAAACGCGTTTTTCCAAAAGTGATCCCGGACCATTTGGGGTGCTCAAACAAGTGTTTTTAGCCCGTCATGAGCCCGTTTTGACCGAGTTTAGCCCCTTCCACCACATGTATGCACCACTCTGTGCCCTTCGCACGTACCTTAGAGCCGTGTGGTGGAGCCACCTAGAGTTGGGAGGATATATATTACTACACCTTTCCCCCTTAAATTGTGTGTGTGGTCCGAAGCCACCGCCCCGAGTTGCTATGGCCACACGTGCGCACTTGCCTTTCCACCCCCTCCTATATATGTGTGTCTATTGTAAAGATAACTCCTTGCCCGCCTGAGGAACCTACCCCCCTGTGGTTCGCAATACGACTGCGAATACCCAAGCCGATGCTACCCTCCCCACTATTGGGGTGAGGGGCGGTGCGAACCGTCGGATCACACCTGGGCCGCATAGCAAACCGTTCGGAGGTGCCCGACAAAGGTGGTGGACATGGTAGGCAACACACTTGCGTTTCTTATGGAGCACGTCAAGCAAATGGCCACTTCAGCTTGGGAGAGGGGTGTAGATTAGAGGATATATATATATATATATATATATATATATATTACTACACCCCTCTCCCCTTAAATCTAGCTAACAAGCAACAAGCAAGCAACAACAAGCAAGCAACAACAAGCAAGCAACAACAAGCACTTCTCCTCACCGTTTTGGCCATTGCTCCGCCTCATCGCTCCGGGCTCTACTCTACTCTAGCCATCTTGGAGCCCAGGTGGTGGCCTTGCCAAATCCAAGTTTTGAGCCAAAAACTCACCGGTGGCGGCCCGGGGCGGGGGCGCCAAGTCGGGAGGTGCCCTCCCAAATCTGCGCAGTTTTGGGCCAAAAACAGCCATTTTTCGCCCAAAACGGCCCTAGTAAGGGCTCAAAACAGCCAAACGAAGGCAAACGGCTGCTACACTCCACGTGCGGCTTGCCTTTCTGGTGACCAAGGGACCTTTGGTGCCCTCTAACTCCACGATATGTCCGAGAAATGGCCCAAAAAGGCGCCAAAAAGCCCCAAAAACTGCGCAATGTGCACCAGCACCCCGAAACCAAGAACGGGCCGTATCTTGGGCTACGTGGCTCGAAAACGAATTCCGAGGGCACCTAGTCCACCCGCAACCCCCCACTTTTTATGGTTTCCAAGCCTCAGAATTGCCCATCGAGACGCCTAGACCCCCGTACTAGTGGTCACTTGGTGCAGCCGGAGGGCCGGCCAGCCCACGCACAGTGGGGGCTAGCGGTGGGTCCACCAGGGTCCCCAGGGCGAAAAAAATCATTTTTCCCAAAGTTGTTCCTAGACCACTTGGGATGCTCAAACAAGTGTTTTTCGGCCGTTTTGAGCCCGTGCTGGCACGTTTAGGGCCATGGAAAATCCCAAAATGCCTTGAAAATGGGCCATTTTGGGACCAAAAATGGGTCAAAAATGGGTCAAAAACGCGTTTTTCCAAAAGTGATCCCGGACCATTTGGGGTGCTCAAACAAGTGTTTTTAGCCCGTCATGAGCCCGTTTTGACCGAGTTTAGCCCCTTCCACCACATGTATGCACCACTTTGTGCCCTTCGCACGTACCTTAGAGCCGTGTGGTGGAGCCACCTAGAGTTGGGAGGATATATATTACTACACCTTTCCCCCTTAAATTGTGTGTGTGGTCCGAAGCCACCGCCCCGAGTTGCTATGGCCACACGTGCGCACTTGCCTTTCCACCCCCTCCTATATATGTGTGTCTATTGTAAAGATAACTCCTTGCCCGCCTGAGGAACCTACCCCCCTGTGGTTCGCAATACGACTGCGAATACCCAAGCCGATGCTACCCTCCCCACTATTGGGCTGAAGGGCGGTGCGAACCGTCGGATCACACCTGGGCCGCATAGCAAACCGTTCGGAGGTGCCCGACAAAGGTGGTGGACATGGTAGGCAACACACTTGCGTTTCTTATGGAGCACGTCAAGCAAATGGCCACTTCAGCTTGGGAGAGGGGTGTAGATTAGAGGATATATATATATATATATATATATATATATATATTACTACACCCCTCTCCCCTTAAAGCTAGCTAACAAGCAACAAGCAAGCAACAACAAGCAAGCAACAACAAGCAAGCAACAACAAGCACTTCTCCTCACCGTTTTGGCCATTGCTCCGCCTCATCGCTCCGGGCTCTACTCTACTCTAGCCATCTTGGAGCCCAGGTGGTGGCCTTGCCAAATCCAAGTTTTGAGCCAAAAACTCACCGGTGGCGGCCCGGGGCGGGGGCGCCAAGTCGGGAGGTGCCCTCCCAAATCTGCGCAGTTTTGGGCCAAAAACAGCCATGTTTAGCCCAAAACAACCCCAAAACCTGGGCGAAACGCTCAAACGAAGGGATACGGTGAGTACACTGCACGTGCGGCTTGACTTCACCGTGTCAAAGAGCTCTCTAGTGCCCTTCAATTCCACGATATGTCCGAGAAACGGCCCAAAAAGGCGCCAAAAAGCCCCAAAATCTGCGCATTGTGCACCAGCACCCCGAAACCAAGAACGGGCCGTATCTTGGGCTACGTGGCTCAAAATCCGATTCCGAGGGCACCTAGTCCACCCGCAACCCCCCACTTTTTATGGTTTCCGAGCCTCAGAATCGCCCAACGAGACGCCTAGACCCCCGTACTAGTGGTCACTTGGTGCAGTCGGAGGGCAGCCCGGCCCGCGCACGGCGGGGGCCTACGGTGGGTCCACCAGGGTCCCCGGGGCGAAAAAAATCATTTTTTCCAAAGTTGTTCCCGGACCACTTGGGATGCTCCAACACGTGTTTCTGGCCCGTTTTGAGCCCGTGGTGGCGCGTTTTGGGCCACGGAAAATCCCAAAATGCCTTGAAAATGGGCCGTTTTGGGACCAACAATGGGTCAAAAATGGGTCAAAAACGCGTTTTTCCGAAAATGATCGTGGACCATTTATGATGCTTAAACAAGTCGTTTTAGCCCGTTTTGAGCCCGTGGGGACGGGTTTTGGCTCCTGGAAAATCCCAAAATGCCTTGAAAATGGGCCATTTTGGGACCAAAAATGGGTCAAAAATGGGTCAAAAACGCGTTTTTCCAAAAGTGATCCCGGACCATTTGGGATGCTCAAACAAGTGTTTTTAGCCCGTTTTGAGCCCGTTTTGACCCAGCTTAGCCCCTTCCACCACATGTATGCACCACTTTGTGCCCTTCGCACGTACCTTAGAGCCGTGTGGTGGAGCCACCTAGAGTTGGGAGAGGGGTGTAGATTGGAGGATATATATATATATATATATATATATATATTACTACACCCCTCTCCCCTTAAATTTAGCTAACAAGCAAGCAAGCAAGCAAGCAAGCAACAACACGTCTCCTTGCCGTTTTGGCCATTGCACCTTTCCAACGCCTCGGGCCTGACTCTACTTTAGCCATCCTACAGCCTAGGTGGTGGCCTTGCCAAATCCAAGTTTTGAGCCAAAAAGTCACCGGTGGCGGCCCGGGGCGGTGGCGCCAAGTCGGGAGGTGCCCTCCCAAATCTGCGCAGTTTTGGGCCAAAAACAGCCATTTTTCGCCCAAAACAGCCCTAGTAAGGGTTCAAAACAGCCAAACGAAGGCAAACGGCTGCTACACTCCACGTGCGGCTTGACTTTCTCGTGGCCAAGGGACCTTTGCTGCCCTCTAACTCCACGATATGTCCGAGAAACGGCCCAAAAAGGCGCCAAAAAGCCCCAAAAACTGCGCCATGTGCACCAGCACCCCGAAACCAAGAACGGGCCGTATCTTGGACTACGTGGCTCCAAACCGAAGGGCACCTCGTCCACCCGCAGCCCCCCACTTTTTATGGTTTCCAAGCCTCAGAATCGCCCAACGAGACACGTAGACCCCCGTACCAGCGGTCACTTGGTGCAGCCGGAGGGCCGGCCAGCCCACGCACAGTGGGGGCCAACGGTGGGTCCACCACGGTCCCCGGGGCGAAAAAAATGAATTTTTCCAAAGTTGTTCCTAGACCACTTGGGATGCTCAAACAAGTGTTTTTAGGCCGTTTGGAGCCCGTGGTGGCGCGTTTTGGGCCATGGAAAATCCCAAAATGCCTTGAAAATGGGCCGTTTTGGGACCAACAATGGGTCAAAATGGGTCAAAAACGCGTTTTTCCAAAAATGATCCCGGACCATTTATGATGCTCAAACAAGTGGTTTTAGCCCATTTTGAGCCCGTGGCGACGGTTTTTGGCTCATGGAAAATCCCAAAATGCCTTGAAAATGGGCCATTTTGGGACCAAAAAGGGGTCAAAAATGGGTCAAAAACGCGTTTTTCAAAAAGTGATCCCGGACCATTTGAGATGCTCAAACAAGTGTTTTTAGCCCGTTTTGAGCCCGTTTTGACGCAGTTTAGCCCCTTCCACCACATGTATGCACCACTTTGTGCCCTTCGCACGTACGTTAGAGCCATGTGGTGGAGCCACCTAGAGTTGGGAGAGGGGTGTAGATTGGAGGATATATATATATATATATATATATATATATATATATATATATATATATATATATATATATATATATATATATATATATATATATATATATATATATATATATATATATATATATATATATATATATATATATATATATATATATACATATTTATGGGCGTTTTCACGGGGGGGGCGGGGGTGGAAACCCCCAAATTCCATCCAATGATTTTTGGCGGTTAAATTTTTCGGGAATTATGGGGTGATGAGGGTACCCCCCCCTATTTTGTGGGTGCCCTATTCATTTCTGAAGTTTTCGGCCCATGGTTTGACGATATGTTTGACAAAATCCGGATTATGTTGAAATGTTGGCCATTTTCGGCTGCTGTTGCCAGTCTGGTGACAGGGGCCGAAATTGCAATATCCAGGTTACCGGCACCGCTTTTTCCAAGTTTTTTGGGGGTTAGGCATCCCCCCCCCCCCCCATTTTGGGGCCGGGGAATCCATTTTTGAAGGTTTTGGGGTGTGGTCTAACGGTGTGTTGCGGCCATTTTCGTTTTTTTTTGTGCTTGTTGAATGCTTTCGGTGCCTGCAGACTGAGGGATCATCTTTGGTGTTCGACGGTTTGCGGGGCTGTTTTAGGTGTTGTGGTTTGTGGGGTGGATGCCCCCCCCCCCATTTTTGAGGCTGGGGAATTCATTTTTAAGGGTTCGAGGGTGCCTTGTGATGGAGGGGGCGTGCATTTTGCAGAATTCTTGTGTCCCCTGTCCACAACTTTTCTGCTGTAGTCATGTCATAGGTCACCACTGCCACCCCAAAGCGCACCCGCTCCGCATCGCCTTCCCAGTTTAGTCCGTCGCCATTATTTGCGAGTTCTCCAGGCACCCCCCGAAAGAGAGGCCGCTTGGATGTTCAACAACTTGCTTTCCTCTACAAAAAGGAGGAAAAGGACGCGGTGGTTCTCAAGTTACGTGAAACGATGACCGAGGAACCGGAATTCGAAAAACTGCCCCAATGCCTCGTGCGGCAAGTGGGAGGAAGTGGCCGTGAAGGCCAAGTAAAATGGTTCAACAAGAGTGTTGGTGCCCTCACATTGATGCATTTGCCCCATGTGTGCATGAAAATTCATAAAAACCCCAGGAAAGTGTCACCAATTGACCCACCAAGGCATTGCGGTCAACGGCACCCAAAAGGCTGTGCAGCCAATCTGCTACCAGACCAGAACAGGGCAAAAAAACCCAAATCGTCCACAGTAAAGGCCAAAATTCTCAAAAATATGGTTGCCCCCCCCCCCCCCCAACCCATACATATCCGATATACATTGCCCTTTTCGGTGGTTTTGGGATAAGCCATAACATACCCCTACCAACGGAACACCATATTCCCAGAAATCGGACAACAATGCAAAAACCCTAGTTAGTGGATGGACATAACCCCCCCCCCCCCCCGTGAAAACCCCCATACACACACACACACACACACACACATATATATATATATATATATATATATATATATATATATATATATGCATACACACACACACACACACACACATATAGTCATAGTCATAGTCATAACCACTTATCATGCCGTGTACTGGAGTTACCGGGCATCTCGCACCGACAGGTGGTTCCTGCCTTGCTCGATCCCGTGGGTCTCAGGGCTGCTTGAGGTGGCCCACAGCATGACGGAGGACCCAGAGGACCGGGGATACCGGCCAACCAGGTTTTGGGGGTAGTGGCAGCTGCAGAGCTTTAGCATTAGCAACGGCGACGGGCGCTAGCCCGTTGGACCGCCGGGGGTACAGGGGCAAGGCAGGGCAATGCAGCAGCATAGCAACAAGCAGAAAGCATGGGCGCCTCCTATGGGTGCAATGCAGAAACCAAGTTGCAAAGCAGCACGCATGCGGCGAAGCAAGAACGGGCCCCTTGTTGGACGCCCACGTCCGCCACCGTTGGGACGCCCATCACCTCAGACCTTGTGTATTCCATAGCCAGCAGCGCACACGCATAAGTCCGTTGACGCACAGCCACGGTTTCTGGGGGGCTCCAGCCTAGCCTGGCCCCCAGCCTTCATCGCCCCCTGGTCCTCATTGTGTACGTCGCGAACCCAGCGTAGGCCCCCTCCATTACTGTACAGAAGCATACGTTAGTAATCCTTGGCCATCCGTAGCTTATAGTCGCACCCTTTTCTCATAGCGCCCCCACACCCCAGATATATACAGTGCCGATGCCGCATGTCCGAGACCATGACCCGATCGGCATCGTGGTAGTTGTGCATGCCCACATATAATATACCACGAGGGTCCCCAGGGGGGACACCGGCCGCCCTGCTGCATGAGAGGCACAACCCGTGAATATCGTTGGCTGGGACTCGGGCTGGTGGGTGCCGTAGCTTGATTTTCGACCCCCTGTAGGGGTACCCACCAGAGGTTCGCCCGGGGCCTTGGTCACTAGGTGCACCTCATCTGGCCCACATACGTTGCCCTGACGCCTACCCTTGACCCTTACCTGCACTGATTGGCCAGCTCCGGTGGTTGCGCCATCTCCGCAACAGCAGCGTCTAGGCCGCACGTTTGGTACTACCGACAACGTGGCATGCCTACTTATAGCATTGGCCTGTGCGTCACCCCATGGACCTCTCCCTCAGTCTCTACAATACTTCACGAGCCGCCCACGCATGTACCCCCCAGGAGCATCTTGCGACTGAGGCCACCATGTGGGCTACGCATATATAGACGGTGGCCTCAAACGTGGCGTTACGCCGCCGTGCCGCACCACCGTCGGGTAACACCGCCACCCCGCCATGTTGGCCCACTACTGTTGGCCCCTGCCTTCACCTGAGAACCGCCACCGCACGCGTCACCGTGACTGCATGCCGTGTGCCGAGGACAGACGGTTAGGCTATGTACATGCCCGCAGGCACTGTCCGTCTAGTTTGTTTATGGGGCTAGGAGATACCCCAACTCAGTTGTTTAAGGGTCAAGGGGACGCCCCAGTACCGTCAGGCGTCCCTCGATACTCCCACCATACTGCTCCCCAGTACCGCCGCGCGTCCCCAGTACTCCCACCTTACTGACCCCAGTAATGCCATGCGTACCCCTGTGTCCCCAGTACACAGTCCCTAGCGCCGCCATGCACCCTCCACGACTCCCACCACATCATCTCCAGTACCGCCACGTGTCCCCCAGTACATCCACCATACGGTCCACTGTACCGCCATACTGTCCCTATCACCCATCTCCACATTGCCGTTCTCGGGGCCCTCAAAGGCCCTTTTATCCCCCTGTGCTGAACTCGGGGCCAAGGGGCGCCTCCTTACCCGTACCGATCCCCTCCCGGGGCCACGGGCAGGCCCAACGCCCATTCGGCCGTATCAGGCGCCGTTCGCCAGTGGTTCTGCATTCAAATCACTACAATGCTGGAGGCGCTGCAGCTCCTTCTCATCTTCTCGCCGACTCAGCAACCCCCGGAGTAACACAAGGAATCACCCCGTGACTGCCATAACCGGGCCGCCGGTAGAGACCCCGGTGCCATGGGAATACCCTACAGGGGTTGGGGCCTTATTACCCTGGTCAGGACGACCCATGACACCTCAGTGTAGTGTGCGGTGACCCGGGGCAGGCGGGTGAAGCTTCACATCTCCTTTCGAACCTCGTGTACGGGGGCAGTATGGCTCACTGTCAGGCCGGCACGACCTGTCACATCGCGTTGCCCGACATCCTCCGCCTGCGTTGCCGCACACCCAGGCTATGAGGATACCGCTCCCCATGAGCCGGTACTGCCGTTGTGCCCAGTAAAGGGACGGCGGCAAGCACATCCACTCCTCCCACATCGGTCAAGCAGCATCACCTCTAACTCCCACGGCCTCCTCACCACATCCCCTGTGATGCCACAACCAAAGAACCCGCGATTTACCGTCCAAAGCCGCCTACCACAGTAGTAGGGGCAGGGCCGCCTTCGGTTCACCGGGGCACCGCACCCCATCCACCCGGACGCTCCTCAAGTCACCCTGAATCGCCTTCCAGGCACTTGACGACAGCTGCGTAGAGTGAAGCAGTGCCCACCTGGCTTTGGGCCCAACCCTACTGGCGCGCTCCCGACACGACCCACAGAGCGGGGCGGAGGCACAGTGATGCACCCGAACCGGCCCCGCCTCTCCGCACCCGCAGCACTGCAGCGGGAGCACGGACCGTGATGGGACGCAGCCGTCTCCACAGCACTGCGACCACAGGTCTTGCCACACATCACTGCACGCCTCCTGGTGGCGAAGCACTGCAACTGCCAGCGCGCGTGCAGTGGCACAATAAAGCAGGCCCCGTCTCGCCTCGTCCGGTGTGGACGCCGGGCTGAGAATTGGCCGTCCGCTCGACGTCATCGGGAGGCTCTCCAGTAGCCGGGGGCATTGCACCACTCCGAGGCGTCGCGCACCGTTCGTCAGGAGCTCCCATCCATAGTCTGGTACAATCGCCCCGATGACATCAACCTCGACCAACCCTCGGCCCCTCGTAGACGCGAGTACCATGCGCTGTCCTCCCGACCGAGCCTCCACGACTGCCCTCAGGCCCAAGGCATCTATCGTGTGACGGGCGTGGGCAGCCACGTTGTCATCTCCCTCAGATAGAGATAACAGCGCCTCTGTGATGTGGCCCTGCGCATCGTCCCCCTGGATCTGTGCAAGTTGCTTGGACCCCACTAGTACGGCCATGGACCGCTGCTCCGTTGTCCCTGGAATGATTTCCTGCGGCTGCCGGTCATACAGCCACATCACCCCCACATCTAGCATAGTGGCCACTGCCAAAGCTGGGAGGTTGCAGAGTGGTTGCTGGAGAACCGGCACCATTTCACGGGGCCAGCCCGTGACCCTCCCAAAAGCCGGATGGTCTGCGAACACTTGGAGCCAAGGTTCACTCCTGCCGTCAGGGCTTCGTACCACAGTACCACGTACCGTGGCCCAGGATTGTGCAGACACCACGCGGGACCGCTCCCGGAACGCAGGATAGTCGTGGACCATCCAGGACTCAATCCATTGGGTGAAGGCCTGTGCCACCGCCGCCATCCAATGCAGGAACGAGGACATGGCCTCCTCGTACGTGATGTACGACCTGGATACCAACGACGCATGCAGCGGGCCCCTTTGGAAGGTTGCTTGCAGGTTGTCGGGGAGGCCGTCGAACGGGTTCCACGGTGGCTGTTGTTGGACTCTCCCCGCCGGCGGACAAAAGGGGGTGTCATCCCGCAGGAACACGTACACGACTCTTCTTCGATCTTGCATCGGTAGCTGCATGATCTGAGTGAGCCGATTGTTCCTCTGGGCGTACACATCTTCCCCAATCTGGATCACGTCCTGCATGAACAGCTGGGCCTTCGCCGAGCCCTGGGACGACGCCGCCTGCACCGTCTCGAAGAGCCGATTCAGGTTCCCGGGGACGACTCCCGTCCTCAGGGACTCCGTCCACCTGTAGCCGTGTTCTCTCCAGGCCAAGAATTCCATTGCCTTGTCCGTCAGGTGAAGCTTCGCAGTGAATTCCTCCACGCGCCCACAGAGAGGCCGTGCCACCGCTTCGTCTCGCGCACACAGCAACCGCATGTGGCCAATCTCCTCCTCGACCCCCCCACAGAAGATACAGCGGTGGGCTGGGATTGCCGTACGGGTGAGTTTTTGCCTCAACCGCCGCAGGATTTGCATGGCGGATAAGCGGCCATCACGCGCTCGCAGCACGTTCCTATGCGTAGGACCATGGTGCACGGCTCCTAGGGGTAGCACCTCAAAGGCACCAGCCAATGGTGTATGGGCCTTGGTGCGCGCTGCCAAGGAGCGCCACTCCATCTCCCTGACCTGCCGGAGGGCCTGCATGGTGGGTACATGCGGCTCGAGCTTCCCATCGTCTATAGGCACCAAGAGGATTGCATGCCCCTTGGGCAACAGGCGATGTACAGGCGGGGCCTTTGCGTGTGCCGCGGCGAACCCCGGCTCTTCAAGCCGGACCACCGCCAAGTGCGAGCTCTGCCTCACCACCCCATGGTGCGGCCCCCTAATTCTCCGTGGCAACCGCCGTACTCCCTCCACTATCCAATTCAACGCATGCTGGTTGACCAAATGTGAGGTCGGCCCCTTGATGCCTCAGTAGAGGGCCTTCTGTGCCCTGCGTAGGTGCGCCCCAATGATGGAGGCTTCCACTATGTGTACCGTGCTGTCTGACGGGGGGTGTGCAGCAGGTACGCCGCTGCACCGATGATCTCCGCCTTAGGGACCGTGCCACGTATGGCACCCGTCCATGTGGGGCTCCCATGGCTCGCCATTGCCACGTTGGTGGCCCCGTGTTCCTGAGGGGACGCATCAGATGACGTGACTGTTGTCGCCGGCGGTACCCAGCAGTACCTGTGGGGTTCCAGCCCCGCCACGTCAGAATGGGGGTTCTGCACTGCCTTCCCGGGGGATGCCGCACTGGATGTAGTCAGCTCCGGGGACAGGGCAGCCTTTGGCCGATATACTGCATGCGGCCGCCAGGCCGCATCGCACCCGCAAACTGCTTTGATGGCGTCAAGGGCCGTGGTATACTCTGCCCCCCACAGCGCCGTGGAGCACGAAGTGTGGTACACCACCAGGGAGCCCTGTTCCACCGCCCCTCCGTCGCGCAACGATGTGATGGCGACGTGCCGATCGTGCGATACGTTGACCACCCGGACCACCTCTGGGACCGGACATTCATCAGCATCCGGGACGGGGCCATCCGGCAGCACGAGGACAATTGCCCACTAATCGCGCCCACACACCGCCTCGCACGCCCTGCGAAACGCGGGCTTTCCGTGCACGACCCACAGGGGCGGGGGGTCAATGCCGCCCCCGGTGCGCTTGCTGGCCTTTTTGCGGCGCAACGGGTGTATCAGACGATGAGTCAAGGGAGCGTGTATCCGCGGCCGGAAGATCCCTTGGAGTCCCGTGAACCATACGTGGTCCAGCTGGGTGGGCCCAACCCCTGTGTGAGTAAGGTGCAGATGGTCCTCGTGACACTCCTGGAGCTGAACGGCCCACTGCCTAGGCTCATGGCACCGGAGCCGCGCGTGCAGAAGGTCATTCTCACGATCCGTGACGGACTGCACCGCCCAGACAGTACGCAGATGTCCCTACCCTTGAAGGTGTAGGATCTGGACGCCCACCTCCGCCCTTCCCATTGCACCTGCGGCAGGTGGGCGTGTACGCACGAGTGCACCAACGACGGCATGAGGAGCCCCACTTTCAACGTCCCCATCGCTCGGAGCACCCTGTCTACGCACGTGTTCCCCGCATGCGTTGCTAACAACGTGGAGGGCACCAGGAATTGTCCGCATACACCGTACTGCAAGTGCAGGTCTCAGAGCATGGCCCGCAGCTCACTGCGGACCATAGCCGACCGATGGTGCGTGAGTTGAGCCAGGGTCGCCACCACGGAGTCGCGGCATATGACCCGGACTTCCGCCAGCCTAAGTCCATGACCAGACCGCACCGCCACGTTGGACATGTCTCTGGGCAGGTTCTCGAACTGCACGGCCGCGGCTTTGATGGTAGCGTTCAGCTTCACCACCGCCTCCGCCGTGTCTGACAGGTACGGCGCCGCATACGGCACGATGCCGCCTACCACAGCCGCCATCATCTCATGGGGCACCGACGCCGGCCACAGTGTGTTCTTGCACCAACTGAGGAGAGCCTCGCATTGGAGTGCATGTTTCTCCTTCATGGATGCCATCCCCCTCGGATCAAGGCGCAAGCCCAGGTAGGGTACCGTGCCTTTGGCGTGCAAGCAGACCCAGGGGGCTGCCGCATTGTTTGGATTTAGGCACACGATGATCGAGGGGATGCAAGTGGTCATGGCATGCACACACTTGCTGACGTTGAGAAACATGCCCATGTCCGCCAAGTACTGAGCGATCGTCGCTGCATACTCCAGGAATTTCGGCAAGGAGTGTGCTATCACCAGGAGGTCGCCACAATACGCTTGCACCAGGGGTGGCACAGCGTGGCGGGCATCGCCTTGGGCCTTGCTGGCAAGGCTTGGCAAGAGGGGCTCCAAGAGGAGGAGGTAGAGCACGGCGCTTTCCGCACTGTCCTGCCACAGGCCCCGGTGGAAACGAATGCTTGGCTTGGGGCCATGTGTTGTTACGATGCGCACCGTGGGGCCGCAACTGAGGGTATGGAAGAGCTTGATGAGCTCTTCTGGGACCCCCATGTGGCGTAGGAGAAGTGCCAGCGCTCCATGCGGAGGCGTGTCAAAAGCCTTGGAGACATGAAAGGCCAGGACATGATTCTCCTCCCGTCCTCTCTGCAGCCTGCGCTGGGCCAGGAACACCGGGGCCGCCGCCGTGGATCCCGGCATGGCTCCAAACTGCCAGTCCGTGGCCAACCCCTTACGTGTCAGGACTGCCGTGAACCTCCTCATGAGGGTGGTCATGAGCATTGGCATGGCTTGCTGCCGCAGCGCTATAGGTCTGTACGCGTCCAAGTTTCTCCTGGCCGTGCCTTTGGGCATCAACCAGATGATGGCCTCATGCCAAGATTCCGGGACCTCCGCACCACGCAGGATGGCCCTGTAAGCGTGCACCAGGAGCCCTTGCACTGGCTCAGGCAGTACCACTACGAGAGCAGCCGTGACCCTATTGGACCCCGGCGCTTTGTCGTCCGCCACGGCTTGCTTAGCGGCATCCCTGAGGTCATGCAGGGTATAGTCTTGCACTGACCTCCATTCCTCCGGCACTCCCCGAGGGATGTGGGCCCTGACCAGCCGTTCAAAGGCCGGCAGGTCCACCGGTCTCTTGGCGTACAGTGCCTCCCAGTACCTCTGGACGTCTCCGATCACCTCCGAGGTCTCCATGAGCACCTTCTCCGACTCCTGGACACACACGGACCACAGGCATGAGGGGGCGTAGTTAACCACGTTGATGGCCCCCCGGATCGCCGTCCATCGGAGCTGCAGATCCGGCACCCTGCCCCGCCAATAGTCCTTTATGGACCTGCGCCTGTTGCCCACGAGGACACTTCTAAGCTCCTCCACACGTGCCTCAAGTTGTTGGAGCTGCCGGTCCAAAGCATCGTGCAAGTCCTCCACGGTGGCGGGGAACAAGTCAGGGTCCACCTGCCGGAGGTGCTGGAGCAAGGCAGCCGCCTCCCGGGAGTGGAGCTCGGCCGCTGCCGCGTCCCTCTCCCACAACCAATGGGCGCGCCATGCCAGGGCCTGCTGATCCGAGAGGACCTGAGCCATAGACGCCTGTGTCTCCGCCTGTCCATACGGAAACTGCGGGTCCATGCCGGACGGCATGCGCACCCCCGTCACCCTGGACACCTCATCGCGGAAGGCATAGAGCAGGTCAAAGACCGCATGCACCTCCGGCGTGCCCATGGTGGTAGTCTGGTGGTCTGACGGGAGCCACCCTTGTAGCACCCCATCCTCACAGGCCCTCCGCAGCACTGCCGCCGCCTCGCGAACCCCCGGGGAGTCCGGGCGTATGGCATGCAGCCTGCCTTGGGCGTGTGAGTAGGCCAGCCTTGTGATCCTCTCCTTGGCAGCTACCGCCAGTGGGATGTCGAGGACCACGGGGTCGTGGTCAGACGCCAGTGACGCAGGAGACCTTCTCGTCGCCAAGTGCGGGCGCTCACGCACCGCCCACGGGTCAGTGGCGAGTTGAGCATGAAGGAGTCCAGCCGATGCCCTGCTCCCGAGGGCGGTTTGACCTCCTCCGCTGCTGCCCCCGCCTTGTGGAACCCGCATGGCTCCCAAGGAGCTTGGAACCTCCTCGTGGTGGGGTGCCCCAGGGACTCCAGCCACACGTTGAAGTCCCCGCCGAAGAGCACGGCCTTTGTGCCTCGCGCGCTTTTGGCCGCCGCGTACATGGCCACGTCGCCCCAAAAGGAATCTTTAGACGGCCAGAAGTCGCCACAACTGCCCGGGCCGTGGACGTTGATGACCGTAAGCGTGCCACCCGCGGTCACCACATCAAGGGCCATGGCCTTGCCCGGCACAATGTCCACCACGTCTCGAACCTCCTCCGCAGTGAACACGTTCGCTCGAAGGGCAATCAAGAGACCGCCACGCACCGCTGCCGCTGACGCTGCCTAGGCATCCACCCCCAGGAATGCATGGTACCCATGGTGACGCCACTGATTCTCTAAGTGTACCATGCCTTGGGATCTTGCAGGCCTGTTTCTTGGAAGAGGCCTAGGATGGCGCCCTCAGCCTTCATACCGCCCGCCGCTACCGCCTCACCGTCGAGCATACCCGGGGCCACGGGTATGCCGTCCCCTCGCATCGAGCCCTGGACGTTCCAGGACACTGCCGCCCGGGTGTCGGAGGCGGGGTCCCTTCATGGCTGCGCCGCTGGATCGGGGTCCCCCGCCGGATCCTGGTCACCAGATGGAGGGGGACCACCCGCGCCCGGTGCTGGCGGCGGGTATGAAGACCCTTGCGCACAATGACACTCCGATCTCCGCCGTCCACCCGTTGAGGGGGTCGTCGCCGGGCGTGTTACACTAGACACAGCAGCTGACCGCGCAGCCCCACTGCCTGACGCACTCGCCCCCGTACTCCCCATCGAAGACACCGCTGCAGACCCGCGAGCCCCGCTCGACGTCGCCGACTGTGACGCCTCTTGCGCTCCCGCGGGCCGGGCTCCCGCACGCAACGCGAGCGCCCCGGACCTGGCTTGGGCCGACGTGAAGGGCCCCGCCGGCCCCCAGGCATAACACCGTTGATCATGGCCACAGCCTGGTCTTGTTGAGCCGGGGCAGACCCGTGATCCCGCGCCACATGGTCCAGGAGGTCCTTGGGGTGAAGGCGGGCGGGCCGCAAGTGTTTGCCGGCCCGCCAGGAGCAGTGGCCTGCCCCCTCCAACCTGGACCACGGGCAGACGTTGAGCTCCTTCGACCCACGCTGCTCCGTGGCCAGCTCGCCTCCGAAGTGCCGCAACACGGATGGGGAGAAGTTCGCCGATGCATGCCGCCGCTAGGTGGAGGAGCACTTTCCCGTGGGGGGGATGCTGCACCTGCCGCCACCGCCCAGTGTGCCGCCGGTTCTGCCTGCACCCCCCGGCCGCCGTGGCAAAGCCGGTTCCGAAGGCAGCGCCAAAGCCGCCTCCCAAAAAGGGCCTCCCCCACCGGTGTGCCAACTACGCCAACATTAGGTACCGCCCTCAACCTTCCAGCTGGGCGTGGAGTACGCGCGGAGCCACGGCCATGTTCTCCGCCATGACCAGGCGAAGGGCATCTCCTCCACTTCGCCTGTGGAAACTGACCGCGGCCGCGCCCACCACGGTCCCCTGGAGGTACATCGCCGTGCCTCCGTCGCCACTGAGGGCACGGAGGTGCAGGGGTTCAAGGTCGGCGGGGCGGATCATGAGCGGTGTGTTCTCCCCTCGATCGTACACACGCAGCGCCGAGGGGTGGGGCTCCAGCGGCACGACGACCCAGCACAACGCCCGCGACCCACCGTGCAACAGTGCCAGCGAGACCGCAGGCCGGTTGCTAGAGGATTGCGCCGCCGGCGCCTTGGGGAGCCCCGTCGCGAGACCCTGCAGCGCCCTGCACATGGCAGCCGCATGCTCAGCCTGCCACATGTTGCTTGGGGCCACGGGCCAGACCTCCTGCCCCGGGACCCGCGGTGGCTGCGGCACCTCAACGAACACAGCCGGTGCCTGCAGGGCGTCCCCGGTTGTGCACCTGTACGCCCTGCACACGGGGCATAGGGACCGGAGACATTCCCTAAGCACCCTATAGCAGGCCGGGCCTCTTGGCTGCTGCCCCCCGAGCCGGCTCGCGGTAACAACAACCCATTCCAGACACCCTTTGCTCACCCGAATACAGACCCAGTAATCCGCCTCTTCCAATACCACCAGCTTCCCCTTGTCCGCCTCGCCCACCATATGGGTGGGAGGCACGCTCTTCACGTGCAGCCACCGCCTGGCGTTCTCCTCCCACGGCTGGGGGACATAGAGCCCCTACTGTTGCATCGTGTCCTTCACGTGCTGCAAGGAGACTGTCATCACCATGGACATCCCCCCCTCCGCTGCAGCCATACACAGCAGGGCATGCCGCATTCGCGCCTTGGGGAGCCCCACGTGGTGCGGGATGTCCGCCACCTCCAAGGGCGTGCGGGGCGCACGAAGGGCATCCAACACCGCGGCGGGCAACTCCCCCGGCGATGGCAGACACGCGATGGGCCCCATGTCCCTGTTGAGGGCCACCGCCGCCACGCACCGCCTGTCCAACGTGGACAGGAGGTTGTCCTGCCTCGGCACCCGGAGAAGGGTACCAATGGTGGACATGAGGGCGCATGCGCCACAGACCTTGTTGTTCCTGTCCAGCTGCTTCACCTGCGCCGCCTGGGCCGTCGCCAGCAGATTCTATGCATCCGGCCACACCGCCCTATGGCCCCCGGGTGCCATGTGCACCGTCCTGCCCGCCATGTCCCAGGTGTGTGGCCACTGGGGACGGCTTCCTGCCACCGTAGGCTTGCCCAGCGGGTCCACGGTCACCCGCATGTCGGGGGCCAAGAATGGTGGGCGGTCCAGTGTCGCATACTCGGCGTCTCCAACCGGCTGAAGTACACGATCTCTGAGCCACCCAGCGCGACGTACCACGCAATGAGGAGGGCGGGCGGAGTCTTGTTGTGCCGCTGGCCCTCCTACCCCTCCCTTGGGAGCATCATGGCGTGGGGGGCCAGGCACTGGGCCACATCGGCGACCAGTGCGACCGCGTCGTCGCTGAGCTCCGCCGTGGCGTCCGCCCCGGCCAGGAAGGGGTGCGGAGGCCCGGGCTTGTCCCCGGTGGCATACAAGCCCTCCAGGGCGCCCCGCATCTCGGCCGTTGGAAGAGAAGTGTCTCCGCAGTCTCGGAGCCAAGGGAGTGCACCTGGGAGATGCTGTGCCGCTCCCCCTGACCAAATGGTGGCCCGCAGGATTGGCAGGTCACGCCAGATAACCCTTGCGACCGGGTCCTGCCAGGGCTGAGGCCTTTCGGCCCCCCACTGGAGGACAGGCACCACCACGTGTGTGGTCAGGACCTCCGCCGTGAGCTGCAGCGCCACTCCTCCATCCGTCTCGATCACCGTGCCCCGCAGGCCGGTGAAGACGTGCCCCCCCGGTTCCCCGGACGGTCACCCACCCCCACAGGACCGCCACAGTTTCCTAGCTCGGATGGGGGCCAGACTTCTTGCGCAGGACTACCACCGGCGGGAACGGGCTATTGGCGGCCCACACGCGCCATTCCACCCCCACCAGACGCTCGTGGCCGGGGGGCCGGAAGGTCGTGTGCCACGTGTCGGGGAGTTGGCGGTGGACGGCGGTCCACACGTCAGCCCCTTCAACACGCGTGAAACTGGAGCCCCTCAAGGAGGTCCCGCGCCACCGGACTGGGGAGGCGGGCGGAACGAACCTCCATCCCCTGTCCTAGGTGGAGCCCCGGCCCATCCTCATCCTTCAGCAGACGGACCTCCGGGTCCACGACTGCAAGCCGGGCTGCCACCGTGGGAAGGTGCAGGGAGACAGTCCACGGCTGGGCTGTGACCGGCTCGCGTGGGAGGTATGGGCAGGCAGCCACAACACTACCATCCCTGGCCCAGCTTGGCGCCTCGTCCCACCATTGCGCCCGGGTACCAGGCGCCGTCAGCAGCGACCAGGACAGGACTGTCACAACCGCCTTAGCCTACCACTCGTGCGGGTCCATGCTGGCAGGATGCCTGTGCCACGTGCACACCCACCCCAGGTTCGCCTCCTGGAGGTTGACCATGTCCCTCCACGGGACCACCAGGAATGGGGTGAGCAAGGCCGCCATGCCACACGGCAGCGCTACCGCCCACACGGTCCTGCTCCCGCAAGCCATCGCATACCCCACTGCCGGGAGTCCCCCTCCCTGCGCCCTCTCCACCACTTCACGCATCAACGTCTCATGGCGCTGGGTAAGGCGCAGGCTAAGGGCCCCCACGCGGGCGGTGGCCTGGAGGATCAAGAGCAAATCCTGGGGTACTCCCTGTGGCACCGGCGGCTGGGGGTGGGCAAAGCGGCATGCATCCGCCCGCGTGCACCACCCCTTGGCCCAATGCCTGCAGGTTTTCACCTCCCCCGTCTTAGGCCCAGCCCTGTCCGCCACCCCTGCCTCCTGCTGCTCCACCTGGTGCGCTTCCTTCGCCCCCACGATCTCAAATCCATCCTCCTCCTCCATAGCTTCCCGCACTTTGCTGCACTCCCGGCGTTGGTCGTCTTCTTCCATCGGCTCCGTCACCGGCGGCGGGTTGGCTGCCGCCATGATCCTCGCCAAGGCCGCCTCCACGAGGGCCTTCACATCCACCTCCTCGTCAACCTAGGACGGGCCCGGGTCCGGACCTTGCTCCTTCTGCCGCTCCTCCACCGCGGGCCCCTCAGTATCACCTCCCTCGATTTCATCCTCATGGCTCGCTGACGCACCCGCCGCTTCATCCTCCCCCACCGAGACCGCGCACCGTTCGGGTCCTTGGTGGCCCGTGCCCGCTGCCCGGCGCGTGCCCACCACCAGCAGCAGCCTAGGGTCGTCAGCGCGGCTCACGAGGCGGTAGCTGCTGGAGGTGGGGACGAGAACCGCGCTGTCAACGGCGAGCAGCAGGCGGTCCGTACCGTTCTCCCCGAACACTACCTCCATGCCCCCGGGGTGCATCGCCACCAGGAGCGCATGGGACCCGAGCGCGGGAGGCATGAGGGGCCTCATGACGAGCTCGCGGCGCCATGCGTGAGCTCCGCTCCTCCACAGGGCCACGTAGAGGCCGTCGTGACGCACATCCTCCAGCTCCGCCTCGTCGAGCAGGCGCCCTACCGACAGGCGCACCGACAGGGGGAGGTTTTCTTGCGGCTCAGCCGCCCGGACCTCACGTGGGTGGTGATCCAGGACCGCTGCGTCCCCGAGCTGGACGCAGCGGACCCGGCCTCCTTCCGGGGGCACGGCCACGAGGCTCTCCTCCCGGGCGATCCTTCCCATAGACAGGAACTCGTAGCGCTTCAGAGTGCCCTCCAGCAACCCCACCTCTCGCCTCCTTGCACCTGTGAGGTGGTGCCGGTGGGCACCCTCTGCCGCATGGAACCTGCAGTACCGCGGCTCACTGCTCCCCAGGGGAGGGGGCAGCACCGCAGTGGGCATGGGCACCAGCGGCGCTTGCTGGGTCCACGTCCATGCCGGTGTAGACGTCGGGCCCGGTGTCATCCTCGTACATGAGGGCAAGCGCCGACTCGCCAAGCCCGTACGCCCCCCCCTCCTCCACGTTCTCCACTGCCGCCTGCTGCATTCTCTCTCCTCTTCCTCCCCAGACGCCTCATGTGGCGGCGACTCCGGCCGCGGGGGAAAGGGCGCCAGAGGTTGCTCGTCAGGGCCTCTGCCCCTCGCCGCCTCTGCCGCGTCTAGCCGTGCCCGCAGGTTGTCCGGCAACCGGGCATGGCTGGTGCCCGCGTCGAGGTCCATGGTGCACACCAGCCCCGCAAGGCACGGCTCCCTAGGCACCTCCTTGCACGACTCCCTCCACTCCCACATCCACTCCTCCACCCCCTCAACCTCCGTACGCCCCCCGCATGGCGCCAGAGCCCCTTGGTCCACCGCCCCCTCCTGCATCCCCGCCATGCTCCGCTCAGTACTCGTCCTCCCCGAGCCGACTTCCTCCGGCTGGCGCAATTCCACTCTCTCCTCAACGGCCTCTTCCGCCCCCTTGGCAACATCCGGCGTACTCACCACCCCTTTCGGGCGGCTGGCAGCTAGTGCCTGCGCGATCAGCTCGGCAACGTCAACTCTGTCCCCGTCGCCGTAGGTGGGGCCCCTTCGCCACCCGCAACTTCCCGTCGGTACGTCTCCAGGCCCTGCGCGAGCAGCTCGCTGATGTCCGGTGGGCTGACCACGGCCGGCCCCTTGCGCCGCAGGCGCCGCCTGCACCGCCGCTTGAGGCCCCCTCAGGGGGGGTGCGTCTCGGCTCTCCGCCGGGGCGGGCCTGGCCCCGTACGCTAGGGCCAGCCCACTCATTACCGGCTCTCCCGGTGCCACGGGCGCCGGCGGGGCCCCTGTCGATTTGGCTGGGGTCACCGGTGCCGCCGGTTGCGGTAGTGCCTTCCCAGGAGCCACAGGGCGTGCCGGCAACGCCCGCAGTCTCGCCGCAGCCCGTTCCCGAGTAAGTTCGGTCTGCTGCGACCGCTGTGCCTTAGTGTACCGTGCCCCCACCGGCTCCGCCTGGGGCATCGGTGCAGGGGGCGCCCGCAAGGCTGGGTGCGCGTCAGCTAGCATTGTCGGGGGAACCGTCGGAGGCGGTCCGGCCGGCGGCACTCCTTTCGCAGCAACGGCAGGTGTCCCCCCGGAGGCGCCCGGTTGCGGGCGCCGCGCCGGGCCACGTGACACGTGCTGCATCCCCCCGTACGGTACCGCCGGTGGCATCTACGCCGGCGGCGCCTGCGGAACTCTTGGCCCCACCACGGGCGCCGGCACGGCACGAGCAGGCGGGGGCCCGGGCGCCGCATTCGCATGCAGCGCAGTCGCTGTTGGCACTCCCACCGGCGCTGCTGGGGGGGCCGGCATCGCATGCTGCGGTAGCGCCGCAAACGCAGCCGGTGGCTGTTGCCGGGCATGTGGCTGTGCCGCATGTTGGTGAGCATGGTGATGGTGATGGATGTGGAACGGAAGCGGAACAGCCGGGTGCATGTGGTGGTGCGGGAAATGGTGCTGCACCGCGGGAAACCCCAAGGGGTGGCCGAAGAGGTGATGGTGTTGGTGGTGGTGATGGGCCCCAAACAGCAGGAACGGCATAGGCATGACCCCCGGGGGTGTAGGCCTCGGGAACAGGTGCGCGCCTGTCGCCGCCTGTCCTTGCCAACCCGCTACCGGCCCTGCCGGATGTCGCCCACACTGCGCATCCTCCAGCTGTCCAAAGTCGTCTTCCAGATGTCGGAGTAGTCGGTTGAGCAAGTGCACCCCGAACGGCAACGTGCCTGCTGCGAACTGCGCCAGAATCTCAGGCGCATTGTACGGGGGGGGGGGGGGGTCGCGGGCCAACACCTGCCGCAAGCAGAGGTCGACAAAGTGGTCCCACCCGTTGTCCCTGGCCGGACGATCGGCGTCCACGCGCGCTTGGAAGGCAGCATATGTGTGCTGCCCGTGTGTGATGAGGTCACACACCGTGTCTACCAGACGCCGGGCACGCCGCCGGAGGGCTGACAACTCCACGGGATTGGTGGGGACTCGAAGCCACATTCAGCTAACAAAGACTGGGTGAGCTACGGACAACGCGGGGGAGTGGGGAGTGGCTGGGTGGCCCGTCCCACGGTCTTGCTGCGGCATGCACTATACACGACAATGTGCGTGACACGTTGTTCGTCCCCTGCCCCTTCCTAACTCCCCTTCCTTTTCCCTCCATTCACTTCCGTCCCTCTCGGTTCTTCCCTGGTGCCCACTCTGGGGTCACCCGGTGTTTAGGAGGGCGTGCGGCGGGGGTTGGGGGGGGGGGGGTTTGACGCCGGCACAGGTCCCCGTCCCCCGGTGTTTCCCCTTGGGGGGGCCGATGCTTGCACTCCCCGTCATGGGTGTAACGCTGTTGTACAGGCCGTCCATTTGTACCCGCTTCATACAAATGGACGTGCGTCGTAGCCAGGTACTCCGGCCGTTCCCCACACCGGGGTTCGGTACACTGTGGGTCGCAGGGGAGCCCTTGCGGGACAGGCGCGTCTCTTGCCTGCCCCGATGGACCGTGTGCCCTACCCGCAGCCCCTCACTGGGCTCGAACCGCAGTACGTGCCGTGGGGAGTGCTCCTTGTCAGGCCCATTGGCCACCCCCCCAGGCCAGTGTCACCACGGGCCGCTGACCAACGGTCCCAGGCGTATCCCACCTTATTGCTTGAGCTCAGTTGGGTCCGATACGGTCACCGGGAGGGCCCCCAAACTTCTGAGGCCGGGTCCCCTGCCTGCGTCTCCCTTGGGCCTCTCTTGCCCCGACCCCCCTCCCGCTCTGCCGGCTGCTGTCCCTCCGCCCCCTGCCGCTGTGTACCCCCCGGGTCGCGCCGCCCCGCTCGTGTGGGGGCCCCTCTGCCTCCCTTCCGGGTCCCGCTGTGTGCGTGGCCTGGTCCTCGCCTGCTCCCTGTGCCCTCCCTCTCACCGGCACGATGCACGACAGATTCGGGTTTGGGTTGTGGTCGGGGTTGCGCGTGCGTGCGCAGCACGCATGACATGCAAGGTGCACAACAGCAAGCATGACCGCAGGCGTGGTCTCTGCCCCCGTGTTCCCCCCCCCCCGCCCCGCACTGTCGCCCCCGTCCCTGCTCCCTGCTTCTCTCACCGCCCGTGGCGCCCCTCTCGGCGGTCGCGGTTGTGCCCGTGGTTGTGTTCCGGGCTGTTTGCCGTGTGCCCCTTGGCACTCGCTTTTTTTTGCGGGGGGGGTGGCGGCGTGTGCTCAGGAGCCCCCCCACCCGCCCACGCTGCCTGCTGTGGGCATGCTCGGTGCGTTGCCGCCGGGTGCGTAATACGTTGCTTGGCTTTGGGCCGTGGGCGCGCGGGGCACACTGCATGTTGCGCCTGCCTCGCCCTCCTATCCCGCTCTTGCACCCGGTGTTCCGGCAGGCCTCCCAGGTGCCTCTTTCCCTTCCGTCCCGTCACTGTGGTTCCTGGGGGGGGAGGGGGGGTTGGGGGGGGGAGGGTCGTCCGGCTGTTCTACTCGGCACACCTTGTTGTTCCTACCGCCGGGGGCGTTTACGATGCGAGCACTATGCGAGCACGTTGCGAGGCACAAAGCCCTGTGCCAGGGCTGTTGGGGGGACCTCTTCTTCCTTGCCTTGGTGCCTCCCCACCCGGCCGCACTGTCTGCTGTGGGCGCGCACGGTGCGAAGCAATTGAGTTGGGGTCACGTCGCGTGATGTAGGGCAGTTGGCGCGCAGGATACGGTGTTTTTCTTTTTTAGGTGCCGCTACCTACCTCCGGGTGTCTGCCTGGCTCTGTGCCTCGTCTTTTCTGCCCTGTACCGTGTTGCCGGCGTCCTGCACCCCCCGCCCTTGTACCCGGGGCACCGGCCGGCGTCCCCGGTGCCTCTTTCTCTCCCGACCCGTCACTGGGGGTTCTAGGGGGGGCGGGGGGGGCGGGGAGGGGGGGGGGGGGGGTTGTCCGTCGGTTCTTCGCGTCGCACCTTCTACCCTCTGGTCCCCTCAGCCGGGAGCGAGCAAGATGCAAGCATGGTGCGAGCACAATGCGAGGCACAGAGCCCTGCGTCGTGCCTGTAGGAGGGATGACTTCCTTGCCATATGGCGGTAGTCGCTAGGTCTCGCCCATGTCGTCAGTGTCCCGCGCCCTCTCCCTCCTGTGCCGATACTTACTGGAGGAGGTACGTACCCGGGTGGAAACGGAAAATGAAGAAGTGCGCGCAGCGGGGAGGACTTACCGTACGCCTGGTAGGCTTTTTGCACCATCCGCCGCCTTAGTCGAGGGGAGGGCCCCTGTTTCGGCACCTAACAGCCCGGGGGGGGCTGACCACCCATCCTTTCCCTGGTGCCTGTGTCTCCACTTCCGCACAGCCTGATACCGGTGCCGCAGTATCAGTCTGTCGGAAGCGGCGGCTACAAAGCGGCTGTGCGCTCTCGTTTCCCGGGCCACTGCCACCCCCGAGCGCGATGGAGGCCCCTGAGGTTCCATGGCAGTGACGTGGGGTGGCGGATGGGGGATTCGTTGTGGCATCCCCTGGCCACCTAGTTAGTCTGCATTATCACAGCCGCAGGCGGCCCACAGGATGGCGCCGTTGGTGCCCATCCCCTCTGCGTACCCAATTGCCTGTCATCGCTGCCACACCACTACAGACGCAGGGGGTCCAGTGGATGGCGCCACTGGCGCCCATCCCCTCTGTGTGGCAATCCATCAAGGTCATCGCACGTGAGGCCCAACGGATGGCGCCGCTGGTGCCCGTCCCCCTCGTGCCCTCTCTGCACACACCGCACCTGCCATTGCCGGCTCCGTCGGCCGCACTGTAGTTTCGAGTCATTCACGTGGAATTAGGCTAGAGGGTTGTCAAGGCGCGCAAGGTGCATAACATGATGCGTAGCAAGCTCATCTATCCCCCCGCTTCCCCTGCGTTTGCCCTCGCCTCTGCTCTCCTTTCTCTCTCTCCCCGTCTGTTCCGCGCCCCTCGCCCCTCGTGGGTCCTCGCTGCCCGGTTTTGGCTGTCTTTCTTGTCCCGGCCCTTTCTGCTGGAGCGCGCACGGTGCATAGCAATCTGCGGAGCACCCTGGTACCCTACCCTGTGCCGTTCCCCCTTTGGCCGTTCTCTGGCCCTTCCGGTGTTCCGGTTTTGCCTCTCTGCCTGCCCTCCCTGCTTGCACGCGCACGGTGCAGGGCAACATGCGAGGCATCCCTGCGCCCTGCTCCCCTTCTCCCCCTTCTGCACCTACCCCTTGGGCCTCTGCGCCGCTCCTGTCCCTTCTTGCACCCTCGTCTGCCCCACCCTCGCTCTCACCGTTTAGCCTCATGTGCACTATGCATGACAATTTGCAAAACACCTTGCACGACACTTACCTTCTCACCGTATCGCCCTCGTCACCTTCTGGCCACCGACGCTTTGCCCGCTGCGTCCACAGCCCCCGCAGGATCTTCCGCCGCGGGTGGCCTTGCCGATCGTGGGGCACCTGGTGGGGGACGCTGCCGTGGCATCTGTCCCTCGGCTTTTTCGTCTCGTGCCCCACCTGCGTGCGACCGCGCCTGACTGCGCGGGCCGCCTGCCATGCGTCGGTTCAGGCAGTTGTCACGTGGCGCGCAAGATGCACTACACGCTGCGCAGCATCCCCTTCAGTCCCTGTTCCCTCTCTCGCTCCCTTCCCTTGTCCCTCGCCCTTTGTTTGCCCCCTCTGCTCCTCGCCTGTCCTATCTACTCTCTTTCTCTCTCTTACGCGCACGGTGCATAGCAATTTGCGGGGCACTTGCTCCCTCCGCCGTCCCCCGGCTTGCCCTCACCCTTCCCTGTGTTCTGGCCGTGTCCCTCCTCCCTCTCCCTCCCTCTTGGCGCGCACGGTGCAGAGCAATGTGTGTGGCACCCCCGTTCTCTCCTTTCACTCCCCCTCCCCGCTTTTGCCCCTTGGGCCCCTCTGGTCCCCTGGCCCTCTCCTGCTCCTTGCCTGCCGCTCCACCCTCCTCTCCCTCCCCTGCTCTTTTTCCCGCATGACACTATGCAGGACACTATGCAGGCAATTTGCATGCATGTTGCACGGCACGCACCTGGCCCACCAGCTTTGCCCTTGGCGTTAGACTGCTTGTGCCGCTTGAGCGGCAGCACGCTACGGCTGCCCGCCGCTGCCACAGCCCCCGCAGGAGCCGCCGCCGCCGGTGGCCGTTGCAAATGCCGCGGGGGGCGCGGCCCTGGCAGGCCCTGGCTGCCCCCCGGCCAGGGTTTCACTGTACCCCCCGCTGCGCCTGGTCGCCGGGGGGGATCCATCACAATATCTTGCAAGAGTAGAATATATATATATATATATATATATATATATATATATACATACATATATATATATATATATATATATATATATATATATATGGGTGTTGGACAGGGGGGGGGGGTGGAAACAGCCAAATTACCGCGCACCCGTCTGATTGAGTAGTGTCGGCCAATTTCTGAAAAATTGGTGTTTCGAAGGGGGGGGGTATGTTATACCTTTTCGGACAGCCCTTGGAGATGGCTTTTCGGGTATGTATGGGTTTTGGGGCGGTTTGGATTCATATTCTTTCGAAATCTTGAAAATACTATTTCCTGTTGAGTCAAATTTTACCTGCACGCAGGTTTTCTGTACATTGTTTTTACTGATATTCGCCATTGCGGTATAGAGGCCAACACAGGCACAATTCCATTGTTGTTTTACACCACAAATGGTCCTTTCTCACACGTTCTCATCCTCCTTCACTTGCACATGCTCCCAATCGCCACAAAATGGCGTATTGCGGCAAGCTCCGAGTGCATTGCGGATGCACCTAGTAGAAAACAGGCAAACCGCCGGCACATAAGCTTGCCTTTACTCACCGGCTTCCACTGAAAAAACTGGGTGGTCTCGGGAATAATGACGGCCTTTTTAATGTGCTTTGCATCGGGGTGCACATGAACAAACCTATACTCACTAATCGTGGCGTAGTTGGTTCCACGCACAGGCCGATTTTTGGTATGCTGACACAAGTGCTGGACAATTTTAGCAACACTGACGTGCTTGTGCTGTGCAGCCATATAATGATATATCATTCTTTTAATTGCCCCCCCAAGGCCATCGCATACACCTTTGCCATGACCGGGGGTGGCATATATCCACATAATGGGAACATGGAGGAAATGGCGACTGGAGCTCAGCCACATAAGCAAAGTGGCACAGCTGAACTCTTGTCGCGCACGATCCGAAAAAACAAGCCTGAAACCAGAAAACACAGTGACGACGTCAGAATTTAACAGGTGTATAGTAACAAAAGGCGACAGGTCTACAGACCTGTCAAAATTCTGTCGTCCTCCTTGACCCCCTTAGGAAAATGCCTGACAATAGTTCGGGCAAACAGCTTTCTGGTTTTGCCACGGCGATCCGTCTGTTCAGGCAAGAGCTCCCCGATCATTTCCAGAGTCTGCGGCAGGGGCTAGTTCAGGTACCGCACTGGTGTACTGCACCGTTTTCTTTTGCCAAACTGGGTACAACGGGATGCAAAGGGGTGAGACAAAAGGGGGGACATCACAGCATCCTCAATGATTACTCGAGGCGCCCCAACTCAGAGCCTGTCAGAGGGCACCATGGGGCGTCTTCACACACACCCGTGGTCAGACTGCTGCCATCGTGATCCTCCCGGTATCCAAGTCAGATTACGCGGTCCCCTCGAGTCGTTTCTTTGTATGCTTACCCTCCCTATGAAACCCATTGCCTGCGCAACCCCAATGTATCAATGGGATTCCTGTGTGCATTTGTCTTCTTGTGGCAGGGTTTGTTAGTGCATGCAAAAACAATTTTCCCATCAGATTGACTACTGCAGGACAGCTTTGGTTGCAGATCAGAGCCACAGGGTCTGCTGCACACCCACCCAGCACACAGTCAGATGGGAATGGGAAGCCTGTGTGTATTTATCTTCTTCCGGCAGGCTTTGTTTGTGCATTGAAAACCAATTTTCTCATCAGAACAAGTGACAAAAAGTGCAAAAAAAATCAGTGTGGGAATTGAACTGCTGCCATCTACTTCGTACACCTGGGCATTTACCACTGGGCCACTGCCTGACGCTGACGTACCACTGCTCAGGGACCATGTACAAATTCAGAGATGAATTTTTTATTGAAAAAAATTGAGAGACATTTTGGGTTTCCACATGACTCCAACTACAGAGCAGCCAAAAGGAAGGTATGTTTGGGGCCTGGACTGAGATCCAGGGCACTGGGAACCTGTTTTGCTGAAAAATCAGTCCGCCAATTTGTTCCGCCGATTTGGGGGGGGGGGGGGTGCATAGGAGAGGTTTTGAAGCCTCCTCCTTGCTTTGGGGACCCTTGACGTGGCAGTGTGTTGCCCCCTCTTCTCCCTGCTTTGGGACCCTAGTAAGGTCAATATCATGTAGCCCTGTTGCTTTGCTTATGATATGAGAAGTGTTGCTTGACTCCACCCGACTCTGGGGACCTCAAATATGAGGTCCCCAGAGATTATGAAGCCATGCCTCCTCCTTGCTTGGAAACCCTTGAGAACGCAGGGTTTAGTTGGTACATGTTATGAACCCATGTCTCTTCTTTTGGGGTCCCCTCATACGGCAAAGATTATGAAGCCATGTCTCTTCCTTGCTTTGGGGACTTGTGATATAGTGTCTCCCCGTCTCCTCCTTCCTTGCAGACCCTTGAGAAGGCAGGGTTTAAAAAAATTTTGGCAACGGTTTCGTAGCCATGTCTCTTCCTTGCCTTGGGGAACCCCAATATGGCTGGTGTATGCAGCCACGACTCTTCTCTACCTTGGGGATCCCTGATATGGCAGAGGTTGTGCCACCCCATCTCCCCCTGCCACCACACCTCCCCCTGGCTTTGGGGAGAAACGGAACCAAAGGGGGCGGCCTGTTCGAATTCCAGACCCCCCCCCCTTTCCAGACCCCCCAAAGTTTTCGAACCTGTCTTTCTCCAATTTGAGATTTTTGGGGAAAGTGTTGGCACTGAGGGCGCCAAAAATTTTTTTGGCCTCCTGAAGGGGTATTTTGTTTAACCCTATGTGTCTATACTCAAAATACTCAGAATTTTGTGGAGAATTCAAAAATGGGTGAAAAACATAAAAACAAATTTGACCCCCGACCTGACCTCAGGGTCGGACCTTGGCTGATGGGAGCCTGAGCTAATGGGCAAATTTGTCTGAAAATTTTGTTACCCCAGTTGTGTATGTTCAAAATGATCAGCGCGTCATGGGGATCATTTTGAGGTATGTTTGTTGGGGTCCCCACAGACCCCCCCTGGGGACCCCGGCGGCTGACCACCCGACCCACCTTCCCCCCCCCCCCCCCGTCCAGACCCCCAAAAGGTTTTGCACCCGGTTGGGGCCGCCCCCCTCAAACGGAACCCACTGCAAGATTGGCCTTTGAAAAGGATACGTCATGGACAACAATGAAATGTTGCCATTCAAAGATGTGGTTTCATGAGATATACATACACACTCTATGAGCACCGAACCAAACACCCAAATCAAGACTGAGTATTAGGAAGAAAACATTATACATTGTACACCACGATCTCTGCAGACGACACACCGTGGATACTACACGCCATGACCCTTGTGCACTATACAATGTTGAACATGTGCACTTTGAAGATCACACACGGTACCACTAGCCATGCTGCACACTGCGCACTATGCACCAGGCGTACTGTGCCATGCACACTTGCTCTGTGCATCCCCGCAATCCCCGGGGTGCTGGTGCCATGCACACTATGCACACCGCACACCTTACACACTGCGCACTCTGCAGATCGTGCACCTGGTACACTGTGCACTCTGCACTGCTCTCCAAATAGTCAACACACTGCACAATTACCACCCTCTACGCGTTGCACATTGTGTGTTCTGCACCTTATGCACTATACAAGCTGCCAGCTATGCATTGCACACCGGGAAGATGGTACAGGATGTATCACCACTCTCTTGCAGGGGCAGTGCTGCCTTATTGGTTGTCAGCCATGACAATGAAAGGGGTAGGTGCTGCAACGCTTGCTACCGTGAAGGAGGTGCAGAATCAGATTCGCTACATTGAAATTGCCAACAAAGGTATCGAAGCATGGTCTATTTGTGGTGCTGGGTGCTTTGCGCAGTAAACCCACCTCGTGCAGTGCAGTACTGATGATGGTGCATGTTACATCTCCTGTTCTGCACTCAGATCAAGCAACAAGCAATATGCAGTTTACCCTCCAGAAAGCGGCTGTTTTCCCCGAATTTGGGACCAAATGGGCTCACAAATACCAGTGCATTTTTGCGCTAAGGTGCTTGCCTTTTTCCACTGTTTACCCCTTTTATGTGTCTTTTCGGTCATTTTCGGGTGTTTGGTGTCCCAAATTGGCTCGGTTCATTGGTAGGGCATTGGTAATCTAGTTTGTGCAGTCCCCCTTCCCGTGTTTGGCAAGACAGCATTTTGTACCGCCTCATTGCCCCTGTGCTACCCCCTATGTTTCCCATAGTAGGATGCAAACAACGTGCTTGCTTTAGCCACTACCCATCTAGCCGTGGCCTGTTCAAAGGACACCAAATTATTGTTTACACTCACCAGCAGCCACGGCTCTTGAGACACTTGTTGAAAGGGCTTTTGGTGGCCTTGGTGACCATGTGATACCCCTCACAAGGGGCGGTACGGGGAATGTGTGAACCGGCTTGGATCTCCATTGTGTGAACCGCCTTGGATCTCCATTGTGTGTACCAGCCTTGGATCTCCATTGTGTGAACGGCTTTCGATCTCCATTGTGTGAACCGGCTTTCAATCTCCATTGTATGAAACCGGCTTGGATCTCCATTGTGTGAACCATGGTAGGATGCAAAAAGGGTTTGTTTTGCAGCTTCTAGTGTTGCTTGGGGCCTGTTTGCACTGAAAATAGGATCAAAACTGCTTTAAGTGCACTGCAATTTTCAGCTACAAAAGCTCAAAAAGTACATGTAAAGCCTAATTTGCATTCTCTTTTTCTATCGTTCACCCCATTTACCCTCTGGTGCTGAGTATGGGGTAGGCTTCAGGGGCCTGTACACAAAGCGGTTTTCAGGAGCAACGGCTCAAAATGGAACAATACCCAACTGGTTTGTTTTATATTTTGGCAATAATGTGGTCCAATGTAACACCGGAAGCCTGTTGTGCACCTGCTGTATGTGTTTTTCATTCACCATAGCATTGTTCCCTACTTGATTTGCCATTCAACGTCCAAGGAGAAAGGAAAGGTATTGTGAATCACGTGGCCTCCAAGATTGAGTGCTGAGTGTTGCAACGCCATTAGGACCGCACACAAGGATTGCAAACCCCAATGCTCCTAGCTTTCACCTCATTTGGCCATTTGGTGTTGGGACCAGGGGTATGCGGCCGCCAAATCGCTAGCGGCGCTAGCGCGGAAACTTCGTCTGGCGGTGCCGGGGAAATTTCCCATAATTTCTAAAGGCTATAGTGGGCTTGTCGAACAGCTGCTGGCGGAATGATTGAGATTGGTGGAATTATGGGGAATTATGGGGAATTATGGGGAATTATGGGGGAATTCTGGGGAATTATGGGGGAATTTGGGTGGAATTATGGGGAATTATGGGGAATTATGGGGGAATTATGGGGGAATTTCGGGGAATTAGGGTGGAATTATGGGGAATTATGGGGAATTATGGCGAATTATGGTGGAATTATGGGGAATGGTGGTGGAATTATGGGGAATCATGCGGAATTGTGGGGAATTATGGTGGAATTATGGTGGAATTATGGGGAATTATGGGGAGTTATGGTGGAATTATGGGGAATTATGGGGAATTATGGGGAATTATGGGATGTCATTTCTTGTGTGGCTGATCGTTGTTTTTTGTCGTCGTATGGCCCCTGGCTTCCACAGACATGTCAGACTTTCATCCTCACAACAATGTTCTTTATCTACGATTCGCCTACCTATACAAGGCCCCCAGGGAATACATTTCCCAAGGGCAGCTGGCAAAGCAAACGAAGAAATTGAATAACAGGGCACTCAACCCCAGTGACATTGGGCTTAGTGTTGCTGGGGGCCGTCGTGGTGGTGCATGGATGTCGTGTGCTGTTGCATTAAATGTTGTGCCACCTGGACACCGTGCTGCTTGTGGATCCGCTTTCGGTGAGGCCGCTCCTGCTGCTGGTTTGCCAGCTGCTGGCACGTGTGATGCTGCTGCTGATGGTGCACCACCTGCAGCTGCAGATGCTGCGACTGCGGACAATGCTGCTCATGAGCCTCCTCAACAACCTGTTGCGTCTTCCGCTGTTCCACCTGGTGACACTCTTGCTGCACTTGATGACACTGTTGCTGCACCACATGGCAGTATTGATGCACTTCTATCTGTTGCTCCTGAGGAGTCCACGGTGGCACAAAGTGACCATCTTCATGGTGCTGCTGTGCAAACTGGTGCTGCTCCGCAGGAATCTGGTGGTTCGGCGACCCGTGCCCCCAAGTTGCAGCACGGGTCTCTGTCGGACTTCGTGGTGCAACGTCCTGCTGCTCAACTGGTCGCCAAGCTGGCCAAATTTCGGGTAGAACTGATTGCTAATGGTGCCCAGTTCATGAAGGACACAGTGCCAGCCCTGTGCGCTGATATTCCATTGGAATCTCTGAAGCTCGCAATCGAAACTGTGTTGTGTGCCCCCCCAATCACCGACCCAGGCAATGAAGGGTTATCGGGTGCTGTGGTTGAGGCTCAATTTCCTAAAGGAGTGCTCTGCTTGTGTGTTTGATGTAGTTTCGCATTCACAGGCACGCACGGTTGGCACATTGAGAGATCCCAGGGTTCACAAGCCTCACATCCACAGAGTGGGGGGTGTCCTGCATGCATTGCGTACTAAACTCAACCGGTACACGACAAATCTGGGACCGGTGACCGAGGCTCTGCTTGAAAAGGAAACTGATGGTTGGCAATGGTACAATCAGGGTGATCGTGACAAATTGAAATCCATCCTGGCTGCTGCAGTGCAAAAGGCTGACAAGTATCTGGATCTGCTTGTGTTTGCGAAATCAGCCAGGGTGTGTGACCCACGACAGCGTCCTAACCTGCCAAAGGAAATTGAAAATTACCTGTCTGCTGGGAAGGTATAGAGGATAATACCTGTAGGCATTGGACCTCAGTTGAAGGAAGAGTGGGAGTCCTACTTGGCAGTGCCACCAGTTGCTGGTGACGTCGACCTGATCAGCTAGTGGAAGGGGATGAAAATCCAGCTGCCGCAGCCGGCTACCCTGGCCATCCGCACCCTGTCCATCCCCCATACTGCAGCAGATGTTGAGCGTTGCAACAGTTACTACAAGCTGGCACGCAGTGACAAGCAACACAAACTGAATGAACGTCACAATCTGGGGCGGCTCAGTTTTATAGTGAATGGCATTGTTCCACCCATTTTGGCGGTCTGAGTGGCTGTAGGGGGGGGGGGGGGTAAGACTTCACACTGTCCCACAGAAAAATGACTTCGTGGCTTGCGGATGTTTAGCTCCGCCATGCTCTCGCTCTGTGGCGCCCAGATGTCCCACCAGAATGCCAAGAATCGTTGTTTGTGAGATTGAAAGAGTTGGTCAAACGTGCAGAGGACTTGGAATGCATCACCAGACTGGGACAGAGCCAGAATTTTCGAATGCCTATGGACCTGTTTTACTGCGCGGCCCTACTGCAGATCCCAAAAGGTATGCAGTGCCGCCACTGCCATTGGTAGTACAATAGTCAATGGGTGCCCTGGTTCAATCGTTTGGTGGTGCTATTTTTTTTCCAGGGATCCTGGTGCCACTGCCATTGTCACTGCATGGGTGCCCTGCTCCGATCGTTTGGCAGTGCTGAACTTTTGTTGGGACCCTGCCATTTCCGCCTTGCAGGGGACCTTCCAAGGCTGCCACCCCATTTTGGGGCACCCAGCTTGTACCACCTCCGCCCTGGCAGCCCACCGGTCGACATTGCCGCTCATTCCAAGCGGTTCATTGGGGCACAACGACCTTCAACGCCAGAGCCAATGGGGGCCGCGCAGAACCCCATCACCGTAGAGGCTAGCTCAGAGTCCGTTGATTTGAGGGAGCCGGTGGTAGCCAATTGTCGACGTGGCCGTGGAATTAATTTGCTTGCTGAAGTCCATCGTGTCTCGATGGAACTCGAGGAAGAGGATCGGGCAGAGTTCTAGCCAAATAAAGCGGAGGAAGGGGGAGGCGAATAGGAGGAGGAGGAGGAGGAGGAGGATGTCGAGTGGTTATTAGGGCAGGCCCACGATGGGCCCCGCACCCGTGCAAAGGAGAGTGCCGAGTGGCCACCAGACTTGAAAACCAATGATGCAGCGTGATTATGTTCCACGGCGTCCTCACGTGCATGTGCATTGTGCTTGCCTTTGTTTCTCCAATCCAACCCATTAGGAATCAAGCAGGCCACCGGGAATGAAGAACCATCCAACAGGGATCAACAGCAGGCCACCAAGAATCATGACTAGCAAGAAAAAACAGCAACCGGGGAACAGTCAAAAGCAACAGATCAAGAATCAACAGCAAGCCACCAGGAATCAAGAACGAACTAGCAGGAATGAACAGCAAGCCACCAGGAATCAAGAATAGACCAGCAGGGATCACCAGCAACTGGGCAACACATCAGGAATCAACAGCAAGCGATCGGGAAGCATCAAAAGCAAGCCATCGGGAACAAACACCAACACATAAGGAATCAAAACCAAGCCACAATTCCCCCATAATTCCCCAAAATTCCCCATAATTACCCATAATTCACCCATAATTCCCCATAATTCCCCATAATTCCCCCATAATTCCCCCATAATTCCCACATAATTCCCCATAATTCCCCCATAATTCCCCATAATTCCCCATAATTCCCCCATAATTCCCCATAATTCCCCCATAATTCCCCATAGTTCCCCATAATTCCCCATAATTCCACCCAAATTCCACCATCATTCCCCATCATTCCCCATCATTCCCCGTAATTCCCCATAATTCCCCATAATTCCCCATAGTTCCCCATAATTCCCCATAGTTCCCCATAATTCCCATAATTCCAGTCGTCTGGCGGGGAGCCGTCGTTTGGTGCTGGCGGGCGCATACCCCTTTGGGACATTCACATTTGGTATAAAGTTTTTCCCCAATGGGTTGGCTTAGGCTGCCTGAGAGCACTAGCGTAGTTTGTTGCAGATTTCAACAGTTACGTTAAGTTGGCTTTTTTGGCGGCTTTGAGCCCCTTTGGTACCCTCGCGGAGGGGTAGGGTTGCGGATGTTGTAACAATATATCCATAGGAATCCCAGTGGCCACCGAGATACTTTTTGCGTTTTGGCATTTGTCAAACACATCAATACCCCTGTTTGTCGAACTAGCAGCCGATTTTCTAGAAATCCGGTTCGGCCGCCCCGTGGGTGGTACCATCTTGCGTGGTGCACATAACCCCCCCTATTTTAAACGTGGGGAATCCAAAAAAAGAGGTCCCGTTGCTTGTTGAAACGGTGGCGGGGCTGTACGGCTTGGGAAAGTTGGACGCTTCTGCCTGAAATCTGGAAATCTGGCTGCTCGGCTGCTTGCAAGTTTGCTGTGTACTTACCTTGTGCCCTTAATTTCTCGAACCTATGGTTTCATTTGGAAAAAATGCCGTGGGCTAAATTGATGCGTCTCGATGTGCCGATTTCGAAAATCTAGGTGTTTCCTTGTATCTCCACGATATGACGAGGCAATGCACGAAACACGATAGACCCTAGTTCGCGACCTGTGTATTTTGCACAGACAGCCCAAAATCCTGGAAACGTCCGACTTCCGCCCTAATTTTTCTAAAAAATATGGTCTCCAACCCCCCCCCCCCCCCACCCAAACCCATACATATCCGAAAAACCCATGTCTTGGAGATTTTGAAAAGGTACAACATACCGCCCCTTACGGAACAAATTTTTTCCGAAAATCAGCCCGGACCGAAAATTTCCTGCTAGTTCGCGACCTGTGTATTCTGCACAGACAGCCCAAAATCCTAGAAGCGGCCGAGTTCCGCCCCGATTTCCGAAAAAATATATATATGTATATATATATATATATATATATATATATATATATATATATATATATATATATACCCGAGGGAGGGGTGGGAAGGCCAGTGGCACGACTAAACCCCGGCTGCCCTCCTCATTGCGAGGTACGTCGAGCTGGGGGGCTCAGAGGCGGTGTACCTCGACCAGTTGGAGACGCCGGGCATGCGGCACTGGACGGCCCACCACCTCGTGGCCCCTGACATGCGGTTGGCCGTGGACCCGCTGGGCCGGCCTGTGGTGTCGGGGGCCCCGCCCCAATGGCCGCACACGTGGGACATGGCGGTCCGGACGATGCGCATGGCACCCAAGGGCCAGAGGGCGGGATGGCCGGGTGCAGAGCATTTGCTGGCGGAGGCCCGGGTGGCACAGCTGCAACAGCCGGCCGGCAACACCAAGGACTGTGGCGTGTGCGCCCTCATGTCCGCCGTCGGTACCCTCCTCAGGGTGCCGAGGCCGGGCAACCTCCTTTCCGCGCTGGACAGGCGGTGGGTGGCGGCGGTGGTCCTCAACAGGGACATGGGGCCCATCGCGCGTCTGCCATCCCTGGGGGAGCTGCCTGCAGCGGTGTTGGAAGCCCTGCCGGCGCCCCGCACGCCCTTGGACCTGGCGAACGTCCCGCACAACGTGGGGCTGCCCGGGGCGCGCATGCAACATGCCCTGCTGTGTATGGCGGCGGCGGCGGACGGGGGGATGTCCATGCTGGCGACGGTGTCCCTGCAGCACGTGCAGGACGCGATGCAGCAGCAGCGGATGCATGCCCCCCAGCCGTGGGAAGAAAGCGCCAAGCGGTGGCTGAGGGTGGAGAGCGTGCCTTCCACCCATGCGGTGGGCATGGCGGATATGGGGCGGCTGGTGGTGTTGGAGGGGGCGGAGTATTGGGCCTGTGGTCGGGTGGAAACAGGGGGATTGGAGTGGGTCATAGTCACCGCGTGCCGGCTCAGGAGGCAGCAGTCCAGGGGCCCGGCCTGCTACCGGGTGTTCCGGGAGTGCCTCAGTGGGCTGGGGCCGGTGCGCAGGGCGCACAGGTGCACGGCCGAGGACATCCCGCCGGCGCCGGCGGTCTTCGTGGAGGTCACGCGGCCGCCGGTGATCCAGGGGCAAGACGTCTGGCCCGTAGCCCCGAGCATCATGTGGCAGGCTGAGCATGCAGCTGGCATGTGCAGGGCGCTGTAGGGTCACGCGGCGGCCCTCCCCAAGGCCCCGGCGGCGCAGTCCTCCAGCAACAGGCCGGCAACCTCGCTGGCACTGCTGCATAGCGCGTCGCGGGCGTGGTATTGGGTTGTGGCGGCGTTGGAGCCCCACTCCTCGGCGCTGCGCCTGTACGATCGCGGAGAGGGCACGGTGCTCACGGTCCGCCCCGCCGACCTGGAGGCCCTGCACCTTAGTGCACTGAGTGGCGACGGGGGCGACGCGCTGTACCTCCAAGGGACCGTGGCAGGCGCGGCCGCGACACGCTTCCGCCGGCAGAGCGGAGGAGATGCCCTCCGCCTGGTCATGGCGGAGAACATGGGGCCGTGGCTCCGGGCGTTCTCCACGTCCAGGTGGAAGGTCGAGGGCGACCGGGAGAAGTTCGCCGAGGCGTGGCGCCGCTGGGTGGAGGAGCAGTTTCCCGTGGGGGGAATGCTGCACCTGCCGCAACCACCAAGCGTGCCACTAGTACGGCTTGCGGCACCCCCGGCCGCGGCGGTGAGGCAGGCCCCGAAAGCGGCGCCCAAGCCGCCGCCCAAAAGGGGCCAGCCGCCTCAGTATGGGGGCTATGCCAACATTCGGTACGTGCTGCAGCACTTCGGTGGTGACTTGGCCACGGATCAGCGTGGGACAAAGACGATCAATGTCTGCCCCTGGTCTCGGCTGAATGGGGCTGGTCACTGCACTTGGAAAGCTGGCACGCACTGCCGGCCTACCCCCCTCCACCCCAAGGACCTGCTGGACCACATCCAGCGGGACCATGCGACTGATCCGGCGCAACGGGACCAGGCGCTGGCCATGCTGGCTGGCGTTATGCCGGGGGGCTAGGCGGGGCCTTTCGCGTCGGCCCAGGCGGGGTCCAGAGCGCTCACGCTGCCCACGGGTGCCCGCCCTGCGGCGGAGCGCGGGGCGTCGCCGTCGGCGGCACGATCTGGAGCGATTGGGTCTGCAGCACGGCGTGGGGCAGTGACTTCTACAGGGAGTACGGCGGCAAGTACATCCGGCGGACAGGCAGAGGGGGAGCCCGCCGCATCTGCCGGGTCTCAACAGGCGACGACCGCCTCGGGCGGAGGCCCACGGGTGAGGGGCCACCTCGCCGGCCGCCCGCGCCGGGTGCGGGTGGTCCCCCTGAACCTGCTGGTGGCCCCTCTTCGTCCAGTGATCCGGATCCGGCGGGGGGCCCCGATCCACACATGCAGCCATGAAGGGGCCCAGCCTCCGACACCCGAGCGGCGGTGTCCTGGAACGTCCAGGGCTCGATGCGGGGGGACGGCGTACCAGTGGCCCCAGGTATGCTCGACGGTGAAGCGGTGGCGGCGGGCATCATGAAGGCCGAGGGTGCCATCCTGGGCCTATTCCAGGAGACCGGCCTGCAGGACCCACAAGGTGTGGTGCACTGCGAGAACCAGTGGCGTCACCACGGGTATCATGCGTACCCAGGGGTGGATGCCCAGGCGGCGTCGGCGGCGGCGGTGCGCGGCGGGCTCTTGATTGCCCTTAATTCGGGCGGACGTGTCCGCCGCGGAGGAAGTTCGAGATATCGTGGACATCGTGCCGGGCAAGGCCATGGCCCTCGATGTGGTGACCGCAGGTGGCACCCTCACGGTCATCAACGTCCACGGCCCGGGTAGCGGCGGCGACTCCTGGGCGTCTAAGGCGTCCTTCTGGGCTGACGTGGCCATGTACGCGGCGGCCAAGAGCGCGGGTGGCACCAGGGCCGTGCTCCTCGGAGGGGACTTCAACGTGTGGCTGGAGTCCCCGTGGCACCCTACCACGAGGAGGTTCCAAGCCCTGTGGGAACAGTGTGGCTTCCACAGGGCAGGCCCGGAACGGGAGGAGGACAGGAGGCCCACGAGGGCAGGGCACCGACTGGACTCCTTCCTTCTAAACTCGCCTCTGGTCCCATGGGCGGCGCGTGAGCGCCCTCACTTGGCGCCGGGGCGGTCTCCTGCGTCACTGGGGTCGGATCATGGCCCTGGGGTCCTGGACATCCCGCTAGCGGTGGCCGGCAAGGAGAGGGTCACCAGGATGGCCTACTCGCACGCCCAGGGCAGGCTGCATGCCATACGCCCGGACTCCCCGGGGGTTCGTGAGGCGGCAGCGGCAGTACTGCAGAAGGCCTGCGGGGATCGGGGGCTACAGGCGTGGCTCTCGTCGGACCACGACACTGCCACCATGGGCACGTCGGAGGTGCAGGCGGTCTTTGATCTGCTCTACGCCTTCCGTGATGACGTGTCCAGGGTCACGGGAGTGCGCATGCCTTCAGGCGTGGACCCGCAATACCCGTACGGGCAGGCGGAAACGGAGGCGTCGCTGGACCAGGTCCTCTCGGATCAGCAGGCCCCTGGCGTGGCGTGCCCATCAGCTGTGGCAACGGGACGCGGCGGCGGCCGGACTCCACTCCCAGGAAGCGACTGCCCTGCTACAGCACCTCCGGCGAGTGGACCCCGACCTGTCCCCCGCCTCGGTAGAGGACCTGCGTGCCGCATTGGACCAACAGCTCCACCAGCTGGAGACACGCGTGGAGGAGCTGCGGGATGTCCTCAGGAGCAACAGGCGCCGGTCCATCAAGGACTACTGGCGGGGCAGGGTACCGGATCTGCAGCTCCGATGGACGGCGATACGGGGGGCCATCAACGTGGTGAACTATGCCCTGTCAGGCCTATGGTCGGTACGCGTCCGCGAGTCGGAGAAGGTGCTCTTGGAGGCCTCGGACGTCATTGGCGAGGTCCAGAGGTATTGGGAGGCGCTGTACGCCAAGCGGCCAGTGAACTTGCCGGCCTTCGAGCGGCTGGTCCGGGCCCACATTCCCACAGGGGTGCCGGAGGAATGGAGGTCGGTACACGACTACACCATGCAGGACCTTAAAGACGCCGTGAGGCAGGCCGTGGCGGACGACAAAGCTCCGGGGTCCATAGCAGAGCTGCCTGAACCGGTGCAGGGGCTCCTGGTGCATGCGTACAGGGCAATTCTGCGGGGTGCGGACGTCCCGGAGTCCTGGCACGAGGCCATTATCTGGCCGATGCCCAAGGGCACAGCCACGGGCAACCTGGACGAGTACAGGCCGATAGCGCTGGGGCAGCAAGACATGCGAATGCTCATGACTCCCCTCATGCGGAGGTTCACAGCTGTTCTGGCACGCAAGGGACTGGCCGCGGACTGGCAGTTCGGAGCCATGCCGGGCTCCACGGCGGCTGCCCCGGTGTTCCTGGCCCAGCGCAGGCTGCAGCGTGGGCTGGAGGAAAACCACGTCCTGGCCTTCGATGTGTCGAAAGCCTTTGACACAGCGCCGCACGGAGCGCTGGCGCTCCTCCTGCGCCACATGGGTGTCTCGGAGGAGCTCATCAGGCTCTTCCACACCCTCAGCTGCGGGTCTTTGGTGCGCATCATCACCGCGCACGGCCCGACGCCGAGCATACGACTCCAAAGGGGCCTGCGGCAGGGCAGTGCGGAGAGCGCTGTGCTCTACCTCCTCCTTTTGGAGCCTCTCCTGCGGAGCCTCGCCTGCAAGGCGCGGGGAGATGCTCGCCATGCGGTGCCACCCCTGGTACAGGCGTACTGTGATGACCTCCTGTTGATAGCGCACTCCCTGCCGCAATTCCTGGAGTATGCGGCGGCGATAGCGCGGTATCTCACTGACATGGGCATGTCCCTCAACGTCGGCAAATGCGCCTATGCCAATACTGCTCGCATCCATTCGATTATGGTATGCCTGAACCCAGGGAACACGGCGGCCCCGTGGGTATGCTTACATGCCAAGGGCACGGTACCATACTTGGGCCTGCGCCTCGATCCCAGGGGGATGGCGACCATGAAGGAGAAACATGTACTCCGGTGTGAAGCTCTGCTGGGCTGGTGCAAGAACACGTTGGGGCTGGCGTCCGTGCCTCATGAGGTGATGGCGGCTGTGGTTGGAGGCATCGTGCGGTACGCGGCGCCCTACCTGTCCGACACGGCGGAGGCGGTGATCAAACTGAATACTGCCATCAAGGCTGCGGCCCTGCAATTTGAGAAGCTGCCCAAGGACCTGTCCAACGTGGCGGTGCGGTCGGGTCATGGGTTACGGTTGGCGGATGTCCAGGTTATATGCCGCGACTCCGTCGTGGCGACCATGGCTCAGCTCACCCACCACAGGTCGACGACAGTCCGGGATGAGCTGCGGGCCATGCTCCGAGACATGCACGTGCAGTACGGAGTGTGCGGGCAGTTCATGGTTCCCTCTGCGTCATTCGCCACACATGCTGGCAATACGTGGGTGGACAGGGTACTCCGGGCGATGGGGACGTTGCGCGTAGGACTTCTCATGCCATCGTCGGTGTACTCGTGCGTACACGCCCATCTGCCGCAAGTGCAGTGGCCGGGGCGGAAGTGGGTGTCCCAATCCTATACCTTCAAGGGTAGGGACATATGCGTTCTCTCGGGGCCCCGCAGAGATGCGACACTACAGTCCCTGACTGATCCCGCAAATGACCTCCTGCATGCGCGGCTCCCCTGCCCTGCGCCTGGGCACTGGGCTGTCCAGCTTCAGGAGTGCCATGAGGACCACCTGCACCTTCCGCACGCGGGAGTAGGGCCCCACCAGCTGGACCACGTGTGGCTCACGGGGCTCCGCGACGTCTTCCGGCCGCAGCTGCCCGGTCCGTTGACTCACCGGCTAATACACCCGGTGCGCCGAAAGAAGGCCAGCAAGCGCAATAGACAGCCCGCTGCGGGGGACATGTATGTGGTGGGCGGATACAGGGAGGAAGGATGGGACCCGGCCAACCCGGGGCTGTCCATGCCGTTCGTCCCGCTAGCCGCCCTCCTGTTTCTATTGGGGGACGTCTTTGAGGGCTACCAACAGCAAGACGATCCGGCGTCCGTCCCCCTGCTCACTCCGCACGCCGGGGGCGGCATAAGCCCGCCACCACTCCGGGTTGTGCACGGGCGGCCAGCGTTTTCCAGGGCCTGCGCGGCGGTGCACAAGTGTTGCGAGTGGGCAATTGTCCTTCTGCTGCCGGCAGGCCCAATCCCGGATCCGGATGAGTACTCGGTCCCGGAAATGGTCCGGATGTCCAACGTGCCACACAATCCGCACGTCGCTGTCACGTCGTTGCGTGAAGGCGGAGCAATGGAGCAGGGGTCTGTGGTGGTATACCAGCCTTCCTGCTCCGCAACGGTCTGGGGAGCGGAGTATACCACCGCCCTGGACGCCATAAAGTCAGTCTGCGGATGTGACCTGGCCTGGAGACCACATGCGGTGTATCGACCGAGGGTGGTCCTGTCCCCGGAGCTCACGGCCTCCAGTGCGGCGTCCCTGGGAAAGGTGGTGCAGAGCCCCCACTCCGACGTGGCGTGGCTGGAGCCCCACCGGTACTGCTGGGTGCCGGTGGCGACAAAAGTCACATCGTCTGACGCGTCGCCCCAGGGAGACAACGCCACAAACGTGGCTGTGGCCAGCCACGGAATCCCCACGTGGACGGGTGCCATCTACGGCACGGTCCCGGAGGCAGAGATCATTGGCGCGGCGGCGTACTTGTTGCACACGCCCCCGTCAGCGTGCACGGTACACGTGGTGGATGCGTCCATCATAGGAGCGCATCTCCGCAAGGCGCACGAGGCCCTGTACCGTGGCATCAAGGGTCCGACATCACATCTGGTCAACCAGCACGCACTGAGCTGGATAGTGGAGGGGCTGCGGCGGCTGCCGCGCCGAGTTGGGGGGCCGCACCACTGGGTGGTGAGGCAGAGCTCGCACTTGGCGGCGGTCCCGCTCGAGGCACCGGACTCTGCCGCGGCCCATGCAATGGCCCCGCCTGTCCATCTCGTCCTGCCAAAGGAGCACGCCATCCTCTTAGTGCCGGGGGATAATGGAGAGCTCGAGCCGCGTGTGCCATCCATGCAAGCCCTTCAGCAAGTCCGGGAGATGGAGTGGCGTTCGCTAGCGGCTCGCACCAGGGCGCACACGCCACTGGCTGGCGCCTGCGAGGCGATGCCCCTGGGAGCTGTGCACCACGGCCCAACGCACAGGAATATGCTGCGGGCACGTGACGGTCGCTTGTCCACCATGCAGGTCATGCGACGGTGGAGACAAAAGCTCACGCGTATGGCAATACCAGCCCACCCCTGTATCTTCTGTGGGGGGCCGGAGGAGGACATTGGCCACATGCGCCTACTGTGTGCGCGGGACGAGGAGGTGGCTGGGCTCCTGTGCAGGCGTGTGGAGGAGTTCACGGCGGAGCTACCCCTGAAAGACAGGGCGGTGGAGTTCGTGGCGTGGAGGGAGCACGGCTGCAGGTGGACTGAATCCGTGATGGCGGGTGTCGTCCCCGGGGACCTGAAGCGGCTGTTCGCTGCGGTGCGAGCGGCGTCGTCCCGGGGCCCTGCCAAGGCCAGGCTCTTTGTGGAGGACATGGTCCATATTGGGGAAGATGTGTATGCCCGCAGGAACCATCGGCTCACCCAGATCATGCAGCTGCCGATGCAAGATCGAAGGAGGGCGGTTTACGCGTTCCTGCGCGGTGACACACCCTTCTGCCCGCCGGCAGGGAGGATCCTGCAGCGTCCGCCGTGGAACCCGTTGCTGGCCTCCCCGGCGACCTGCGGGCAACCTTTCAGAGGGCACCGCTGCACGCACTGCTGGTGTCACGGTCGTGCATCGAGCATGAAGAGGCCCTGTCCTTGTTCCCTCACTGGATGGCGGCGGTGGCGCAGGCCTTCGACCTGTGGATCGGTTCCTGGGTGGCACGGGACATCACGGCATTCAGGGAGTGGTCCCGCGTGGTGTCGGCGCAATCGTGGGCCCAGGTGCGTGGTACCAAGGTGAGGAGCCCTAACGGCCGGAGTGACCCCTGGCTCCAAGTGTACGCCGACCATCCAGCTGTGGGGAACGTCATGGGCTGGCCTCGCGAGGTGCTGCCGGTCCTTCAGCAACCTCTGTGCAGTCTCCCAATCATGGCGGTGGCTGTCGTACTTGACGTGGGTACGTTGTGGCTGTATGACCGGCAGCTGCGACGAGCCATACCAGCGGACACGGAGCAGCGGTCCATGGCAATATTAGTGGGCTCCAAGCAGCTGGCACGGGTACAGGGCGACGACGCGCAGGGCCACGTCACGGAGGCCATGTTCTCTCTGCCAGAGGGGGACGACCACGTGGCTGCCGATGCCCGTCACACCCTTGACACCCTAGGCCTCGCGGCGGTCATTGAGGCTCGGGCGGGAGGACAACGCTTGGTTCTGGCTTCCGCCAGGGGCCCGGAGCAGGACGGGGTTGATGTCATCGGAGCGGTCTTACAGGACTACGGTTGGGACCTCCTGGCGCATGGCACACACAGCCCCAAAGTGGCGCGGTGGCCCCGGCTGCTTGAGAGCCTGCCGGTGATGCCCGACGGGCGACCGATACTCCGCCCGGTGTCCACGTGGGAGGAAGCGAGGCGCAGCCTCCTCAGTAGTGCCACAGCACGCACGCTGGCGGGTGCTTTGCTCGGACTCCAGGACGCGTGCTGCGATGTATGGCAGGACCTGT